>JAUIMM010000608.1:11695000-12895000 GCA_031769625.1 Taudactylus pleione | reverse complement strand
ATGTATATGTCACCATATCAAAAAGGTGTAGTGACAATAAAAGATATTTTAGTAAAGACACCGCACTATTTTCTGTTAAAAGAGATTTTGTAATTGATGGCATATGTTACATATATTATTGGTATGCAGTCAGGAAGCCGGCGGACCTAATCCCAACTGCTATATCCCGGTGAGGGTTAAATGACAGGCATCTAAATCTAGACGCCTGTCATTTTACCGACGCCGGGAGACCGACGCCTGGCATCCCAAGTAAAGTGATGCCGGGCACCAGGCGCGGACAGCCATGGGGGGAGGGTTAGGTTTAGGGCTCCTGGGGGGGACTTAGGGTTAGGCATCCCCCTGGGAGGTTAGGGTTAGACTAGGGGGAGGGAAGGTTAGGGTTAGGCACCCCCAGGGAGGACTTAGGGTAAGGCACCCCCCCGGGGGACTTAGGTTTAGGCAGCTGGGAAGGGGGGTTAGGTTTAGGCACTTAGAGGGGGATTAGGGTTAGGCACTGGGGGGAAGGTTAGGGTTAGGCACCCCTAAGGAGGGTTAGGGGAGGAGGTTAGGTTAGTGAATACTTACCTGGGGACGATCGGGTTTTTCACCCATGTAGGGCAGCCGCTGTCAGGATTCCAACCGCCGGCGGTAAATCATACTGATTCCTAATTATTTTCTGTTTCAAAATCCATACTATATGGTACAGCCATGGAAACTAAGTTTACCCCCGTATATGCTAATTTATATATGGGGTACAAAATGGAAAACATTGATAAAGCAATGATTCTCAATAAGGGGAGATCTATCATAATTTATAATTAAAGGTATCAAACATTCCCCATCAACTCAAGAGGAGGTA
This sequence comes from Taudactylus pleione, assembly GCA_031769625.1. Lineage (NCBI taxonomy): Eukaryota > Metazoa > Chordata > Amphibia > Anura > Myobatrachidae > Taudactylus > Taudactylus pleione. The sequence goes on along the minus strand of JAUIMM010000608.1, from coordinate 12,894,162 downwards.
ACAGAGAATAGACCCTTGTTAAATGGAATGAAGTTTGGATATATACTGTTAACTTATTGAGCCCAGGTGGATTCAATGAAGGGATAGACATAGTGGAGAAAATTCTCTAAGCTGCAGATTTTAAATTCTGTCAGTTTTGCGGTGGTTTTGCAACTTGCTGATTTACTAAGGCCAAAAATGCCAGAAGACCACAGAGAAAGCACAATATAGAATAGAATTGATTAAGAAAGCACCATCAATGTTTTAGACCATGGAATAGAATAGAAACACAAGTTTTATCATACAGGGATTTTAAAAACTGCCATAAACTCGCCCAAACAATAGACCTGCCAATGACAAACAAGTTTGCATAAAGTGGATATGGATAAGGTTGCATCCGACTGCACTAAATTCTAATAAAAAAATCACCTCTGCTGCTACATTCTATAATAAGGCGTCCCCCCTCCAAGATAAATATATGTGTGCGATATAGAGGTATGATAGCGTTGAAAAAATATATACATACATTTCTACTGCTATCATACCTCTATATCGCACACATACAAGTTTGCATTAAGCACTGCACAGATCACTATGATTTGTGCTGGCTTTGTTATGTTTAAGGATAAAAATAGTTACAAATGAGAAAAAAAATTTGGTTCCCCCCCCCCTCCAACTCCATAACCAGCCCTCGACCTCTGCACCTGGACTGGTATTGGAAACTACGGGGAAAATGTTCCCCCTATTTTCCATTAATCAGCTACAGGGTGAATCAGGCTTAGAGGTCCAGGGCTGGTTATGGATTTGAGAGTGGGGTCCCACAATTTTCTTTTTTTACATTTTCAACTATTTCTATACTTTTAAACAGAACAAAGCCTGCAGAGATCATAGTGATCTGTGCAGTGCTTTCCTATTATTAAGGTTATTCTCTACATTGATTTCAATACAAACTGCTGCCAAATAGAATACACCACGGTGGGTTATCATGTAAAAATTGCAAGGGATTGATGGTGGTTTCAGTTTAAATATCAAAATCTACCTTTAAAAAATTCTACCAATTTGACTTCTAAACTAATTGACGGTGGTTTTTAATTGATAATAAATGCGGTGCTTCGTAAATTGTGCCCAGCATAATTCCTGGGGCAGTAATTATAGGTGCACATATCTGGCTATTTTTTATTTCTTCCCCCAAACTCGCATCTCACATTGGGCTGTGACTTTCAAGTAGTTATTGTTTGCAGATATTGTGTGTGTTTTTTTCTTGTTATTATGTAAGTTTTAAAATATAGATATGACGGTTTTAAAATATTAAAAATTATATTATATGTGAGTTATATTTTGTAATTTCAATATTGTAATTAAAAGTTTTATTGACTACATTGCTATGAATTGTATAATTTGTATATATCAACTCATGAAGTTATTTTTGTATATTATGTTGATATATGTTATTAAGTATGTGTAAATTAATTGTTTTCTATTAAATAATTGACATCAAATTAGTTCACACACAATAGATCATGCAATACTGTATCTGAGATACATTTCTGAAGTATAACTTCCACTATATGTTTAAATGCAATACAGTTGAGTCTCCCATATCCAAATATTCCGAAATACGTAAGTAATATTCCAAAATACAGAATTTTTTGAGCATGACTGAGAGACTTTCTGATGGTTCAATGTACACAAATTTTGTTTAATGCACAAAATTATTAAAAATATTGTATAAACAGCAGAACTCTCCTGGGGTGTCTCCCTTTTGTTGGAGGTGCAAGAAAGAGAGAGGTACAATATTTCACATCTGGTGGGATTGCCCGTTGATTGTACCATTTTGGACCGGGGTTATAGCCTTGGCATCAGAAATTCTTGGTTTTCCTGTCCCTACAAACCCCTATTTTTGGTTACTATCTCATTACAATCATCCCTCTGTCTCAGTATAAAAAGTCTCTTCTAAAACACATGAATAATGCAGCTAGAGCAGTAGTTCTGCTTCATTGGCGATCCCCCCAACCACTATGTGGGACTGGTGCTAAAGGTTAGATTTTTATATGTCCATAGATGAGATATTTCACACTGCCCTGAAAAGCAACCTGATTTCACTGCGAGGTGGTGTAGCTGGCTAGATTTTAAACTCACCTTCTCATATAAGGATCTGACTCCTTGAGACTTAGGCTGATTTACACTCCTGTAGTGCCTTTATATGTTTATGTAGTGATCTTGCTGTTTTATGGCCTGTAGCTCCGCTACTATTAAAATGAATGCCTGATGGCCTGTCTGCAATTACGCTGTTCTATGTGCATACACTCTACCCCTCTTCCCTCTCCCTCTTTTCTCCCTTGTTCAACCTTTTTTTATGTTTTGTGTTTTCAGTATCATATTAAATTAGTATTAAGGAATATAAGATTGCCATCTGTTTACATCATGAGATGCCATGTTGTTTATTGTAAATTAATAACTAACATGTTGGTTTGATTATGTGGTCACAATATATCTGCTGGAACTGTTAAAGTTGTTTTGCTATAAAAAAAGTTAAATAAAGAATTTATAAAAAAAAATATTATATAAATTTACCTTCAGTGTGTGTGTATAAAGTATATATCAAACATAAATTCATTTTGTGCAGGTAGATAAACTTTAATGCACAAAATTATTAAAAATTATGTATAAAATTACCTTGAGGCTGTGTGTATAACGTGTCCCATTCCCAAGTTATCTCATTATGGTATGCAAATATTCCAAAATACGGAAAAATTCAATATCCAAAATACTTCTGGTCCCAAGCATTTTGGATATGGGAGACTCAACCTGCACTTTTATCCAAGTGTTCACAAATTGAAGTCTTTAGAGAAGTAGTTCTGTTCACTATTCACAATTAGTCCTTATTTATAATGGGCAGAATTTGAAAAAAATATATAGACCATACATGCCTTATGAACAGTTCCACATAAAATAAAGATCAATATGTTACAAATCTTCTGTCACTCAGAAGTTGTCTTCTCAGGCTGGAAATCTCCAATTATGTATACTATAAAAAAAAAGAAAATATAACAATATATGGTGTAATACTATTATGTACTTTTTCACACAACACACGTGCTGATAATATATACGTGATCATAAGAAAGGCCCAAAATTATGTCAGTATGACAGTGCTCTTCCATGAAATTTAATAGACACCCAGGAATAAGATAGTAAGCAAACAGCAAGGTGCTTACATTAATGTTTACATAAACATAAGTGTGATCCTCACAAAAAGGTTTCTTTATCCATCCAACTCCAATTAGGATTTGACCCAGTAATAAAAAGGGAATACAAACTTGTAGTGTAATATACCAGAGTTTTAATCATGAGATGAAAATGTTTAAAAATGAAGGTGCAAAAACTCCATACCATACAATGTAGAAAACAGGTCATATATACATCTTCAGGCAGAAAAATACAACCCAGATATACTATAGCAATGAAAATGGAAAATAATATCTGGATAGGATATCTGCACACTTTGTCACTCTACCACTCATTTTGATGCACACATAATATTTTTTAAGGTGAGTGACTGTTTAACAGTACTCTAAAACAAATAGCATGTGGATGCCATTACTCAGTGCTGAGTAAAATGTTTTACAAGTAAAATGATCAAAATATATATAGGAGAAAAAGATTTGATTATTAAAATGCTGAATATTTTGTTTGTTGTGACAGAATTTATATGCAGATTGCATGTAGGGAACAAAGGCCAGATCTGAGTAATAAAATCAACAAGGCAGGAGCTTGATGTCCAGAAAAACCCTGGCACTCTTCTCTGACCTGCTTTGTCCAAAAGAGCGTTCAATTCACTGAGTGCCTCTAGAGGAAGTCACACACTCTAGCCAACTTCTCATATGCTGAACAATCTTACCCCAAAACCCTCATCTCCCAGGCCTCAAACCTTTGTCACTTCTTTGCTGCCTACAACTACATCTTTCTCCCTTACATCCATCTTCCCTTTTCTCACAGTGCACCCACAGCCACTTTAAATCCACAAAATAGTCCATTCACTTTGACATCTTAATACTTTAGGCCCCACCCCTCCTACCAAGACTGCCAACATTTTCCTGCTTCACATCAATCTCTGGGGTATAAATCTGCAGCCTTCTCCCTACTTTACCCCATTCCCACCAAATTCCTCATTCCCACCTCCCTCTTGAAGCAAGCATCCACACTGCAAACCTGGTTAACTTATCTCTCTCTTCTGGCACCTTCTCTTTATCCTTCAGGCATGCCTGGTCTCCCCTATTCTTAAGATCCCTCTCTTTACCCCACCTCTTTTGCTAACTACCATCCTATTTTTATTCTCTCCTTTGCAACTAAGCTCCTCATGCTATAAACCATTTCACCTCCTTCCTCTCCTCCCTCTCGAACCTAGCTTTCATTTTCTTCATTCCACCAAAACTGCCCTCTCCAAGGTCACCAATGACCATTCATCACCAAATCCAAAGGTCAGTTCTCTATTCTTCTACTCCTTGACTGGACACCAGGCTTTTACCCTGTTGATCACCCCCTCCCCCTCCAAATACTCCATTACATTGGGCTTTTTATGTCATCTCTCTTCTTGTTTGCCAACTACTAACTCAACTTCTCCTCCCTCTGTCTAGATACCCACCTCCATCTCCCCTCCACTTCTCCTTCCTGCTGGGATCCCCCAAGGTTCTGTCCTTGGCCCCCATCTCTTCTCCCTCTACATATCCTCCCTCAGTAGGCTTATCAGTTATTTTGGACTTTTACACCATTACCTCTCTGCCGATGAACACCAAATTTACTCCTCCTTCTCAGACCTCTCTTCTTCTGTGTCACCTCCTGCATGTTAACGATCTAATCATGGATGGCCCAATGCTTCCTTAAACTAAATATTTAAAAAACTGAACTCATCATCTTTCCTCAAGGCAAGGCCCTATATACTTCCATGTCTCCTTCTCTGTTGACAATGTTCCCCAAGTCTAATGTCCAGGTGTCATCCTTAACTTTGCCTTTCCTTACCTCTGCTGGACCTCTCCGCCAGTCACTTGGACTCCTATTCTACTGAAATTAAACTCATCATTCTCACCTACAGAGCTCAACCTCACCATTTCACCTCACATCTCCAGCCAAGTTTCCACATACATCTCTACCCCACCAAATGACAGAGACTGGGTGGTTCTGTCATTTGCCAGGCCACCAGGCCACCAACCAATCAGAGGCTGCTCTAGAGTAAGCAGCAGCAAATTGGCTATGAGCCGCATGGCTGTCAATCATTTGCATGACATCAAACACCACACAAGTGCAGCGCTGAGTACAAACCCCTTTTTATCTAAGTACCCATGCAAGACTGGACCACTCTAGTACCCAGTTGCTTCCATCACAATATTAGGTGGAGCAGAGCGCTGCTACAGACAACCCATTATTTCCCAAACTATCCTACCAAGTGTTATTATGTTGTGTTGGTCCGTTGACTACATCCTGTTTCTGATTTTGTTTAAATATGGCATCTAATGTATAGAATAGATTGCTGAATCTGTAAAGTGTACAATTTAAAAGAGCAGTAATATGAAATAGAAAACCAGACAAACAAAAATTTTCAGGATGCAACTGTTGCTTAAGAAATGTATTATTTTATATTTGTATGACCTTACTGTATTTCTATTGTATCTCCCAAATTATTATTTTCTTTTTTTATAGGTCCATGAAATGTTTAATTCACAACTTATATTTATTCTTCATATTTTAACTCTGACATGTTTACCATCATACAAGACAGGTAAGCACAATTTAATATACATATTGAATATTATGATTTTGCAATATAAGATCAATTACAAATTCTTTTTGTTTCCAACATTTTAATATACACACAAGTGTGCAGTGATGTGGTTGTTATATAAATATATTGAAATCTGAAACTTAAAGAAATCTCTTTGATTGAGCAACTATTCAGTTGAACACCATATTCTGCTGAAGCATTTTTTCTGATAATAATTATTTTTGTTTATTCTTTTGGTCCTTAAAAAATTTTTTTTTTTTCTGTCCTTCCTTAAGAAAAGTTAGTATTTTATGGCAGCCTTCTGTGATCCTTTATTTTCTTCAGCCAAGATAATATATTCATTTTTTAATGGGGAGAGCCAATTGAGAAAAATATGCAAAAAGGAACAACATAATGTCTATGCCACAGGTTCTCAAACTTGATTCTCAGGACCCCGCACAGTGCATGTTTTTCAGGTCTCCTCACAGAATCACAAGTGAGATAATTAGCTCCAGCTGTGGATCTTTTAAATTGTGTCAGTGAGTAATGAATACACCTGTGCCCCTGCTGGGTGACCTGGAAAACATGACCTGTGTGGGGTCCTGAGAACCGAGTTTGAGAACCACTGGTCTATGCTAAAAAAGGTGATGCTTTATTGTAGCACTAATTAGACCAGTGGTTCTCAAACTCAGGGCCTGATTCAGACCCACTCGTGAGCGCTGAGTGCTTGCAAGCGGGTCGATGTTGGCCCAGTGCGCATGTGCAGGAAGGACCCGGCTCCGTCGTGCGCATTCGCGATACCTGGATAGCGACGGGCAAGCCGTCGCTATGCGTCTCGGACCAAAGGGGGTGTGCTGTCGATGGTGAGTGACAGCACGCCCCCTTTGGTAGGCATGCTGGGGGCGTGGCTGCCCAGACGGAGGCGTTCCCATGGGAATGCCTACTGTCTGGGGCCGGCCCCACTGACATCACAAGTGATGTCCGTGGGAGTGCCTTTGGCTCTGATAGAGCCGAAAGCACTCCAGGGCTTGCGGCAACGAGACCCTACCACAAGGGTCTCGTCGCAAGCCCGATGGTAACGATGGTCTTGACCATCGCGACCATCTTTTGGCCGCTCGCTATAGCTGTGGGTGGTCACCCACAGCTATGCGAGCGGCCAGGAGGCCGCTCTAAAAAATGAGGACTGCCCTGATTCAGAGCGAGCGCTCTGTCAGAGCGTCCGGCTCTGAATCAGGGCCTCAGTCCTCAGGACCCCACACAGTTCATGTTTTGCAGGTCACCTAGCAGGTGCACTCATTACTCACTGACACATTTGGAAAGATCCACAGGTGGAGCTAGTATCCCACTTGTGATTCTGTGAGGAGACATGGAAAACATGCACTGTTTGGGATCCTGAACTAGACCATAAGACCATTATTTACTTATTAATGGAACACATACTGTAGCAATGTAATGTTATTAGAGATGTGCACTGACCCCTGTGTTTTGGTTTTGGATCTGTATTAACTTTGTGTTTTGGTTTTGGCAAAACTGACCTCATGGGTTTTTAAAAAAAAAAAAAAAAAGATAAAAACTGCTAAAATCACATAATTTGTGCATGATTTTGTTCCTACAGTATTATTAACCTCAATAACATAAATTTTTAGTCATTTCCAGTCAATTTTGATGACCTCACAGCTCACAATATTGTGTTCATCCAGTTTAGGCCAAAAGGTTGCACCAAGCTAGCTGGCTGACTAAGCTAGGTGACAGCAGTGGGCGACATAAACACGTGACGGTTCAACATCCAACATGAAACATCTAGAGGGACACTGCAGTGGCAGACAGGATGGCAGTTTAATATAAACTATATGATGCTATAGAATGTTTTCATTAATCAAGAACTAGATAATAAGCCCAAAAGCAGTACAGGGAAATGGAGGTGGAGTATGTAGTGGAAGATAGATTGATTGAGTAAATGATTGATTGATTAATCATTATTTTATTACTGCTATAATAAAAAACAAAGCAGAGAAGTGTAATAACCACTTGCCTGGCATGGTTGCATCAAATGCGACCACACCAGGCTGGGCTTTCCCAATGGGCGGCTGCTTGAAGATGATCTTCTAGCAGCCGCCAATCTCAGAGGGATCTCCTGGTCCCTCTGTACTCTTCATTTGTCAAGTGCGCCAATCACTGCTAGATCGGGCGGCACCCACACCCGGAGGACAGAGCAGCCGCTGGCAATATACAATCCAGCAGCGCAATGATGGTACTGCCCTCCTCTCTCCCTCCCTTCTGCTGTGCTAGCGGTAGCCTGGTGACTGCATAGAGGACTGAGTAGCTGCTGGTAATATACAAACCAGCAGCAGGCTGATGGCGCTGCCCGCTGCTCTCCCTTCTACCGCCCTGCTAGTGGCAGCCCGGCACCAGACCACTGGCGGCTGCAAGGTGGATGGAGCAGTCATTGGGCATGCAAACAGTGCTATCCTCCTCTCCCTCCCCCAGCCCTGCTAGTAGAGGCAGCCTGGGAAATGGGTAGGAGCAAGTCCCACCCGCCAATGTATACCCTGCCTTAAGTGTATATCCAGTAGCTGCATTGTCTGGCCTGTGCTGCCGATAGGGGGCTCAGAAGAGGGGGCAGCAGCAGGTCCGTATCACCCACTATGCAACATAGGCAGCCATCTAGGGCCCACCTATACTGCTCGATGTATGAAATGTTTGTTTTTAATGTAGATAAATAGCCTATAATGTCTGCAGAGCCCAGATCATGGAAAGCGGGGAGGGCCCCAAGCGTACCACAGTGCTGGTACCTGTGGAGTCACTGATTGATGCAGTATAGTGCAGCTACAACACAGCTGCACATTTTGTTGGTTTCCAGTCTGTACAAACAGAGGTGGGGGGTGGACAGTGATTCTCAGAGAAGTCTCTGGGGTTCCCGGGCAGGTCTATCATTCAGAGGGAGTCAGACAAAAATCATCGGGGGGAGGGGGGCATAGCATCTCTGTATGGGAAGCTCCCATGAGCACTGTCTGCTTGGGGTGTGCGGTCTGCTTGGGGGGCATGGCATCTCTGTATGGGAAGCTCCCATGGGCACTGTCTGCTTGGGGGGGGCATGGCATTTCTGTATGGGAAGCTACCAGGGCCGGCTCTAGGGATGTTCGACCAGGGCAGTCGAACAGGGGCACCACCAATAGAGGGCGCACCCCTCCCCAACATCCCACTGTCCTGTTGCTCCACCGTTGTGATGAAGTGGCCCGTGGGTGGTCAAATCGGGAGGCTGGGGACCCCCACCGCCGCAGCTGTGCGGCAGTGCCGGACCCCAGACTCTGAATGGATGGTGCGCATGGCATCCATTCAGTGATTGGATAGGGCTGGGGGAAGCCCAGCTAGTGAGGCTCCCCCCAGCCTGATGTTATTTGGAGGCATGCCATGTGGTAATTAGGCCACACACCCATTTTTGCTTGCGCACAATGTTGGTGTGCACTGTAGAGAGCCGACACAGGGTGCTCCAGCCCCTGGAGCCGGCCCTGGATGCTCTCATTCCATAAGCACTGTCTGCTTGCAGAGGATTCAGCTGAAAGTTCTATTATTCCCTTTAGTGCACTTGGGAAATGTAAAAATGCACACTGTAGGTGAGTCATGTAATGAAACTTTCAAAGCTTATTACCTTAGCAGTCTGGGGTGTATGGGTCACAATAATGTTAATGAAAGAGAAGTTCCAAACATACATTTTATAATCATTTTCTTAACAAGAACAAATATGACTCTAGTCAACTTCAGCTAGACAGCACTGGTTATGCAATTGACCACCTGTGTTTCTTATACCAGCCATATCATCACTACGTGTAATAATCAGCAATCACCTTTCGCCATAAATACTACTACTGCCTCTAGAGAGTCATTATGCCACTAGTTTTAATTCTGAGAATACAGATACCTAGTTCACCTTTTGCCCAAGGTGCTCTGTGGCTGTGTTGTATCAGCATTCATTATCTGTAAGTGTTGGAAACGGGATCCATCTGCTTGTTCAACGTTCATAATGTCGATACGCTGCCAGCGCCAGTATACCAGCAGTTAAAATGCAGCTTAAAGCATTTTTATGGTGTTGGCAGTATAACTAAATATTCTGGTAAAGCGGCATGAGTACAGTTATATTGGCAACACCGTTAAAATGCATTAAGCTGCATTTTAATTGTCGGTATACTGGCGCCACATACTGATGACGATCTCCAGCCTGTCAACATGAATGTAGATATGCAGACTGCATACCTTGGAAACAGCTGCACTGTGCATGTACAGTAGCTCACCTTACAATTTAGATTTGTAATGAAGGTGCTATATATTTTTGTGGTTTCAAACTATATGATACCATCTTAAAGCATTGGATATGATATCCCAGCGGTGACTATCCTGATGGTCAGAATGCCAGCAGTGGAATCCTGACGTTCAAAATCCAGACAAATATTAGTGACTATTCTAACCCACCCCTCTTGAAGCCTAACCATAACCATCTCCTACCGCAGCCTAACACTGTCACTTACAGCAGCCTAACCCTAACCATCCCCCTAGTGCCTAAACCTAACTATAACCCCAATACTCACAGTTGGGATTTTGACCATCGGATTCTGCTGTAGGTATTATGATCGTCTGGACTTGACTAAGTTACATGCCTAATTAAAGACCTAATGTGGTAATAACCCATTATCCACCCAAGGGCCAATAGAGCCCCTCAGTCCTAAGTTAGAGCACAGCTTAGCCCATGTCAGGGAGGTCTGATCATCAGTACCCCTGCTGCAGCTGATCTCTGCAATAGCAGAAATCAGCCAAAAGTGCTCATGGGGGATCTAAAGTTCACTTTTCACTATTGTTACAGGCGCATGTGGCAGTGATGTCAGCGGTCACAGACTGCCAACATAATTGCACAAGGAAGTTTTCTGATTTCCTCATTAACAACTAGAGAATGGACACAGACAGCTTGGTCACATTGGATGCAATCGTCTTAGTAAAAGCCCACCTGGCTGCATCATATCTCATGCACGTGCTCACCCTGCTTCAGTTGTGGATAGCAGCATCAATGCACTTTATGTACTGTACACAGGGCACCAAAATGCGCAGTGACGACTATGCTTTGGTGTGCACAGATGTGTCCTCCACTGTGTTCAGCACCACTGCCCTAAAAAAATCCTGCAGTGATCACTATCTAATCCTCCCAATTGGTCATTTGGGAAAATGCCTCCCCTTTTCTTTGTGTGTGACCTACACCAATGAATAGCCAGGTTTACCTAACAGAACCACCCAAATACCAAATGTCTGACTATGGCATATGTATAATTCCCCTGTAGGATGTGTGTTGTGTGTATTTTAACACAGAGAATGATGTACACTTGTATGTATATAATTATATTTGTAAGACCATAGACTAATAAGTGGAAGGAGTCAGAAATTGTAAGGGGAGGAGTTTTTGCTAGGAACTAGGGGCCTGATTGACACCCGGTCGTAAGCGCTGTGCGCTCGCAAGCGGCCCGATGTTTTGTGTACGTGCATTCATTGCTCTGCGTGTGCGTGAACTACTCTGTGCGACCGCAAACCGCTCGCTCACCCAGCAAAGCCAACCCAGTTTAATGAGTGACAGGAGAGGACGTTTGTGGGTGGTAACAGGAGCAGTACAGTAATAACGGGGGGCTGGGGATGCGAACGTGATGCCTGAGTGTTTCAATGCTGTTTCAGAGGCGTGCATAATTTAAGAGGCAGCGTCATAGTACATGTCACTTGCCATTTTTTTACACTGATTTCCTCGCAAAGCTTGCGGGAGGGTAAAGGCTACCACAAGCACTACGTTCACATCCGATGGTGCTCGATGTAACAATGTTTTAATACACTTCCTCGAGATGATGTGCTCGTGGGCATCTCTGCCTATGCGATTGGGCGTACGCTTACACAAAGTGGCCGCTCGCTAATACATGGTGAGCGTGCTTATGCCTTGGTGAGCGATCGCTTTCAATGCTCTCACTATGAAAAATTTGCATACGCATCTAGCGAGTGTACGCAGATAGCGACCAGCTCTGAATCAGGCCCTAGATGCTGAAGCAAGATGGACCTGTGTGCTTTAAATGCCAGGGCCTATGTTTAGTCCCAGTCCGGCCCTACCCAGCGATTATATGTATGTGAACAAAACGCACTGGTGTACAGCGCACGGACGTAGTACAAACAGCAATAGAAGAATTTTTTTTTCCTCTTTTTTTAAATACGCAGCTTAGTTGACACTGCGTACATTCACAGCAATTATAGGCACGTGACCAAAACACACTGGGGGACAGCAGACAGATGAAGTACAAACGACAATAGAAATAAATATTTTTTACCATTTTTCTTAAATGCGCAGCTCAGCTGACACTGCGTGCATTCACAGTGCTTCTATGTGCATAAACCAAATGCACTGGGGGACAGCGCACAAAGGTTGCTTAAACAAAACATTTTTTTATAACATTGTTTTTTTTACTTTTTCTGCAAATGACAACTGCAGAGTCACAATGCTTATATCACAGTGAGGTATGGTCTGCGGAGTCACACTGCAGCACCACTGTGTGACTAATATAATTCCTGCACTATAAAACTTATAAACAATGATTTTCTATCTGACAGTACTGTAAATCTAGCTCTGCCAATATTAACTGTTTAACACTAAGGGGACTAGACTGGACACAGCACAGCAGCAGCCACTGGAGGTGGAGAGACTGGACACAGCAGCCACAGGGAGTGAATGGACACAGCAACAGCCTCTGAACACAGGGTCTGGAGTGGACACAGCACAGCAGCAGGGAGTGGATAGAGCACAGCAGCAGCCACTGGTGGTGTAGAGGATGAACACAGCACAGCAGCCACCAGACACGTTAGTCTAGACTGGAGTCAGTGTGAAATGGTGCCCTATTCACCACAGGAGGGACTTGTATAGAATCCAAACCCGTGAGAATCCAACTCCGGATGATGATGTTTTGCCTCTATTTGGAATCCGAGCGAGGCAGGGACACCCGAGCCACTGCTCGGATTCATTCAGAGAAGTTCAGGTGGACGCGGTTTTCAGAAAACCAAGCCCGCACATCTCTAAATGTTATATGGAAAAGTTCAAATTACATCCATAAAAACAAGTGAAAATTTCCATTCCATTTTTGAAAATGATCCCCATTAGCTGACCTTTAAGTGAATTATTTTTTTAGGGATTACACTCTAGAATAGTATTTCTAAATGTGCATACACACACAATGATTTTTTGAACGATTATCGTTAGCTCATTGAAAAAATCGTTCACTTTCTAAGTTAAAACGATGAACGATTATTGTTCATGTGCGTTCACGTTTATAGTTTGTAGTTCAATTAGACTAACCAACTCAATGATTTTCATTAAGGGAAAATGCAAAAATTGTTTGTAGTTCAAAAATGTTGTTCATTACATTTATTAAATGAACGATTTTGGTAAAGGATTTTCGTTCATTTTTCCCTTGAAAAAATGAATGAAAATCGTTTACTAAAATCGTTCATTTACAAAATCGTTGTGTGTGTGTATGCAGCTTAACAAGTATTGTGTTGATCATATTATACTAGAGAGTATCTATCTAAAGGTAAGATGTTGGACTTATTTTTAAACTTTTAATTCTTAAAAACAAAATCCATTGAACTGTATTCCTATGCAATATACAGTATAATGTAAGCAATATAACTTTTGCAGTGGCAGCACAATTATAGTGTAATTAGAGCTATTTCGGAACACAATTAAAGTATTGTGGTTTCCTAGAAAAACGTTACAGGATGACAAAGTTATTACAAATGAATACAGAACATTATTAAAAAAAATAGTTTATAGATGTTAAATCTATTAACAAGTATGGTTTTCTCTGACTCGTTAGTCGTTAGTACTATTATAGATTTTGGTGTGTGTAGGTCTGGCAAAAGTAACAATGTTATTACCTTGGTAAATCATATGTCTGCCTGTTCATATTCTAATACGTTCTCTATTGTTTGCAAATGATAAAAAGCTGATATAAAATGGTAAATGACAATTATTACTGACATATTTATTGTGGTATTGTAATAGCTGCACCCTTTCACATAATGTCACAATTACTGTACTAAATATGAGTCTTCCTATTCAGCCTTCCACACTGACCTTCAGCCAGAGAGTATGATAAACAAAAGCCCACTCACACGGCTTCCTATTTTTGCCAGGCCTATATCATCTACAGTAGGTAACACATGTCCATTAGCAAATTGAAGAAACCCAAAATCTATATCAGTTATTTAGATGAACATAATGCTATCATTACCATAACCACACAAACTACTGTATTCAGTCATACTTATTTTTGCTATCAAGGCTTATAAACAAACACTTTACAAGATAAATTCGATGTCCTATAAATATTATAAAGCAGAGGAGAGCAAAAGGCATTCACCAGCTGCCTTTACCTCTATGCTCCAGAAATGATTTGTTATTTGTTTTTTTAACTGTGACCATATCTGTTTTCTGCCTGTGCTGTCCTCTTGACAAGCAGATTCTTAGGGAGTTGGATACCCAGATAAGACATGCTATTATGCACCCACTGGAAGGAACAGGCTGAGCCACAAGACATTGGTGCGATCCAAAGCATATGGCTACAGACTTGGAGGGGTTAATGTGAAATCCAGAGATGTGGCCATAATCATCAATTTCTACAATATGAGGGAGGGAATTTTTGGGCCGCACCAAATACAAAGATAATCAGCGAATTTGGCATTTTGGGCGATTTTAACCCCCAACAAAAGTGGGCCAATTCTCGACCAGAGGTAGGAGAGGGTATAGTGTCAAGTTAAAGAGAAGGGGTAAAAGGGGCTAGTACTGCTGAGTATCTTGTTGACGGACAAATCTATCACCTCTCATATCATTGCTCACAAGAGAAGTTGAAAGGGGGAAATAAAAATAATGAATCAAGACAATAAAAGAGTGGTTATTCTTTAGTCTTTAATACTACATACAAATATGACCACTGATTGGAGTCAAATGTCTTTTGTGTATCGAGGTTGAGTAAATGGGCCTTAGAGTGAGGGTGAGCTGAGGCTGTGAAAGTGGATGCATTGCAATCCCCACTGTCCTCTAACAAAGACTAGTTGGTGATAGGTTAGAATTCTCTGGCAAAATATGTTGTGGCGATCATTTTGTATAGTATCTTGATATCTACATTTTACAAGGTCATGGAGCAGTAAGATTCCAATAATTGGGGGTCCTTAATTATGTTTCAGGATAAATATAGTATGGGAATCGTTAAAAGTGGGAAATAGGGAGCATTGTGTTGAATTGAACAATTCGGTTCCAGGAGAGTTGGGACCAGATTATGATGAAGAATTTTATAATAGTCTCCGGGAAGACGATTGGGTAATGGGGCAGTTGTTTAGTGGTAAACTTTAACACCCTCAAGGCATGCTTTCTGAGAGGTGGGCAACCTAGGGAGATTGGCGTCGTGGAGGAGTCTAGAACAAAGCTCAGGTTCAACTGGAGAATCACTATAAATATCACAGTAGAAGTTCTAAAACAATGTTAGTATGCCCTTGGAAGAGGTAGTCAAAAAGTGTGTGGAGGTTTTTTTTCCTATTATATAGTTATGTTTATGGTTAGCTTTTGCCATTCAGGTCAGAAGATGCCCTGGCTTATTTCCTCAGCAGTCATATTTATGTTTATTGATGAATAATAAGTTATGTGCTTTGATTAAAATAAAATTCAAATGGTTGGTTAGCCTGTTAATACAGTGTGAGGTTCGCACCCAAAAGGATGGTGGAGTAAGTATTAATAGCCGAGGCTAGATCATTGTGCAAAGAAATGTAAACTTGCTCAGACTCACATTTTTCCCTGAGATGTTTACAATGAACCAACAGTCTCCCAAAATATGATTGGGTTATACCAGTGGTCTATATTGTCATCAAAATATTCTGTCCATGCAGCATTTACAAATGTTTTAAAGTCATCAGAGTCATACAAATATGATGGAATCCTCCATTGATGATTAACAGCTAGCATTGGCAAAATATAAAGTTGCAGAGATATCAGGGCTTGGCCAGAAATAACTGTATCATGTAGTTCATCATTTCTCAATTGATCAAAAAGATGGTCAGACCACAGGAGGTAGTCAATATGCAAGAAGGAATGTTGAATGCTGAGTAAAATGCAAAGTAGCAGTCTGTAGGATACAGAAGTTGCCAAGATATGTGCGATGGTTAAGTAGAGGACAATATAGGAATATAAAGAAGCACGGTCTCATGAAGTGGCCCCCCCCCCGACTTATTCATTGTCATGTCAGGTACAACATTAATTAATTAATTATTTAATATTTTCAGGAACCTATTTGGCAAATAAGCTGTGTGATAGTGTAAAAATAAGAGTGCTCTATCAGCAAAGTATAGCAAGATTGGAAAATATCAACCTCCAATAACATATAACTTCCATTTGGGTCAATGTGTTGCAGTCTTTTTACTTAAGATGCTTCCTGCAGCTTTTGCAAAGTTTTGCACAAAGGTGCAGCAGTGAAGAAATTAGCGTAGTGGAGTCAAGATGCAAGAGTCAATCCATTGGGCTTTACGGGTGGAAGAAACTAACTAAATCCAGTGCATTTCCTGTAAAAAAACAAGACATCTGGATGGAATGGCTTGGCATGAGTAATCACCCTCTTTTAACTGGTAAATTAAAGGCCAATTCATTTTTAGATGGACTGGAAGACTCTTCTGAATAGAGGCATTAGATTGGGAGGATGGCATACCTATCCCAAATACTGAGGGCCCTGCAGACATGGCTCAAGGAAGTGGAGTAAAATGGCCAATTTGAGAGGATATACTATATATATACAGGTTGAGTCTCCCATATCCAAATATTCCAAAATACAGAATATTCCGAAATACGGAATTTTTTTGGCATGACTGAGATAATGAAATCTTTGATTTTTGATGGTTCTATGTCCACAAACTTTGTCTAAGGCACATAAAATTACCTGCAGGCTGTATGTATTAGGTGTATATGAATCATAAATTAATTTCATTTCTGTACACAAACTTTGTTTGAGCCACAAAATTATTGAAAATATTGTATAAAATTACCTGCAGGCTGTGTCTATAAGGTGTATATAACACATGAATGCATTCTGTGTGTATATTTGGGTCCTATTCCCAAGATATTTCATTATGGTATGCAATTATTCCAAAATACGGAATATTCCGATATCCAAAATACCCCTGGTCCCAAGCATTTTGGATATGGGAGACTCAACCTGTATATATATATATATATATATATACACACTAGAGTAAAATCAATTCAGTACTCAAAATTTGTGAGGCAGAAGGTACAGAACTCAGGGGAGGCAAAGCAGTAGAATTTTGGCTCTATGGCCCTCATTCAGAGCCGTACGCTCTGAGCAGAGCGCACGCTCTGAATGAGGGCCGGTCTCCATGAAAATGGAGCGTCCTCCTGGACGCTCGTATAGCTGTGGGTCACCACCCACAGGCTATACGAGCGTGCATTTTGATGGCCGCGATGGTCGTGACCATCGCGACCATCAAAACTGCGAGCCGGAGCCTGCGGTTGAGGTTTTCAACCGCAAGCTCCGGAGTGATTTTGGCTCTATCAGAGCCAAAATCACTCCCACTGACATCACTAGTGATGTCAGTGGGCCGGCTTTTGACGGGAGGCGTTCCCGTGGGAACGCCCCCGTCAGGGAGGCACGCCTACCAAAGGGGGCGTGCTGTCAATCAACATCGACAGCACGCCCCCTTTGATCAGACACAACGAGCGAAGGACTTTCCTTCGCTCGTCGCGTCTGGCGCATGCGCACGACGGAGCTCCCTCCGTCGTGCGCATGCTCAGTCCAGAACATCGACCCACTTTCGAGCGGACAGCCGCTCGCGAGTGGGTCTGAATCAGGCCCTATGTTCCTCAGGAGAGACCTTAGTGACAATAATACTTTATGAATTTCAGCACAGGGGGCATATAAGACCTAAGCCTTGGAGTCCAGGATTGTTAAGGTGCATACACACACAATGATTTTTTGAACAATTATCGTTAAACGATATCGTTTAACGATAATCGTTTGTAAAAATCGTTCACTTTCTGAGTCAAACGATGAACGATTATTGTTCATGCGCGTTCACGTTTGTAGTTCAGTCAGACTTCTCAACTCAACGATTTTCAGTAAGAGAATATGCAAAAATCGTTTGTAGTTCTAAAAAATCGTTCATTACATTTAAATGAACATAGTAAATGAACAACTTTAGTAAACGATTTTAGTTAATTTTTTCAAGGTAGAAAATTGTTTACTAAAATCGTTCATTAACTAAATCGTTGTGTGTGTATGCAGCTTAAGAAATAAGTAAAAGACAAAACAAAACATAAATGAACACAATGTCCTAGCCACATTAAGCTGGGGCTAGTTTTGTCCAGATGAAACAGCGTGAGCCAGAAAGACACAGAAAAATAACTAATGAAAAACTAGATAAACTCAACTCCATTACTGGAGAATGTACAATAACCTCAGGGAACATATGAGTACTAGAGGGATTTAGGTAGCAAACCCCAATGAAAGTAGAGATGTGCATAGATACCCTTGTTTTGGTTTAGATTCTAAATCATCATCGTGTTTTGGCTTTGGCAAAACCACTCTCAAATGTATTGGTTTTGGATTACTTTAAAAAATTATAAAAACAGCTAAAATATGTAACGTAGGATATGTGTTTGTTCCTACAGTATTAACATCAATGACATTAATTTACAGTAAATTTTGACCACCTCACAGCTCAAAATATTGTTTTCACCAGTATTGGCCAAAGGCTGCAGAAAGCCTGCTGGCTAAACTAAGCTACAGAGCAGCGGCACAAACGCATTGTAGTTTAAAAGAATATAGCACATCTATGACACATTGTGGCAAAGCAGTGGTAGAGAGGATGGCAGTTTAATAAACTATACAACCCTATACAATGTTTTCATAATCAAGAACTAATAGCCTAAAAGTAAATGACTAGTAGGAAATATAATATATTACCAACACACTTCTCCAAACAGCAAATCACTGGCCAATACAAGTGATTGGAGGTGCAGTAATAAGTATTTAGTGACGTGGAAAAAACTATTTAAAAACAAGCATCCAAATGTGAGTTTACAAACACATTTGGATGCAATTCCCAGCAAATCCCAGGCCCGAGGCCAATACAAGTGATTGGAGTTGGAGCACTAAGTTTTTAGTGACATAGAAAAAACTATTAAAAAAACAAGCAACCTAATGTGAGTTTACAAACACACTGAATCCAACTAGCCAATCACTGGCTCAATTAAATAAAATCAAATAATATAGACACAAGATGCAGAACATTAACATCTGTGACTAGCAGCTGTTCAGAATTATATCTATGCTGCTGCCAAGACCTCTATCAGAGAGATTACAAACTGGAGTTGATACTTCAACATCTACTGAAGGAGGAAAAGCTGAAATGAGCAACTTGGATGTTCTGCACTCGTCATTGTCATAAAGATGCTGCCTGTCAAAGACAGACAATAAAGTATGAACAGGAGGATGATACTACTCTGTAGCTGTGAAGAAGCTACTGGAAATGGGTTTATACTTTTGGATGAGTAGCTGGTGATGAATGGTCTTGCAAGATACAGAACATCAATGCCCCAGTAAAGTACAGTAATATATATGCTGCCTGTCAAACACACAATCAATCTTAGCAAAGACCATAATGAAAAGTTGTACATAATGGAATTGTCCTTGGACTCTCCCACCCACCTTTATGTTGTATATTTAAAAGGACATGCACAGTTTACAAACCAAGCACTGCAGAAACAGGCACTGCAACTTTTGCGGCTGTATTGCTTTGACTGTTTGGGCGGGTTGGTCAAGCTACCTTTGAATTATGTATATATATATATATATATATATATATATATATATATATATATATATATATATATCCACTTTTGATCCAGTCTCCTAGATAGGAGCACTCACCAATAACAACAATAAAAGTCTCTAATGAATCCAGAAAAGTGTCATCATTTAATCTTCAAAATTGAAAAATGTTGTCCACAATAGGCCATATATTCAGTATTGTCGACGTTTCGGTTCAAAATATGAACCTTTCTCAAGACTGGCACAAAATGTACATCATACTCATAGTGCTAAACGCACACACTTATGTATTACATCCGAGTCATCTGTACACCACACATAGCCGTAAGGGATCTAAGTCACTGGCGTCCTTCCGGGACAACAGGGTGCACTGATGTGCATATACCCTGTTGTCCCGGAAGGACGCCAGTGACTTAGATCCCTTACGGCTATTGTGGACAACATTTTTCAATTTTGAAGATTAAATGATGACACTTTTCTGGATTCATTAGAGACTTTTATTGTTGTTATTGGTGAGTGCTCCTATCTAGGAGACTGGATCAAAAGTGGATATCTAATTGGATCAGTGTAGAAATCTGATCTTGGAAGCACCCCATGGATGAATTGTTTTTGATGTGAGTGCAGGATTTCATTGGATATATATATATATATATATATATATATTCTTTTATTTAAAGATGCACAAGACAAACACAATAAAACTTTTTCATAAATATAAAATGTCCAGAATTTTAATTAAAAGAAAAAAAACAAATACAGGGGGAAGAGGAAATGACAAGGAAAGCATGGGGTGGGGGGGGGGACGGATCTCGCAGGCCTTCATTGGAATAAACATATCTCAATCTAAAACTACAAAAGGCAGGGTTAAACTAGATCAGGCCATTAAGGACTTGTATGTAACAGATTCCTTAAATTCTAACCATTAGTACCAGGTGGTGATGAATGTAGAAAAGCGGTCCGTAGCCGCCAAAGAAAGCTCTACTATAGTCATATACTTATCAAAATGAATTAACCAGTCCTTAACGGAGGAAGGAAACGTTGATCTCCATTTGACTGGTATAACTACCTTGGCCACACTTTTAATATGACATAGAAGAGATTTTTTATATTTGGAAATGGGCCAAGGAATAATATTTAGAATCCAAAACTCTGGGCCATCAGGAATTTTCTCTCCCATAATATCTTTGGTGACTTTAATAATTTGATTCCAGAATGAAGCCACTGTTGATTAGTAAGAGAGATGTTTAGATCAGTACACCAGGCATTATTAAACTTCGGAAATTAGGTAATGGCACTATCTAGCAATATTTTATAAACCACAAAAATTGCATGGCGAAGAGGCTCTTTTTGCAAACAATGTTTCAAAAAAATTCAGATCTCTATGTAAAATACCTTGTCTATTTACCTTCCTTACAGAGGATACCAACTGAATATATGACCAATATTCAGAATGGGGAAGGCCCAGTTCTAATCTCAAATCTGGAAAAGAACTAACTCCATTGGGACAAATTAACTCATGTAACCTCAAAATATCTGCAGAGTTCCATAATCATAAGGCATATTTATCTAGACCTGAAAGACAATCGGGGTTACCTAAGGGAGAGGTTAGAGGAGTAGGAATAGAAGATATTAATGACTAAACCCTCAGTTTCTTCCAAGTTTGTATGGTAGGAGTGATAGTAGGATGATCAGTTAACGGAATAGATGGAACCCAGGGTATGACTTGCAATGGAATGTGGCTTGAACACTGCTCCACTGAAACCCATTGCTTGTCAGAATGGGATTTAGACCAATCTACAATTCTATTTCAATGTACTGACTTATGAGAAAATAAAAGTTTGGAAGCTGCAAAATCATAGGACTCTGCGATGACATGGACTTACAGATTAAATCAATCATTTTAGTTGTGTTATCTTTTGCTTCTCCTCCGATACAAATACTTCTTGATCAGTATGAATCAGAGTGGCAACAAAGGAATAAGATGATTGGCCAACACTTTTGCATATAGCTTGAGATCAACATTGAGTAATAATATTGTCAGACAACTCAAACACAGGGTCAGGTCATTGTCTGCCTTAGGGAGAACAGTAATATGGGCTTCAAACATTGAAGCAGAAAAGTTTCTCACCCCATCAACATCATTGAATGTCTGAAGTAAAAGTGGAGCTAAATGAGTTTGGAACAATTTATAATATGAGATGGTAAACCCTTGAGGGCCTAGACTCCTACTAGCCAGAGTGGATTTAATCGCTGACTCCACTTCAGTTAATGAAATAGGTTGTTCCAAAAGTTGTTGAGCCTCATCAGGAATTCTAAGGTAATTAATGGAAGATAAATAATCTTCTATTTCTTTGGTGAGTAGCAAAAATTGGGTTGGGGAGATGGGATTAGAAAGGGAATAGAGACCAGAATAATATTTCTGAAAGGAGTACGCAATTTGCTCCATAAGAGAGCTAACAACGCCTTGTGAGTCTTTCATTTTAGAAACAAAGGTTAAAGCTCTTCATTCCCACAAAGAATGTGCTAGGTGTTTCCCAGGTTTATTGCCCCACTGAAAATACTTGTAGCAACATTTCTGAAAAGATAATTTGGTTTTGTCTGATAACAGTTTGTTTAAAGCTGATCGAGTTTGCACCAACTCCATGCCTAAAGTAGCATCTAGAGAGAACTTGCGATAATTCTAGAGAGCGAATTTTAAGTTTCCTTACCTTATGCAGATCTTTATGTGGTACATCTGATACTGACCTAGATGTGTCCAGAGCTGGATCAAATGTCCAATTAAAATCACCTCATATAACAACAATACCCTGTAGCACAGATTAAAAAAATAGTAACACTTTAGAAAAAAAACCAGGCTGACCCTTGTTTGGACCATAAATATTCACGAAAGTTTACATTTGGTGAAAGAGTTTTTTTACAACAGTCAAAGCTCGGCCTTTAACCACACAATTTGTGACCATGTCCGTAAGAGAGAGGTGCCTAGAAAAAAAAAATTGCAACTCCTTTATTTTTGCCCTTCAAGTTGTCACTGATGTTGGCCCATGGATAATAAAAATGTTTAAACAAGGGGGCATTCCTTCATTTTAAAGTGCATTTCTTACACAAGTTTCTAGTTACGAAACTCATGAAGCACTGAAGACCGCTTCTCGGGAACGTTCAGCCCCTTCGCATTAATAGAGGATATTTTTAATGTTTCAGAAACTGGCATAATGACAACTCACAGGGCAAGCCTTATTATTGGACATTGGAAACCCAGGACCCTGAATAGATAAATACTCTGGAACACGTTCAAAGGAGAAGGACGTTTCCAATGGAGACCTAGAAGGGGAGACAGGGAAAAACAAGCGAAAAAACAATTTGATTATAGACACAGTACAACTAAGAAAAAGGAGAAAATCACGTATCATCAGTGAAAAACAGATAAGAAAATCCAAATTAAAAAAATTTGCGCAATCACACATGAGAAGTCCATGGCCAGAATAGAATATGGTAAAACAAATTGAGAAAAACATAGGGAGGGCTCAATAGAGGAGCGAACCCATACTCTGTCACATAACAAAATAACCATCAATAGAAAATGATAAATCTAAAGAATCTCTGCAGCGGAACTCTTTAAAAAAGCTACGGAGAAAAAGCACAAAACTGCAGCTACAGCAAAATACACTCACAGTTGGCAAATAGTATAACATTACTAGCATATAAAAACCTTTTAAATGATATTGGATTTTGTAAAAATATATATAACAATTAGAACAAATTAGAAACATACTATGCAAATAGAAAGCCATAAGAGGCAAAGAAAACCATATAACATAAGGACAAGAAGAAAGTCAAGTAACAGGGCCAGCAGCATTATGTGAACAAGAAGAGGTGCCTCATTTCTTCCCTCCTACAGTATCCCATTGTTTATCCTCAGGGATGCTTGGTAAGGGTGGGGGATCCAAGTGAGAAAACAAGGCAAGCCATTCGGTAGAGCAAATCTAGGAATTTGTGTATCACAAATGGAGTTCAAGTCTCCAGGATCTTTAAGTGAGTAAAGCATACCATTGTGGTGGACACCCCCAACAATATTTTAATTCTTGGTTTTTCAGTTCATCAATCAATGGACCCAGCAAATGCTATTGTTGCAGCGTGTTCCAGGAGGTCTTGAAAAAAAGAGAGATCTGGCCATCCGCAGAACAAGCTCCTTGTCTGTAAAGTAATGTAGCCGCTGTACATTTCTAGGTTTAAGTACCCTATGCGCTCTATTAAACACTAAAGGAGTGTCTGGAGCCCTCTCAAGAACTTCATTAAATGTTTTAGTAAGTATGCCAATAGTGTCCTGAGTCTGTATATCTTCAGCTATGCCCCGTATCCATAAATTATTTTGTCTGCCCCGGTTGTTCATGTCGTCCAGCCTGCTCAGCATCAGATGTAATTCGGAGGCATGATTCATGGTCGTAGAATTAAAAGAGCGATGATATTCATCCATCTTATCCTCCTGATCCTCCAGCTCCAGTAAGCAATCAGCAACCTGAGAAATGTCCAGCTGCAGAGCAGAGACACCTTTACTAAAAGCTTCATGTAGTCTCTATTCTGAAGCTAGCAAATCCTGCTTTGTGGAAAGGGAATCCAAACGTTGAAGGATAGTAGCCAGATCACACTTGGGAGCTGAGGAAGGAAAAGGTGATGACGCTATGGAATAGTCTGTAGAAAACAAAGAGAAAAAAAAAGTGCGCTCAAATGCTCAACATGGTACAATGTAACCTGCAATGTAAATAAATTGACGGTGCATAAAGTCCATTAAAAATATAGTGATTTATTAATAAAAATTGATATGAAGATTCAACCCTCCAGGGGGGTGCTGAATAGGAACCAGGTGTAAAGTATTAATCACCTGTATGTTTAGTGTCACTGTGGGGAGTCAGCTTATCTTTTAGGGACAAGCTCTCCGTATGTTCTCTGCCGTTATGCTTATAACATACGTACCCCTATGTTCTGCTATGCAGTATCAGTGAGTAAACATATAGTGTATGGTATTGATATAAGTATCTAGCCACCTCGTCTCACTGTGGGATGTCAGCCTTTCTTGCAGGGATAGGCTCTCCGTATGATCTCTGTTTAAACACTTCTATCATACGTCTCCCAGGAGGTTGCTATGCAACCATCAGTGAGTAATGTGGCTGAGTGTAACTGGTGAATGACACAGTATGCGGCGTCCCGCACTGTTACTCACCCCTCTTCTGGGTGACTTCTCATCCGAAGTCAAACCTCTCCTGAAGTGTGGAGCCATGTGTGGTATAAAGTTTTTGGTAGACTTGCACTACTGTGCACGAGCGTAGTAAACCAATCAGTTTCTGCTGTGAGTCTTTGGGCACCAGATCAAACAGTCTTGCACTATAGAGACTGGGTCCGGGATTTTTCAATGTCTATCCACTCGCTCCGGTGAGAGCTGAGCATCTCCACGCTCCTCACGTTGATAGTGGAGGGCTGTATGAACCGAGTTCTTCAGTGCGGTGGAACGGGGACTCAGTCCAGATTTTTTTTTTTTCTTTTTCTTTTTTTCTTTTTTTCCTTGAAACGCTCGTGTGGAAAGCTTAGACACGCTGACTGCTTGTGCTGCTTCTCACATGCTGGTTCTATCCGTATATGTCTCTGTCACGTCATGCGGGATTCCCAACGCATATCGGCCTCTGATTGGGGGGTGTGTTTCTTGTGTCTGAGATAGCGCTGCCTTTATACAGTGCAGGCTCCGTTCTTATTGGTCAGCAAGGGGCATCATCAATTGTTTAACGACTTGTTGATTAGTTCCACATGGGATCTATCTGTTTGTGAGGATCTGATAAAAAAAGGGGAGGGGTTTGCAGACTAATTGAGAAACAGCTGGTACTTGATCTGTAATTGCTTTTCGCTGCTGATTACTATCATATTGAAGTCTAATCGCTACTTGTATATCTAATGTAGTTTCTGATTAGTAATCTACATATATTCTTGACACTCATAAATATCCAGTAAGATGACATTCATGCATCATAATCCTAGTAAATGGGACAATTGGGTAGAAAACAATCCCAAGGTGTATGCTGATGTAAAGAATTGTACAGATGGTTATTAAATGTCCCTATGCTATAGTGCTGGTATAAAGAGCACAAATTTGTAATGCATTAATAAATCAAACATTAATTACAATTACACAGATGGTTATTACATATCTATGGGTTATGGTGCTAGTCTCTAGAACGAGGCTTTCTGATCTATTAATATATCGATCATTAATTAGACAATAATTATGATACTTAAATTTATTTTGTATATGTCTATTATTGAGTCACATATATCCATATGCTGACCTTAAGTTGTAATGACGGAATAGATCTCATTATCTATATTTAAACCTCGTGGTGTCATTGTCTTTAAGGTGTAGATCCATTTAAGTTCTTCTTTATTAATTTTATTAATAAAGTCACCTCCTCGCCAGTTTTTTTGTACTAACTGTATCCCTATTACTCTCAATCCTTTAGGGTTACAGTTATGTTCCATTTTGAAGTGATTGGAAAGACTGTGTGTTTCCAATCCTTTCCGGATATTTCTAATATGTTCTGCAGTTCTGGTTTTTAAAGCACGGACCGTCCTACCCACGTACTGCTTGCCACATGGACATTGTGCTAAGTATATGACTCCTGTACTTGCACATGTAATAAAATCTGTGATTTTATATGATTCCTTTGTTTGTTCTGAAAGAAAAAATTCTTGGCCTTTTGTGGTATATGTTAATATCTTACAGCTTTGACATTTCCCACATTGGAAAAAACCTACAGGATGTGTTTTTCCATCTATTGTTTTTTGTGTTGTAGTACTTGGTGTTATATAACTTGAAACTAATTTACTTTTTAAGTCCGGCGCTTTTCTGAATGTTATTGATGGTTTTGGTGTTAAAAAGTCAGTAAGAATTTCATCTTGTAAAAGGATATGCCAGTGTTTCTTTAATATTTTGGTTAATGATTTGTTATCCCTGTTGTATTGTGTTACAAAGGGAATCTCACTTCTTTTGTTTATTCTGTTCTTGTGTTCTAGAAGTTCACTGCTTTCTACTTGTGCAACTTCGGAGAATGCTGTTTGTACTAATTGTTCGTCATATTTTTTCTCCAGAAATTGTGTTTTTAATTGTAACCCCTGTTCCTTGTATGTATTGATGTCGGAACAATTTCGTCTTATTCTTTTAAACTGACTGCTGGGGATGTTCCTCAGCCAGTTTGGATGGTGTCTACTATCTGAAAAAATAAAACTATTTACATCCACCTTTTTTTGGTATGTTTTAGTTTTCAATAGTCCCTGTTGTATGTAAATTGTGAGGTCTAGAAAATTAATTTCTGTCTGACTGTACGTAGTAGTAAAAGCTAAATGGTTGTCATTGTTATTTAAATAATGAGTGAATTCGATCAGTGATGCCTCTTCTCCTTGCCAGATGAAGATGACGTCATCTATGTATCTTCTCCAGAGGACCAGGTTTGCCGACCAGCTATGTCGAGACCAGATCTTATTGTCTTCCCACCTACTCATAAATAGGTTTGCATAGCTGGGGGCAAACCTGGTCCCCATTGCAGTACCTGTGGTCTGTCGGTAAAATTCCCCGCCAAACCACAGGTAGTTATGTTTAAGGATAAATGTTATGCTGTCTATAATGAATTGTCTCTGTCTTGGATCAACCTCTATGTCCTGTGTTAAAAAATGTTCTATTGCTTGTGTTCCTTGCTCGTGGTCTATAATGCTGTATAGTGACGTCACGTCACTGGAACACAGCCAATAATTCTTCTGCCACTTTATTTGATCCAAGGTTTTCAGTGTGTCAGTAGTATCTCTCAAATGGGATCTTTGCTGTTTTACATAAGGTTGCAGGAATTCATCAATATATTGAGAGAGATTGGCCGTTAAAGAATTGATTCCTGAGACTATTGGTCGGCCCGGTGGATTTAGAATGTCC
Organism: Taudactylus pleione; assembly: GCA_031769625.1. Lineage (NCBI taxonomy): Eukaryota > Metazoa > Chordata > Amphibia > Anura > Myobatrachidae > Taudactylus > Taudactylus pleione. The sequence goes on along the minus strand of JAUIMM010000608.1, from coordinate 12,866,567 downwards.
TTATGAATCTTTGGCAGATAATAAAAAACAGGAATAATTGGGTGTAAAATGTCAAGAAATTGAAACTCTTTCTTATTGAGTATTCCTAATGTTAGGCCTAAATTCAGATGTTTCCTTAGTTTGTTCTGATAGTTATCTGTGGGGTCTTCTTTAAGAATCTCATGTCTTAGAGTCCTTTAATATTCTTAGTGCTTCTGTGTTGTAATCATTTGTATTCAATAAAACGATTCCCCTCCCCTTGTCTGCTGGTTTGACTATGATATTATCATTTTCCCTAAGTTCCTTAAGGGCTTGCATCTCTGCTTTTTTAATGTTGTTGTATTTTCTATTTTGCAATTCGAGTTTCTCTAGATCTTTAGTTACAAGAGTCTCGAAGGTATGTATAAAGCTACCTTTCATGTGGTTTGGACAAAATTTTGATTTAGGTTTCAGGTTGGTATGTTTAAATTCCTTATTAGATTCTGGATTGAACTGTGGGAGGTGATTGTTTGCAAAATATTTCTTAAGTGTTAAGTTTCTGGTGAATTTATGTAGATCCAAATAGGTGTCAAATTTGTTTAGTGATCTTTTAGGGGCAAATTTTAATCCCTTTTGTAAGGCTGATAGATGTTGATCTGTTAGTTCCATGTTACTTAAATTGAAAATTCCTGTTTGATTTACTGAATGTTCTGATCCATCCTTGCCATTTTGATTGTTTCTACTATTTCTTCTCTTACATCCTCCTCTACATCCTCTTCTAGTCTTTGTAATTTTCTTTTGTTCGAAACTAGGGGTGTCGTAATGCATGTTTCTATGCCTGTTCGTAGGTCTAAAAAATTGTTGGCCCATTGTTTTGGTTGTGGAACTGTCTCTATTTGTATTTGTGGTGTTACAAAGTTTGTATTCAATATGGCTGTACCCAAAGATAGTCTGGCTGTTTCCTCATATGTACACTCTTCTTCCTCATCTAGACTATAGGTAGAGAAAGTTTGTTCTAAGTCCGAATCAGTTGTATTTGACATATGATCGGGACTCGTATGGTAGGTGTTTATAGCTGGTTGTGCTTGGTATATTATACCAAGTCCTGTGTGTAATTTCTGCATGTATTGTTGATATGTTAAGTTCAATTTAGTGTATATAGGAGTTTTATTGGTATTTAGTAGTGTTCTCGTCTTTGTTGTGTTGATTTCTTTATTTTTGTTAGCCAATCTTAGTTTAGTATTCTGTTTCTTTTCATTTCTTGTTTTTTTTCCTATTTTATCTCTGAGGATTTTAGACCGTTTTTTTGCTATTATTTTGTCCTCGTTTAGTTGCAGTCTATTGTTTGTCAATATCTCTAAATGTCCAAACTCCGATTCTTTTTTAAAAGGTTCAAGCTTTGCATCTAGTAGTGATATGTCTTTGTTTAATTCGATCAGTTCTTTCTCATGTGTGTCAATAATTAATTGCATTAATTGTAAAGAACAATTTTTAGTTATATTGTTCCATTTTTCCATAAATAAATCATTTTTAGTATTGTGTGTTGGTTGTTTCTTAATATGAAGTCCCTTTGGTATCAAGTTTTGCTTGATATACCACTGAAGTGTTTTACTATCCCACCAGACTTTGCTTTCTCTCGCAATGAGTTTCTCTAGTTGCAAAACTGTGTCGCAAAAATCTTTGCCACTATCATGTAATGATGATGTTGTGTCTAACTGGGAGAAAATGCTATTGGCTTTAACATCCCTATTTTGTCCTACATCTAGAATACCCATAAATGTCTGTGATGTATATAATCAGTGCAGCGGTAAATCGTGGACCAAGTCAAGTATAATTATAAATGAAAATTTACTGCGCTCTGAAGCAATCAATGAGTTGGTATAAGGCAGCACTTATTCAGATAAAAGGGGTCCTCCTTCTTATATATACAATAGAAAACAAAGAGAAAAAAGTGCGCTCAAATGCTCAACATGGTACAATGTAGCCTGCAATGTAAGCGTGGAGACGCTCAGCTCTCACCGGAGCGAGCGGATAGACATTGAAAAATCCCGGACCCAGTCTCTATAGTGCAAGACTGTTTGATCTGGTGCCCAAAGACTCACAGCAGAAACTGATTGGTTTACTACGCTCGTGCACAGTAGTGCAAGTCTACCAAAAACTTTATACCACACACGGCTCCACACTTCAGGAGAGGTTTGACTTCGGATGAGAAGTCACCCAGAAGAGGGGTGAGTAACAGTGCGGGATGCCGCATACTGTGTCATTCACCAGTTACACTCTGCCACATTACTCACTGACGGTTGCATAGCAACCTCCTGGGAGACGTATGATAGAAGTGTTTAAACAGAGATCATACGGAGAGCCTATCCCTGCAAGAAAGGCTGACCTCCCACAGTGAGACGAGGTGGCTAGGTACTTATATCAATACCATACACTATATGTTTACTCACTGATACTGCATAGCAGAACATAGGGATACGTATGTTATAAGCATAACAGCAGAGAACATACGGAGAGCTTGTCCCTAAAAGATAAGCTGACTCCCCACAGTGACACTAAACATACAGGTGATTAATACTTTACACCTGGTTCCTATTCAGCACCCCCCTGGAAGGTTGAATCTTCATATCAATTTTTATTAATAAATCACTATATTTTTAATGGACTTTATGCACCGTCAATTTATTTAAATTGCAGGCTACATTGTACCATGTTGAGCATTTGAGCGCACTTTTTTTCTCTTTGTTTTCTATTGTATATATAAGAAGGAGGACCCCTTTTATCTGAATAAGTGCTGCCTTATACCAACTCATTGATTGCTTCAGAGCACAGTAAATTTTCATTTATAATTATACTTGACATGAGTCTGTGTCAGAAAAAAGCGCAGGAAAGAGAGAAGCAGTTGTTCCAGGAGATATGAGAAAGTGTTCTAGCTTTGATTGAAATAATGGAGGATCTTGAGGTTTGCCTTGAGTTTTACGGCAAATGCATTTCCTTTCTTTTGTCTTTCGATAAATTCCAGTGCAGAGATAGCAAAATTAGTTCTAAGAGTGTGGCTCCAGCCTTCCCCCCTCCCAAGCACTATTGTTGCAGTTAGTGGTGACATTGGTTCATGGAGATGAAGATCATCATGGCCCAGAATTCATATATATCTATGCTGCTTGAAAAAGGACAGCAAAAATAATATAGATAATGACTTGAAAATTTTAGAACTGTAAGGCAGGTACAGAAAGCCACCACAAGATGGAGCTCCAACACAGCACATATATAGTGAAGGTACAATAATATTTAGCAGCAAAATGGAGAGAGGAGGAAAGCTGGAGAGATTCATATGTGTCCCAGGAGATAGGCAGAGTAGTAAGGCAGGTTAAGATGAGATAGCACACAGTACCTTTGAGGATCCTATAGATGCAGCAATAACCTAGATGGTAGGTGAGCTGTAGTTGAAAATAGCTTCCCTCAGCAAGTGTAATCGATGTGCAAACTGGACATCCTCCCTTCTGGGTGTCAGGCCATGCCCCCAGAACAGGAGACACCAGCGGGGTTGCAGGGGTCACTAGAAGGGAGGGTATCAATCAAGTGCAGCATGCGGCACACACAGTGCTGATGAAAGGTGGGTGTGTCTGCAGGGTCTCGGTGGGGGGGAGAAGAGGCAGTCTCTGGCAGGGTCCGGCAGCTTCTCCACCTCATCCATGGCCACATATCTCCCAACTGTCCCACATCCAGCGGGACAGTCCCATTTTTCTGGGACTGTCCCGCTGTCCCACCCACGGGCCACAGTGTCCCACAGTGGGGGGGGGGAAGTTGGGGAGCGCACAAACTGCTGCTCTGAATAGCAAAGCAGGGGGTGCGCGGGAGGACAGATGCCGAGCGCATGCGCACGGCATCTGTTCTCTTGTGTACGGGCTGCCCAGCACCTTGGAGAGTGCTGGGCACGCCCCCAAAGTGACAAAAACGGGGGAAGCCATGAGGCTCCGCCCCTTTTCCAGTACGCTCCACCCCTTTTGTGCAAACTACGCCTCTTTTCGGCTGTGCGTGCCTTCGGCGCGTGACCTGTCCCTCTTTGGGAGGTTAAAATGTTGGGAGGTATGCGGCCACCAGAGAGGGAGAGCCATGAAGCTCCGATGCTGAGGAGGGTAACTTGGGTCCAGCTGAGCGGTCCACCAGAACATCAGGCTGCCCAGAGCCGAAGATGAGGCTGCAGCCGCAACAGTGTCCTGGAGTAGGCCTCTGCTGGTGGGATTGTGCTCCCGAGGACAGGGGCACACCCCCGGAGCAGGATTAATAAATTCAAATTGCAGTCCTCTCGCGCAGTAGGGTGCAGGAATCACATAGAATGGATCAAGGTGCCTCTGTAAGTGTAAAATAGCTCACTATTTAGGGAGCTAATGTGGAGCTGAGAGGAAAGCATCCACCATCTTGGGCCACCAAGCCACTCCCCTCGAATTATGTATTTTTGTTAATGTACTGGTATAATTCTGGCCCCCCACAGATCAATAGGATGCTAATTCCTATGACACAGGATAAATATTTAGTGTAGGGGCTATAGGAGGCCTTTTGGTTAAAGTCCTGTCATAATAGCACCGGTGACTGAATTAAGAGTCAGGCCAGGTTTTCCACTAGCTTGTTAACAAAGTCAGGAGTCCTAACCAAATTTGTCTGAGGTAGAGCCATTCTATACATAGTTGCCTACTTTTTGAGTCTCTCCTCCGTAATGAAGATTCACCACAGCAGCAGCAGTCCCACTAAAGTGAGAGTTTTTAGAAGTTGAGATGTTGCCCATAGCAACCAATCAGATTCTACTTAACATTTAACTAATACCTCTAGAAGATAATTGCTAGAATCTCATTGATTGCTATAGGCAATATCCCCAATTCAAAAAACTCTCACTTTAGTAAATATACCCCCTAGTGCGCAAAGATTCTTCTTGGAAATCCTGGATAGAGGAGGAGTCAATTTGCCTTTGGAAACTGGATACAGGACTACTTCCAATCTTTAATAAGAAAGGTTGATAATGGAGATTGCATGTGTTGGGATCTATCTATGCTGCTAGTAGCTGATGCTGAACTGCTTATTATTCTATAAGTTTTTCCAGATTTTGATCAAATAATTTGCATGAACTTGCTGCACATAACATAAGAGAGGAAATGTCTAGATGGTTAACGTCCTTACCTCTGTTTACTTTGACACTACAAATAGCATAGATGCCTTGACAAATGTTGTCAGAATTTGGGTAAAAAAAAATCCACAGTGGCAAGTAATGCTGCTACTGGTGGCTGAATTACTTTGACACAAACAACTCCAGCTTCCTGAATTTTATCAACTTGGTCTTGTCCAATACGTTCATCATCAACATCCTCATTAGTTTCAGATACACAGTTATCACCCTGTGCAAGGCAGTTACAGTAACATTCATAGAACAAACCTTTTTTTCATTGTTTTTATTTTTTGTGAAAGCTATGTTATCCAGTTAGCCAATATATTACATTTATGAAACAATTTAAGTACACGTTTTCTTTTACTGTCTTCATAATTTGAGATTAATTGATATTTAAGATAAAGTAGGTAATCGTTTTTTCAGGGTGTGAAATATATTACCGCCGGGCGCATGGCCAGCGGTTCAACTCCCGACAGCGGCTGCCCGACAACGGAGGAAATCCCGATCGTCCTAAAGGTAAGTATTTACTAACCTAACCCCCCTAACCCTCCTTAGGGGTGCCTAACCCTAACCGCCCCCCCGTGCCTAACCCTAATCCCCCCTCTAAGTGCCTAGACCTAACCCCCCTTCCCGGCTGCCTAAACCTAAGTCCCCCGGGGCGGTGCCTAACCCTAACCTCCCCCCAGGGGTGCCTAACCCTAACCCTCCCTCCCCCCTAGCCTAACCCTAACCTCCCGGGGGGTGCCTAACCCTAAGTCTCCCCCCCCCGGAGCCCTAAACCTAACCCTCCCCCCCGCGGCTGTCCGCTGTGGTGCCCGGCATCCGCTCGATCGGGGTGCTGGGGTGCCGGTCTCCCGATGTCGGGCAAATTACAGGCGTCTACATTTAGACGCCTGTCATTTGTCCCTAGTCGGGATAAAGTAGTCTGGAAGCCGGCAGTCGGCATTTAAACCGTCGGGTTCCAGACTACATCCCGTTTTTTCATAAGGCATTTAGAGATCTGCCTGCCTGATCAATGTACCATTTATGTTATGTAGTTATTGTGTATTGTTATACACATAATACTTTTTGCATGATTTGCTTTGTAGAGCTGTGTGAAGATTATGGAGAGGCGCCTGAGACAAAAATTGTTGCGGATGGCCAGCCTTTTTATGTACCCTGCCCACTTCAAGACTTAATAGACAAAAACAATTTCAATGTAACCTGGTTTAAAAATGGCTCACAAACCAAAATCACCTCAGACATGCAAATGAGAGTTCATCAGGATCAAAGTTACCTCAAGTTTATCCCTGCAATGCTGAATGATACAGACTACTACTCATGCATGCTGGGGTAAGACTGTTGTCTGACAATTGATCAGTGTCGTGTACAGTTAGGTCTTGGAATAGTTAAAGTCAGTTGTGATACATGTTACATACTTTAGTGTTAATATAATTTCCAGATATAGTCCAGCATCACTATTAAGCAGACAAAAGCAATGTTGCTATTATTCAAAAAATAAAGTCAAGTTATTTATTTTTTGGTATACTAATTACAAAAATTCTAAAGTTAATATTGCATACTTCATGAAGTCTGTTGTCAATCACAAATAAAGCAAGCCAATACATATAGTGATAGAAATTACACATTTCTAAACCTAGCCCACTCAAATAAATGCTAATTAATGTAATTTATTCTATGTTGCTCAAACAACAGACTCCATTATTGCTTGATAAATTAGCAGAGTAGGCAAAATACACATTTTCACCATATAGATTAGCAAAGAACCAACTGTCAACTTTATAAATAGGTATCACGTTTAAAATGTTCTTTTCTGATTACATTTTCATTAATTGTAAATAAATAAAATGATATAGTTCCAGGGATAAAACACAATAACTTACAATAGAGATTCCCATATTATGAATTGTTTTAAGACATATCAATAAAGATTTATTGCATGTTAATTAATATATAGAAAAACACATAAGAAATAAGCAGTGCACTACAATATGGATCTCTTCTAGTTCTTCCTTGTAGTAGAAAACACAATTTACCTTCAGGAATGTTGAGAATCTACCATATCTGAAATGTATCATACACCATACAAATCATTTGCTCTACATTTAAAACCCCAAAACCCAATATAATGCTGCTGCTTAGTAAGTAGACAACCAGACACTGAGGGGTAAATAGTGATTTCATACAGTAACTAGTGATTCTTTGGTTTACAGTACTTTTTTCTTCTCATTAAAAGCAGAAGTTTTACATACTGCAAACAGATGCTGACAAAAGTAAAAGTATTTAAAAATGACGATGGACTGTGTTACAATCATGCCAGAGTGTACCTTTATAATCCCACTTTGGACCGTCCACCTACAATTGAATGTCCAGACATAGACAACTTTGAAAAGAGGTCACAGATAAAATGGTTTAAGGTAATAATTATTTTATTTCCTAAAATTAAATATTTAGAAATACACAATGCACATTTCAGTGCTATTATTAATGTATTCATTTCAAATAAGTGTGCCATAGGCTACTTTGCTTTATTTCTGAGTTGTAGACATAGTAGTATACTGTACCGTTACATAAATATGCTGGAATGTTATTGTGCTGTACCTGAAGTTGGGCCTAGGAGTAAATGTATTAGGAATAAAAAACATCAGCCATTTGCAGTGTTTATTACAATTGTCCCAGGAGTCACATCAGCAATAGGATATACATCTAGCAGGGAACCACAACGAAGAATTTTAGCATCACATTGAAATACAATGGTACGAAGCATCCTGCTTATCACACTATTGTGTTGTGCAATATATTTATGATTTTCCATATATATATGCGTTTAAGAGACAACCGAGAGATGGGATTCTACATCAAAATCTTTTCCTTATCTTTTTTCTCGGCTGACTGATGAAATTAATTTTTTGGCACAGTACATTTAAGGGAGTTTCTCCTTTGAATTTTATTTATTTTTTTCTAATTATTGACAATATACAATACTGTGCAAAGTTTTAGCCAGGTGTGGAAAAACTGCTGCAAAGTAAAAATGCTTTAAAAAATAGAGGTGTTAATAGTTTATTTTTTATCAATTAACAAAATGCAAAATTAATGAACAGAAGAGAAATCTAAATCAATTCAATATTTGGTGTGACCACCCTTTACCTTCAAAACAGCATCAATTATTTTAGGTACACTTGCAGGGTTTAACACGGGAAAAACCCGTGAAACCCTGCAGTGTAAACGGCGCGATCCGAATCACGGTGACCTGGATCAGGCCACATGCCTGCCGATTGGCCGGCTTCAGTGGCTCTTGGAAATTACGTCATCTCCAAGTGTCCACTTCAACGCCGGAAAAGCCAGGTCCCTGCAGACCCGGCTCCAGTGTGAACGGCGCCAACTCAGGAATATCTCGAGTCTGCGCCAGGGAAATTCCGGGTCTGATCCGGATTGGAACCCTTTTCCAACCTCCGGGTCAGACCCAAAATTACGGTATAAAAGCAGTATTACTTTGCAGCATTTTTTCCACACCTGCCTAAAACTTTTACACAGTACTGTATATATAAACTTTATTTCTGTACAGGAATGCCAGCCTTTGGAACTAGACAGTAGTAAATTTTATGCTAGAAGGGATTTCTTGAATATCAAGAATGTGACATCGCAAGATATCGGGAATTATACATGTGAAGCTACCATCATGCATAATGGTACAGAATATAAAATCTCGCGGACCATTTACTACTCTCCTGAAGGTAATTATGAAAACATATTATATAACATTATTCTAAAATGACCAATTGTTTGACTAGTTATTCTTAAAAATAATATTATGAATATAAATGATACTGCAAACACAAGACAACAGTCTATAAATCACTTGCAGCTCTACATGAGATGTGTCACTCATTTCCCCTTCCTGAATGACTACTAGAGGCCAGAAGGCTCCGAACAAGGCGCTGAATGAGAACCATTCTATTTGGCTATGATTTAATTTTTGGGGACAGATCTATCCTATGTAAACATGGCATACCCACTCATCGGGTTACTCCATGACTAAACTATAGGCGAAATGCATGTCAGAGCGTTTCAGGGACACACGTGTCACTGAAACTCTACCAGCATATTCACATGTATTACTGTTGAATGATAAAGCTAGCCTTTGCTCTGCAATTGATAGTGTGTTGCACTGCTGCATGAGCGGTCTGCCCTGCCTGCTATTAACTACTTGCCTGGCAGGGTCATAATTTTCTGACCACCAGGCAGTTCTTTATCTGCTCTGGTTGTAAAATTGCGACAAGTCAGATAAGCATGAGGGCAGCTGCAGGAAGAGAATATTCCTGCAGCTGCTGCTCTCAGAGAGACCTTCCGGTCCCTCTGCTTGCCAGCACCCTTTCCCCCTGTGTCTGCTGTGCTGCCAATCACTGCTGATCAGTCAGCAAAGCAGGACCCCCCACCCAGCGGCTGCAGAGATTAGCAGCCGCTGGTAAAAAGTAAATTAACCTCCTCCCTCACGCCCCTCACATACCTGGTGCCTGGATCCGGTCTCAAATTGAAAATCACGATGGTCGCGAGGTTTCCGATGTTCCAATGGTGGTTCCGATGTTTGGAAAAAATATTACAAATCTTAAAAAACAAAAATCTTTTTTTTTTTTTACATTTTTATGAAACCATTTTGGATAAGTTAAAATGGATGTTCCTCACCTAATTCACTCATAAAAAAAACACGACAATTTTGAAACGGGTTTTAGAAAAAAAATCGTCAGTTAAGTGGTTAAACAGACACTGCATGCATTATCCTGTGCTTGAGAGATGGAAATCAATGCTACACTAGTTAATGTGCAATATTGTAATTATATACAGTATCTCAACACAATTGCAAATATTATACCTGGCATAGTTGTACTAAGCCTAGGAGAGAGATCAGGTGGAGAGAAAGTACCAACCAATCAGCTCCTAACTGTCACGAAACAGCTCATAACTGTCACGAAACCTATACCTGTGTGGGATTGCAGTGTACTTTTAATTTTTAGTGTGTCTTGAGTGATATCGTTGTCTGTTGGAACCATTTATATAGTTTGTTCAATTGTGCTGATTTTTTACTTGCAATTTTATTATATAGATTGTATTTGTAAAGATAATATATGTGTAAATGATATCTGTTTACTGTTATACCTGATATTTAAATGATTTTTGTGTACAAATCCATAGAACATACTTTGAACTAATTGATCCACACCGGTGAATATATTGGGCAATCAGTGAACCTGTTGCTGATTGGCTTTCACCCACTTAAATAAGGATCCAGCAAGCATTCCCTTATAACCCTCTGATGAAACCTTCACTGTATATTAAAGGACAAACACGTTAGGAGTAGGACTGGTAAAACTGCTCTGGGACTCTCTGCTCCAAGGTTGCTAAAGGTCCCTGATTGCTGAAAAACACTTCTAGCATCTGGGGATAGTGGCCCTCATTCAGAGGCGGTCGGAGGATGCAAGCGGTCGCCCAGAAACTGGGCGGCCGCTTGCATCCTGACCGCCCGCCTATGTTTTGGTCGTTAGGCTGTGGGTTTACACCCACAGCTCTAACGACCGCTCGGGTGATGGTCGCGATGGTCAGAGACCATCGCGACCATCGGGGCTTACGACGAGACCCTAGGGTAGGGTCTCACTTGTCGTAAGCCCCGGAGAGCTTCTGGCTCTGTCAGAGCCGGAAGCTCTCCACTGACATCACTAGTGATGTCAGTGGGGCCTCCCCCAAACGGTAGGCGTTCCCTCCGTTTGGGCTGCCACCCCCCCGGCCCGCCTTCCAAATGGGGCGAGCTGTCAATCAACATCGACAGCTCACCCCCTTTGGAAATAGACCCGCTACGACCGGCGCTGTCGGTCGTAGCGGGTCTCACGCATGCGCACGAGGGAGCCGGCTCCCTCGTGCGCATGCGCACTGGCCAAACTTCGAGGCGGCCGTGTGGTCGTACAACGTACGGCCGCCTCTGAATAAGGTCCAGTGTCTACTTGGAGGTTGCTGCTTAAACAATGAGATGCTGGCAGTGACATATTGGATATAAGCAGGGGTAAGAAATATACTACTAAACCCCCTGATATGCTGATCTGTTATAATTGTGACAGAGTGCAGGAGGTTGAGCTTAGCACTCGCATGCATACACTAAACTAGCGCTCTCCCTCTGTTAGCATTGCAACTTACCATCAGTGTACTCCCTGGAATCTGTGACACAGGGTTGAGCACAACGCTGTTTCAGAAACCCATCTGCACCTTTATCTGTGTACACATACGGCTCTAACTGTGACCTATTGTTGCCAATTGGTAATACTTATACCTGGATCAAAAACATTTGTGGATTTGTAAAAGACTATGGGCGGGATGCACCAAAGGGAGAAATGCGGTCAAACCCTGAAAATGCGGGTTTGACCTCATTTCTCATATGCACCAAGCCCCGGAGTGCGAAGCATTCTGGGACATGTTTGCAGTGGGTAACACCATCTTCCCGATGGCATTACCCTATAGAAGCCTATGGGCTTCTATCGGGAGGGTGTTTTGAGAGGGATCCAATTGTATCCCTCCCAGCAGCCCCCACAGCGCATGCATCCTTCTGCGCATGTGCTGAATGATGCAAGAGGGGCTTCAGAGGGGCTTCTGGGTCATAGACCTGAAAGTCTCTCCATCGCAATGGGCCACTCTTACCGAGAGAGCAGTCCTTTGCAGTGTTCGTAATGCATGCAAAGAGCAGCAGGATGTATCGCATCCCGAATGCAATGCATCATGCATCCCGCCCTATGTGTTATAATTATTCAATTAACACCTTGGAGCAAGTTATTTAAGGAATGGTTTTAGCATTGTGTTAATACTGTGAACACATTTTGGATATATTATTTTTATATGTCTTTAACTGTTTTTATATAAAATGCACTCCTAGTAGTTAGTATTCTCACTCCTCCTTGTTCTGCATACACAAGAGCCTGTTTGCATTGGATTGCAGGTCCTACTAGTGTCGGAGACACAAACAAATAAACACAGTGACAAATATGCCTGTACACACCACTCTATCTATCTACAACTCTCTCTAATGGTAATTAGTATTTAGCATTTCAGCATGAACTACAGCCCACACCTTACCTCCATCCTTTAATATGTGTGAAATAGCACCTGAAATCATGAGGTAGGACTTAAATGCAATCCAAAACACGCAAGATCCAGTTTTAGATCTGAGATCCAAACTTGGCAAGAAGACCTCAGAACTCGGAACCCTAAAGTTCAGGTGTGTTCGGTTTTCAGCAAAACAGAATTCCCCTTCTCTAATTTTTACTACCTATTCCATGTTACATCTGGCGATAAGCTTGATTGTGGGTTGACTTTCTGGCTTTTACAGACAAGCCTATGTTACAAATATTGCCATGCTGCTTTGGGTTTGGTGTGAAATACTGGCGGCTAAATAGCCACCGACCAAATCCCGACAGCGGCATCCTGATGCATGAAGATCCTGACAGGGCAGGTAAATACCCTAACCCTCCTCCTCTCCCACCTAATCCTAACCATCCCTTAGTGGTGCCTAACCCTAACCTCCCCACCATGTGCCTAACCTTTACCCCCCTATACCCAGGACAGTGATACCCAGCATTTTGCCGACGGTCGGTATTCCGGCGGCAGTACAGGCTTTTTAACTACATCCTGCTGCTTTACCTGTCTAATATCGCCATAACAAGATGATGCAAACAAAACAAAATCATTAAATAAAGCATTTTTTTATCCATTAATGTTTGAATTTTTTTTTTAATTGAATAAAATCTATTTTTGAACTGTATTTTCTATTTTTTTTGCACATTAGTGTAACTAAAATCCCACATCTGCGTTTTGATTCCACTGTACATAGACATATCTACCAAAAATTGACCCTGCTAAGTGAGAAGTTAACTCTTACCTCTCCTGGCCATTATAACCATCGAAGCTGAGTACTGCACAGCTGCCTCTGTAAAAAATATTTTTCTTACATTGTGGCGATAATTGAGAATTTTTTAGCTACAATTAAATTAAAAAAAAAAACTTATTGTCACAATAGGGGTATATATATGGGAAGCAATCGGGAAGCATGGCGGTGTTTCATACCCATTCCATATATATATATTGTGACACAGTCAGGTTAGGGGGTCCCTCTCCTGGGTAGAGGACTCCTTCCTTACACACACAGCAGCTGGGAAACAGTACGCCAGACTGGATTCGAGTACAAGCTGGTCGGCGCCAGTCTTTATTGTGCAATGTCAGAAATAACATAAAGGAAACAAAACATAACTCCTAGCCCTGTCGGGGCACTAACTTCACAGGTGGTTCCCTCACTACCAGAACCTGGCAGGGCCTAATGCCCTCACCAGCAACAAAGGCACAGCACAACACTCACAGGTTTTTCCAGTGTCTCTGAGCAAACTCCCTGTCTGCTCTCCCAGGTGAGACACTCAGCCCTATACACACTAGGCTTATATTGGCCACTCTCAGGTGGAAACCCTAACAAGCCTGTTACCAGGCTGCAAGGCCCAAAACCTGGAGCGGCCGTGGGTGGAGCCCTCCCTCTCCTCTCACCCACAACCCCCAAGTCCCAAACCGGCTTTTCAAAAAGCCGAGACTCAAGCCTGCTACACTGCAGACTTTCTTCTGTGGATTTAAAACACATAAGACAGGAATCTGGGATAAATGTCCCTGTCACAGACCACTTTACCAGTGATCCTATCACATATCCCCTCCCTTTATTTCGACCTATGGGGCGGAACAACTGAAGCCCCCAAACAATGAACGCGGGACAACGCGTCTGCTTTAGACAACAGGCCCCCTGGCCTGTGTTCCACTGAAAATTTAAAAGTTTGTAACGCCAAGAACCACCTCGTAATTCTCGCATTACTGTCCTTATTCTCGGACATCGACTTCAAAGGGGCATGATCAGTGATCAATTTGAACTTTCTTCCAACCAATCAATTTTGAAACACTGTTCAACTTTCGGAAGTCATTGCAGAAATGCACACTCCCGTCGGGCTTTGGAATCAACTCAACGGAACTTGACCATTCACTATGTGATTCTTCAATAACCCCTAACTCTAGCATATTTTTAATTTCTTTCGACACCGACTCTCTTTGTGCTACTGGTAACCTATAGGGCTTTAGATTAACTTTAACCCCTGGGTCAGTGATGATGTCATGTTTAACGACCGAGGTTTTCCCAGGTACGTCAGAGAACAGCACCCTATTTCTGATCAGAAACTCTTTGACCTCTTGTTGTTGAATTGCCGACAGGGTTTTTGCCACTGTCACTTCGGGAACTAAGGCCCCTGGACTTACTGGAGGGGCTCGGACGGCCGACAGTACCGTTCGATATTTCCAGGGCTTTAACAGATTTATATGGTATATTTGTTCCGGCTTTCTTTTCCCCGGCTGGTAAACTTTGTAATTGACCTGTCCCACTCTTTCTAAGATTTCAAAGGGCCCTTGCCATTTAGCCAAAAGTTTATTTTTCCCCGTGGGAACCAATACTAACACTCTGTCCCCAGGAGCAAAGCTGCGTAACCGAGCATTGCGGTTGTATACCCTCGGCTGTGCCTGTTGAGCCTGTTCCAGGTGCTCTCTCACTATCGGCACCTCTATAATAGGCAATGGAACTAGTTGACCCTTAAAACGTGGTCTAGGAGCATGATACTGACACTCAGGGCAGGATGCGCAAAAGTCAGATACCTCTTTATGGAGCCCGGGCCAGAAAAACCTCTGCACTATTCGCTCAGTGGTTTTCTCTACCCCTAGATGGCCTGCCGTTATATGACCATGGGCCAGATCCAACACTGTTCTTCTGTAGGCTTTGGGAAGTATTAGTTGTTCCACAACATCTTCCCCCTTCTTAGTCACCTGATATAACAAATCCTGACACATTGCCATGTGGGGATAGGACAAAGGACTATCAGGGTCTATGGGTTTACCATCAACTACTTTCACATTCTCCCTGGCTTTTACCAAAGTAGGGTCATTCAACTGCTCCACGGCAAAGACCTCTCTTCTGACCTCTAAATCAGGCAGACGATCACCTGGCCCAACAACACTTCCCACCTCAATGGGAGGCACATCAGTTGGCGGGCCACCGTCACGCTCCGCATTCTCTAGTTCGCCAATCATAGTAGAAAAAGGGAATAACTCTGACTCAGAAGAAACTCTCTCCTCTACTACATCGACAACCTTCTCAAATGGACCGGGGTTGTTCACTTCTGGAACAAAACGACTTTCCCACAACTTCCAGAAGTGAGCAAAGTCTCTCCCCAATATTGCATCGTACATCAGACCATGCACCAAACCCACAGAAACTATAGCCGAACCACATGGTGTCTCGATGTTCACCTCGGCAGTACCATAATATCGAGTAGCCCCATGTATGCAGGTCACACCAACAGTTTTCCCTTTATGCCTCAAGGGGTTCACCAGCTCAGCTTTCATAAGTGTCACCAAGCTACCAGAGTCTAACAGTGCCTCTATTCGGTTGCCATCTACAGTGAGTACACACATGTGCTTATCAGTCTCAGCCTGCCGGTCAGCCGTACAGGCTGTCTGTGCAAAGAAAGACGCCCTGCGGTAGACATGAGCAGTATCACATATCATAGGTTCAGTTGTAAGTGAACAATTAGCGGCAATATGGCCGAAGTCACCACACCGGAAACACTGAATCATATTAATGTCTAGTCGTTTACGAGGCAAGAACCTTCCTGGCCTGGCAGGCCTGTCTCCAGGTTCTACACCCTCAGTCTTGGGTACATTCCACCGCCCAGCACCCTTCCCCCCTGGAACAGTCTTACCAGTGTCTGTGGGAGTTCGCCGGTGCGCCATCGGGGCTCAGTGGGGGGATACTCATCAGCTCCTCAGCCGCCACGTACCTCTCCACCAGCTCGACCAACTGATCCGTGGACTTAGGGTCTGCATGGCTCACCCACTTGCGCAGAGTCGCAGGTAACGATTGCAGGTACCGGTCCATCACAACCCTTTCCACGATCTGTGGTCCCGTCAGCGTCTCAGGCTGTAGCCATTTTGAGGACAGATGGACGAGGTCATGCATCTGCGATCATGGAGGCTTGTCCATATGGAACTCCCAGCGGTGGACCCGTTGGGCACGAACAAAGGAGGTGACTCCCAAGCGAGTTAGGATCTCCTGTTTTAGCTTTTTATAGTCCTTGGCATCAGCCAGGCATAAGTCGAAATATGCTTTTTGTGGCTCCCCAGACAAAAAAGGTGCCACCAGACTTGCCCACTGCTCCTTGGGCCAACTCTCCCTTTCGGCCATTCTTTAAAATGCGGCAAGATAGGCCTTCACATCATTGCCCGAAGTCAACTTTTGGAGGAAGTGACTGGCTCGTACGGAGTGAGTGGTGGTGGGAGGACCAGTATTAACATCTCTGGGCCGGGCGACCAGGTGCTGTACCTCCTCTTTTATGGCCTGGCTGTTTTCCGCTAAGGCCTGGCAGGTTTCCTCGATGGCGACCTGTTGTTGCCTGGCGGATTCCTGCTAAAGTTTGTTAGTCTCCTGCTGAGCCCTGGTAGCTTCCTGCTGAGCTGCTGTAGCTTGGAGCAAGGCCTTAATAATTTCCTCCATTTTGTCCTGGGGTGTAGATTGGAAGCTGAACCTTGCCTCTCTGAGCATTGGCTGATGCTTCCTCTATGGGACTCCAAGGACACAGTGTTATTTCCACACTCACAAATTGGGTGTCTGTCCCTTTAATTTTTAAATGGAAAGTTTTCCTCTCGCTGCAACTTCAGTGTGTGTGGATGCCCACATTCTCCACCATATTGTGACACAGTCAGGTTAGGGGGTCCCTCTCCTGGTTAGAGGACTCCTTCCTTACACACACAGCAGCTGGGAAACAGTACGCCAGACTGGATTCGAGTACAAGCTGGTCGGCGCCAGTCTTTATTGTGCAATGTCAGAAATAACATAAAGGAAACAAAACATAACTCCTAGCCCTGTCGGGGCACTAACTTCACAGGTAGTTCCCTCACTACCAGAACCTGGCAGGGCCTAATGCCCTCACCAGCAACAAAGGCACAGCACAACACTCACAGATAGGTTTTTCCAGTGTCTCTGAGCAAACTCCCTGTCTGCTCTCCCAGGTGAGACACTCAGCCCTATACACACTAGGCTTATATTGGCCACTCTCAGGTGGAAACCCTAACAAGCCTGTTACCAGGCTGCAAGGCCCAAAACCTGGAGCGGCCGTGGGTGGAGCCCTCCTTCTCCTCTCACCCACAACCCCCAAGTCCCAAACCGGCTTTTCAAAAAGCCGAGACTCAAGCCTGCTACACTGCAGACTTTCTTCAGGGGATTTAAAACACATAAGACAGGAATCTGGGATAAATGTTCCTGTCACAGACCACTTTACCAGTGATCCTATCACAATATATATATATATATATATATGTATATATATATATACATATATATACACAAGCTAATGCCATCACAGCTGTGATCCGTATTTAGCTGCTGTGCGAAAATATGCAAATGTCGCAGACGCCGAGAATTGTATTGAGACACTCACCTGCGGCTTTGCAAATCCAAGCATCTGCGTACAAAGACGCAGCATCGGTCACAGATCATTACAGTATCACAGTTCTTAGTAACCCTATGACTACTCAGAATGGCCGTGAGAATTAAGATGTCAGAGCCACTTTCTCTGCATACAGGATTGCAGATGCAGGCTGTGAAGCACCCCCAAAATTGTAGCAACACGCCTGTGTTTTTTACTGCCATTCACCATTACCTGCCCCAAACGCTCCCTGCCTGTCAATCACACTGAGTAAAAATTTGCTGCGAGCGACTACAGTAATGTATCTTGAAGCATGCATAGTTCAACTTAGATGCATGCGTAGTTTACCGATAATCACTCAGCTGTGTAAATATCGGCATTGCGTACCTCTCTGAATCAGGCCCAGAGTGTTGTATGATTTCAATAAAAAAAAAAAATATCAATAATATTGAGTACTAATGCCCTGAGGGAATCGGTATGAAATACCGCCGGCCGCATGGTCGGTGGTTCGATTCCCGGCAGCGCCTGGCCGACCAAAGCAGAGTTCCCGACAGTGCTGGAAATCCTGATCGTCGATAGGTAAGTATTGACTAACCTAACCCCCTAACCCTCCTTAGGGGTGCCTAACCCTAATCCCCCCCTTCCCCGCTGCCTAAACCTAAGTCCCCCTGGGGGGTGCCTAACCCTAAGTCCCCCCTGAGGGTGCCTAACCCTAACACTCCCTCCCCCTGGCCTAACCCTAACCCTCCCGGGGGGGTGCCTAGCCCTAAGTCCCCCCCAGGGTGCCCTAAACCTAACGCTCCCCCTCGCAGCTGTCCGCTCGTGGCGCCCAGCATCCCTTCGATCGGGATGCCGGGCGCCGGTCTCCCGGCCTCGGAGAAATGTCAGGCGTCTACATCTAGATGCCTGGCATTTCACCCACGCCGGGATATGACAGTCAGGAAGCCGGCTGCCGGTATTAAGGCAGCCGGCTTCCCGATTGTATACCGCCCTGAAATATTCTCAAAGACCAGCAATGGTGCCCTAAGGGAGGTTTCCAGTTGCTCAGAAATTGTCATGAGCTTAAAACATCACCTCATAAGAAGGTGTAGTATACTGATGCTGGCTGCCAGAAGGTGGGCCGCCCCTTACTTTCATTGTAGTGAAGGCAAGGGCTGTGGTGGGACTCCCTATACTCCATAGTCCACATGCATCATTGCCATAGAGAAGGCAGCATGAGGTCACTATTATGCAGATTTGGACCCCACCTCTGGGGCATTTTAAGAGAGGAGAGGGCCTGTGTGCAGACTCCATGCAGGCCCCCTCCTCTCTGCAGTGCAGTAGGCTCTGGCTTTGTGCCAGAGTCTACTGCGCATGCGCAGGTCTCCGGGCAACTGGCTGCCGTATGCACAAGTCTCTGGAAAAATGGCTGCCCCTCCATTTTCCTGGTGATTTCTGCTGCAGCATTGATGGAGAACTCCAAAGAGGGAGGTATAACCCTGCAGCCATTATAGATATGCCAATGCCCCACTTCTACACAGTTGAGCAGCACCTGAGCATTTCTTCTCCTATAGTGCTTACAACCAACTACCGAAAAAAATTAAGTATCTCTCTGAGGGCTAAATTTTCAAAGGTGAGAGTTTTTAGAAGTGGAGATGTTGCCCATAGCAACCAATCACATTCTAGCTATTATCTTCTAGAAGGTGCTAGTTAAATGTTAAGTAGAATCTGATTGGTTGCTATGGGCAATATCTCCACTTCTAAAAACTATCACCTTAGTAAATTTACCCCAGAGAATTTGAACAGTATCAGCAATTATATCATCACTAACACATTGCATTTATGAATGAAACTATGTATACAACAAATGATTCAGAAAATCCCTTCAGCACTAATAATGTTTAAGGTTCTCCTAGCTGCTGTTTTAATTGAAATGGTGTAGTTTTAAGGAAATTATTAATGAACAAAGAAGGAGAAAAACACTTGTTTTAGAACACCTATAAAACACTTTAAATAATTTAGGTGTTAAAAAGGAGTTTTAACACTAGCAATGTGTTTTCTTTGTTAGTACTGACTAGTTTGGTGAAGCCAAATATTCCAATTTACAGGTATCAGCAAGTTGGAGAATGGGCAAATGATGTATAATCACTGTCACAGAACTTTTTTTTTTGTTTTTAATTTTTAGTTGTACAGTTACCAAGTGAACCTTTTATAATAAATCCAAAGAATAACTTCTTACAAGTGGAAATAGGTGAGTTTTGCCCTGTTGCAAAAGGGTGATTGATTTTTCACAGCATAACTGCCTGATTCCAATCCATTTTAGTACTGTTCTCTGAGCTGATTTCCTTTATTAGGCCTATTGAATTTATATCCTGCAGCTTGCATAGCAACCCCCTAGGTTGATGAAGTAGTAGAACACAGTCGAGGTGGGTGGGCTTTTCCGTAAAGCTACAATTTACTTGGGCTTCTATTTATGCCAGTGCTTATCACTTTATATTTACATTGTACTACAATATAGTATGCTTGTATCCTAAAAGGGTAGCTACTCTGTCATTATCAGTCTACATTAAAGGCTTCCTCAAAAGACCATTATATGTAATTCATTGTTCAACTTGTAACAATTTTGCAGGAGCTGCTATTTCACTAACCTGTGAAGTGCTATTTAGTGGAAACATTTTATTGTATTGGACATTCAATGATTCTGAAATTCCTACATATTCAGACGATGGCAGAGTGGTAATGGGAGAAATGTAGTAAGTATGAGTTACTCATTACTCAAAATTTATTTTGTAAATTTAATATATATATATATATATATATATATATATCACATAGGATCACATGGTATATATGTATATATATATAAGATTACGGGTCGACGGCACCCTATCAAACATAGAAGTCACGCAGGATGTATGATCAACGTTTCGATGTTTATTACATTGTCTTCAGGATGCAAAAAAATGAAAAATTTACTCACTGTAATACCACCACTACACCATGAGCACAGACGGGGCTTCCGGGTCCAGCTCAGCTGCGCCCACAAATGACGTCAACAGCACGCCCGGTTACCTCGGGAACAAGTGAAACTAAAAACAAATATAAATACATCAAAATATAGTATAAAACTGAAATATAATGCAGGATAGTCAGTGATCCAGAGTGTCTGCGAAACAGTTCATTTATATGCACAACACCTCTCATATGTCGGCATTTGTCTCTGAAAGGAATGTCGGACAAACGGGATTGAGTGATGGAAAGTCTGTTGATGCAATCTGGGTAGACTGCGGCATCCCGCTAGTCTCCCTGCTGTATTGAAGATAGAAGAGGGGAAGGGGAAGGAGGGTCCAGTATACTCTCACCGGAGCCCGGGATATTCTTCTTGGAAGTGTCAGCTGGGAAACTGGGGCATAACAGAGGGTCTTCTGACTGGACTGTTTTCCCTAAGGACAAGCTGCTGATGTCCTCCCTCTTGCTGGGTTGTTCGGCAGATGGTACTTCCAGGTGGTAAAATCACGTGACCAGGATTATGCTACGTTCGCTGACTGCGTTCCTTTCCTTCTTGATTAGGTTGTTTTTAGAGGTGGTTTTTAGCAATTGATTTTGTGAGTATTGCCAGTGCTCCAACGCGTTTCAGCCTTATAGGAGAAAGGAGAAACATCGATTAAATCCACCAGACCACTATCTACCAGCAAACGATAGTGTTAGAGTTTTTCTATCATACCCAATGCTGTCTAGATCCTCAGGTGTGCTGTGACTATATTTACTCTCAGTTGTATAAAACAAGACATGAGCTCTCACCTACTACTTTATGTAAAGTGAAGGACACTAGTCACAGGATAGATAGCAGGATAAACACTCACAGCACATATCATTGGCTAGGAGTTTAGACATATAACTAGAGAGAATACTAAGATAGAGGATGGAGCATTATATCATTAGCAAATGTCTTTAATTACTTATTGGGTACCTGGCATGTCGGAACGGAACGATATTTTGTGAAGTATCTAAACGTACACATATGTATTTGTACATTAATTTATTTAATATGTATGTGGAATACTACAGACTTTAGCCGAACTTTACTATCTTTCTTCGCACTCTCATCGGTACTGGCCCGCAGGAGCCGGGCACAGTAGGACCGAAAGCAGATGCACCTATTAAAAGGGATCAATTATTGTCAATATATGTACTCTCATCATTATCTCCTCTGCACGATACCGCTGAAGCATAGAGATATGAAAGCAGATGCATGGCATTCTTGATTCTTTCTTTTCAGTATGACTATTACTCATCTTAATTTTCTGACTGTTATAACTGACACTGAGAAGGTTAACACTCATTAATATCATTCGATGCATGCAGATGAATTAACAGCAGTATTTCACTCCTCAAAGTGTGCAGTTCTTTTATACCCACTATTCTTTCTTTTTTTCTTTCTTTTCGGCAATCCAAATCATAGACAGATATTACCCCATACTATAAGGGGGCAGTCTGGTGATATTCCCAACAGATACTTCATCCTATATGTTTTTTAGAAATATTTTTTGCCTTGACATATGAATACGGCAGTTCATACTTGGAGGACATATTCTGGATCACAATAAGCATTTTAGATGTCTACTAAGTGACAAGAACACGATACATTTGTCCAACAATAGTTTAAGTAACAGTGTGACACTTAAATATACAACCTTTGTGTAATTTGTCTATATATGGTGTTATGTCTATTATGTACGTAAGTTGAAGATTATGTAATAAACTTTGTTTTAATAGATTACATTAAGTTTGTGCCCCCAGCCAGAAGAGTTTTCTTTTCCTTTCTTTTCTTGATTCCATTGTATCTTAACTCTAGGGGAGCACTGCCAATCGTGTATATATAAGTTGATGGCATTAGAATCAGTGACATTTCCAACTACAATTTGAGATTGATCACTTACTGCCACACAACTGTAAACATTTGGCAATACTAATTTGAATTTCTCAAACGCCTGTGCGGGGACACTCTTCTCGTTTCTTCAATATGTCACTTTATAAAGAAAGATGAAAACTCACCCTTTTGGGGTTAAATGCAGGAGTTGGACAGTTTTTACACCAATGTTCTTCGGTGGTTGCAAAAGCCACAGGTGAAGCTCACTCAAGCTGTAGGTACACGGCCCTGAAGTGTCTCATCCGTTCATCTAGGGATATTTAGGAACTTCCTTCAGTGATCTTCTTTCAGTGTTAAATAACTCAAATGGGATGACATAGATTGGCAGACATCGTGCAGGTCAATTATAAATATGGTATTTAGAACATTTGGGTTATTTTACTCACCCTTTTTGTATTAATAAAGAGCTTTATTAATACAAAAAGGGTGAGTAAAATAACATTATTTACTTCAAGTATCCAATATCCATCGATTGTACAGTAAATACCAAAAATAGATACAAGAAGATCATTTTGGAATAGGATGTACAACTACTGCATAAAAAGTGCCAAAAAAATAGTATTTTATTTAAAAATATTTAATTTCTATAAGATGCATTCTAAATATTGCACTATAATAAAAGCAGTTAAATAAGAGAATGAGAGTAAACATAAAATACCATAAAAAGCTACGCATTTCACCGAACATGTATCCACTTCCTCAGGCTGATAACCTATCACTAGACCAAACAGTTCCATGTGTTCGCATGATCGCTGCCTAGTTACTGCCCAGAGAGACCCATTTCATAGAAAGAGTGTTCCGATAAATCCATCCGCACTTGCAATCTCTATGCGATTGCCTGATTTTGCACAAGCACATTTGCCAGTATCTTGCAGAGCATGTACAGTATGCTCTGTACTTGTGTCCGATTCAGGACCAATGTGCACTTGTTAATAGTAATAATGTTAATGATAATAATTGGCTTATGAGTTGGTAGTTTACAAAACAAGAATCATAACGGACCAGCCCTATGATAGACCATATTTAACATGAGAATCCCTAGTTCTTTACCTTTAGTGTCATTAATGTGATGTGTACGAAATGTGTTCGTTTATACCTTTCTCTCTTATATTAGCAGTACATTCACTGAAGATGGGAACAAAGTAGTCGGCATAAGCTTAAACTTTTCAAAAGTAATAGAAGAAGATTATAACCAAGAGTTTTACTGTCATATCTATTCTGATGTAGACCAAATGACATTTGTTATGTTGAGACACCCAGGTATGTATTGAACCCATTTACTAAGTGTATTATTAGTTTGATTGACACAATATGGAAAAATGACTAGGTGTTTTGACCATTTGTCTCATGGTGCATGTGTGCAGAAATATACAGGAGGTAGGGTGCCTCCTGCAGATCACACAGCCCAGCCAACAGCAGCCGGCACCAACAGCGAGAGACTTCCTTCTCAGTGCTCACGTCCCCTCAATCCACTGTCCTGTGGGTGCAGCAGCTGCACCCCCTGTATTTGTTCACATTTTAAAAGGATCCATGGCCACAGCTACCCAGATTAGCCACGCCCCATCTCAGTACCAGGGACAGGGGATGCTATCTACGGCCCTGCCACTGCTTTACTGCTTTTGTTAGGCAACAAAAGGACACTTACTTTGCAGTACAAACACAACTATCCAAGTGATTTCGGCAGCAGATCAAAATGTAAAGTGAATAAGGAGTATATTTGCTATTTTAATAGATTTTGATTGCTTTAAAATCAATGAAAATCATTCAACATCGATGTTGTGTTTCTGGGGCTATGGTAAATCACACATTTACTAACAGACAATTTTTTATTTGATTTTTTAAGTATTAGTAAATGTATGATTTAGCCCCAGAAACACAACATCAATATTGATCAATTTTCATAAATTTTAAATCAATCAAAATCAACCTTTAGTAAATATACCCCTAAGATTTCATTATCCTGACACATTTATTGAACCTGGTAAGAAATAAAACATAGAGAGACATATCAATAGACAAAGACTAATAAATCATTATATACTATCTGCATTATATATTTCAAACAACAGTTCAATAAAGCATTAGCAGCAGCACTGATGTGAATATTTAGGTAATGTCATGTCCTACTGATGCTTGTAATACGATTTATACCTGACAGGGTATATTGCGGGCTGCTTGCAATGAATAATATTATTTACATGCGAAAATCTGGGTAGGAAGCCATATATAATTAATAGTGAGTGTTTGCTTTGTATAGGGAAATTGCATGTGCATATGGGAGAAAACACTAATAATTAGAAACTGAGCCATGGAGAAAGGATTATACATGTGATGCTTGTACTAAAACAATATATACATAATTGCTGCACAGCCTTCATTCTCATATATGAAAATCACTGCACACAGGAATTACAGTATCTTGTATCTTTTGATTTCAGCAATAGATTGTGAAATATACAGCAGATGCAATAATATATGCAACTGTCCAAACAATCGGAAACACTATGGCAGAGCTTAATAGACTGGTACTAAGTTAAAAAATGTAACAATTGTCTGGCAACTGTTTCTAGTATTTAACTAATTTGAAATCTCTCTTTACTTTCGGGACTAGAGCAATTCAGCTTACATTTCCTACCAAGAGGAAAAAAAGAAACCACATCTGCTGTATCATATTGAATAAAAACCTGACATAATATAAGAGCCTGTAAATAAACTAAACATAGAGCGACATATTAAAAGACAATTACATTACTTGGACTGTCTACAGCACTAACTACAATGAGCAGTTTTATATAGCATTAGCAGCAGAACCTTTCTGGATATATATCTGTAAGTTGTATTTACTGAAGCTCATTATTGAGGATATATAGTGAACAATTTACTAGGGATTCGCCCAGTGTTCCTCTAATCCAGGGGTGCCAAACATGCGGCCCTTTAGCTATAGTGGAAATACACATCCCAGCATAAACTGCCACAGTTTTGCTATTAGGGCACCCTAAAACTGTGGCAGGGCTTGCTGGAATATGTAGTTCCACAGCAGCTGGATGGCCGCATGTTTGACCCCCCTGCTGTAATCAATATAACTAGGATACTTAACATTTGTAGGAAATTATAGCCTGTTTTTCAACACACTTATTATTTTATTTCTCACTTCTGAAACCTTTTGCTTTAACCAATATTTGCTTTAGGTAATATGTAATATTTAATATGTAAGGTCTCAATCCTAATTAATTAGGATTATATCCCATTTTCTAAACCAATGAAAATAAAAAATGATGTTCTAGCAAAACAATATTAAACATAGAAGTCCCAGGCGCACTGTCAATATATACAGTAACTGTCTTTTTATTTCTGCTTTTCAATACATGATGTGTATATTGGATCCGATTCAGACATGTACGCAAGGCGATATGTACACAGATGAAGCAATTGTCTTCCATTGAGCATGTATGTGAGCTGCACTGTACACACGCAGCGATTGTTTTCAGATCACTCTCACACAATTCATTTGCAAAGTGAGTGACAGATAGTCAGCGTTTGGGGAGGTAATAGGGAGTAGCCAGGCAAATGCAGGTGTGTCTTAAAAGCAAAATGTTAAAAAAGGAACAGTGCTATTTCAATCACAATGAATACTGAATATGCACACACACACACACACACACACACACACACACACACACACACACACACACACACACACACACACACACACACACACACGTGTGTGTGTGTGTGTGTGTGTGTATATATATATATATATATATATATATAGTAGAAGTATAAACAATTTATTTAGACAAATAGTATAATACTAACATAGATGCCTCGGTCCCAGCATCATATAAATTCCAATGTAACCTTAAGTTACTATGATAATCTAAAAATAGACGCACTTATAACAGACCACCCTTTCCTAAAGTTAGGAAGGAAAAATTGAATAAAATAAATTTAAAAAAACACAAAGTCCCAATAATATGGATAAATCATCCAAAATGAATCCTCTGTTAATGATATTTTGATACAAAGTTCCAAATTTGTTGCAAATAGATGGTAACTGATAAATATTGTCCTAAGAAAGTGCAACAATGTCTCTGCTCTGTGCAGTGGAAATATTCACATAAATTCCATAGGTATTGCCAAAATGAGCTGTATAGTAAAGCGCTGCTTACCGATGCAGCATATGCAGTTGATCTGTGAGTCCGTGCTGGTGGTATATTGGCTCGCTCCCTGGTCTGTGCTGTGTGTCGACAATGCCATTCACTCCGTCTGATGAGACCTGTATACCTGTATACCGTTTATATAATATTCCAGTATGCAGGCAAATAGGGGTCAGTTGTAGTACAGCCCGTCCCTAGTGAGAGTCCTAGAAATTAATCTTTAATGGCATATTGCACCCCAGTGGTTAGTAAGGTGTACGAAGATCACTGTCACAACTCACAGATGGACAAGGATGCTAACCTGTATTTTGAAATTGGCGAGACCTATTTCTGAGACACAAAGTCTAACATGCCAGCAGTATTCACCAGGGCCCGGCAAGGAGGTTTTGGACTTCGTCCGACAGGTTTTGGCCCTCAGATTAGGTTCCCTAATACAGATACTGGTGTACTCTGGATGGAAACTAGTACGATGAAGATGTATAGCGTAGTCGACAAGTCGGGTCAAAACCAAACAGACAAGACAGTACCAGGGAACTGACAAAAGCAGGTCAATGAGGATAGCCAAGAGTCAAACCAGAATACCAAGTGCAGTACCATGGAGTAGACAAAGTTGGGTCACAAACAGAGCCAAGGTCAGGAACGAGCAGTAGAATCACAAACAGGAACGCTGGAGTAAGGTTTGGGAGCCAATACACTGGCACAGGAGCGCTCCCAGGGACTTCCTTATATAGGCAGGGCTTGAATTAGGTGCCTCCTGTGACATCATGATGGAAGGTGGTCTGGCCCTTTAAATGCGCGCACCCCAGGGGAACCGCAGCTGCCCACACCATGCCACTGGGAGGAGGATTACACAGCAGTGGGTACTGGGGACTCCACGTCCGCAGCCCTGCCACTGACCAGCGCTGCCAGACCCAGTTTTTGTGTGCCAGTATCCCGCACACTGTGACATTACCCCCTCCTCTAGGGGTGGAGACCAATTACCCCACAAATAGCTTGCCAGGGAATTTCTGATGGAATTTCCGAAGAAGTTGAGGTGCATGAATATCCGAAGACTTGACCCAACATCGTTCTTCGGAACCATATCCCTTCCAGTCCACCAAGCATTGAACTGTACTACCTCGAGAGATTCTGGAGTCCAAAATTTTCTTCACCTCATATTCCTCTTGATGGTCCACTGGAATAGCAAAAGGAGGATCGCAAAGTGTCAAAAATTGATTAAGAACCAGTGGTTTCAAGAGGGAGATATGGAAAATGTTTGGTATTTTAACGTGCCTTGAAAGATCTGAAAAGGCCCAATGAACCTGGCAGCAAACTTTATTGTAGGCACCTTCAATCGTAGATGTTTGGTTGACACCAAGACTGTCCCCGGGACTTAGTAGAGGATCCTTTTTCCTCTTCCTGTTCACAAACAGTTTGTACTTAGAAGACTCTTTGCACAAATTCCACTTTACTTCTCTCCAAATTTTGAGGAAACAATTCACTGTACCCTGGACCACTGGAAGTGAAACTGACCGGAAGGCCGGAACCTCCAGGAACACAGGATGCAGACCGTATTGGATAAAGAAGGGAGAGTTAACCAATGCCTCATGGAACAGATTATTGTGTGCAAATTCAGCCCACAGCAACAAAGATACAGATCATCTTGACTGGCTGAAACATACAAGCTAATAAATTCCTTCAGATTCTGATTCACTCGCTCTGTCTGACCATTACTTTGAGGATGATAGGTTGATGAGAAACTCAAATTAACTCCAAAGCATTTACATAGTGACCTCCACAATTTTGATGTAAATTGTACCCCACGGTCTGAGACAATGGGCCTTGAGGAACCCATGCAGCCTAAAGATTTCTCTTATTAATGCTTCTGCCAGTTTCGGAGCAGAAGGTAGACCTTTTAATGGGACAAAATGAGCTTTGAAAATCTATCCACCACCACCCAGATGCTACTGAACCCTTGGCAAGATGGCAGATCAGTGACAAAGTCCCTGGATATATGGGACTAAGACCAATCAGGCACTGATAGTGGACATAGAAACACAGAGGGAGGGTGAGGTGGAGCCTTGTGTTGTGCACAGGTAGTACAAGCTGCCACAAAGTCTTTGCCATCATAATGTATTGTTGGCCACCAATAAATCCTGAGGATTAGCGCCAGAGTTATTTTCACACCTGCATGACTGTGGTGAAGCATGGTGAAAGAGCCCACTGAAGTAACTTAGACTGGATTTCAGGTGCTATGAATGTTTTTTCCAGTGGAATCTTGACCTTGTTGGTGACAGCCACAAAGCAAGCAGGGTTCAGAATGGGCTTGTCTTCCCTTCAGCAAAACTAAATGCTCAGAACAGAGCATCGGCTTTGATGTTTTTACTACCCGGGCGATAGGTAATCACCAGATTGAACCGATCTAAAAATAATGACTATCTGAATTGATGGTAATTTAGGCAGTGGCTTTTTTAAGGTATGTCAGGTTCTGACGATCAATATAGACTATCACTGGACATTTTGCTCCCTCCAACAAGTATTGCCATTCCTGAAGGGCCAACTTCATGGCTAGTAGTTCTTTATCCTTGACAGAATAATTCTTCTCTGGAGCAGAGAATTTACTGGAGAAGAACCCACAGGAATACCACTTGCTCTCTTCATCCTTCTGTGACAGCACTGCCTCAACTCCAACATTGGGGGATTCCACCTCTAGGAAAAAAAAGTTGGTCACAATTTGGTTGTCTCAGAATGAGTGCTAAAAGAAAACACTGCTTTAGAAGGACAAAAGCTTCCTCTGCTTAGAAGGCCACACTCGAGTGTCTTGACCCTTCTTGGTAAGAGCAGTGATGGCAGCTGAGATGGATGAGTAGTTCCTGATGAACTGGCAATATAAATTGCAAAACCCAGGAAGCATTGTATTGCTTTCAACCCAAATGGACAGGGCCAGTTGACAACGGCAGTAAGCTTCTCTGGATCCACTGAAGGCAAGAACCTGAAATGATGTATCCCAGAAATGTCAGTTCCTTTTGCTTGAAGGAGCATTTTTTAAGCTTGCAGAAAAGCTGGGTGGCCTGGAGTCATGACAGTACTTCAAATACGTGTTGGCAATGGCTTACTATATCTTCAGAGAATATCAAGATGTCATCCAGATATACCACAACGAACTTATATAACAGGTCCCACAAGATATGATTCATTTATTTTTGGAAAACAGCTGGGGCCTTGCTTAATCCAAAAGGCATGACTAAATACTCAAAATGACCATCATGAGTATTAAAGGCTGTCTTCCACTTGACCCCAGATTCTGATTCGATTGTAGTCCCCATGGAGGTCTAACTTGGTGAAAATCTTTGCCCCTTTTATCCAATCAAAGAGCTCAGAGATCAGAGGTAGTGGAAATTGGTCCTTGATGGTAATGGCGTTCAGGCCCTGGTAATCAATGCAAGGTCTCAAACCTCCATATTTTTTTTAACAAAGAAAAGGCCAACTCCGGTGGGTGATTTGGACTCTCTGATGTACCCTTGCTCCACATTCTCTTTAATGTATTCTGCCAATATCGCAGCAGGGCAACAACCCCAAACATACAACCAATGTCATTAAGAACTATCTGCAGCAGAAGAACAAGGAGTCCTGGAAGTAATGATATGTCCCCCACAGAGCCCTGATCTAAACATCATCTAATCTGCTATGTGAAGAGACGGAAGGATTTGAGCAAGCCTACAAGATCTGTGGTTAGTTCTCCAAGATGTTTGGAGCAACGTAACTGTCGAGTTCCTTAAAAAATTGTGTGCAAGTATACTTAGAAGAATTGATGCTGTTTTGAAGGCAAAGGATGGTCACACTAAATATTTAATGATTTAGGTTTCTCTTCTGTTCATTCACTTTGCACTTTGTTCATTGATAAAAATAAACTATTAACACTTCTATTCTTGAAAGCATTCTTACTTTGCAGTATTTTTTCCACACCTGCCTAAAACTTTTGCACAGTACTATATATACAGTTACGTTGATACATATACACACAGACACATATATATAGTTACACAGACATATATACATGCAGACACATTTACACGCAGAAACACATACACTGTTTCACAGATACATATGTACGCAGACACATATGCACACAGACACATATATAGACTGACACACAGACACATGCTGGGGCAAATCAATAGAATTTACTGTCCTTCTTACCTCACAGGCTGGATATTTGTCAGTGAGAGTGGACTGTGGCAGCTCCACTCCTCCGATTTCATGTTACAGCAGCAGGAGTCAGGGCTGTACCTTGTTCTGTGTAGTCCCACTCCCCTGCTGGGACACTGCCCCATCCTTCTCCTCATCTCTCCTGCTTACAGGACAGTTCCCCTCAAATAACGACTGGGGGTGGCTTCTTGAGGAGTGGGGGGCAGGACACATGTCCCCAGAGCGTTAGCAATGTGACAGGGCACGTCACACTGCCCGCCACTACACAAGTGATGTCATCAATTGCGGCTGATCCTGGCTAGACGCCACAGGAACACATGGAGCGGGAGCCAAGGCCAGTCTCCAGTCACCACCACAGCCCAGACCGATATGCCGGAGGAGAAGAGACTGGTGGCATAAGGAAAGGGTTAGGTAGGGACAGTTAGGTAAGCTTACATTGCGGGCAAACTAACAGTCTAAAAGGGGCCCACCAAATTCTCCATAAAGGAGCTATAAACAGGTAACTGAATAACCAGTTTTTCCTTTACAGGTGCCAATTTTTGATATTTAATATACACATAGTGCTCAGTAATTGTTTGCATCCCCCCTCTGTGAGCCACCATTCTATCAGCAGCAGCAGCCAGCTCCTCATCTAGAGGATGCAGCTTCTGCCTGCCGACTGGGAGGTAAGGGGAGGTAGCAGGGGATGGGACATAGGAGGAGCTGTGACAGCTGTTGTAGAAAAGCTGCAAGAGCAGAGGAGAAGTGTCTAGATATTGGCGGCAGTGGTGAATAAGACCCGTGGCTAGTGCAAGCATAATCTGGACAAAGGTAGTAAGCCTCAGCAGCGCCCCCTAGGCTGCAGCACCCCAGGCAATGACCCTGCCAGCCTGCCCCTTGAACCGACCCTGATAGAGATGGCCATTGTTGTGTGTTAACCATCCATCAGTGATTAACATTGATGGCATGAAACAATTGGTGGGGAACCATTTATGGTTTGCACCCATGGATGCATATCCCTGTTGTGGGGATTGGCAGGTGGAAGGCCAATCACTGAAGGGGACATGGCTCAGTGGTGCAGCTGCTGGTGGGGCTAAACTGAATTCCCCTGCGCTAAGAGAAAAAAAAATATGGCTGTCTCTGTGCCATTGGCTGGGCAGTGTTTCGGGGTGCAGTTGGTGTGGCTCCTCTCTTTTAGTTTTGGACTGTGCTGCAGCCACAGCTTCACAACCACCACTGATAATAACCAGTGGTGGATTTTACCTAGGAACTGTAGGACAGCAGTGCCCCCCAGTAAAATCCACCACAGCCTCCACTGATTCTCAGCCCAACAGTGGGTACTAGTGCTACGAGGAGGAGTAGATTAGCTGTGAGTGGCTTCCTATTGAAAACTCTTTCTGCTTATCTCACACCGGGCTAGCCGTCCCAGGGGTAGAAAACTACCAGTCCAGAGTGTGATTAGCACTAAGAGCTTCCAGCAGGAAACCCACACTGTGATAAATTTCCTGCCTTGCAGTGTTACTAGGAGCTGCAGATTACTGTATGCACTCCCTAGAACCTCCTGTAGTGATGCTGCCCATGTGCGAGTAGTGATTGCTACTAAATAGGCACATACATACTGCAAAGTGTGCCTGGACCACCATGGAACTGAAACTAAATCCCAAACAGCTCACTTAATAAAAAAGGTAGCAACTGCTTCTATAAAATAAAAAGTATGTCATATAGTACAAAAGTAGAACTATTATGTACTATAGCTCTATAAAAGGTCAGTTTTTTAGTATGAATTGGCAAAATAAAAACTCCTCCCAAAAATGTAGATTTAACATTGAAAACTTAATGGTACTTACCTGGGATGAGCTGTTCACTGGATCCACAGGGATCCTCAATGGATGAAATGGATCCATACTGCTTTGTTCTCTCCTCTAACCTCTTGATCTTATGAATGGGAGTTTATTCTGTCTTTTGAAGCCACTTCCCTGTCCGAAACAGGATGAAGGGTAAAAAAAGGGTGATGTGGAGGTCTTATATCCATCAGGATGGCAAACTGTGTATACCCACTTTATGGTCCTGATTCTGAGTCGCACACAGCTCTGTATGTGGCTGCTTTTGAATACAAATATTTTGCTAATGGAATACTAATGTTACTATATGCACAATCCAGAATAAGGGGTCCATGAACTAAGGGGAGATAAGGGGCCAAATGAAAAAGACAGCAAAAACACCTGTACATATCGCTTAGCAATAGCAATATGCATTAAGGGGTTTTCTCTGCCTCCAACCTTCTAGCGCTAAGAGCAGGCTAGAATATTGTGCTGCCATAGGCACCTGCGGGAGGGGGTGACTTTACGTTTACTCTCCTCAGCAGGTCTATTTTTAGTAAACAGCTGCTTCCTGTTTTGCACTGATAACGGGCAAAGGGCCTGATTCAGGAAGGATCACAGTTGCAAAGACGCATGCAATAGGTCAATTAATTCGCATTGCGCATGTGTATGCATTGCATTACGCATGCGCAAACTAGTAATTGCGATGGGAAATGCGTTTGCAGAGACTACGCAGACCCATGGCAGAGTGATTGACAGGAAGCGCCGTTTGTGGGTGCGATGTTGCTCGATGTTACCGATTATTTAGCTATGTTGCTCAAGTATACAGATGTGTGTATGGGGAAGTGGGCCTCCTTATGGTAAGCTGTGATAGCAATGCAATTGCAAACATTTGCATTTCACTGCTAATATTAGCAACTGCGATGTGTGCGTCCTAGCAGGATAGCGATCCTTGCTGAAACAGGCCCAAAGCACGCTACAGTCTCTTAGCACATCCACAAAATGGTTCTCTTGTGTATGTTTAAATTATTATCGCCCAGTTGCCAATTTGCCACCCAGATACTCCTCACACGTGCGCGCAGATGGTGTTTCCGAGTACCTAGAAACCCCCCCTGGCCACCAATTTTTTGCAGCTGATCAGAAGTTAAAGAGGGCCGGAACGAGGCGGATCTGTGTTCCGCCACCTCCGATCCACCTTACCCAGCCACACAGGGCTGTTTCTAGAGAGGAGGGGGCCCATGTGCAGTCTGTGACATGGGCCCCCTCCTCTCTGCCTGGCAGCCGGCAGCTCACTGAGCTGTGTGCGGCCAGCTCCGGAGATATAGACTCTGGGCACTAGAGTGTGCCCAGAGTCTATAGACTATGCGCAGGTCACCGGGAAAATGGCTGAGGCGGCCATTTTCCCTGCACTGTTCATGCGCAAACAACGGGAAAATGGCCGCGGCGGCCATTTTCCAGTCATTTTTTCAGTGCCGGACCCCGCATTGACGTGGGACTCCGGAGAGGTAAGTAGCCATATGGGTGCAGGGCCCCCCTGGACCCATGGGCCCGTGTGCCCCGCACACCTTGCACCCGTTATAGATACGCCCCTGCGGCCACAGCAGTCAGAGACTGCAGCTAATGTGACCACCAGTACGGCAGCCGAACCGCCTGCCTAGCCAAGATGGGGAGGAAGACTAGCAGTAGCAGCTCCTGACTCGTACCGACCTCTGCCTCCCATGCGCAACGTAACGTGATGACGTTACGCTGCGCGCACTCCACACACACTGCATGTGACTCTTTCCTGCATGTGTCTCAGAAGAGCCGTCCGTGGCTGGAGGAGCTGTCAGCGCCAGAGCAGGAAGATGCTGAAAGGGTAAGTAATGTCTAAATCCTGACCCTGACGTCAAGGTAGAGGAGCAGATAGGCTGCTAAAAAATAGGCTAGAATGGATACAGGTGGCAGGAGGGTACAGGAGGCTGCAAGAAAACCAGGAAGAGGGGGGATACAAGAGGCTGCAAGAAACAGGATGCAGGGGAGACACAAGAGTGCAAGGGACACAGGAGGCAGGGGAGACACAAGAGTGCAAGGGACACAGGAGGCAGGGGGGACACAGGAGGCAAGGGAGACACAAGAGTGCAAGGGACACAGGCAGGGGGGACACCGGAGGCAGAGGGGGACACAAGAGGCTGCAAGGGACACAGGAGGCAGGGAGGACACAAGAGGCTGTAAGGGACACAGGAGGCAGGGGGGGGAACACAGGAGGCAGGGGGGACACAAGAGGCTGCAGGGGACATAGGAGGCTGCAAGGAATACAGGAGGCTGGTAGGGACAGGGGGCTAGGACACGGAGAGTGGTGGCAGGAGAGACACATGTGACACAGGTAGCAAGAGTTTGGAGTGACACGTAGCAGTGGAGAAACATGTGGCACAATGCTGGAAAAATAGGTGGCAGGAGGCTGGAAGTGACATGGGCAGATGATGGTGGTAGTCAATGGCCTCCATAATCATAGAATGGAACTGTGACAAACTGACATTTAAAGTACCGTTAAATTATTTTACATTTAGTTGAAATGTTAAAATTGTACTGGTAGTATAACTTTTGTCCGTACATACTGTTACACATTGTGCATAAGCTAGATTTATGCCCAGATGCCTTGTTTTATTAATATTATTAACAATATTATTTTGTGTTATTTATTTTAAAACACTTAAAGTACACAATAAAGTATATGTTGCAGGTTTATTCTGGTTAGACTTTTTTTGTCATTTTTTCTATAACAAATTATTTGGAAACCCCCCTTTCAAAATCCTGCGTTTGCCACTGCTCCCATTTAGCGACCACAGAGAAATAAGCCAGATCTGTTTGACTTAGAATTCCCCGGAGATACGCAAAGATGTGTGAATTCACTACAGCCCATGCGCAGTTTAATAAGATGTGCTAGATGTAGTCACATAAGGAGCTCAGAATATCTTTGTTTGATTTTTATTTTCGCATAAGGAACTTCACTAAAAGATACAGTCAAACTCTATTTTGCAAGGAGTTATAAATATGCGATGAGGTCACAATTTATACTGTCTGGGGTCATGAGAAAATAAACAGTTTTTATTAGTCAAAAGGTACTGTTTATATTGTCACTACTGCTTTATCTTTTCAAACATTTCCAATGTCTAATTGTGTCTTTATATTTTTCTGTGTTTGCAGAGCCTAATTTCCAAAGTTTCTTGATTGCTTTTTTTGTGGCTATGGTGTCTGTTATTGTTATATCTGTAATTGCCATCCGTGTTTTTAAAGTTGAAATTGTTCTTTGGTACCGGAGTTCCTGTTTTGCTCATACAGATCAAAAAGGTATGTTTCATGTGTCAATGGCAAAGGGGATTGGGATCCAGATAATCTATTTAATGAGATTGGAAATTAAGTTAAGACATGGGGGCATATTTACTAAAGGTAATTTTTTTTTCTTTTTTGGGCAGTTTTCTGCCGGTTTTGCAATCCACTCATTTACTAAAGGCCAAACTGATAAAAAAAACGACAAAATGACTGACTTTAGAATACAATAGAACATCGGCTCACTGTTGTTTTTATTTAATTACAAGAATAGAAACCTCAGATTTACTAAGTGTCGGGTTTAGAACCTGCTGCAAAGCCACGGCAAACCCGCCCAAATAATAGACCTGCCTCTGGCTGGCGAGTTTATGTGAAGCCCTGCACAGATCACTATGATCTGTGCAGGCTTTGTTTTTTTAATACGATTAAAAAGGTGTTTAAAAAAATCATTAACCAGCCCCAGTATTGGAAAATAGGGAGTTCCTACAGGGGTGGTTTAAGAGAGGAGGGTGCCCATGTGCAGCCTCCCTGTGGGCCCCCTACTCTCAGGCAGGCAGTAGACTCTGGCTTTGTGCCAGAGTCTACTGCGCATGTGCATGTCTCTGGGAATATGGCTCCATTGCCTTATTCCCGGGGACATTACTACTGTACTGTGCATGCGCAAATGACCAGGAAAATGTTTGCCGTGCCAATTTCCTGGTGAGTAAAGTCTACAGAACGGTTGACACAGGACTCCGGAGAGGTAAGCATACTAATTATATGGGTGCCAGGTGTACGGTGTGGGCCCCCTGGATCTAGGGGCCCGTGTGATAAATACGCCAATAGGTTAACCACCTATTGAAACAGCCAGGGTAACTGATACCATTGCAGGGGGGGGGGGAAAGTGTGGGCCCCCCTACCATAATGGTAACCATCCCCAAACTTGTCAGCCCATGGCTTGAATCCCTCGGGAAGTGGAGACCCCCCACAAAATGAAGTCCCCCCCACCCAAAGGACAACCAGCTCTTGGGCTTTAGGTCGGAAGTAAGAGTAAAAGTAAATAGTTAAATAATATTGTTTTATTTTTACAGGTGTACTACAGGCCACAGCAAGCCTGCACTGGCATGATGACACTTTTTTTAACCACAAGTGCCTGCATGCCCTGACATCAAGGGCCCACTGACACCTGTACTTCACCTGTAAAACACACAGAATTTCGTATTAGTCTATTAAATAAAAACACCCCCACACAGCCCCCATCCACCAATTTATTACTTGCAATATGAAGGGATCATTTCCTCTTTGGCCCAAGTAGCATCGCAAATTTTGGCGGCACAAAAAGTACACCTCTACTGTTCCTGCAAGGAATGAGAGGCCACTAGGGAACATTCTCCATAGGAATGAATGGGGACTGCATGTTGGTCAGTTCACAGCAGTTCCCACACTCTGCCCAGTCAGCACGTCCCCATTAATTTCTTTCGAGACCCCACATCGTTTTTTTTATTAAACTCCTTTTTACCTAGATTAATAAATAAAGCAAAGCCTGCAAAGATCATAGTGATCTGTGTAGTGCTTTTACTTTGTCGCAGATGGACGGCGAATTGCAGTCAGATCTTCTGCATAATAGGGTGTTGAAATCTGACAGGAATCGATGGGAAATGACAGTCAAAACCGATGCATAGCAAATATTGTTTTTTCACACTGCAATTATTCGTCGATGTTTGCCGGTTTCAATATAACTGCAAAGCTGAGGCTTAGTAAATTTACCTCATGGTCTATATGATATTTTACCAGGAAGTAAAACACTCTTTATCAAGTATGTCTTGGATGCATTGGCATATTTATATTGGGTGTAGGGAGTGCTATGTACACGGACCCCTGGCTCCAAGAGGACCCCACATCTAACACCCTGCACCCAGAGTTATATTTACCTTGTGCAGGCAAGCGGGTCCACAGAGGAGGAGGGACCCACTTGCCAGCACAGAGTAAGTATATGCAGGGCTTGCTGCTCAGAGGAGGGTGCAGCTGCAGACGGACCCCTTTGGGAGTTAATACTCCCCTGCTTAGATGCATCAAATACATTTGTGAACAAATTACAGAGAAGAGACATTAAGGGTCCTATTCACAATGCACATTTTGGAGGTCATTGTGATAGGACAAATTCGATTACATTTTTATTGCAAATATTACCAAATATTGCAGGAATATATCAATATTCAGATGCTGGAACAGAGCTTGCGAGAAAGCTCTGTCTCGACGATGTGTCCGCAGTGCACTGTCAGCACACGTGCACTGGGGACACCGCTGGCATGCTCGCTTTGCCGACACCACTGGCTCCCTGCACTAAGGACACTGCCAGCACCCCCGCACTACTGCCCCACATATTGAGAATGCCGTCAGCGACCCTGCATTGCCGCTACTCCCACACCGAGTGCATCCCCGCACAGCTGACACTGTCAGCACTCCTGCACTGAGGACACTGCTGGCACCTCCGCTCTGCCGATACTGCCGGCACTATGCACTCAGGATACTGCTAGGACCCCCACTCTGCCAACATCACCACACTGCCAACACCGACGCTATTTCCGCATTGAGGACACAACTGGCACTCTCGTATTGAGGACACCGCCAGCACCCCGCACTGCTGACACTGCTGTCACAGTAAGTGCAATATTGGTGTATCCAACCCACACTGTATAACACACTGTATCTGTGTTGGAACTTGGAAGCTGAACTGCCACATGTTAATGCCACCCACTGCTGTCGCTTAGCTTAGTCAGCCATCTAGCTGGATGCGACCTTTTGGCCCTAAACTAGATGAAAAAAATCAATATTGTGAGGTGGTCAAAATTGATTGGAAATGACTGGAAATAAATGTTATTGAGGTTAATAATACTGTAGAAACAAAAACAGGCCCAAATTATGTGATTTTAGCTGTTTTTATAATTTAAAAAAAAAAAATACAGATCCAAAACCAAAAACCAAAAAACGGAGGTGAGGTTTTGGCAAAACCAATCCAGATCCAAAACAAGAGGAGATACAGATCCAAAACCAAAACACATGGGTCGGCACATATTTCTAGTTGTAATGCTAGCTAAAGCTTTCTACATGTGTCAGCATCATAACTCTAAACATGATGGTAAAGCACTACTGTAGCTAGCATTACAACCATGTCTGTATAATGCAGCTGGCATTCTGCATTTGACATATTCACACATAAAATAACTTTTAAAATTGTTGCATCAGTCTTAGGTGTTTTGCATAAATGGGTGTGTTTGTTATCAATCACATGCAGTCATCATTATCAATGTCACGCTTACCACATGGTCAGAGCACATGTATTGCAGACTCTTTTCGGCAGTCATTCTAGTTGCACTCTGCAAATACATGCCCACTCCACAGTCTTTTAGCAGCAACTGCACACCTACTGTAAAAGCGCACATGCCCACTGTAAAAGCACACACGCCAGATAGAGCATTGGCACTCCCCCATTTTTCAAATAGGGACATAACGCACCCAAAAAAAGGGAATGGCCTCATGGGGAAGGGCCAGGGAAGAGATAGGGGAGGCCAAGAGATGCTGGGGATGAAATAAGAGGAAGCTACAAGAAAGAATTATGATAAACAGAAAATTGACCGGCCTGAACAGAGGGCCTGATTCAGAGACAGACGCTCTGAAAGAGCGCTCCCTCCGAATCAGGGCATTTTCAGTTTTTTCGGAGTGGCCTCCTGGCCGTTCGCATAGCTCTGGGTGACCACCTACAGTTATAGCGAGTGGCCAGGTTGATGGTCGCGATGGTCAAGACCATCGTGACCATCGGGCTGGCGACGAGACCCTTGTGGTAGGGTCTCGTGGCCGCAAGCCCCAGAGAGCTTTCGGTTCTAACAGAGCTGGAAGCTCTCCCACTGACATCACTGGTGATGTCAGTGGGGCCGCCCCCAAACGGCAAGCATTCCATTGGGAACGCCTCCATTTGGCCGGCCACCCCCCCGGCCCGCCCACCAAACGGGGCAAACTGTCACTCACCATCGACAGCTCGCCCCCTTTGGTGCGAGACCTGGAGCGACGGAGCACCAGTCGCTAGCCGGGTCTCGCGCATGCGCACGATGGAGCCGGCTCCATCGTGCGCATGCCCAATGGGCAAACATTGACCCGGTTGCGAGTGCTCAGCGCTTGCAACCAGGTCTGAATCAGGCCCAGAGCCCCTTGTTCTGCGGTGGCCTGTGCCACACTACCCTAGTTACGGCCCTGCCCACTGCCTCGGATTGCACACCCACTTCCCAGACTGTATGACCATTCCAGCTCCGCTCTAAGGGCCTGATTCAGCAAGGATCACTATTCTGCTAATACACACACATGCTAATATCAGCGGTGATATGCAAATGATTGCATTAGCATTGTGATCGCAGCCTAACATAAGGGTGCTCACTTCCCCTTACTCACATCTATATACTTTAGCAGCATAGCAAAATAATCGGTAATATCGAGTAACATCGGACCCATACGCACACTTGCACAAGCCCAGACCTTACTCAGAAATTGCTAACTTCCACACATGCTATGAGACTTCACAGTGGCTAATTTGTGCACGCCCCTGCAATGGCATGCAAACTACTGTCCATCACTCTGTGATGGGTCTGCGTAGCCGCCATTATTGCAGTCCCCATCACAGGAGCTGGTTCACGCACGCGCACTGCATACACATGCGCAGTGCAAAACAATCAGCAGATTGCGTGCGTATAAGCAACTGTGAACAAAGCTGAATCAGGCCCTAAGCCCCTTAGTCACTCTTGGGACTGAAAATTATTTTTGGATTGCAAAAATTTGTGCATAAGCAATGTCAAAAATCACAACTTGAGACCAAACAAAAATCATAGCATTTCAGATGGATAATGAGGACTGGAAATATTTAACATGTTTTCAGAAATTTTGTATATATCATTTAGAGCATATTTTACCAGGTTGAAACATACATTAAATCTGTCCGATATAAAGCTTGGGGTAAACATTCTGTGAGAGAAGTAGAAAAAAACAAGATATAGATGATTTTATTTCAGGATAAAAGTTAGACATTATAGTATTTCTAATGTTACATTTGCAGATGGAAAGATTTATGATGCCTACATCATGTACCCGAAAAACGTCATGGGAACCAGCTATCATAATATGGATATATTTGTACTTAAAGTGTTGCCTGAAGTGCTTGAGAAACAGTGTGATTATCGATTGTTTATAATTGGACGGGATGACCTACCAGGCCAAGGCAAGTATTTTCCCATCCACATATTCAGTACATTGCTAGAAATACTGGTAGCCAGAAACATGTTTATTCATTTATTATGTATAGAGGAAACCATATGAATAACAATGACTAGATTTGGTATGTGTTGTTGGTTTGTGCAATATTCTGGTTTAAGTGCTTACAACTTTAGTGGAAACCAAACAGCTTAAGGTTAAACAAAAGAGGGATGCCCTAGTATTACTAGATCTGGTGTTAGCAGTGGAAGGGTTAGAGCAGTTCAGGTGCAGTAGCTGGAGTATCAGCCCCTTGTGCTAACACCACACATAGCAATAGTTCTTTTCCATGCTCTGAGCCCAATTCTTTGAAGAATTTCTCATTTGTACAGGTCAGAAACCTGATCATTACACATTTCATTGATCCAGTCAGTGCTAGAGTACCATATGTCAATTTACCAATTGTTAGGTGCAAATGGCATATACACTAGTGTTCACTTTAGGTCTGGCGCCAGGCAGGGCGCAGGACCAAGAGAAAGGGAACTGCGCGGGCCCAAAAAGAGGGTGTGGCCAATGAAAAGGGGGCATGTCTTTATGACGTGTCCCCTTTTCGTCACTCTGAATGAATGCCGGGCGCAACCATTCACTGGCAGTGACCGCTAGCAGGCTAGTGCGAACGCTGTACACTACTATATTACTGATGGAATCAGTATGAGAAGCCGCCGGTTCAACTACCGACGCTGGAAGGCCGAATGGTGCAGAATCCTGACAGGCGCAGGTAAGGACCCTAACCCCCCCCCTCTACCCTAAACCTCCCTTAGTGGTGCCTAACTCTAACCTCCCGGTGGGGGGGGGCTAACCCTAACCACCCCTCCAGTGGTGCCTAACCCTAACCACTCCCCAGTGGTGCCTAACCCTAACCCGCCCCTTCCCGTAGCCTAAACCTAACCCTCCCGGGGGGTGTCTAACCCTAAACTTCCCCCAGTGGTGCCTAACCCTAACCCCCCCTTCCCCT
This sequence comes from Taudactylus pleione, assembly GCA_031769625.1. Classification (NCBI taxonomy): domain Eukaryota; kingdom Metazoa; phylum Chordata; class Amphibia; order Anura; family Myobatrachidae; genus Taudactylus; species Taudactylus pleione. The sequence continues at coordinate 12,824,330 of JAUIMM010000608.1, read as the reverse complement.
AGCCTGGGGTGGCTTAACCTAACTCCCCCTTTCCCAGGCAGTTACTTACCCATCTGGACGATCGGGATTCCAGCGGATCGAGATGCCGAGATCGGTATCCTGTTCTCCTTGGGGATATTGGTATCGGCATATATTGCCCCCCCCCTGTTCCCCTAACCTCCCGGTGGGGGGGGCTAACCCTAACCACCCCTCCAGTGGTGCCTAACCCTAACCTCCCCCCAGTGGTGCCTAACCCTAACCCCCCCCTCCCGTAGCCTAACCCTAACCTTTTCCAGGGGGTGTCTAACTGTAATCTTCCCCCCGGGGGTTGCCTAATTTTAACCCCCCAATCCCCGGCTAACTGCGCATACTTACCGCTATCCGGACATTCTGCATTCCAGTGGTCGGGATGCCGACTCCGGTATTCTGATCTCCTTTGGGGTATCGGCGTCAGCATTATACCGGGTGGCGGAATTACAGTGTCGGTATTTTGACTGTCGGCATCCCGTTTGCCGGCATATAAACTGCATCCATTGAACAAAGATAGTTAGTGTTTTCAATTGATACAATGTTTTCTCTAGTACTACACATGTATTTGCTTAATGATAAGATGGATTATTGTACGAATGTACGTATATTCTACTTACAGCTCTCATGTCCATAAGGTTGGTCTTTGAAAGAGGTAATAATTTCCCAGGTTCCCTGTGTGTCTTCTACACTATATGGTGCATGCACATGCAGTTATACAAATACATCATAATCATTCAGTGCATTGTCTCCTGGCAGTTATGATTTGAAATGCACCCAGTTGGAGATGGCTATGGTGGTAGTGGTTCAGCAACTTAATTTCAACATCTGTGTTATCTAAATATAAACGTCAGGAGGATAATGCAATTCTAGATCCCAGTGGAATTGCAGGTGATACAGAAATAAACATGCAACCAAGCAAGCATCTTAGTCATGTAGTAGGAATGATAATAATAGCAGCCAGTCTTTTTTAGGAAGTTACAGTTATAGTAATCTTTTTTAGGAAACACTAACATATTAAGGGGCATATGTATTATCCTGGTTTTTAAAGGTCTTTAAATGCATGGCACTATTTCACCCATTATTGAGGCGAAGCAGGGCCAATCACCAACGGGATATATGAAAAAATAATTTGCCGAAGAAAGAGAATATTAACTCGTCTCTCCGGTAAATAGCACTCGCCCTCTTTCGGCGTCTGTGACTGACACTTGCAGTGAATCTGCACAGACACAGGTCTAAATTTCCCGACAACTTGTACGGCCGACAAACTCACTTCTATCTCCTCAGCTGTACTCTCTTCTACTGAAGGGAGTAGCTATAGCAACAGTTAAAAAAAATATATTTTGTAAACACAATTCCTGGCTACATATTTGAAAGAGAAAAATAGAAGAGCAGGATTGGAAATGTCATTTGTGGTGCACTTAAAATTTTAAATATAACTTTTATTAGAAACATTTTAATATGTATATAGATAGATAAATAGCTATTTTTTTTAGATAAAATAAAGATGAAATAAAAGAATGATAAACGGTTAAAAATATGCTGTGTGTGATGCCTTCACTGTGTGTCATCAACTATTTATGTAATAAATAAACAATCTTGAGTGTGTCATCTTATGTCTTTAGAAATTATTCTTATATGTAGTTTGAATATTATGAGTCATTATAGCAAGGAATATGTATAGGTAAGTTCCTGTCAAGTATTTGTGGAAGAATTCCACACACTAAGGGCAAAATTTACTAAGCGGCGGTTTGATGGCGGTTTCTATTCTATTCTAAACCCCGGCGGTTTGGTGGCAGTTTTGCAGCAGTTTCTAAATGACAGCCTAGGTCTATTCTATTCTAAAATGTGTTTTTATGGCAGTTTTGCAGCGGTTTTGGCCTTAGTAAATCTGCAGATAGAAAAACCGCCGCTAAACCACAATCAAAACACATTTTAGAATAAAATAGAACAGGGCTGTCATTTAGAAACCACTGCAAAACCACCACCAAACCCCCGGGGCTTAGAATAGAATAGAATCCGCCACCAAACCGCCGGGGTTTAGAATAGAATAGAAATCGCCGTCAAACTGTCGCTTAGTAAATTTTGCCCTAAGAATTGTTATCAATCAAAAAGCCACATATAACCTCACATGTGTTAGAATCTGAATTCAGAGTTTATTAGCTGTAAATCTAGTACAGATAAGTGACACACATCTGTACTAGATTTACAGCTAATAAAGTCTGAATTCAGATTCTAACATATGTGAGGTTATATGTGGCTTTTTGATTGATAACAATTCTTAGTGTGCGGAATTCTACCACAAATACTTTACAGGAACTTGCCTATACATATTTCTTGCTATGATGACTCATAATATTCAGACTACATATAAGAATCATTTCTAAAGACATAAGATGACACACTCAAGAAGATTGTTTATTTATTAAATTAATAGTTGAAGACATACAGTGAAGGCATCACACACAGCATATTTTTAATTATTTATCATTCTTTTTTTCATCTTTATTTTATCCAAAAATTTATATTTTAAATTATCTGTGCACCACAAATGACATTTCCAATCCTGCTCTTCTATTTTTCTATGTAAATTGCATATGTTAATGGTAGCACATTCACATATTTGAATTTGATTCGATACTATATCACAGATATTTAAGATTATTCCTGTGCAACTGGATTCCAATTACCTACATATTTGACAGCCAAGTACAGTACTGTGTGTGCGGCAGCGGCAGCTGGAACTGTCAAAAATGATAGCTGCACACATCAGAATGGTCACTGCCACTAACCGTACATAACTTTCAAATCCAGAACAGTTCCCTATCTCTTCTTAGTGGTGCCAATGATGAAAGGGGCGCATAGCGCCTCCATCATTCTGATTACTTTACTGCTTTAATAAATGCAGGGAAGCGGTAACTGCGCACCACGTTAACAAATGTTTATACATCTCACCCCATATCTTAATTTCAGTATAAATGTAAAGCACATTTGCCTTCTTTCTTTAACTTCTCTCTGGGAGAAGCCGGGTGAGGGGTTGCAACTGGCCACTGAGAGAGAGCGGTGTCGGGAACGTTGTATCATTAAGCCTCACACCCATCGTGGCATAATCCCACAAATCATGGTTCTCACAGAAGTGGGGCCAAAATGAAGCAATTCACATCCTATTGGCCCCGCTCCTCCCTACAGACCTGCAATTCCTGATATTGTTCTCCCAAACCAACCCAATTCACTAAGAAGTTGGTGAGATGCGGGAGGTTCACCCACTCTTCCAGAGATCTGTGGAACAACACAATTGGGAGTCTCCCGGATGTTCTGCTAGAGTAGGCATGTATAAAGCAAAGTGTCAGTACTTATGCTCTGAATGTAACTCTCAGAACATGCATACATTTTGTACATATATACAAATATAATTAGGAAGAGGGCTTATTTTGGGGGACTTTGTGGGGGCACTAACTGTTTCTTTATTCTTATTTACCACTGCTAGTGAGAGCTGAAAATTATCCATCTATCTTATCTATATTCGCTATCTTTACTATCCCTGGCAGTGTCACTTCAGATACATTTTTCTGGTTTCTTATTTGTTGTGTGATAAGTAGGAGGATCTTTTGGTATAAATCTAAACCTACATTTTTGTGTGTTCGCAGCCATTGCAGACCTTGTGGATGAGACAATCTCCCAGAGCAGAAGGTTGATTATTATCATAGGAGACATATCAAGTGAGAACAGCCTTGGTGATGATTTTGAACAGAAAATAGCTATGTATGATGCTCTCATTCGGAATAAAATTAAAGTAATCTTGATTGAGCTGGGAAAGATAACAGATTACACATACATACCAGAATCTATCAAGTATATCAAACAGAAGCAAGGTGTTGTCCGATGGAAAGAAGAATTTACAGAAAAGAGTCTTCACCCTAATACAAGGTTCTGGAAAAATATCAGATACCGGATGCCTCCAGCCCAGCATTCTTCTGACAGAGAATTGTACTATATAGTTTCAGAGGACTAATAATGACCTGAGTATTTATAATATGGATACATTACCAAACCCTCAGTTGGCTTTGATCAGCGTTAAGTGCATTTAGAAGAAGTCACATTGGAACCTTGGTTAGATGTGTTTGAAGGACAGACAAACTGCATCAGCGTTCCGTATGATCATTTGTTTATTAATCATAGCTATAATATGGATACGTTGGACTGATACGGAACATAGTACTATATCAGTCCAAGACCCCATAAAAACAATGTACATTTTTATGTAAATATTTTTTCACATATTTTAAGAACATGTATTGCAAGGTTACAAAACTGTAAAGTTAAATATATTATTTGCCATTTTTTTTCCAGAAATAAAAAAATCCTAACCAAAATGACAAATAAAAAACATTTTTCTTTAAGATTGCAACTCTAAATTCAGTCATCCAGTCTGGCTATCCTTGTAATTTACGATGAACAATATAAATTAAACTAAGCAGTCCAAACTGTTTCAACCCATCATTTGATCAGTGTTTTTACAGGGAAATCATTTAATGCGCTGAGGGTGACAGATCTTTATGCTAATGCTACAGCTGACAGAATTAATCTGCTGCTTTGCGTAAAAAGGTCGCACCATTGGTCATTCCATCAAACATTGCACCAGCCCTATGAAGTCAGAATATCAATCTGAACATAGCTGCAAAATGTGTGCAACTGCGTAAAAAGATGCAGTCGCTGACCATGACACCCCCCCTACCCCATTGTCTGGCAAGCTGCCCCTGTTACCACCCAGAAACGCCCATTGAATTTCCATCTGCGCCCCTGGTGGTAACCATCAGGATGCATGCGCAATGTAACTTGGACGCATGCATAGACTGAATACATTGGCCATCTGCGTCCAATATCGACACTGCATCAATCTCTGAATAAGGCCCTTAGTGTGCTCACACTGTCCACTGATTTCATTATTCATATATATTTTTCAAATTTAGAAATGACTAATGTGTGTTTGGCCAATTGCTCTGTAAATGCGGTAAAGCATATGTAAGTCTACGTTTTAGGAGATCGATGGTGAGTCAGTATCATTGCTCTTGCCGCACTGTTTATAAGTGAACTTTTGTATCGGGGGGCTGAAGTATTTGTCTATTGAGTAACAAAAAGTTTGGATTTTCTAGGTCATAATTTTGTAATATAATGTTAGCTAAGCCTTTTACTAAAATGGGTTATTTATAGGGTAGTGCCACTAAAATCAGAGTGGACTATCCAGGCCTGATCCACATCTCTAGCAAAATCCCATGTCACCTGGATGCATCTTACATCTTAATTTAGCATAATTTAGCAGTGAGGTATAGAGGTTTATAAGAAATATTTTATTATTAACATAGATAATGTGACTAGGGTCCTGTGGTGCAATACAAAGGTCTTCATATGTAGTCAGCTGTCTTACTATTTCTGCTATAATGTTTCTCTTTTGGAGGTAGTGCCTGTCTGGCATATATTACCAAATTTCAGGGATTGAGGAGCCTATTCATGATTTAGTATTGAACTCGCTGCAAGGGATATTTAAGCATCCAACTCTCAGCGGGGGATAGTTTACACCGGAGCAATTCATCATTGCTCCGGTGAGGGGACATCTGCTCTAAAAAGCAGCTGACCCTCGGTTAGTATCGCAGTAACAGATGTAGCTGCGTTACTTACCTCCTCCCCATCGGCATGGCTACGTGATGCATTCACAGCCGTCGGGGAGTCCGTGAGAAGGAGGCAGAGAGATCAGCTTGGATCCCTCTTCGCATCCCCAACTCCTTGCCATAGGAAGGAGCGGAGCTACGAGAGCAAGTGCTGTCTGAAGATGGCGCTTGATCTCGAGAGCAAACCCTGAAAACTTTATGTTGCTGAATATCAGAAGGTCCTATCGGACTCCTGATGATGAATGGCCCGGTAAGTAAAATATGCGGAAACTAGTGTTTCCGCATCGTTACCGGGCCATTTATCGATGATGAATTTGTCCCTAATGGACAAAAATTAAGAGAGAAACCGTGAGTCACTTAATATGGTGCACTCTGGTCCATAGTTTCCTAGTTAGAATATCAAATTTTATTAAGTATACATTAAAAATATCAACACAAATGGTCTCCGCCTTCCTAACTACTTAAACATACTACAAACAAGTAATTTTATTTTTGCTCTATAAATCCCACATCTTGGGTTTATAAATTAAGACATTCTAGTGAATTATTAAATAAGCAAAATACATACAAGAATAAAGAATTGTGAAGAAAAAGGAAATAGTAATAATTAAAAACAGCTGTACAGTATATTTTCCCCTTTAGAGCCTTTCCTAATTCTACATGTCTGTGATTTTAAATTCAGTATTAACAGTGAAGCAGTCACAGTGTATATTATACAAGTATTTCAATAAAATTTGAGTATTGAACACCAGGGGGTAAATTAACTAAACATTGGTTTTGCAGGGATTCGTACATCGGATTGACTGCAGGTTCTAAAAGGGAAGAAAGAGACTCAAGCACCAGCTATACAAAATAAATACCATTGCTATAATAGAAAATGAAATGGTAAAGTATGCGCTCAAAAGTTGTGAAGTGTAATGAGGGATCATGTACTAAAGACTGTATGAACATTCTGGTAGTTACCCTTCAAAGCGGCAAAAATAAAAGAATAATATAAGAAAAAATACACAAATGTATCATATAAATATCAAAATTAATTTAAATGCTCCAGTTCTCAATAAATCCTTAACTTATTGATTGAGTATTTTAATAAGTCATTTAATCTCATTTAAAAATATTGCAATTAGGAGAGAATAATTAAAGTGAGGTTGTGTTCCAAATTCTGCTGCTCAGTATGTGTCCAAAGACAGTGAACAATGGGCCTGATTCAGAGCCGGATGCTATTTGCGGACGGTCGTTCCAAAAAAGGGGGTGGCTATTTAAATTGAGCACTCGCTCTTTGCGGTTTGTTGACGCCTCTATGTCTGAGCGAGTGAACAAAAAATGTGCTCGCTATTTTGTAAAGACGCCCCTTTGCCGTTCGCATCACACGTCATCTCCGGTATTTATTAGATTAATCGGGTACATCGAAAGGCATCTGAACTGCTCACAGTGCTTGTGGTAGCTTTTTCTTACAGCTATCACTGCGAGCATTTCAGGCTAAAAGACAACCAAGTGACGTGGTCGATGACGCTCCTTTACTAATTATGCACTCCCATTAAACACCCTTTTGACCGTGTGGCACACCTGCGTTCGGATCTCCACTCCCCCGTTTTCAAGCTCCTTCCCCTGTTACCACCCACAAACGGTACATTCTGTGAATCAAATTAGCAGCCCCTCGCTGTTTTGCGAGCGTACGATTTCCAACCGCAATGACTGGTTTGCGCATGCGCATTATGACCCATACGTATGCGCAGTTGTGCGAACATCGCTCAGGGCGAACGAGCGGCCGCTTACGAGCGGCTCTGAATCAGGCCCAATGAGTGAGAGACTTGTACTGATAATTAGTTTTTTAGAATAGGATAGAAAGGTACGTAACTGCAGTTAATCAATCTTTTCAGTTCTACTGTCAACTGTTTGCCTCTAGAGCAATAAAAGCTCGGTTTTAGATAAGAATTATCCCTTCTGGTGGGTTCTAAAACTTTCCATGCACTAAACAACTTTTCATCCAACTAGCTAGCTGAACAATTATCTGACCAACTAAACCAGTGTTGGCTAACCTTGACACTCCAGCTGTTATGGAACTACATAACCCAGCATGCACTGCTACAGTTTTGCTATTAGGGCATGCTAAAACTGTGGCAGGGCATGCTGGGATATATAGTTCCACAACAGCTGGAGTGTCAAAGTTAGCCAACACTGATCTAAACAATCCTTAGTTTATTTAAGACCATTGGTTGCCACTAAGCAATGAATCTTGGATGACATTAATTTGTCAGGGTCATAACTAGGGCTCTGATCGCCCTGTGTCGGCCCTACCCCCCTTGCGTGTGATATCATGACATTGCACATAAGGTAGTGGAGCCGCCGGCACCCAGAAATGCAGCAGTGCCTGGAGTGTCTTCAAGACGCACTAGGCAGCTGTATATTGTGGCAGGGTGCCTGCCTGTAGTGTCCAAAGGATGCTACATGCAGCACTGTTGCAGCGATACTGGCTTCAGGGTGCAGTTCCAGGCACCTTGCAGCCAGAAGCAGGGGCTGTGGGGTGGAAACAGTGCCACTCACAGAGCCCTGTGCCCTGTGTGGCCACAACAGTCACACACTCATAGTTACGACTCTGTAATTTGGTTACTAATGTTGCCCTCCAACATAAATAAGGTGCACATAGCTGTATATATAATTTAACATTTTATCTATAATAATGTCCAATATATTACAGTATTTGCGGGACCTGCCTTGGCTGGTGGGTGTCCTATTTCTCCTAGGACATAGAACTGTTAAAATAAATTTTCTAGGGTACATATGAATGTAAAAGTTGGTGCATGTTATTAGGGCTTTCCATCCATGTAACATATTCACTAACTTTTTACACAAACAAAAAAGTGAAGCGCATAAGTGAATTTCTATCAACACAACTCTTAAACTTCATAACTTCTGATGTTAGCCTATATTTCTACATTAGGTGAATAGAGGAAAATCATTTGCAATAAAGACATATTTGCGGGGAAAAGGGTCAGCTTTATTTTATTATTTATTGAATGGAGGGAAATGGTATGGTGGTGAAGAATGTAGGTGTAAATGGGGGACAAGTGCCAGTCCATTATCATGTCAATGTCTACAGTAGATTGGTGCCAGTTGCTAGCCCAACAGCAACAACTCAAAATATTCAAACTTCCCTGCCAATGAAACACAAAAATACCCACCAGAAACGCTGGTGTCACTGACCCCAGTGGGTGGGGAGAGCACCTCAAGACCTACAGTACAGCACTGTTACTGTTCTGTCTTGCAAAACGATAGAACTGACAATCACAGTAATTGGTTGGTGGGAGGGAACATCCAAAGATGCAAGAGACCTCCCAACCAGGAAATCACTATTATAGACCAACCCCAAAATTTCACAGCTTAACTGTAATAGGACTACACAAACCAGACTATAAAAAGTTGACACTGCTTACATTTTTAACCCTTGCTTTTAAATGTATTCTGAAACAGCCTACTAGTTTATATTCTGCCAGGCATATACACTCTTACCATTCTTTCCCACCACACAAGGTTCTTAGGAAGGGACCACAGTTGCCACCATACTAAACTGTGGCTACTCCTTTAACATTCTTAATTAGATCAAAAACAGAACTTCCACAGTGAGATGACCCAAACTGGCTGGTAAAGATGGGAGTCTTTACTCCTACTCAAACAGGCATCTTTCGGACCATGTGATCTCCTACATGAATAGTGGATACCGACTGAAGACGCTCTGCCTAGGGAGGAATAATTTCTTTAGTTGCTCCCCATTGCAGAGAAACCATCATATAGGTAAAGTGAGTATACACAAAAAACTAATTCTTTTTGTGAAATGACTTGAATTGTTTGGAATATATCTAGCTCTTCATGGCCCAATTCGATGCTGCCCCTAATGTTTATTTTTATTTCCCTTTAATTCAACCTCACATTCTGGACACACCTCCTCCCTGGCCCATTTGGGGGAGGGAGGTGCCGTAACACCCACATGCTCTGGGCGCCCTGGCCACAGGCTACATGTCTGCATTTCCCTCTCCTTTATTTTTACATACAGGTAGCAAGTTAACTCTACTTTAGTTCAACCATAGGTGTATAAAAAGTTTAGGCCTTGAAGTAATATGGGCTGAATTTTGCTGCTTGTTCAGGTTCCCAGGGATGCAGCAACATAGGTAAGGCATGACCTCCCAACCCAGAGCATAATTTGTTTAAGATTAATTGATTTAAATTCCCAGCAAGACTAGAAAGGGTATTATGGTACTTTACCTTCACAGTATTCTATGGTCCAGGGAGATGTGTGTGTTTTTGTTGTCTTTTGATATGCCATCAAAGTTGCTTTATAGTATATACAATCAAATCTAATCCACAGACCAGTTTATCAATTTGTCTCATATACATACCGAGGTGTGCATATTATAGAAATATTTATTGCAAATGGACAAGTGACTTGGCAGAAGCTGGGTGGACTGAAGAGGGTAACAGTGTCAGTTGTCAGGTATTCACATGATGCTCACATTCTACTGTATACAGGGATACAATGTAAGGACAATATTAACATGTCTATACAATAGCTTGTCAATATATTTACTCCTGTTATTTGCAAATCTCATGCTATATACAAATAATCTTTAGGTATACATATCTACTTACATACATGGATCATGCAATTACAAATATTGCACTATTTCAAATGTTTTTTGCCTATAGATAAGTAAAAAAATAAAACAAATGTTGGTATCCAAAAGAACAGCTTACCTAAACACCTATATATGTGCATTTCCTCATACATGTACTTCCCTTTAGGGTAATGTGCAATGTATAACCACAGATACTTTTACACAACCTACTTGTCACTTCCTTATTGCTTTTTCCGAGATGTCATCATTGACACGTAAGTTATGCAGTACATAAAAGTCTGATGACTAAGTTGAAAAAAAAAACTATCAAATTCTGTATCTTGCTTACTATTGTAGGTTTATACTATCAATGTTTTCTTGTCATATCCAATAAACCTTCCTTTTTTTAAAATCTCTTTACTGTACAAAAAACATTACCAAAGTAATAAAAGTTTCTCATTTTCTCATTTTTCATGTGGTTTTTTAGAAGTGGAGATGTTGCCCATAGCATAGAAATCCACCAGAGTAACAGCGCTGAAGCAGATCCTTTTAATACAGGCAAGTCAGTGTTCAGATTGCTACCCTAGATATTAGAGATGAGCGGGTACGGTTCTCTGAGAACCGGACCCGCCCAAGCTTCACAATCCAAGCTGGGATCAGAGTCCACCTCGGGTTTTCCCACCTGACTCGGATCCCAAAACGAGGCAAAACATCATCAATCTCTCATTGGATTCTCATGGGTTTTGGAATCTACAAAGGTCCCCAGTTATCAGTGCCATTTTCACTCCGGCTGTGGAGAGTGTACTGAATAGAAGTGTGTGTCCTCCAGTGGTGCTCTGTCCATGCATCAAGGGGCTGCTGTGTCCTCCAGGGGTGCTCTGTCCATCTAGGGGTGCTCTGTCCATCCATTAAGGGGCTGCTGTGTCCTCAAGGGGTGCTCTGTCTGTCCAAGGGTGCCCAGTGTAAAAAAATAAAAGCTAATAAAAAATATAATTAAAAATAATATTATTTATTTGTGCTGTACCCCAGTGTGCTATATTATTTTACTTATTTTTCCTGTGATGCTGCCGGTCAGACCACAGTGTAATATTCATACATGTATTGTGACACTGTAAGTGGTACCACAATTTCATCCAAGTATTGTGACACTGTAAGTGGTAGCGCAGTGTAATATTCACAAACGTATTGTGACACTGTAATTGGTAGGGCAGTGTACTATTCATACACGTATTGCGAAACTGTAAGTGGTACCCCAATTTCAGCCAATTATTGTGACACTGTAAGTGATAGTGCAGTGTAGTATTCATACATGTGTTGTGACACTGTAGATAGAACAGCAGTGTAATATTCATACTTGTATTGTGACACTGTAAGTGGTACCCAAATTTCATCCAAGTATTGTGACACTGTAAGTGGTAGCGCAGTGTATTATTCACAAACGTATTGTGACACTATAATTGGTAGGGCAGTGTACTATTCATACACGTATTGTGAAACTGTAAGTGGTACCCCAATTTCAGCCAATTATTGTGACACTGTAAGTGATAGTGCAGTGTAGTATTCATACATGTGTTGTGACACTGTAGATAGAACAGCAGTGTAATATTCATACATGTATTGTGACACTGTAAGTGGTACCCAAATTTCATCCAAGTATTGTGACACTGTAAGTGGTAGCGCAGTGTATTATTCACAAACGTATTGTGACACTATAATTGGTAGGGCAGTGTACTATTCATACACGTATTGTGAAACTGTAAGTGGTACCCCAATTTCAGCCAATTATTGTGACACTGTAAGTGATATTGCAGTGTAATATTCATACATGTGTTGTGACACTGTAGATAGAACAGCAGTGTAATATTCATACATGTATTGTGACACTGTAAGTGGTACCCAAATTTCATCCAAGTATTGTGACACTGTAAGTGGAAGCAGTGTAATATTCGTACATGTATTGTGACACTGTAAGTGGTAGCGCAGTGTAATATTCATATACGTATTGTGACACTGTAGTTGGTACCCCAATTTCATCCAAGTGATGTGACATTGTAAGTGGTATTGCAGTGTAATATTAATACACATATTGTGACACTGTAGGTGGTAGCGCAGTGTAATATTAACAAACATATTGTGACACTGTAATTGGTAGGGCAGTGTACTATTCATACACGTATTGTGAAACTGTAAGTGATACCCCAATTTCATCCAATTATTGTGTCACTGCAAGTGATAATGCAGTGTAATATTCATACATGTGTTGTGACACTGTAGATAGAACAGCAGTGTAATATTCATACATGTATTGTGAAATTGTAAATGGTACCCAAATTTCATCCAAGTAATGTGACACTGTAAGTGGAAGCACAGTGTAATATTCATACATGTATTGTGACACTGTAAGTGGTAGCGCAGTGTAATATTCATACATGTATTGTGACACTGTAAGTGGTAGTGCAGTGTAATATTCATACATATTGTAACACTGTAGTTGGTACCCCAATTTCATCCAAGTGATGTGACATTGTAAGTGGTATTGCAGTGTAATATTCATACACATATTGTGACACTGTAGGTGGTAGCACAGTGTAATATTCACAAACGTATTGTGACACTGTAATTGGTAGGGCAGTGTACTATTCATACACGTATTGTGAAACTGTAAGTGGTACCCCAATTTTATCCAATTATTGTGACACTGCAAGTGATAATGCAGTGTAATATTCATACATGTGTTGTGACACTGTAGATAGAACAGCAGTGTAATATTCATACATGTATGGTGACACTGTAAATGGTACCCACATTTCATCCAAGTAATGTGACAATGTAAGTGGAAACAGTGTAATATTCGTACATGTATTGTGACACTATAAGTGATAGCGCAGTGTAATATTCACAAACGTATTGTGACACTGTAATTGGTAGGGCAGTGTACTATTCATACACGTATTGTGAAACTGTAAGTGGTACCCCAATTTCAGCCAATTATTGTGACACTGTAAGTGATAGTGCAGTGTAGTATTCATACATGTGTTGTGACACTGTAGATAGAACAGTAGTGTAATATTCATACATGTATTGTGACACTGTAAGTGGTACCCAAATTTCATCCAAGTATTGTGACACTGTAAGTGGTAGTGCAGTGTAATATTCGTACATGTATTGTGACACTGTAAGTGGTAGCGCAGTGTAATATTCACAAACGTATAGTGAAACTGTAATTGGTAGGGCAGTGTACTATTCATACACGTATTGTGAAACTGTAAGTGGTACCCCAATTTCATCCAATTATTGTGACACTGCAAGTGATAATGCAGTGTAATATTCATACATGTGTTGTGACACTGTAGATAGAACAGCAGTGTAATATTCATACATGTATGGTGACACTATAAATGGTACCCAAATTTCATCCAAGTAATGTGACAATGTAAGTGGAAACACAGTGTAATATTCGTACATGTATTGTGACACTGTAAGAGGTAGCGCAGTGTAATATTCACAAACGTATTGTGAAACTGTAATTGGTAGGGCAGTGTACTATTCATACACGTATTGTGAAACTGTAAGTGGTACCCCAATTTTAGCCAATTATTGTGATACTGTAAGTGATATTGCAGTGTAATATTCATACATGTATTGTGACACTGTAAATGGTACCCAAATTTCATCCAAGTAATGTGACACTGTAAGTGGAAACAGTGTAATATTCGTACATGTATTGTGACACTATAAGTGATAGTGCAGTGTAATATTCATACACGTATTGTGACACTGTAGGTGGTGCCACAATTTTATCCAAGTATTGTGACATTGTAAGTTGTACCGCAGTGTAATATTCATACAAGTATTGTGAGTGACACTGTAGGTTCATCACACCGCAGTGTAAATTTCATACAAGTATTGTTACACTGTTGTTCAGTAATACTGCAGTGTTATATTCATACAAGTATTGAGATGCAATCGGTCAGTAATTCCGCTGTATAAATATTTCATACAAGTATTGTGACACTGTTGGTCAGTAATACCGCAGTGTAATATTCATACAAGTATTATGATGTTGTCGGTCAGTAATACTGCGGTGAAACAGGTGTTGCCCATGATAAGAATAAGCCCATTGTCATGCCTGTGCATAAGACAAAAAAATCCCCTTCTTATCTGTGGAATTATTGCTACCCAAATCTGGACAATTGTCAAGCAATCTGTACCCTTTGTAAAGCGAAAGTAAGTAGAGGCAGAGACCTTATCCATCTAGGAACCTCCTCCCTGTTACATCATCTGCAGTGCATCCATCAAACATTTTTGTCAAATTCAGAAACTTTGGCTAAAAAAGTAACAACAAGCAGTTCAGCATCAGCTAGCTCCCTTCTATCTGCTAGATCCAAGCACCTGTCATCTTCACCACCAACACCTTCATCAACATTATCCTCAATCATGAAGTATTTTGGTTTGTTTGGGCCTCCACAAAACAGGGAACCAATGCACAGCTGACATTGCTATCAATGATCTCTCCATGCACAAACTGACTTTACAGAGGCAAGATGTGTCACCATCATCATCCAATTCCTCACCCTCATCAGTGTGTACATCATCTCCACACAATATTATTAGTCCCCACTGGAATCCACCATTACAGGTGCCTCTGTAATTTTTGGACTTAATTAGCCACTGTGATGGCATACACAGCCTGAGGACTCATAGTGCACGATGAAATTAGCAATTTCAGAGTAAGATGAGAGCTTGTACAAGTGTATGTGAGGCTGCGATTGTACTCGATTGTACCGATGGTTTTGCAGTCTTGCTAAACATTACAGAAGTGTTTAAGGTAAAGTGTGTCTCCTTGTGCAGTGCTGCAGTGGCATAATGATTTCAATGAATTAACATACTATCTGTTACAGTTCTCAAACGGTTGTGTAAGATCGCAGGACTGTTGACTAGCAACAAGGCTAAATTGAGGAGTGGCAGTCCTTCCACTACTGGAACTAGCTGGAGTGTGGCTGCAGGAGAATGGTACTATAACAGATGTACTAGCAGCGGCAGATGAATATGATCTGAGGTACATCTTGGGACTATGGTGCAGCTAGGTTACCAGACAGGAAGTGGATAGACAATGCATACAAGGGCAGGAGTGGCCAGGACTGTGAAACTGTAGGATAACAGACAAGGACTAGACAGGCAAGATACAGACAAGGACTAGACAGACAAGATACAGACAAAGACCAGACAGGCAGGATATTGACAAGAACTAGACAGACAATGTACAATATAGTGGCAGGACCACTGACTGAAGTGACAGACTAAGTTCAAGGTGTGTCCTTGTGGGCTGAGGTGTGACAGGAACAACACAGAGCGGCCTTGAGGGACGATCTGTGACAGGAACAACACGGCGCGGCTTTGAGGGCCGAGGTGTGACAGGAACAAGACAGAGTGGCCTTGATGGCTGAGGTGCTACTGGAACAACACGATGCGGCCTTGAGGGCTAAGATGCTGCCTTGAGGGCCGAGGAGCAACAGGAACAGGATGGCAGACAGGTGAACTCAGGTGCGGCAGGAATGCAAGCTGGAGGCAGTGAGGTTGGAACCACAGTAGATGACACACAGGCGAATACAGATCAGGCAGACAGCACTGGACATAGGAACTGTGGAACAAGGTAAGACCGGCTAGAACTCAAGCTTCTGAGCACAGGACAAACATACAGTGGAAGTCAGACAATATCAAGGGCACGAAGTGTAGGGCTGGCTGTAACTTATCAGAAGCAGGGTCCAATCAGAGAATCCCTGCAGAAGACCTCCCTAATACCCAGCTGTGCTCTTCACACAGACAGACAGGCAGGAATGCAGCACTGAGCAAGACAAAATTCCAGCTGCCTGCAACAGTCGGAACATGGATCAAAACATGATGCAGTGTCCCAGTCACCTAATATGGCTGGGACCTGCCACCAAGAAGATCCACTACTGCGGATCCTAACACTACCACAGTTGATCTGCATGCGTAATCGCTATTGCATTTGCAGTTGCGTTCATTACTGAATCAGGCTCTTCATCTAAATGTCCAACATACTTACCGGAATCACTTTGTTTCAGCTCCTCCTTCAGATTCTCAAGTTGCTTTTCCAACAGTCTGATTATAGGAAATTACCTGACTCAAGCTGGCAGTGTCCAAACTCACTTCACAGGTGACTACTTCAAAGGGTTTCAGCACTTTGCACAACACAGAATGTATTACCACTGAGCTTGAGTAAAGTATATTCCCCCTCCTCTTCCTTTGTCATACTTCATTGTGTAGCTTTGAATGGCTCTTTGCTGTTCCTCCATCCACTAAAGCATATAAAGGGTTCCACCTTGTAACTACCTCTTGCTTCAGCTGGTGACAGGGAAAATTCAACATTTCTTGCAGGTGCTGCAATCATCTAAATGCACCTGCTGAATGGCGAAAATGTCCAGAAATTTTTCGGGACACAGAGAGCATTTCCTGCACTTGCCAGTAATTTAAAAAAAAATTTTGCACCACCAAGTTGAGTGTGTTGGCAAAACATGGGTTTGTTGGAATTCACCCAGCTGTAATGCTCTCACAATATTAGTGGTATTGTCAGAAATCACACATCCAGAGGAGAGTCCAAGCAGAGTAAGCCATTTTGCAATGATTTCCAAGAGATTGTCAGCGCTATGCCTCTTAGTGAAACCGTTGATACACAGAGTAGCCTGCCTTTGAATGAGCTGCTGTTTCTTAGATGCTGCTGCTGCTGTTGGTGCCGCTGAATGCAATACACCAACCCTGTCTGCTGTTACAGTCATGTAATCTTGTGTTTGCCCTTTTCTGCTTGTCCACATATCTGTGGTTAGGTGAACAGTTGGTACAACAGAATTTTGGAGGACACTAATTATGTTTTTTTTTTTTTAACAACCCAGTACAGACTGGGAATTGTTTTTCTAGTGAAATGGAATCTAGATGGGATTTGGAAGCGGGGACACAGGTTCTCAATTAACTGTCTAAAACCCACTGCATTAATGGCAGATATTGGATGCACATCTAATAGCAGCATAGATGTTATGACATCAGTGGTCCGCTGTGCAACTGGGTGACTGCTGTCATACTTGCTCCACCTGGATTGTTTAACAGTCAATTGTTTTTTAAACTGCTACTAGTAATCTTCCTCGTTCCCTTTCGTGATGAAGATCTACTCCCAGCAGCAGCAGGCGTAGCGCTCAAGGATTCTTCTGAGGAATCCTGGATTGGGGAGGACTGAGTAAGCCTTATTAAATTGGATGCAGGACTACTTCCAAACAGAGTAATAAGTAGAGGTAGAGACCTTAACCATCTAGGAACCTGAAGTGATTGGTTTGTTAAACTGTGTAT
Source organism: Taudactylus pleione (assembly GCA_031769625.1). Classification (NCBI taxonomy): domain Eukaryota; kingdom Metazoa; phylum Chordata; class Amphibia; order Anura; family Myobatrachidae; genus Taudactylus; species Taudactylus pleione. The sequence continues at coordinate 12,806,689 of JAUIMM010000608.1, read as the reverse complement.
GTCCTGTTTAATATATAAAACGTAAGGGTGGGTGGAAGGGCCCAAGGACAATTCCATCTTGCATCTCTGTTCTTTGCATTATGTGCTGTTTGGGGCATTTCTGCCTGACATTTTTCATGTTATAGTTTATTAAACTGTCGTCCTGTATGCCACTGCTGTGTGGCAAATGTTTTGTATATGTCCTATATTATTTTAAATTGCCGTGCCTCCCAGCCTTCTCATACATAATTCCAGAAGCACAATGATAAGACATGTTTAGTACCAGACTTTTAAATCCCTCTGCCCCCTTCATAGCTTCCATTTTGTGTGCTGCCACAGACAGCATCTCCTGCATGCCCCTTTTATTTTTTTTACAAAAATGTGGAACCACCAAAGAGCTCAACTGGGGCAAGGACTGATGTGAATGATTTTAAATATTTTTTGTAAATGCCTAACCTCCATTCTCATAAATTTGCTTTGGAATCAAAAAATTATATTAAATTTACTACGTATCAACCCTTCCTCTCCCTGCCTTCAACTACACACATGCTCTATCTCCCTCAGGCCATTTGATTAATGAAAACATATGTTTCCTTATGTGCCATGTTGGAAGTTGAACTACCACGTGTTTGTGCTGCCCACTGCTGCCACTCAGCTTTGTCATCCAGCTAGCTTGGTGCAACTTTGGGCCTAAACTGGATGAAAACAATATTGTGAGCTGTGGGGTAGTCAAAATTGACTGGAAACAAGTGGGAAACAAGTGGTAATTAATGTTATTGAAGTTAATAAAACTGTAGGAACAAAAAAAAATGCCAAATTATGTGATTTTAGCAGTTTTTATTAAAAAAAAAAATTTTAAATACAAAAACTAATCAAAACCAAAACACGCAAAGGCGGTTTGGGCAAAACCAAATTCAGATCCAAAACACGAAAGAGATACAGATCCAAAACCAAAACACGGGGGTCATCGCACATCCCTACTAGAGATACTACAGATGAACTCAGTATCAGGCTCCCTAATACACTAACCACTATCAGTCAGTGCAGCAGCATCTATTGCAAACCGTCAACACACATCTACTGCAGGATTAATTCATTTACAGCCCATTTACCCAAGCTTGGTGAACTTTGTATGCATATACATCATTCGCATAAGCAACAAAGACTCCATTCTACAATTTGGATCAACCTATTGTTAAGGAGCTATAATACACTCCAGCTTATTCTTATGGGATACATACTCAAAAGCCAATAAGGTACTTAAAGTGCCAATTCCTTAATGACTAAAAAGAGCTAATTATACAGATTAATGCAAATTCACTGAAAAGAGATTTAGGGATTCTCTTAACAAGTAATTTTCAAGGATAGCTGCTTTAAGTTCAGCAATATAGCTATAAGTAGCTACAACTCTTTTAAGAAGACAATACGACTTTATGCAAGCCATCCTCCACCCCTGATAAATACTAAGTGCACTAACGACATAAATAACCACGTGGTACCAATATTGTTTGCTTTATTATTTTTAATTATGAACTTTGTTGGCTCTGCTCTGTGTTTATATGTAATTATTAGTAGTAATTGTTAGGTGTAAAGCTTTAAAAATAGTTTCACATATTTAAACAACTGTTCCAGGTAATATTTATATATGTGAGCATTTAGTGTACAGATATTGATCTTTATATAATATTGCTGCATATTATAATATACTGTCATCATAATGACATTGTAGTTATGTACTGTTTTTACTTACCTTTAAATATTGCCATCAACTGGGGTCACAAAGAAAGAAAAGTTCCTGATAAATAAAGTAAAGTAAAGAGAACTTTTGTTTTATTTTACCGTGTTCTTTATTTCTTAAGTATTCCGAGTATACTCTATAAAATAGAATTGTTAAATTTAAGTAACATTTATTCATGTCTATATTGTCCAAAGCTAGTCCCTCAAATCATTGTCTATATTTTCTATTATCTTGGGTGGAGACACATCTAGTTTAGTAACCTATACTTTGTTGACTCAAAAACTTTCATTAGGTTAGTTTGGACTGGCCCAGGGTGGGAATCAATATAGAAGCCCCATTTATTGCTAAAAAAAAAAATGTTAACCAAGCTTCTATATTTGGGTGTGACATTTGCCTTTGAAAGTATGTAATACTTTACTGCACCTTAAAAGGAAAAAGTCAAATAAATCCAACGCTGTAATCTAACTTTTTTTTCGGAAGTGACCATCACTGTCAGAAAGAGAATGAGAAGCGTAATGGGGAAAGTTGATTTCCAGTTTGAAAAATCTGGTAAAAGAATTGCTTCAGCACATTTGGGAGCATATTTATTTACCTATCTTTTTTTTCAAAAATATTGTGAAAATGGATGTTTTCACACTATTTTTATATTTAAGTTTCACGTAAATGTATCACATTTACCATAACTCTAATTGGAAATGCTATCAGACCAATTATTCAATTGTAAAAACCTCCAACCAGGCACTAATAATATAAGCAAGCCTGTGTAAACTCACCAGCAGCAAAGGAAACAACGATATAAAAGAGTGTTGGTGATGCACTAATTGAATTTAACCAGTGACTCCTGAGATTGCAGAAAGAATTCACCACCTAAATAACAATAATCAACTTTATGTATTATTATTGATTTAAAAACATATCAATACATAGAATAAAATAACGTATGCACAATAAACGATTACAACCCATGGATCCTTTAAACACTGTCTTAATTTTATAATGGTAGCTAGCTATTCATGGCAGAATGGATAAAAAGCATTCTGTTTGGAAGCCAAGGAAAATTTTTGTGTTTGTATATATATATATATATATATATATATATATACACATATATATATATATATATATATATATACACACACACAAAGCAGTTGGCTGCACTCAAGACGTCTTCACAATTGACCCACTGGGTAATAAATCAAAGTTGTGTAACTGGGTTATTACCCACTGGGCACTAAATCAAAATTTTTTTTGTGTGTGTGTATATATATATATATATATATATATATATATTAGGGGTGTGCCCCGGCCACTTTTCGTGTTTTGGTTTTGGATCTGGATCTTTTTTCGTGTTTTGGATCTGGATTGGTTTTGCCAAAACCACCCTTCCGTGTTTTGGGTTCTGGGTTTTGTGTTTTGGATCTGTATTTTTTTTTAAAAAAGCATAAAATCAGCTAAGATCACAGATTTTGTGGGTTTTTCTGCTCCTATGCTATTATTAACCTCAATAACCTTAATTTCCACTAATTTCCAGTCTATTCTGAACACCTCACACCTCACAATAGTGTTTTTATGTCCAAAAGGTTGCACCAAGGTAGCTGGATGACTATGCTAAGAGATACGAGTGGGCGGCATAAACACGTGGCCCATCTAGGAGTGACACTGCAGTGGCAGACAGTATGGCAGTTTGAAAAACTATGCCCCAAACAATACATAATGCAAAGAAAAAAAAGAGGTGCAAGATGGAATTGTCCTTGGGCCCTCCCACGCACCCTTATGTTGTATAAACAAGACATGCACACTTTAACAAACCAATCATTTCAGCGCCAGGGTCTTCCACATGACTGTGGCTGAAATGATTGGTTCGTTTGGGCCCCCACAAAACAAGCTGGCAATTAATCTGTCCCTGCACAAACTGGCTCTACGGAGGCAAGATGTCATCCTCATCCTCCTCATCCACCGATTCCTCACCCTCTTCAGTTTTGTGTACATCCTCATCCTCACAGAGTATTAATTCGTCCCCGCTGGAATCCACCACCACAGGTCCCTCTGTATGTTCTGGAGGCTGGTCTCCCTGGAAGAGTTGATAATTCATTTTTATGAACATCATCTTCACCACATTTTGTGGAAGCAACCTCCTACGCCTTTCGCTGACAAGGTTCCCGGCTGCACTAAACACTCTTTCGGAGTACACACTGGAGGGGGGTCAACTCAGGTAAAATAGAGCCAGTTTGTACAGGGGCCTCCAAATTGCCTCTTTTTCCTGCCAGTACAGGTACGGACTGTCTGACATGCCTACTTGGATGCTGTCACCGATGTAATCCTCCACCATTCTGTCAATGGTGACAGTATCATATACAGTGACAGTAGACATGTCAGAAATTGTTGCCAGGTCCTTCAGTCTGGACCAGATGTCCAAACTTGGTCCTGCCTGCCCTGCATCACCGCCAGCGGGTTGCTTAGGATACCTAAGTTTTTCCTGGCAGCCCCAGTTGCAGGAGAAAATGATGAAGGAGCTGTTGACGTGTCACGTTCCGCTTCAGCTGACAGTGTTTTCACAAGCAGGTCTTTGCACCTCTGCAGGCTTGTGTCGGCTGGAAAGAGAGACACCACATAGGCTTTAAACCTAGGATCGAGCACGGTGGACAAAATGTAGTGGTCTGATTTCAACAGATTGACCACCCTGGAATCCTGGCAAAGCAAATGAAGGGCTTCATCCACAAGTCCCACATGCCGAGTGGAATCGCTCCGTCTTAGCTCCTCCTTCACTTTCTCCAGCTGCTTCTGCAAAAGCCTGATGAGGGGAATGACCTGACTCAAGCTGGCAGTGTCTGAACTGACTTCACGTGTGGCAAGTTCGAAGGGCTGGAGAACCTTGCACAACATGGAAATCATTCTCCACTGCGCTTGAGTCAGGTGCATACCCCCTCCTTTGCCTATGTCATAGGTGGATGTATAGGCTTGAATGGCCTTTTGCTGCTCCTCCATCCTCTGAAGCATATAGAGGGTTGAGTTCCACTGCGTCACAACCTCTTGCTTCAGGTTATGGTGGGGCAGGTTCAAGAGTGTTTGCTGGCGCTCCAGTCTTTGGCACGCAGTCGCTGAATGGTGAAAGTGGGCAGAAATTTTTCAGGCCACCCAAAGAGTCTCCTGCACGCCCATCGCTTTTCAGAAAATTCTGCACCACCAAGTTTATTGTGTGAACAAAACATGGGACGTGCTGGAATTTGCCCAGATGTAATGCCTGCACAATATTGGTGGCGTTGTCAGATATCACAAATCCCCAGGAGAGTCTAAGTGGGGTAAGCCACTGGGTGATGATTTCCCTCAGGTTCTCTAAGAGGTTGTCGGTGGTGTGCCTCTTACTGAAACCGGTGATACACAGCATAGCCTGCCTTGGAACGAGCTGGCATTTCTGAGATGCTGCTACTGGTGACGCTGCTGTTGTTGCTGCATAAGGTGATATATCTACCCAGTGGGCTGTCACAGTCATATAGTCATTAGTCTGCCCTGTTCCACTTGTCCACATGTCCGTGGTTAAGTGGACATTGGGTACAACCGCATTTTTCAGGACACTGAGGACACTTTTTCTGACGTTTCTGTACAGTCTCGGTGTCGCCTGCCTAGTGAAGTGGAATCTAGACGGGATTTTGAACCAGGGACACACTACCTCCATCAATGGTCTAAATCCCACTGCACTAATGGTGGATACCGGACGCACATCTAACACCAACATAGCAGTCAAGGCCTCAGTTATACGTTTTGCTTCAGGATGACTGCTGTCGTACTTCATCCTCCTTGCTAAGGACTGTTGGAGGGTCAATTGTTTAGTAAAGTAGTGGTGTTCCTACTTCCTCTCTGGGATGATGAACGACTCCCAGCAGCAACAGCAGCAGCAGTGGCAGCGGCAGCAGTATGCGTAGCAATGCAGGATCCTCCTGAGGATTCCCGATAGGAGAATCAGTCATGCCAGTGACATGGCCTGCAGGACTACTTCCTATCCTGACTAAGGAGTAAATTGACGAGGAGGGAGTTGACGGTGTGGTTTGCAGGCACTTGGATACAACAGGACAACGGGAATTAGGTGTCCCTGGACTGCTTACGGTCTTAGCCAAAGTTTCTGAACTTGACAGTAACTTTTTATGAATGCGCTGCAGGTGCCGTATAAGGGAGGATGTTCCTAGGTGGTTAACGTCCCTACCCCTACTTATTTCACCTTTACATATGGTACATATGGCAAGACAGTTGTTGTCCAGATTTGGATAGAAATATTGCCAGACCAAAGAGGTGGAATGTTTGGTCTTCTGACCAGGCATGACCGTGATGGGCTTTTTCATCTGATGTTTCTGTACAGTCTCGGTATCGCATGCCTAGTGAAGTGGAATCTAGATGGGATTTGGAACCGGGGGCACACTACCTCCTTCAATTGTCTAAATCCCACTGACTCCCCGGGAGCCTGATTTAAACAAACCACATCACCATCAGAATCCTCCTCGCCAACTTCCTCCTCAGCACCAGCTACACCAGTATCCTCATCCTGTTGTACTTCAACAGTGACATCTTCAATTTGCATATCAGCAAGTGGACTGTGGGTGCTCCTTTCAGCACTTGCAGGGGGCGTGCAAATGGTGGAAAGAGCCACCTCTTCCCGTCCAGTGCTGGGAAGGTCAGGCATCGCAACCGCCACCACACTTGGACTCTCCTTGGGGATTTGTGATATCTTCTTAGAATGCACAGTTCTTCGCTGGGCTTTTGCCAGCTTAACTCGTTTGATTTTTTTAGCGGGAGGAGGGCTTCCATCGTCATGTGAAGCTGAACCACTAGTCATGAACATAGGGAAAGACCTTAGCCGTTCCTTGCCACTCCGTGTCGTAAATGGCATATTGGCAAGTTTACGTTTCTCCTCAGATGATTTCAATGTTTTTTTTAAGGTAATTTTCCTGAACTTTGTCATTTGGGATTGTATGTGCCCTCTACTATGACATTGGGCATCAGCCTTGGCAGACGACGTTGATGGCATGTTATCATCTATGTCATGACTAGTGGCAGCAGCTTCAGCACTAGCAGGAAGTGGTTCTTGATCTTTCCCTATTTTATTTTTATCGGAGAAAGTTTGGTCCTCCGTTTATGTTATATTGATATATATATACGTGCTGCTAAGGCGCACACAAACACAGAAAATAATTTTTTATTTTTGTTGGAGACTAGTGCACTTTATGGGTTACACCACCCTTTAAGAAATGAGCCAGCCAACTCTTTACTTATGGGACACAGGCGCATGCTTGGCGCTGCTCCTTTGTTGATGCACGTGCGGCTACAGTGCACACAATTCACAAAGACAGAAAAAAAAGAATTTTTTATTTGTGGAGCGCACTTTGAGGGTTACACCACCCTATAACACACAGACACATGCTTGGTGCTGCTGCTTTGAAGATGCATGTACAGTGCAGACAATTCACAAACACAGAAGAAAATGTTTTATTTTTGATGGAGTGCACTTTGGGGGTTACACCACCCTTTAACAGACAGACGCACGCTTGGCGCTGCTGCTTTGAGGATGCACATACAGTGCACACAATTCATAAACACAGCAGAAAATATTTTATTTTTGTTGGAGTGCACTTTGGGGGTTACACCACCCTTTAACAGACAGACGCACGCTTGGCGCTGCTGCTTTGAGGATGCACGTACAGTGCACACAATTCACAAACACAGAAAATATTTTTTTATTTTGTTTGAAGTGCACTTTGGGAGTTACACCACCCTTTAACAGATGAGCCAGCCAGCCTTTACTTATGACACAGGCGCACGCTTGGCGCTACTTTGTTGATGCACGTGCGGCTACTGCGCACACAATTCACAAACACAATAAAATATATGTTTTTATTTTTTTTGGAGTGCACTTTGGGGTTTACACCACCCTTTAACGGCCAAGCTGGCCGGTCCTTTACTTATGACACAGGCGCACGCTTGGCGCTACTTTTTTTATGCACGTGCGGCCACAGTGCACACAATTCTCAAACACAGAAAATAATTTTTTATTTTGATTGGAGTGCACTTTGGGGGTTACAGCACATTTTAACGGTCAAGCCAGCCAGCCCTTTACTTATGACACAGGCGCACGCTTGGCGCTACTTTGTTGATGCACATGCGGCTACTGCGCACACAATTCACAAACACAGAAAAAATATTTATTTTTTTTGCACTTGGGGGGAGCACCCTTGATGGACAGAGCACCCCCTGGACAACACTACAGCACCCCTTTAGGACTGGGACACTGCACAGGACTTTGGAGTGGACACAGCCCCTATGGACAACTGACTGCACAACACAGTCCAGCCAGCCCCTATGGACTTTGGAGGAGTGGACACAGCCCCTATGGACAACAGCAGCACAGCACAACACAGCCAGCCCCTATGGACTGGAGGAGTGGACACAGCCCCTATGGACAACAGCAGCACAGCACAACACAGCCAGCCCCTATGGACTGGAGGAGTGGACACAGCCCCTATGGACAACAGCAGCACAGCACAGCACTATTCTACACTACACTGCACTACACTACACTATACAGCCAGCCCTAACTCCCACCCTCCCTCTTCACTGTCCACAGCCGAGTGAGAAAATGGTGCCGATGCGGGTACCTTATATAGAATCCAAAACCCGCGAGACCCAGAAGGCAGGATGATGACGTTTTGCCTCGATTTCAGAACCGAGTCAGGTGGGAAAAGTTGAGCCTGACTCGGATCGGCCTCGGATCAGGGGGCTCGGGGGGGTTCGGATTTCAAAACCCCCCCGCTGAGTAAAAAATCAAAGTTTCAGAAAACTTTATGGTTCTTTCGTCAGACTAAGATGAACAATACAAAATACCTTACCTTAAATACATAGCACCATGAGTGAGCAGACGCTGGGGAGCACGTCGCAAAAGCGGCTTGCCTCTGATGTCATACATATGTTACTACACCATCACCATAGAAAAAACAATGCATAGTAGTATGGAAGCCTGGAAAGTACAAAAAAATTAATTTAAGATATGCAGTATTGGATAATGAAAAAAGCACATTAGTGCTAGCTGGCAATTAGCAACAACAACAATATGCTATTACAGACCAATGTTGACACTAATTCAAGGGTTACCAATAAAGGTTTAGAGTCTGAGCATGATATACTATAAGATAAACACTAAATGTATGGCCATTGAATGACCCCCACTAAGATCTATACATCATTACAGGAAACATTGCAAACCTAATTGCTTGTTTAGACCCTTGGGGGATAGAGTATCCAAATGGAAAATCCATTTGGATTCCAGTTTAAGTAGCTGTCGAGAGCGGTCTCCTCCACGTATATATATCGTGGCACATGGTCAATGATTCTATACCTGATCAATGCAAAGCCATGCTTGGCTTCTAAAAAGTGTTTTGCCACTGGTTGATCACTGTGTCCTTTTACTAGGGCTGGTCTAATGGCACTCCCATGGAGAGTCATATGCTCCTTGAACATCCTGTCGGTTTTACCAACATAATTCTTGCTGCAAGGACACGTTATAATATAGATAATGAACTTAGTCGTGCATGTCAGGTAATATCTGATGGCAAATAGCTTGCCTGTTAGAGGATTATTAAATGATGGACCACTAGTCATATATCTACAAGTGATACAGCTTGCACATTTGAAACATACTGTCTTTTTTGTGCACAGAATTAAACCAGATGGAATTTGTTCTATACAGTATATACATAAATTGCTAGTGGGATTCCGGCTTAGATAATTTCACAGAACCTTCTGCATAATAGAAAATCAATAGTATCCAGTTAATAACAGGCTCTATGATAAAGCTCCCTAATCAGAGCAAAACGCGGAGACTTACCTGTTATTAACTGGATACTAATAACTAGGGGTGTGCACCGGCCACTTTTCGTGTTTTGGTTTTGGATCTGGATCTTTCTTCGTGTTTTGGATCTGGATTGGTTTTGCCAAAACCACCCTTCTGTGTTTTGGGTTCTGGGTTTTGTGTTTTGGATCTGTATTTTTTATAAAAAAAGCATAAAAACAGCTAAAATCACAGAATTTGTAGGTTTTTCTGCTCCTATGCTATTATTAACCTCAATAACCTTAATTTCCACTAATTTCCAGTCTATTCTGAACACCTCACACCTCACAATAGTGTTTTTATGTCCAAAAGGTTGCACCGAGGTAGCTGGATGACTATGCTAAGCGACACGAGTGGGCGGCACAAACACGTGACCTATCTAGGAGTGACACTGCAGTGGCAGACAAGATGGCAGTTAGAAAAACTAGGCCCCAAACTGTACATAATGCAAAGAAAAAAAAGAGGTGCAAGATGGAATTGTCCTTGGGCCCTCCCACCCACCCTTATGTTGTATAAACAGGACATGCACACTTTAACAAATCAATCATTTCAGCGCCAGGGTCTGCCACACAACTGTGGCTGAAATGATTGGTTCGTTTGGGCCCCCACAAAACAAGCTGGCAATTAATGTGTCCCTGCACAAACTGGATCTACGGAGGCAAGATGTCATCCTCATCCTCCTCACCCTCTTCAGTGTGTACATCCTCATCCTCACAGAGTATTAACTCGTCCCCACTTGAATCCACCACCACAGGTCCCTCTGTACCTTCTGGAGGCTGGTCTCCCTGGAAGAGCTGATAATTCATTTTGATGAACATCATCTTCTCCACATTCTGTGGAAGCAACCTCCTACGCCTTTCGCTGACAAGGTTCCCGGCTGCACTAAACACTCTTTCGGAGTACACACTGGAGGGGGGGGCAACTCAGGTAAAATAGAGCCAGTTTGTACAGGGGCCTCCAAATTGCCTCTTTTTCCTGCCAGTACAGATATGGACTGTCTGACATGCCTACTTGGATGCTGTCACTGATGTCATCCTCCACCATTCTGTCAATGGTGACAGTATCATATGCAGTGACAGTAGACATGTCAGAAATTGTTGCCAGGTCCTTCAGTCCAGACCAGATGTCCAAACTTGGTCCTGCCTGCCCTGCATCACCGCCAGCGGGTTGCTTAGGATAGCTAAGTTTTTTCCTGGCAGCCCCAGTTGCGGGAGAAAATGAAGAAGGAGCTGTTGACGTGTCACGTTCCGCTTCAGCTGACAGTGTATTCACCAGCAGGTCTTTGCACCTCTGCAGGCTTGTGTCGGCCGGAAAGAGAGACACCACATAGGCTTTAAACCTAGGATCGAGCACGGTGGCCAAAATGTAGTGGTCTGATTTCAACAGATTGACCACCCTGGAATCCTGGCAAAGCGAATGAAGGGCTTCATCCACAAGTCCCACATGCCGAGCGGAATCGCTCCATCTTAGCTCCTCCTTCACTTTCTCCAGCTGCTTCTGCAAAAGCCTGATGAGGGGAATGACCTGACTCAAGCTGGCAGTGTCTGAACTGACTTCACGTGTGGCAAGTTCGAAGGGCTGGAGAACCTTGCACAACACGGAAATCATTCTCCACTGCGCTTGAGTCAGGTGCATACCCCCTCCTTTGCCTATGTCATAGGTGGATGAATAGGCTTGTATGGCCTTTTGCTGTTCCTCCATCCTCTGAAGCATATAGAGGGTTGAGTTCCACCGCGTCACAACCTCTTGCTTCAGGTGATGGCGGGGCAGGTTCAAGAGTGTTTGCTGGCGCTCCAGTCTTTGGCACGCAGTCGCTGAATGGCGAAAGTGGCCAGAAATTTTTCGGGCCACCCAAAGCGTCTCCTGCACGCCCCTGTCGCTTTTCAGAAAATTCTGCACCACCAAGTTTATTGTGTGAGCAAAACATGGGACGTGCTGGAATTTGCCCAGATGTAATGCCCTCACAATATTGGTGGCGTTGTCAGATATCACAAATCCCCAGGAGAGTCTAAGTGGGGTAAGCCACTGGGCGATGATTTCCCTCAGTTTCTCTAAGAGGTTGTCGGTGGTGTGCCTCTTACTGAAACCGGTGATACACAGCATAGCCTGCCTTGTAACGAGCTGGCGTTTCTGAGATGCTGCTACTGGTGACGCTGCTGCTGTTGCTGCGTAAGGTGATACATCTACCCAGTGGGCTGTCACAGTCATATAGTCCTTAGTCTGCCCTGTTCCACTTGTCCACATGTCCGTGGTTAAGTGGACATTGGGTACAACCGCATTTTTCAGGACACTGAGGACACTTTTTCTGACGTTTCTGTACAGTCTCGGTATCGCCTGCCTAGTGAAGTGGAATCTAAACGGGATTTGGAACCGGGGACACACTACCTCCATCAATTGTCTAAATCCCACTGCACTAATGGCGGATACCGGACGCACGTCTAACACCAACATAGCAGTCAAGGCCTCAGTTATACGTTTTGCTTCAGGATGACTGCTGTCGTACTTCATCCTCCTCGCTAAGGACTGTTGGAGGGTCAATTGTTTAGTAAAAGTAGTGGTGTTCCTACTTCCTCTCTGGGATGATGAATGACTCCCAGCAGCAGCAACAGCAGCAGCGGCAGCAGTAGGCGTAGCAATGCAGGATCCTCTGGAGGAATCCCGGATAGGAGAGTCAGTCATGCCAGTGACATGGCCTGCAGGACTACTTCCGATCCTGACTAAGGAGGAAATTGATGAGGAGGGAGTTGACGGTGTGGTTTGTAGGTGCTTGGATACAACAGGACAACGGGATTTAGGTGTCCCTGGACTGCTTACGGTCTTAGCCAAAGTTTCTGAACTTGACAGTAACTTTTTATGAACGCGCTGCAGGTGCCGTATAAGGGAGGATGTTCCTAGGTGGTTGACGTCCCTACCCCTACTTATTTCACCTTTACATATGGTACATATGGCAAGACAGTTGTTGTCTGGATTTGGATAGAAATATTGCCAGACCAAAGAGGTGGAATGTTTGGTCTTCTGCCCAGGCATGACCGTGATGGGCTTTTTCATCCCACGGACAACAACTGTCTCCCACGGAGCCTGATTTAAACAAACCACATCACCATCAGAATCCTCCTCGCCAACTTCCTCCTCAGCGCCAGCTACACCAGTATCCTCATCCTGTTGTACTTCAACAGTGACATCTTCAATTTGCATATCAGCAAGTGGACTGTGGGTGCTCCTTTCAGCACTTGCAGGGGGCGTGCAAATGGTGGAAAGAGCCACCTCTTCCCGTCCAGTGCTGGGAAGGTCAGGCATCGCAACCACCACCACACTTGGACTCTCCTTGGGGATTTGTGATATCTTCTTAGAAAGCACAGTTCTTCGCTGTGCTTTTGCCAGCTTAACCCTTTTGATTTTTTTAGTGGGAGGAGGGCTTCCATCGTCATGTGAAGCTGAACCACTAGTCATGAACATACTAGGGATCGACCTTAGCCGTTCCTTGCCACTCCGTGTCATAAATGGCATATTGGCAAGTTTACGTTTCTCTTCAGCTGATTTAAATGTCTTTTTCAAGGTCATTTTCCTGAACTTTGCCATTTGGGATTGTATGTGCCCTCTACTATGACATTGGGCATCGGCCTTGGCAGACGACGTTGATGGCATGTTATCGTCTATGTCACGACTAGTGGCAGCAGCTTCAGCACTAGGAGGAAGTGGTTCTTGATCTTTCTCTATTTTATTTTTATCGGAGAAAGTTTGGTCCTCCATTTATGTTATATCAATTTGATATATACGTGCGGCTAAACACAGAAAATATTTTTTTTTTTGGTTTGGATTGGAGTGTACTTTCGGGGGTTACAGCACCCTTAACGGTCAAGCCAGCCGGCCCTTTACTTATGACACAGGCGCACGCTTGGCACTTCTTTGTTGATGCACGTGCGGCTACTGCGCACACAATTCACAAACACAGAAAATAATTTTTTTTTTGGTTTGGACTGGAGTGTACTTTCGGGGGTTACAGCACCCTTAACGGTCAAGCCAGCCGGCCCTTTACTTATGACACAGGCACACGCTTGGCACTACTTTGTTGATGCACGTGCGGCTACTGCGCACACAATTCACAAACACAGAAAATAATTTTTTTTTTGGTTTGGACTGGAGTGTACTTTCGGGGGTTACAGCACCCTTTAACGGTCAAGCCAGCCAGCCCTTTACTTATGACACAGGCGCACGCTTGGCACTTCTTTGTTGATGCACGTGCGGCTACTGCGCACACAATTCACAAACACAGAAAATAATTATTTTTTTGGTTTGGACTGGAGTGTACTTTGGGGGTTACAGCACCCTTTAACGGTCAAGCCAGCCGGCCCTTTACTTATGACACAGGTGCACGCTTGGCACTACTTTGTTGATGCACGTGCGGCTACTGCGCACACAATTCACAAACACAGAAAATATATTATTTTTTTAGCACTTGGGGGGAGCACCCCTGATGGACAGAGCACCCCCTGGACAACACTGCAGCACCCCTTTAGGACTGGGACACTGCACAGGACTTTGGAGTGGACACAGCCCCTATGGAGAACTGACTGCACAACACTGTCCAGCCAGCCCCTATGGACTTTGAAGTAGTGGACACAGCCCCTATTAACAACAGCAGCACAGCACAACACAGCCAGCCCCTATGGACTTTGAAGTAGTGGACAACAGCAGCACTACACTACACTACACCACAGCCCTAACTCCCACCCTCCCTCTTCACTGTCCACAGCCGAGTGAGAAAATGGCGCCGACGCGGGTACCTTATATAGGATCCAAAACCCGCGAGACTCAGAAGGCGGGATGATGACGTTTTGCCTCGATTTCAGATCCGAGTCAGGCGGGAAAAGTCGAGCCTGACTCGGATCGGACTCGGATCGGGGGGGCTCGGGGGGGTTCGGATTTCAGAAATCCGAACCCGCTCACCCCTACTAATAACTAAAGTTGATTAATGTTATTCAGGTGGTGTCTTGAATTCCTTCTGCCATCTCAGGATTCACTGGTTAAATTCATTCAGCGCATCAATGACACCCTTTAATAATGAAGAAACAAGCCTAGTATTAGACCTGAATAATTCTTGGGCTTGAAGACCTTGATGATTTTAATGAGACAAAATCTGTCTTTAACTGTCTAGGCTAGCCTCTTCCAGGTATGGGTAAATTGGTTGTAATGGGGGGAGCGGGGGAGTGTTTTAAATTTTGCAGAACAAAGTCACTTGATTTAGAACTCACTTATACCCCTGAAGTCTCAGAATACACTGAAAGGGACAGAGGGTAGATGGGCATGAATGGAGTGCACCATGGGGAGGGAAATATACTGGATTTAGGGCCTGATTCAGTACTTTATGATAGGCATATTTATAATGGATGCAGGGTGTGCAATATACACAGGCCCCTGGGGGCCAGTGGGGCCCGCACCGTACACCCTGCACCCATAGCATACTTACCTTGAGCTGGCAAGCTGGTCCCTCGTTCTCCGAGGTGCCATCTTCCCAGTGACATTTTCGGGAAGATGAAGGCAAGGCAGTGAAAGCAAAGACCATGACACTGTACCATAGCCTTTGCTCTCTTGTGCACACATGCCATCTTCCCGAATTTTGCTGGGAAGTTTGCTCCATGGAGGAGGAGTAACATGCTTGCTGGAACGATGTGGCATGATGCAGGGCTTGGGGGGATGCGGCTCAGCGGAGTGGGTTCTCTGCACAGGGGCCCTCCCCAGACATGAATACGCCCCTTTACACTATTGCTGTTGCAGTATTGGACGTAAAGGCTATGCAGAAATGTGCTGAATTTGCAGACGCCAGGGTTTGTATTGAGATGCCTACAGGCACCATTATCATTCCAAGAACCACCGTACTAATATGCAGCCGCATACTCAGATCCTTCAATAATCAGCCTCCTGAGTAACCCTATAGTTGCTCTGAATGGCTGCCTGATTTGAGAGGCTGCAGTCATGTATTGTGCGTACAGGATCGCAGACATAGACGGCAACAAGCCCTGAAAGGATTGCGACATGCCTACGTTTTTGGCAGCACACCATGTTACTTCCGCCAAACGGCCCTTAACTGTCAATCACTATGCGAGTAAAAAATCGCTGATTGTAACTACAGTAATGGACTTTGATACATGCGCATTTGACTCAGACGCATGCACAGTTTACTGATAATCACTTAACTGCAAAACCATTAAGCATAGTGTACTCCTCTGAATCAGGCCCTTAGAAGGTACCAAAAAAACATTAACCACACTAAAGAAACTGTTCACTGAGCCACTCGCATCAGTTATGAGATGAATGTCATCGGTATAAAGAGCTACAGTATCGACAGCATCACCAGTCTGTAGACTATGTATGTGGGGACCTGCTAATAATAAACATGATAATAATTCTGTAGCCAAAGCAAATAGCACATTAGAGAGTGGTCAGCCCTTCTTGGTGCCATGTCTCAGACTGAATGGAACTTTTTCATTGAGTCCTCGCACTGTCCACTTAAGCAGTGGGAGTCACACAGCACCAGAACTATCTGAATCCATAATGGGGCAAAAGAAAAAAACAGTTATACGCAAAACAAGGAACCAAAGACCCCTGGTTATCAGCCCTTCACAACGTAGTTCACAGACATATCATCTGTATACACTGGCCGGTGCACCCACGATATATTGGCCATTCAATTGAACTGTTTTAAACTGCTCACTGCTGAATTTTTAATGTCCATGCCTCTTACTTTTGTTTGTAGCACATCCATATCTCATGCACATCCATATCTCAAGTTTTATCCCCACCCACCTCAACTTTCCATCTAAAATCTTAAATCATACACACTTAGGGGCATATTCAATTAGCCGCGCTAAGCCATTTTTGGCTAAAGTTTAGCCGATGACGTCATTTAGCCAGGCGAAAACTTATCCCTGTATTCAATTCCAAAGTCTTTTTGCCTATACGGAAAGTTAATGCACTGGTGTAGATTCGCCTATGAAACCAGGTAGAAAAAAGCAAAGGTGGGGAAACAACCCTGCACCCTTGGGACAGGTCCCCAAAGGTTACCTGTGTCCAAAAAAATCCCCCAAAAATTGAAGAACACCCCAAAAATGACATTGAAAAAAGGGGCAAAAAAGTAAAAAGTTGGGGTACAAACTTAAAAACTAGAGAAATAAGCTTTTGGGGGGGTCTGCAAGTGTGGGGGAGGTGTTTTTTGGATTGAAGGTACGTTTTTCACGTTTTTTTAAATTTCACTTTTGCGAATTTAAACTAGGAGTGAGCGGGTTTGGATTTCTGAAATCCGAACCCCCCTGAGCCCCCCCGATCCGAGGCCGATCCGAGTCAGGCTAGACTTTTCCCGCCTGACTCGGATCTGAAATCGAGGCAAAACGTCATCATCCCGCCTTCCGGGGTCTCGCGGGTTTTGGATCCTATATAAGGTACCCGCGTCGGCGCCATTTTCTCACTCGGCTGTGGACAGTGAAGAGGGAGGGTGGGAGTTAGGGCTGGCTGGGCTGTGTAGTGTAGTGTAGTGCAGAGTATTTGTTGTGCTGTGCTGTGCTGTGCTGCGCTGTGCTGCTGTTGTCCATAGGGGCTGTGTCCACTACTTCAAAGTCCATAGGGGCTGGCTGTGTCGTGCTGTGCTGCTGTTGTCCATAGGGGCTGTGTCCACTACTTCAAAGTCCATAGGGGCTGGCTGGACTGTGTTGTGCAGTCAGTTGTCCATAGGGGCTGTGTCCACTCCAAAGTCCTGTGCAGTGTCCCAGTCCTAAAGGGGTGCTGTAGTGTTGTCCAGGGGGTGCTCTGTCCGTCAGGGGTGCTCCCCCCAAGTGCTAAAAAAAAATTATTTTTTCTGTTTGTGAATTGTGTGCACAGTAGCCGCACGTGCATCAACAAAGTAGTGCCAAGCATGCGCCTGTGTCATAAGTAAAGGGCCGAATTGCTTGACCGTTAAAGGGTGCTGTAACCCCCAAAGTACACTCCAAACCAAATAAAAAAATATTCTCTGTGTTTGTGAATTGTGTGCACTGTGGCCACACGTGCATCAACAAAGGAGCAGCGCCAAGCGTGCGCCTGTGTCCCATAAGTAAAGAGCCGGCTGGCTAATTTCTTAAAGGGTGGTGTAACCCACAAAGTGCACTACTCTCCAGCAAAAATAAAAAAATATTTTCTGTGTTTGTTTGCGCCTTAGCCGCACGTATATATCAATATAACATAAATGGAGGACCAAACTTTCTCCGATAAAAATAAAATAGGGAAAGATCAAGAACCACTTCTTCCTAGTGCTGTTGCTGCTGCTGGGAGTTGTTCATCATCCCAGAGAGGAAGTAGGAACACCACTACTTTTACTAAACAATTGACCCTCCAACAGTTCCTAGCGATGAGGATGAAGTACGACAGCAGTCATCCTGAAGCAAAACGTATAACTGAGGCCTTGACTGCTATGTTGGTGTTAGACGTGCTTCCGGTATCCGCCATTAGTGCAGTGGGATTTAGACAATTGATGGAGGTAGTGTGTCCCCGGTTCCAAATCCCATCTAGATTCCACCTGCATCCTCAAAGCAGCAGCGACAAGCGTGCATCTGTCTGTTAAAGGGTGGTGTAACCCTCAAAGTGCGCTCCACAAACAATAAAAATATTCTTCTTTTTTTTTCTGTCTTTGTGAAATGTGTGGGCTGTAGCCGCACCTGCATCCTTAAAGCAGCAGCGACAAGCGTGTGTCTGTCTGTTAAAGGATTACATCGGTGACAGCATCCAAGTAGGCATGTCAGAAAGTCCGTACCTGTACTGGCAGGAAAAAGAAGCAATTTGGAGGTCCCTGTACAAACTGTCTCTATTTTACCTGAGTTGCCCCCCCTCCAGTGTGTACTCCGAAAGAGTGTTTAGTGCAGCCGGGAACCTTGTCCGCGAAAGGCGTAGGAGGTTGCTTCCACAAAATGTGGAGATGATGTTCATAAAATGAATTATCAACTCTTCCAGGGAGACCAGCCTCCAGAACGTAGAGAGGGACCTGTGGTTGTGGATTCCAGCAGGGACGAATTAATACTCTGTGAGGATGAGGATGTACACAACACTGAAGAGGGTGAGGAATCGGTGGATGAGGAGGATGAGGACGACATCTTGCCTCCGTAGAGCCAGTTTGTGCAGGGACAGATTAATTGCCAGCTTGTTTTGTGGGGGCCCAAACAAACCAATCATTTCAGCCACAGTCGTGTGGCAGACCCTGGCGCTGAAATGTTTGGTTTGTTAAAGTGTGCATGTCCTGTTTATACAACATAAGGGTGGGTGGGAGGGCCCAAGGACAATTCCATCTTGCACCTCTTTTTTTTCTTTGAATTATGTACTGTTTGGGGCCTAGTTTTTCAAACTGCCATCCTGTCTGCCACTGCAGTTTCACTCCTAGATGGAGCACGTGTTTGTGCCGCCCACTCGTATCTCTTAGCATAGTCATCCAGCTACCTCGGTGCAACCTTTTGGATATAAAAACACTATTGTGAGGTGTGAGGTGTTCAGAATAGACTGGAAATGAGTGGAAATTAAGGTTATTGAGGTTAATAATAGCATAGGAGCAGAAAAACCCACAAATTCTGTGATTTTAGCTGTTTTTATGCTTTTTAAAAAAAAAATGCAGATCCAAAACACAAAACCCAGAACCCAAAACACGGAAGGGTGGTTTTAGCAAAACCAATCCAGATCCAAAACACGAAGAAAGATCCAGATCCAAAACCAAAACACAAAACACGAAAAGTGGCCGGTGCACACCCTTAATTTAAACCATGCTTGCAGCCATTTTCATGTACCCCAAATCTGATGGGACTAGTTATTTTCTACAAAAAAAACCTGCTAAATGCTATTCTTCACCACTTGTGCAAAGACGCTAATTAGCAGCTATTGACAGCATTTAAGTACCCCAAATAGCTTCAGTAGGGCTATTCGGGGGCATCTACATTGATCCCCAATGTTAGTGCATCTTTTGGGGAGTGTCAGCCTGATTTCCCCAAATCTGACAGCACTCTTCGTCTGTTTGAGTTTCGTCGGGTTCCGTATTCGCGTCTTTTGGAATTGAATAGGGCGAATAGCGGGGCCGCGCACAAAAAGTTTTTGCCTCTGAAACACTCGAAGTCAGCGAAAAGTATGACAGGCGACACCTTTCCAACTTTTCGCATCTAATTGAATATGCCCCTAAGGGACATCATTATTGAACAATATTTATTGGACACCCACAAATATAAAGAATCCTTAGGAATGACTGCAGCAGATATCTCCGATGGCACTGAGTTGGGGGTTGGGGCAGAAACTAATGATATATGAGCACAGACTTGTCTGAGGGCCCAGTCATGGAGGTGGAGAATGCTCTCCATCCACAGTGCATCTTCAGCAACTTTGGTCATAGGATCAGGAGAGCAATTTAGTTTGTAGTTACCCCAGTTATGTGGACACCCCAAGCATAGCACCATTGTTGTTCTGTCTTTATTTTGGCTACTTGGGACTGCCTGGTCTGCACCCTCACACTTCAGATCAGGTGGGTTTGACATAAACCATGCAGACTTGGTTTGTTTAATGTGGGTGTTGTTTACATTTCAAATGGAATATTTATGAAAAATCTCTAAGATCTACAAAAAATTACAACACCTACCAGCCCCTTCTGAAAAAGAAGAGACTATTCTAGTGACCTATGTTCAAAGCAGAGCACATTCTAGTGACTGATCTACTGTATATACAGGGAGCATTCTAGTGACTGATCTACTGTATATACAGGGAGCATTCTAGTGACTCCAGGGTCTTCAGAGCCAGAACCCCTTACCCTTCATTTCCTGACGTAGGAGATCGCTACTGACCAAACACTGCTTAGGCTGTCACTGGCTATAGCCGTATATGCACACTATGGGCTATCACCCCCCGAGTCCCAGCCAGGTCTGAAGACCCTGGACGCAGCGATGCCCTGGCTCCAGCAATAACACCGGTTTGATCTGCTGTATACAGACCTTGAGAATTCTACCATTCAGAAGCAAAGAAATGAGCTACAGTTATTAATTGCTGAGCTGAAGGATCGAGACAAGGAGCTAAATGACATGGTATTAGTGCATCAGAGGCAGTCGCTTGCTTGGGAGTATGATCGTCAGTGAGTTCTCACACTGGAACAGAAGGTTGCCAGGCTAGAAAATGAACTGCAGAGAAGGAATGAAATAATCAGATCATTAACCAAAAGGATAAAGTTACTGGAAGCTCAGCAGCAGGACCAAAGAACATCCCTGGAGAACACCCAAGAGCAACTTCAGAAAGTGTCTCTCAGGGCATCCGAAGCAAGCAGCCACTGTCAGGACTTGGAGGAAAAAAATCAAAGTTTGAATGAGTCAATGTTGGAGCTGTCTGCTCATGTTGGACGATTACAGGCCCGAGAACAGGAACTTTCCACTTTACTAAGATTGAAGGACAATGATATTGTAGAAGCAACCGATCACATCACGGAGTTCACATCTCGATTTAAAGATCTAGAAGCAGCGCTACGTGAGACTAGGCTAAGGGAAGCTGCAACTATAAAGGAAGTGGATAATCTTAAACCCTGACTAAGAAGGATGAAGACTGAAATTGATAAGCTGAAAGCCCTGACGAAGCCCGCACAAGCATAAGCGGGTGAAACGCGTTGGCCACGCCCCCCCTCTCAACTAGCTTCACAGACTCCCGTCTCCAGCTTCCCGGTGAGGATCAGCATGCACGCTCACCGCCGGCAAACACCCGCCAAGCAGGACAGTACATCCCTGAGAGACGCCGGCGGAGGACAGGAGGAGAAGCCAGAAGATCGGGCGGCACTCACAGCACCATAACCACACGGAAGTGTGGTAAGTATATATCCAGGACAGCTGAAGAACTGTTTGGAAACAAGGTAGGACAGACGCTATCTATCGATACCCATCTGACACTTTGTATTCAAAACAGCAGTTGCAAAATAAGGACTCAAGACTTACCTGTCAGTGTTTGTAGCAAAAAGCTATCTCCCAAGCTGACGAGCTGTTGATGTGCATAACAAATCTGCGATCCATCCAGTAATCACCTTTTGCACACCGGAGACTGCAATAACTAATAGATGCAATTTTAATATGTGATTGTATTGTATTGTATTTTATTCCATTCTTTTTATTTTTTATTTCATTATATTGTCAATATATGTCCAGATTAAAACCATTTTTACCACACACTCATTGCACTTTGAATTACCAAACTCCCTGGGGCGCTGTTGTTTAGACACATTTATTACTACTTATCTGCAATTTTTAGTGACACGGGAACTGTCACCAGTGTCTATAGCCGCAACAGGGAAATTCTACAATTTTTACATTATTTACATCTTCTATTATAACTCCACATTGCTACATCTTTACATCCCCACAAAAGTATCCCCAGGAGCGCACAACACCACCACATCAATACCTTTAAGCTCCAATAGTATATAATATGTTCCCAGTACAGTGCTGCGTAAATTGGTGGTGCTATATACAGTAATAAACAATAAAATTAAAATTAATAATAAAAACTATTACAATCCTCCCAACTACCTTCAGGATCATCTCTCATGCAATGTCTCTGGCTCTTACTATCAGCACCATCCCACTTGAAGCCATACGGATCCTCGCATAATCCCTATGAAAACTCACATTAGCATAAGGTTACTCACATTAGCAATCAGGCTTCTGCGACATCACATAAATAGAGCCACTTTGCAACCAAATTATAATCAGCCCCTCAAAACCTCATCCTGGCACTTACAGGTAACACACCAGGCTATGGACACTGATGCTTGAATCAGTTGTCCTTCAAAGTCTTATTTCAAGGATATTTTACTCTGATTGGTTGTCTTTTTTTTTTTTATAGAAAGTGACATTGGACCTGATTCAAAAGTGGATGCAGTGTAGTAAAGCAGCTGCAAATTTAATCTTTATGACTTTTGTCTGCCTATGGCAGCAGGTGTCAGTGGAACTGTGTTTTTAGATGTAGTTCCTGACAGTGACATGCCCACAACACGCCCGCCACCATCCCCCAGTCATCATCCAGGAATACTCATTAAAATTGCATGGATCTCCATGCAATTTGGATATGCGTCCCCTGGCGGTAGCCATCGGGACGTACAGTATATACAGTGTGTCTCATACGCATGCACAGAAGTAAAATATAGGGTGCTTGCGCCCAATGTTTTACTAGTGTCAACCTCTGAATCAAGCCCCTTACCTTTAAGTGGGCTAACTCAGTGGCTTCCCTCCCTCTTGTGACACCCGGTGCGGCTAAGGGCGGTCAGACAAAAAAAGGGGCATGGCCTCGCAGGTAGTGGTGTGGCCTGAAGCCCCCATTTTAGTCACTCAGGGAGTTAGGGAGATGCGGACTGCCCCCAGAGATCAGTCTGTGTGCAGTGTCGGCTCCCTCACTGTGTCAGGAGTCGAGTGCTGCACGTAATACTACAGTGCAGCACCTGGCTACTGTCACTGAGGAGGAGTGGGCACTTTGGTGTCACCCCTCGGCTCGCACCCCACTTGTGACGCCACTGGACTATGTTCTAGGGGCATGCATATGTAATTTATAATGTTCTGCAATTAATTTGATTCTTGTTTTTGCTTTTCTTCCTCTTTTTATTTATCTACTGTTTAGCTGTCTTGCTATGAACTTCTGATCTCCTATTTGCAAGTCAAAGCAACAGGGCCTTACATTGAGAGGTAAGGAGGAACACACACAGTGATTCATTCCCTGTTTAAGGAAGTAAAACTGGTTGTGACTTTGGTTGAGAGACATTAGGACAATGTCACAGTAGTGCTGTATATAGTACATTTTTGAGAGCAATAACATTTGGGCAGAAAAGCTGTCTTCATCCACTTTTTATACCACAAACGGTGGGATTCAGTTAGCCCTGTTACCTGAATTGAACGACAGCTTGGATTCAATTAGCCCCGCTTATAGGGGATTTCTTTTTGAGACCAGAAAATAAATCTCTGGGCCTGATTCAGACCCGGTCGCAAGCGCTGAGCGCTCGCAACCGGGTCGATGGCAGCCCAGAGTGCATGCGCATGACGGAGCCGGCTTTTAAATGTTCAAAAATATTTACTTAAGGTAATAACATGCAGAATGACTGTAAATTATGAGATTCTAATTAAATAAAAAAAAATCACATAATAAGAATACTGTGACAAAAAAAGTGATTTGTGGAATATACACGATTTTCTGGTTGAATTTGGAATGATTACACACTTGCAGATGCGGGATGTGACTTTTGTGCCATCACCAAATGTCTCTACTTCACCTCCTCAAAAACAAAAATCACCTCCAAATATGTCTGCTACATATGATGGCAAGATACAAGTTCAAAGTATTCGTCATATGGTTTACAGAGGCACTAACCAGATTTCATATTAGGCAATATATATAGAACCGGAGACTTGAGCCAGACTGGGACCGGAGGTAACAGCAACTTAGCCGGAGTGAAACCATAGGCATGAACCAGAATGGGACTGGAGATGATTGCAGCTAGTCGGAGTGGAGCCGCAGACTTGAACTGTAATGGGATGGGAGAGGATAGCAACCAGCCGAAGTGGAACTGCAGGCTTGAATCCGAATGTGACCAGAGAGTACAGCAGCTGGCCAGAGTGAAACCACAGCCTTAATCTGGTGTGGGACCGGAGTAAGCAGCAGCTGAGCCAGACTGGAACCAGTGCTTGAACAAAGGCTGGTAAAGATACAGCACAATGCTGCAGAGTAGATGGAATAGAATCAAAGGCGGCAGCTTGCAAGAATCCAGCAGCACAGGTTCACAGTGGATAAGAGGTAGCAATTACTGGGAAGTGAACACATTGTCTCAACAATGTGCTAGTGGCAGATGCAGGCTTAATTAGGGCGCACTTGTCAGGGATAGGAGGAGGGGGTCATGAGATGGGATACTAGTGCTCACCTTATCCTCAGGAATGAAGTGAAAACGATCTGGGATAGAATGACCTACCTTAATTAAATACCACCGGACAGAGTAAACAAGTCCCGGTTTTGTGACACATAGTACATGACTCTAATGCTACTACCAAGAAGTTGTACTCTTGAGTAAGATTTTGCAGCATCGCCATGACAACCTGTCTACTTGTATTTGTTCATGTTCTTACATGCACTAATTTTTGTAGCATTCAAGATGCACCTTAGGTTCATTCTCCTCATTAAGCTTTTATATTCATAAACCATTTTTCAAAGTTATCCACATATCATATGCTGTAGCTTTTCTGTGAATAAAAAAATAAACATCTTATTCCACTGATAGACCAATTGTCCTTATAGATTTATCTACATCTTCAGGATTTGGATTATCACTAGGATTATTAGTGACCTTCCATAACATCTCCCGATTTAACTGCATCTCCATGGCAAACATCAATTTTTAGCATCTTTCAGGTACTCAAAACTAATGCTGATCCTTGCATGTACATTTTTATCATACAAGTGAATAAGGGTCTGTCAGTACTCACTCAGATTTTATTCTGCATTGTCTGAAGCTTTGATGATCTCAGTATCAGTGTGTTCCACACCAAAGGTATATGAACTCGTGGCAGACAGATTCATGCATTTTAACGGTCTTGGTACAGATCCCACTTGTGTTAGCATGCTAGATAGAGAGATGTCTAATTGTTATCTGGGGATCACTAGCACACACAGGGGGGTTTCTAAGTACCCAGAAACTCCCCCTGATGAACTCGGTGTTCACAAACTATGCGGACCAGATTTTAAAACTTGAGCGGGTCCTACAGGATGTGCTGTCTATGGCTGTGCTATGTGCAGAGCGGTGCAGTAGCCAATCGCCGGTGCTGTCTCCTCACACAGTCCCCACCGCGCTGTCTCCTCACCCAGCAGGTAGCTCCATCCAGCCAGACAGACACTGACCAGCCCACGCCTCCTCCTCCGCACACTGCCGAGGAGCAGCAGCAGCGAGGTAGCACCTCCCCTGCACACAGTCTACCCCCCAGCTCACAGACTGGACTCAGAAAGACGTCCGCATGCAGCCACTCATCGTTGGAATAGGTGAGAGCCGGAAAAGGAGCCCAGCATGGTGACCACAGGGAGTCCAGTCCACACATCCCCACAGCTGCAGCAGTAGCACCACACAATCCCACCATGCTTAGAAGATGTTTAGGTCTACAGATCTAAGGTAGGAAGGTCAGTACACCTGGCTGCACAGCACTCCTCTTTCTGCTACAAATACACAGTACTCCTCTCTCACATACACATGGGGTGTATATAAAAATGGAAACCCCCCTAAAAATCCTGCATTTGCCCCTGGGGATGATGGTATTTGTTAGCACATGGCTAAAAGGGGTGATGGTATATTTTAGTATGTAGGTACTGGTCCCATAACCTATTTACAGATTAATCTGTGACAATGCAGTTGTTGTTGCTGGTGTTGGTTAGTCTGCTCATGGTACAATTAACCAGTTCTTAGATTTATTGAATCACAAAGAACAACAAGCAGCATTGGACACAGGTTGTAACAGCAGTATGTGGACATATATAAGAGCAGTCTTGAGCTGAGGTTTCTGCTGGTTGATGTATACTAGTGTACCAGGCATGATAGCAGTAAATACACCAGTGCATGGTAGTACTATTGCCCCCCACTATAGCAGTGGTCATTCAGTGTACTTGCAGCATCCAGTGTGGACTCTCTACTGTATGTCTCAGTGGCTGTGAGTGTCCTGGGTCCATCTGTTCTCATGGAATGGCAAAGAAGAAATACTTGCGGAGATGGTGCGCATGCGCAGTAGTGTATGTCAGAGGTCGGGACTGACTGCCTGAGCTCCAGTAGCTTCTAATGCCTGATGAGTCAGCTTACCTTGCAGGATACTTGATAGGAGGCAGCTTGGGAGCACACTACAAGACTCCAACAGGATTAAGGTTTGTGAATTCTCTCACATGCCACACTTTTCACCAGCTTATATTTCGCATGAACCTCTGCCCCACCAGCTTTTCCTCACATGCTCCTCTGCCAATTAACTCTTTATTACATGCACATGTGCACACCAGCTATTCTCTCATTTGCCTCCTTCTGCCTAGCATAACTTTTCTCACGTACATCTCTGGCCTCCAGCTTTTTGCTCATTTTGCCATCTTTCCCCACCAGTTTTATTATCAGCTATCCCGATTGCCCACATTTTCCTGTACATGCCTCTAGTATACCAGATTTTTCTTATTCTTCCCTCTGTCTACCAGATTTTCTGTCACATACCATCCTTAGTATGTGAGTCTGGCCACTAATATTTCCCTAACATGTCACCCCCTACCAGGCTGTGTACTCCACATTCCTCTTCTACTTACCTGAAAGCCACTATCACTGCCCAGGAACCCCCTGCATTGTCTGCTCTACACTTAACTACTGCTTAACTATGACTGTTGCAGCTGTGGTCACATAACATTAAAAGTGAGTCAACAGGAAGGACTGCCCCTGCTCTCTGCTCTTATACACACAGAGGTATGGTGTATCCATGGACGCAACAGTCTATTAAATCTTAAGCTGTTGGCCTGCTACCGCAATTTTGCCCTCTTAAATCAGATCTCTTGTGTAAAGGCCCTGCCATTAATACAGCCCTGGGAGTCCTTACTAATAAATATTTTTTCTGCCACAAATTCTGAGTCTGTGTAAAAGTCCTTCCTTCTCTGCTGCAGTGAAGTTTTGGGTAAGTTACAAGAGAGATGCAAAAGAGAAGAATTGGGAATACATCACTTCTTCCAGACACACCATCAGAAGATAACAAAAGAGTCTGTGATAATCTATTGTATATACCACAACATTGTAATCATATAAATCTAGGGTATCACACAGTCATCCCTTTATTCTCAGACTATCCATCTTCTAATGGCTACTTTCAGAAGCACAATTCATTACATCTTGGAGACCTTAAGAACCTCAGATTGTGTGAAATTCACTGGAAAGTCATAGTAAATTGCACTGACTTATAAGCCTACACAAATTCAACCTTTATTACAACTTGGCCCTACAGTATTTTCAAGATGCTTCCACGAATATGACAATGGGGTAATTTACTAAGTAGCGAGTTGTCAAAGCCACTGATCATTGGCGGCATTGACCGATACATTTAAAAAGGCAATAGAAATACATTCTAAACTAGTCAGATCAGTCAAACCTGGTGATGATCAGTGGCTTTGACAACTCGCTCCCTAGTTAATCTACTCCATTAAGATCAGTGTACTCCAGTGGCCTCCATAGTCACGAGATCTCAATCCAGTAGGCACCTTTCAGATGTGGTGGAACTTGAGATTCCCAGCATGAATGTGCAGTCAACAAATCTGCAGCAACTGAGTGATGCTAGCAGTTCAATATTTGCCAGAGTATGTAAGGCAGAGGTTCCCAAACTCCATCATTACAGTCCAGGTTTTAAGGATATCCATGTTAGCATTCAAATGGTTATATCAAATTGACTGAGGTACTAATTAATTCACCAGTGCACAAGCAAGGATATCCTTAAAACGTGTACTGTAATGGCAGAGTTTGGGAACCTCTGATGTAAGGAATGCTTCAAGACCTTTCTGAATCCTTGCCACAAAGAGTAAAGGCTGATGTGGGGGCAAAGGAGGAGTCTTGGGCTTGGGGTCCTACTCACTACTAGAAAGGTGTTCCTAATAAAGCAGATAATGGGTTAAGGGATTTCAGAGCATGTGTCGCAAATGCTTAAAAATAAACAAAGACATTGTCATGTGTTTATTTGTAACAATAATTTGCCTTCTGCTTTACTATTCTATAAATATAACTGATGATGATAATACATCTTTTATTAAAAGTAAAACTAATCAGTAAAAGTATAATGGAATCCTTTGGATTGAACTTCCCTTTTTTAAGATTGAACTTCCCTGTTTTACTATGCATCATAACTCTTATTATAACTAATTTTCCTTTCCTATTTGTTCCAATTCAGTCTACTGATTAAAACCCATGGCCCTCATTCAGAGCCGTACGCTCTGAGCAGAGCGCACGCTCTGAATTAGGGCCGGCCTCCATGAAAATGGAGCGTCCTCCTGGACGCTCGTATAGCTGTGGGTCACCATCCACAGGCTATACGAGCGTGCTGTTTGATGGCCGCGATGGTCTTGACCATCGCGACCATCGAAACTGCGAGCCGGAGCCTGCGGTTGAGGTTTTCAACCGCAAGCTCCGGAGTGATTTTGGCTCTATCAGAGCCAAAATCACTCCCACTGACATCACTAGTGATGTCAGTGGGCCGGCTTCTGACGGGAGGCGTTCCCGTGGGAACGCCCCCGTCAGGGAGGCACGCCCCCGGCACGCCTACCAAAGGGGGCGTGCTGTCAATCAACATCGACAGCACGCCCCCTTTGATCAGACACAACGAGCAAAGGACTTTCCTTCGCTCGTCGCATCTGGCGCATGCGCACGACTGAGCTCCCTCCGTCGTGCGCATGCTCAGTCCAGAACATCGACCCACTTGCGAGCGGACAGCCGCTCGCGAGTGGGTCTGAATCAGGCCCCATATCCTTTCACCTTCTAAAGAGTCTCTTGATGAAACTGAATTCCTATACAGCATATAATTTTTAAGTAATATTTTTTCAGAATGGTAATTATTGTGGTACTGTTTCATCAGAAACAGTAGTATATCTATAATGGGTACAGGGTGTGCGATGCACATGTGCCCTTGGGTCCTGAGGGCCACGTGCACACACCTTACACCCAGGACTGATATACTACTTTGCCTTTGTGCCAATCTCCCCATACTTGCATCCAGCAGTGCCATCTTTCCAGAGATATATTCGAAAAGATGGCTCCATAGTCTTTGTTCTCTTCTGTGCATGCAAAATTACTATTTTTATTATGCCATCTCCTCTTAAATGCTGGTTTTTGTTGTTTTGGTTTGTTGCTTTCCAGAGTGTGCAGTCATTTTCTGTATTTTTTCAGCAGCTGGGGAGATTATTAATCAAGTAATTATTTAACTATTCAAATGATTTTTTTTTCAATAACCCTTACTTGTCTTCTGCACATATGCTATCTTTCCAAATACATTGCCAGAAAGATGGTGCACCTGAAACCAAGTAAGGGGCAGAGCTTACTGTACACTGTCCCAATCTCCCTCAAAATGTGATCAGAAGATATCTATACATCTATGCATACACTTAGGTAGATAGGCTCTCATTATGTGTTATAGTGCTGCAAGCATAGAACATTTGATTATATGACAGCTATTTATACATGATGGGCAGAGGCAAACTGTTTACATTTTTCTTTGTCTAATGTTAAATGTTTATCCATATTGTATGTGGATAATTTTAAAAGTTTTGTTTTTCATAATTGTTTGGTACTTTATCTTGAATATATTTAATAATAAAATATTTTTAGTGATTCGGGTTGGATTTTTTTCTGCACCAACACTAGCCCCTCACAAATTTTCTTGTTTGAATTAGGGATGAGCGGGTTTGGACTTCTGAAATCCAAACCCCCCCGATCCAAGTCGGGAACGGAGTCCGGCTCTTCCCGAAACTGTTCTATATCATGAAGATGCTACCCATGGGTCTCCTCAAACGTGATATTATATGTCTGTGTAAAATTCTGACAAAATTTCTCAGGAAAGGGAAAAAATCTTATATAGCTTTAGATAAGCTCATGGCCCCAAGGAAAGCAGATGTAGTGGGGGTCCAACTACACTACGATGCTTCATACTCTTTATCCACATTGCTTAGATGTGCTGCTGTCTGGCTGTATAATAGAAATGCTTTCACAGATCCCAAGTTTTAACGCAGACTTATTTTATCCATACTCCCCGAGTGCACTTCTCCATACTAAAGCTACTGACATTCCCTCTCACATTCTCCTCAATCCATTATTCCATGATATTCACTATGCATGGCTTACTCTTAATAAAAAATTTAAGAGAAATCCACAATCTTCGCCACATATTCCGCTATGAGGAAATCCAGTTTTTCCTCCATCACTTATCTCCACTAATTTTATCATCTGGAAAGATAAGGGACTATCAGATTCTTCCAAAGTATTTGACCCAGGAGGTATTATTTTTCAATTCTCAGATCTGAAGGAAAAATACAATCTCCCTCAATCACATTTTTTCATGTATTTGCAAATGAGGCATTATCTTTCCTCGGAATCAACGGAATCAACTTTATGATCAACTTCTCAAGAGATGAATGTCAGCCCTAGTCCTCTACAATAGGTCTTAAACCTCTGTGAGCATAGATGTTATTGAATTAGATACATTTACAATATTTTAACTACTAATTCTGTTGATAGAAAATGGGATAGATTGCTTCTCCAATAGCAAAAAGATGTCCCATCACTCACAGATGCAATGCAACTTAGTCAACATTATGACTCTACATTGAGGATCCTCAGCTCTACTTACATGCAAGAAGTCCACCTACATACAATACAAAGAGCTTATGTCTCTCCAGCTCAGTATGCCCGATTTAATACAACTCAATCAGGGGAATGTCCTAAATGATAGATCTTCTCCGCCACTTTAATACATTGCATCTGGGAGTGTGGACACATCAAAAGATTTTGGAATAAGGTTTTGGTATTTGTTAACACTTTATTAGTGCTAAGCCTACACCCCAATCCTCTAGCTTATCTATGTGCAAACTTCTCAGAATAGGATTTAGGTCCCACTCGAAAATCAACTATTCCTTTTCTAACGGTTTTAGTCACCATTTCTAGGAAAATAATTCTGACTCACTGGATTTCTAAATCGTCACCATCTCTTGCAGAGGTGCATGGTAAATTATTGCAAATACTATATATTGATAGAAAATCTGCTCGATCAAATATAGAGTCTGGTGTTATCAGTTTCTATATGAAGTGGGGTTTTTACATAGACTCCTTAGATTGTCATACCCAATCTCAAGTATTTAAAGTGTTTCAACAAACTGAATGGTTTCTTCATAGGCAGTTACTCACAGAGTCCTCTACATCTCCTTAATGTTCTATGTTCTATTTTGTAATATGTTTTCTTCTATAGATTGTAATCTATTGACAGACTAATGAGATCACATCTCATCTACTTATTCCCCCCCCTCTTCACCATCCTCATGTGTCTTCCTCCCCTGTCCTCTCAGATACATTGTGTTCTGTTATTAAACAGGATAAATCACTGTTCTCATAAGTATATTTTACCTTGCAATACTTGAGTACTTTATCACTCACAAATGTACAACAAAATTATTGTTTGTTAATACTCATTTGTACACTTCATTGTATTCTCTTTATTAGATGATGGAAACACATTATTGTCATTGTTTCTCTTCTACAAATTGTATAATAGCATGATTTACAATCAAAATGTATACTTCATGCAAATGTTTTCTCTTAACATTGAATAAAATAGATTTTAAAAAAATAATGACTTTTTTCCACAAACACCCACTCTGTCTACAAACACCCACTAAATACAGTAATAATATATGCTGCTTCTACGAAACACTCACTCTTGCAAAAATACAATTATAATTGAATTGTAATAAAAGATTTAAAATATTTTTTTAGCACCCGCAAACAGGAAAAGAGGTCTTCTTTCTTTGGGGTACAGCTCACTCAGATACAGCAAAGTAATTTTTCAACAAATAATCTTGGAAGAACAGGTCTTTGTGAGAAGTTTTAGGGTGCAGATTTTTTTCATATATAACTGGAAACAAAGCCTTCAAAACAAAAAGGTCTTCTAGGGGTGCAGCAGCCTCAAAGTAGAGTATGTCTTAGACAGATAAACAATAAGTATTTGCAGAAATATAGGTGCAGGTTCACTTTAAGAAACAAAAAACAATCTCAACAGCTGTCAGTAACACAGACAGTAGCTAGGCTGTTTGTTTGCACTGCAGTGTGTGAGTGTTCATTATGTGACAAACACACATACACTGACACCAGTGACAAGTGACAATGATGCCTGCAGTCACACTTCACAGACACCTACTGTACTTCTGTCTCCACTCTCCAGAACTATTTATTAAACTCCTACGACCTAAACCTAACTCCTCCTAAACAAATGTTGCTAAGGGCACCCTAATGGTGCCCTGATGGCTTGCAAGTTGTTAAACTATAATTTTTTAATACAGTGCCTCACTGCTCCAGCCCACAGTCCCACACCATTTCCCTCCATTCTCCTGTGTGGAACGGCATCCGATCATGAGGGAGGGATTTTTATTTGCTATCCAAAACACACAAGATCTGACACTGGCAAAATTACGTTTTTCTTCATTTTGGGATACTAACTTGATGAGAAAAACAAAGCCGGGACACTGATCTATTCATTTCCCTTAAGCTCGGATGTGTTTGGTTTCCAGGAAACCGAACCAAACATTCCTAATTCACAGTGACAAATATGCATGCAGCCAGTGACTCTTCAGACCTACTGACCTCCCCATCTACATACTACTACAACTCTGTCCTCCCAATGGTGTTTTTTTAGACCAATTAAAGCTCACACCCTTTCCCTACAATCTCCTGTGTGAAATGGCACCTGATCATGTGGGATGGATTCTTATATGCAAAATACGCAAGATTCGAGATTTTGGGAAAATTAAATCTTGCCTTGTTCTTAGATCCGAACTTGGTGGGATCTAAGAACAAGACAAAGTCAAGTTTGGGTTTGTACGGAGTTCTGGAAAACTGAACCGCTCATCTCTACTTAATGGTAAAGGTGCCTATCCACTAGAAGACAGGCAAAAGACTGCACGATTACGACATTGTAATGGTACAGTCGTTTGTCAGTCTGTGATATGTCTACACTGAACGAGCAGTTGTTCAGTGTAGGCACAATCAATCATCTGCAAACATGCTGAACCTGACGTTATGGTCAGGTTGACTAGCATGTTTGCCCAATGATAGATGTCTAAATGACCAGCGGGAGCACGCATCGCTGGTCGTTTTAGACATTCTTTTAAACAATCTGCAAGCGATTTTCAAATGATTATCGAACGATAACGATATCGTTATCGTTCAATCGCTCAAGTGGACAGGCACCTTAACAGTAGCATCATTTATCATAGTTTTTTAAAATCTCCTTAATGCTAATTATAGATTATATTTTAGTTTATTGTTTTCATTCTTTTTTTTGTTCAGCTATTCCTCATTGACGGAGTTTAGTGAAAAGGGCAACAATTGCAATGATAATAAATTTCAATATATATAGGACTCAGGGCCTGATTCAGACCCGCTTGCGAGCACTGAGCGCTCGCAAGCGGGTCGATGTTGGCCCAGTGCGCATGCACACGAGGGAGCCGGCTCCGTCGTGCGCATGCGCGAGACCCGGATAGCGACGGCTAAGGCGTCGCTCCGGGTCTCGCTACAAAGGGGGCGTGCTGTCGATGGTGAGTGACAGCACGCCCCCTTTGTTGGGCGTGCCGGGGGCGTGGCTGGCCAGATGGAGGCATTCCCATGGGAACGTCTACAAAACCTTACAAAACCTTACAAAACCTTTAAGGACAAAATACTATTAAAATCAAATTTTCTTTAAAAATATTTTAAAAACAAAAAGGTCTATAAAATAAAACAAAACAGTAATGACAATTTATTAATATGGTTCCAGTAAGACTATCTCATTAGCAATGGATGCTTTTTGCTTTTGTTTAGGTCACCTTCACCTATCCTTACCGTATTGGCAATTGAGAATTAAGGATGTAGCATTAAAGAAAACTAAAAGCCCTCCACTATTAATAATGTAAAGTCTAGTGGCGGGCTTCTGGCCTCCTTATTCTTGTAATTTCTAAGTATTTGCAATTTTTTTTTAAAAATTGTGAAACAAAATTTTTGTTAACAACTCTGTATTTAACCTTTCTTTGTGCGTATTTATTAATATACATCAGCAAATCAAATAAATTGTCCTCATTGGTGAACAGAAAGTTTATATATCATGGAAGTGAGACTCTTAGTGTAGCTCTTATTATTTTATATCACAAATAAGGAACCCGCTCTGTGCTTTCCCTTTGCATTTCCTCACTTGCACAATAAGGATATTGAGGGGACCTGGAAAATGTATGCATGATTTTAGACACAATTTTGATTGAGAAATGTCTGAGGAAGTTCCACCATGCACGTTGAAGGTATATATACACACTCTATACATATATTTAATGGTCACACATTTTGCACTACACAGCACTGGACCAGTACTGTAAACACTGTTATTTATATACAAATCAACAAACAAAATTCAAAGAATTTACTCGCTACACAGAAATAAAAGACAAATATAGCCAGAGACCACTGAACTTCCCTAACGAAGGTAAGATCAATTTAATTTTTACTTCTTTTACTGTATATGCATCATTATTTGCATAACAAATATATGAATAGGTTAGATGATATAATCTAAAAAAAAATATTTAAGATTTGCTTTTTCAATTTTAATGACAATCAAATTTTTTAAATTCTAGAATTTTTTTTTTAAACCTTATTTACAATTGAATTCAGAGAATACATAAAATTTGAATGTCTAAAACCTAATCCCTATTTTATCCCATGTACACGGGGGTAGCAGACCTCAGAGGTACATATATACTGAAAGGGTATCAATGCTGTCTGTTCTACAATGAGAACTGTCAAATCTGTATAACCCATTCCTTTAATTGTCTTATGGTGTGTACACATGTAGCGATTTTAAAGAACGATTTGAACGATAACGATATCGTTACCATTATCATTCAAATAGTTAATTTAAAAGGACCCTACCAACTTACCATCGACCAGCGATGCGCGGCCACGTATGAACCATAGCAATATCGTCAATCGGATGTACATGCCTGTCAATTTGCTCGATATCGAGAGTTACTATAGAGACCCGCGAACGTTGATCGCAGGTCGCTATAGTCGCTGGTAAGTATGTGGTGTGCTGGGTTATCGATATCAATCATCCAGCACGCCAGGGAGGGTGCATGATGATCAGCCAGTGATATCGTATCGCCAGCTTATCGCTACGTGTGTACGCACCATTACTTATCTTTTATCATTATAACTACTACTTCAGATAAGTTTTATTTTTTTATGTCTGTAAATTGCTACTTTATATCACAAATTAAATATACTACATTATAATTATAGGTATGTGCTCTAGTATCGAAACTTAAAATGAACTATTATAACTACTAATGGAGGCAGTTTTTTCAGCAGATGTTTTAAACTTGCTCACATTACATTCCACATGGAACATAATAAGAGTAGACTGCTTTAAACATATTACATGGGCAGTTTGACTGATGATTTTTAATAATTTTCCTTTGACCCACATTTTCCACTGTGTTCGTGTGAACAGCAGAGATGTGCAGGCACTGGAACAATGGTTCTGTAGTATTTTCAGATTGTTTTGCATGCATTGCAAAGACACTAATGAAATTACTTTTTTATCCAAATCTGCAATATATAAGACTCTGAGATAAAACAGAAAAAAAAATGTGTTTGATATTATACAGATACCAACAAAATATTGATTAAAGTTAGATTTGCTTTCAGGCTTATAATATTGTTTGATTATAGCCATGTCGGCAGACGACAGGTCCCAGCCATTGCTTGGCGAATGTGATGCCATGTCAGCCACAAAGGATCAGTTGGCTTATTGGTTTGTGTCCCAGCTAACTGATTGCAGCTGGGACACCTTGCTTTTGAAAATGTAGCAGTGCAGCTGCTGCTGCTTTTTGTTACCGAGAGGGCTTGGCTTTGATTGTCTATTTCTCATATAAGGTTAGGAGGGTTTAGACTCCCTGCCTGTTATAGCTTTTTGCATGGGAGCTAGCTTGCTTATCCTGGTCTCTTCTGTGCTGTTGGATTTTCTTATAGCTGTGTGCCTAGCCAGTCTGGTCTCTGGTCTCCTGCAAATACATCTACTGCTAAGTATCTCTTTACTTACTTTTGAACAATAAACTTTATTATCATCTGCTACAGCCATTTGTTACTACACCTGCTGGGATTGTTTTCACACCTTTATCATCTGCTACAGCCATTTGTTACTACACCTGCTGGGATTGTTTTCACACCTTTATCATCTGCTACAGCCATTTGTTACTACACCTGCTGGGATTGTTTTCACACCTTTATCATCTGCTACAGTTAGTTGTTGCTATGCGTGCTGTGATTGTGTTTACCATTATCATCTGTGACAGTCATTTATTGCTACACCTGCGGTGATTGTTTACGCACCATTGTACCATTCTATAACATTGCATTACAAGTGTTTATCCACTGCTCCAGTTAAATCATGATATCACCTGTCTTTTTGTATAAACCTCTACTACTCTGAGTTTAAGACCTGGTGGCATCTCAGTACCAGTGAGAGGGTTGTTATAGGCGGAAACTCAGCTACTGTTCTAGAACCTTTATGAAAAATAGGTAATTGTATCATAACATTATTATGGTGTTTATTTAGTATTTGTTTAAATGTATGTGTGTTTTTATTTATATCATTATTACACTCTTGTAATAAGGACTTATTTCTGCTACTACTGCTTCTAATTTTCTTTTTTTACCTTTGATTTTTCCAAGTAGCAGACTTTGATGAACAGCAGCTGGGACAAGCACTGATACTCAGCGTCTATAGAGTTATCAACATTTTATCCTACAGATTTTTTTTTTTTAATTAAGATGTGGTTTCCATTCATTGTGGTTGGAACCTGTCTGTTGGAGACATGTGGATTTGGTGTTTATCGTATGAAGAATGAAGGTAAGGCAAAAATTATATGACCATGATCTATGTTAATTTAATGTTATTCCACCTATGGGACATATTTCTATCAGCACTGTTAAGAATCTGTGTAGTTACTGTTAATAAATATTAATACATATATTTTTTCCATTTGTATGTGTCTTGCGGCATTATGTAATAATACATATTTTTTGGCAGTTGTATGTGTCTTGATGTATTGTGCCTAATTCAATTGAAATGAACTTGGGTTTTGGTCTCTTCTCTTCCCTTCCTATTTGCTAGGTAATGTAATGATAGGGCTCACAGAACAGGAAGGAGATCATATAAATGGAGTCTATACCCTTTACTATTTACTGCAAATCCATGTGCTTTTCCATAAATATAGGCACCCACCATACAGATCACAGGTGATCAGCTTCTTTATGACTTTGTACTGTTAGGAGTAAAGGGTATATTTATCAATCCAGTGTGTTTGCCAAAGAAATGGTAATGTAATGTATCATATATCCATATTTAACAAAAGGGAAAATGCAGAGAAATCAGTAATTTATCCTACATTACCTATATTGCCTTGATTAAATTTCAAAACACAGTACAATACAAAAAGGCCTTTGCTGTAGACAACTTGAAAATTAATTGACAATTAAGGCATATTCTCTACCTTCTATGTCCCTCCCAAATATTTCCTCTCTGTGATTCTATCTATTTCTTTATCTCTCTTGTTTTTTTTACAAAATAATTGAAAATCAGGAGGTCATATTTCCATGGATACAGTATACAACACTGAATGTTCCCCATACAAATAATCAGACAGATGTATACAACACTGTATACAACACTGAGTGTCCCTCATATAAATGATCAGACAGATGGCAGAACCTATAGATGTTGACCTGATATAGGTGGAAGCAGTGTGTAATTGAGGTCAGTCCACACAGTGCCAGATTAAGGTCCACATGGGCCTGGAGCAGGGGCGTATTAATGATGGGTGCAGGGTGTGCACCCATCATTTGCACACTGTTCCCTGGGTCATCATTTGCACACTGGTCCCTGGGTCAAAGGAGGGCCCGCACCCTGCACCCATATTGTTTTTCTTATACTTACTTCTCCGATGTTACATGGAGTAATGCAACAGAAAACACCTGGAAAATGGCTGCCGTGGCCATTCTCCTGGCATTTTGCGCATACGCAGTAGGAAATCACCAGGAAAATGGCTGCCGCATAATTTTCCCAGTGATCTGAGCATGCGTAGTAGACTCCGTGCACAGACTTGTGCATGGAGTCTACTGCTGCTGTCAGTTCACTGACGGCAGCTGGGGAGAGAGGAGGGGGCCCTCTCCTAATACTCCCCTGGCCTGGTGGTGAAATTTATGAAGGGCCTATTGTGTACCAGCGCAGAGCACATCTCCTAGGGGATATGACCAGCGTAGAGCACTCTCCTTCAACAAAAGTCTATTTGTGCTGCTGTTAATAAAAGCCTACAACCTCTGAAGAATTCAACATAATGAATTGATTAAGGACCCTATTGATCACAATCTGCATTTTTAATGTAGATGTGATCAATTATTTTTGCCTAAATTCCGTACATGAAAAATAAAAGTTTCACGCAATGGTAGCATTATACTTTGCAGGGACACAGGCTCTGATAAGAGCTCTCCCCAGGGAAAGCTTACAATACCACTCTGCTTCCGGGTTTGGCATGACACATGTACAGCTATGGGGTCTGCTTTGCAGTCATATATCCCTCCTCCTAAAATCAAACCTTAATACTGTCATGATCCTGACAAATTTTTCCCATATTCTCCTATGTTTTATCTCTGCAATATTTGTTCCAGCTAGTGCTGAAGTCCACTTGCGCGGTGACCGTACATCAAACCCGGATGACACAGAGGACCGCCTGCACTGCACATTGCATCCAGCTGGCTATTAGATCTGTCCACACTGATCCTGCTCTGTACTCTAAGTGTTTACTCAGTATACTAGCACTCAGGACCTGATTCAGACCCGCTCGTGAGCGCTATGCGCTCGCAAGCAGGTCGTTGGTGACCCAGTGTGCACATGCGCACGACGGAGCCGGCTCCGTCGTGCGCATGCGCGAGACCCGGATAGCGATGGGCAAACCGTCGCTCCGGGTCACCCACAGCTATGCGAGCGGCCAGGAGGCCTCTCTAAAAATCAAGAGGGACGGCCCTGATTCTGAGCGAGTGCACACCAGAGTTCCCTCCAAAACTCTGTATAGGTGCAGCCATGTTGGATTCAGTCACCTGACTCTCCTCCACCACTCAGAGTGCTGCTTCCAGAGCAGCTAATTACAGCATTCAATCCCTGGGGATCCACCCCTATAAATTAGGGATGAGCGGGTTCAGATATCTGAAATCCGAACTCCCCTGAGCACCCCGATCCGAGCCGGGAAAAGAGTCTGGCTTGGGTTTTCCCACCTGGCTCGGATCTGAAATCGAGGCAAAATGTCATCATCCTGCTGTCGGATTCTCATGGGTTTTGGATTCTATAAAAGGTCTCCGCGTCAGCGCCATTTTTCACTCCGGCTGTGGACAGTGAAGAGGGAGGGTGGGGGTTTGCTGTGCTGGTGCTGCTGTTGTCCATAGGGGCTGTGTCCAAAGTCCAAAGGGGCTGTCTGGGCGGAATCGGTATGAAATATCGGTTCGATTCCTGGCAGCAGCAGCCCAACATCAGCAGAGTTCAGAGCAGCGGAAGCCGACAGCGCTGGAAATCCCGATCGTGGATAGGTGAGTATCTACTAACCTAACCCTAACCCTCCTTAGGGGTGCCTAACCCTAACCTCCCCCCCAAGTGCCTAACTCTAATCCCCTCTCTAAGTGCCTAACCCTAACCACCCCCTTCCCAACTGCCTAAACCTGTCCCCCGGGGGGGTGCCTAATCCTAAGTCCCCCCGGGGGTGCCTAACCCTAACCCTCCCTACCCCTAGCCTAACCCTCCAGGTGGGGTGCCTAACCCTAAGTTCCCCACCGGGAGCCCTAAACCTAACCCTCCCCCCTCCGCGGCTGTCCGCTCGTAGTGCCCGGAATCACTACGATCGGGATGCCGGGCGCCGGTCTCCCGGCGTCGGGGGAATGCCAGGCGTCTACATCTAGACGCCCGGCATTTCACCCTTGCCGGGATATGACAGTCGGGAAGCCGGCTGCCGGTATTTAGGCAGTCGGCTTCCCGATTGCCTACTGTCTGGGCTGTCTTGAGCAGTGCTGTTGTCCTATAAAGGCTGTGTTGTCCTTAGAGGGAGGGTGGGGGTTGTTGTGCTGGTGCTGCTGTTGTCCATAGGGGCTGTGTCCAAAGTCCATATGGGCTGGCTGGGCTGTGTTGTGCAGTGCTGTTGTCCCATAAAGGCTGTAGCCCTAAAGGGGTGCTGTAGTGTTGCCAGGGAGTGCTCGGTCCATTAGGGATGGTCCCCCCAAGTGGAAAAAAAAAAATTCTGTTTGTGTGCGCATTAGCCGCACGTTCATCAACTAAGTACTAAGTAGCAGCGCCAAGCGTGCGCCCATGTCATAAGTCAAGGGCCGGCTGGTCTGTTGAAGGGTGGTGTAACCCACAAAGTGCTCCAAAAAATAAAAAAATATATTTTCCTGTGTTTGTGACTTGTGTGCGCCTTAGCCGCACGTGCATCAACAAAGTAGAAATGCCAAGTGTGCGCCTGTGTCATAAGTCAAGGGCTGGCTAGCTCATCTGTTGAAGGGTGGTGTAACCTCCAAAGTGCCAGGAAAAAATAAAAATAAATTATATTTCTGTGTTTGTGACTTGTGTGTGCCTTAGCCGCACGTGCATCAACAAAGTAGCAGCGCCAAGCGTGCACTTGTGTCATAAGTCAAGGGCTAGCTGCTTATCTGTTGAAGGCTGGTGTAACCCCCAAAGTGCTGAAAAAAATATTATTTTTTTCTGTGTTTGTGACTTGTGTGCGGCGCGGTGCGCCTTAGCCACACGTGCATCAACAAAGTAGCAGCGCCAAGCGTGCGCCTATGTCATAAGTCAAGGGCCGGCTGGCTCATCTGTGGAAGGGTGGTGTAACCCCCAAAGTGCCGGGAAAAAATTGAAAAAAATAGTTTTCTGTGTTTGTGTGTGACTTAGCCGCACGTATAATATTACACAAATGGAGGACAAAAATTTGTCCGATAAAAATAAAATAGGGAAAGATCAAGAACCACTTCCTCCAAGTGCTGAAGCTGCTGCCACTAGTCATGACATAAACAATGAAATGCCATCAACGTTGTCTGCCAAGGCCGTTGCCCAATGTCATAGTAGAGGGCATATAAAATCCCATATGCCAAAGTTTAGGAAAATGACCTTAAAAAATAAATTGAAATCATCTGAGGAGAAACGTAAACTTACCAATATGCCATTTACGACATGGAGTGGCAAGAAACGGCTAAGGTCCTTCCCTATGTTCATGACTAGAGGTTCAGCTTCACATGATGATGGAAGCCCTCCTCCCGCTAGACAATTGAAATGAGTTAAGCTGGCAAAAGCACAGCAAAGAACTGTGCGTTCCAAGAAGATATCACAAATCCCCAAGAAGAGTCCAAGTGTGGCGGCGGTTGCGATGCCTGACCTTCCTAACACAGGACAGTAAGAGGTTACTCCTTCCACCATTTGCACGCCCTCTGCAAAGTGCTGGAAGGAGCACCCACAGTCCAGTTGCTGATATTCAAATTGAAGATGTCACTGTTGAAGTACAACAGGATGAGGATATTGGTGTAGCTGGCGCTGAGGAGGAAGTTGATGAGGAGGATTCTGATGGTGAAGTGGTTTGCACCGTGGGAGACAGTTGTTGTCTGTGGGATGAAAAAGCCCATCGTCATGCCTGGGCAGAAGACCAAACATTCCACCTCTTTGGTCTGGAAATATTTCAGCCAAATCCGGACAACAACTGTCTTGCCATATGTTGTGTATGTAAAGGTGTAATAAGTAGGGATAAGGATGTTAACCATCTAGGAACATCCTCCCTTATATGTCACCTGCACCATGTTCATAAAGTGTTACTGCCAAGTTCAGAATCTGTGGCTAAGACAATAAGCAGTCCAGGGACACCTAAATCCCTTTGTCCTGTTGTATCCAAGCACCTGCAAACCACACCGTCAATTCCCTCCTCATCAATTTCCTCCTCAGTCAGGATCAGAAGTAGTCCTGCAGGCCATGTCACTGGCATGACTGACTGCTCTCCTATCCGGGATTCCTCCGGAGGATCCGGCAGTGCTATGCCTAATGCTGCCGCTGCTGCTGTTGCTGCTGGGAGTCGTTCATCATCCCAGAGAGGAAGTTGGTATACCACTACTTCTATTACAAAGCAACTGACCGTCCAACAGTCCTTTGCAAGGAGGATGAAGTACGACAGCAGTCATCCTCTTGCAAAGTGGATAACTGCAGCCTTGACTGCTATGTTGGTGTTAGACGTGCGTCCGGTATCCACCATTAGTGCAGTGGGATTTAGACAATTGATGGAGGTAGTGTGTCGCCGATACTAAATCTCGTCTAGATTCCACTTCACTAGGCAGGCGATACCGAGAATGTACAGAGACATCAGAAAAAGCATCCTCAGTGTCCTAAAAAATGCGGTTGTACCCAATGTCCACTTAACCACGGACATGTGGACAAGTGGAACAGGGCAGACTAAGGACTATATGACTGTGACAGCCCACTGGGTAGATGTATTGCCTTATGCAGCAACAACAGCAGCGTCACCAGTAGCAGCATCTCAGAAACACCAGCTAGTTCCAAGGCAGGCTACGCTGTGTATCACCGGTTTCAGTAAGAGGCACACTGCCGATAACCTCTTAGAGAAATCATCGCCAAATGGCTTACCCCACTTAGACTCTCCTGGGGATTTGTGATATCTGACAACGCTACCAATATTGTGCGGGCATTACATCTGTGCAAATTCCAGCACATCCCATGTTTTGCTTACACAATAAATTTGGTGGTGCAGAAATTTCTGAAAAACGATAGGGGCACGCAGGAGACGCTTTGGGTGGCCCGAAAAATTTCTGCCCACTTTTGCCATTCAGCTACTGCGTGCTGAAGACTGGAGTGCCAGCAAATGCTCTTGAACCTGCCCTGCCATCACCTGAAGCAAGAGGTTGTGACGCGGTGGAACTCAACCCTCCATATGCTTCAGAGGATGGAGGAAGAGCAAATGGCCATTCAAGCCTATACATCCATCTATGCACACCCCTACTATAAATTACATTTCCTGACTGGCCCACTTTGCCAGTACAACGTCGCCTTTGCTAAGGTTACAGCTCTGTGCTGAGGGCCTGATTCAGACCCGCTCACAAGCGCACAGCGCTCGCAAGCGGGTCAATTGTGGGGTACTGTGCAAGCGCGGTGCACGTCGCGTACATGTGCAAGCCCTGGAGCGAGAGAGAAATTCTCTCGCACTGGGACTCACTACAAAAGGGGCGGCTGTCGATGTTGATCGACAGCTCGCCCCATTTTGTAGGTGGGGTGGGGGGGTGGCTATATAAATGGAGGCGTTCCCGAAGGAATGCCTGCCATTCGTGGGAGGCACCACTGACATCACCAGTGATGTCAGTGGAGAGCTTCCTGCTTTGTTAGAGCAGGAAGCTCTCTGGGGCTTGCGACGGACTAGACCCTACCACAAGGATCTCGTCGCAAGCCCCAATGGTCGCGACCATCGCCTGGTCACCCGCAAAAGCTGTGGGTGGTCACCCACAGCTTAGCGAGTGACCAGGAGGCCGCAACCCTCCCCCAAAAAAACACCCTGATTCAGAGCGAGCGCTCTTAAAGAGCATCCGGCTCTGAATCAGGCCCTGAGCTCCCAGGTACTCTGTATCTGAACGGTTCTAGTCTGTATCATTCCAATGCCAAGTCTGGTTATCAAGTTTCAAATTCCATCTAGTACTCCAGTGTGGTTTTACCACAGAGATTTGCTCATAACTACCTCCATCTGTCCCATATCTCCAATCATTGGTTCCAGCCTATTTCTCCAATCATCGGATCCAGGAGATATCTCAAATCATCGGTTCCAGCCAGTATCTCCAATCATCGGTCCCAGCCAATATCTCTAAACATAATACTGATTCAGTACTTCAATTCATCAACATCGGTCTCAAACTGATCCAGTACTTCAATTCACCATCATCGGTCTCAAACTGATCCAGTAATACAATTCATCAACATCGGTCTCAAACCGACCCAGTTCTTCAATTCACTGACATCAGTTCCAACCTGTCTCCATAAATCAGTTGAAAACCTGATTGTCTCCAAACATCGGTTTCAATCCAATCCTGCTTCATCAATTCTATATAATCAATTCTACTACATTGGTTCTTATCCAATTCTACCACTACAGTTCCAATTAAACAGTTCCCCACTGTCCTCGTCTTCGGGCTCATCACCTCCAGCAGTTCCACTGCATCCTATCTTCCCTCATTGCAAGAGGAAGTCCTGGCGCAAGCCACCCAGTATCAATAACACCTTCCTAGGCTCAACTTCAGCCTCCCACACCTGTTTCAACTAACTCCAACCCTGACAAATAGTTGTTGGTACTCCCCAAAAATGGGTCTTTTTGGGAGATATCCTACAAATATTCTTTAGTAAATAGGCCACTTAATGAGATGATTGTGGAAATAGTCTAGCACGAAAAA
The DNA here is from genome assembly GCA_031769625.1 of Taudactylus pleione. NCBI lineage: Eukaryota > Metazoa > Chordata > Amphibia > Anura > Myobatrachidae > Taudactylus > Taudactylus pleione. Next base: position 12,761,803 of record JAUIMM010000608.1, on the reverse strand, counting down.
TGCCAACAATGGCTGTTACGTTTCTAACTGGGATATATAGATGCTATCAGTACGCAAAAAATGGTGCAGACCCAGAACAGAGGCATGGAGTCTAATGAATTGGTGGTCTTCATTAGGGACCCCTATAGTATATGGGAGTTTGGGTTTCACTGTACTTAACATGCATGTCACAGCCCTATGACTGGGTTTCCTGTGTACAGTCTGGTGGTCTTCAGAGAATGTAGTGAAAGACTGAGTGGCTGAGCTGGTCACAATAAGACAAATTGGAGCATGGTCATCAAGCATGGGTCGGTAAACAGGTGGTCAATAGGGCTACCAGGAAGACACAGGATGCAGAAAAAAAGAGGAATTTTCTAAAGATTATCAATAGGCCGGGTCAGGATACAGGTAAGTAGCAGGTTGATCAAATAGATAGACCGCTGAAAGACTGATGTGAGCCTAATACTCTGTCAGTGATACATACTGCAAGTTCAAAAGGACTGGACTATTCAAATATAGCGCCAGCGTGACATTAGCAGTAACATGACCGCTTTTCCAAAATTAGCAGAGAGCCGAGCACTCATGCCGACAGCATGGTGGGGAAGCCCTACAGCCCAGGGACGGCACTCATGGAGTTATGTGCTGTGTGGCCCAAGATCAGCACCAACTGAAGGGGACCAGCGCCAATAAGGAGATGTCGATGTCCACCATGTCATGACATATAGATTCCACAATGCTTCCATATTGTTAATAGTGTGGTAGGCTTATCTGAGAGAAATTAAGCTCACTTGTTGCAGGGTTTTATACTCACATACTAGTGTGACTGGTCATTAGGAGAATCTGGTATGATAGGGTCCATAAATAAACCTTGTTGGTAATGTTCCCAATGCATATATTAAAACTGTAGTAAGCCATTACTTCAACCTTTTGGCAATGTGATGAAACAGATAGCATGTTGGACAGCTTTAGTCAATCAATTAATTAATTTGTTTATTCATTATAATTACATAGACATGATTTAGCTCTGTTAGAAACATATTTTGATCTATGCTAATGCCCTATAGTGGGTTTACTCCCAGTGATGACTGGAAAAAACTGACAAATATACATTTAAATTTTCCCATAAGAAACACTTACATTGATTATTAGACCATTAAAAAATGTAAAAAACTTTCTATACTCTTCTGTTTTTCAAGATGTATTTATACGGATCGCCTTTTTGTTTCTAGAAAAATGTCAAGAGCAGATCTCACATTCTGTGGGTTATTTTGTACTGAATGAAGAACCAGCAATCATCAAGTGCCCAGGCTTCCAGCATGTTCAGTTGGACCGTTCTATAACTCATGACCAATCATTTCATTTGGAGTGGGCCATAAATGGTCCTGAAAATGTAAATATTGAAGAAAAATCTAGAATACAGACTAACGATGAAGCCTTATGGTTCCTGCCAGCTTTATTAGAGGACAGTGGAATCTATACTTGTGTTCTGAGGTACTAATAATACACTTACCATATATTTATTCTTCTGGTATGTACCAGCTTTTCATGCACTGAATCATGTACTTCATGGATCTAGCTGGACACATCTCTTTACAGAGTACATTTTTTTTGGGGACATTGTGCTTTACAAAATAAATTCCAAACAATTTTATCTTACAAAATATGCACATAATTGATATAGATGTCATAACCTCCTGGAATTATGAATAGTGTTTATCAATAGTCACTAGAGCCAATAATACTGTAGGTCCTTTTGAGGAAAGAAAAAACTGTTCTATAAATCTCTGTAGAACAAATTTCTTAAAAATATGTTGGTCAAGTCATGAGAGGTTTAGCAGTAAGTCCATGGCTGCATGTCCAACCATTGGGATTATTGTTGTAAGCATAAGGGGCAATACAGGAACTTACAAGGTGGCAAGATTTATTTAAAAGAATAAGGTGTCTTCATAATTTTGCTGGGAGGGCAACAATTTAACATTTATTATAAAAAAAAATGTATATAATGCTAGCATACTACATATAGCACTTTACAGTTAGTTTGTATTAAAACATGGATGTGCCCATGCCGAGAAAATTGACCAATGAATTTATTTTGTAACCTGAATTGAAATAGCTTTTTAAATTAGAAACAGCATTAAGAGGGCACCTGGGGATAAATTTACTAAAATTCTGTTTTGGTTCTAAAACAAAACCGACCAAAATCAATGGACATCGTCGTTTTGATTTAAAAAAATCTATATTTACTAACTTAGATCTTTGTTGCTCTAAATGCCATCGGTTTTGATCTTTCAGTTCAAAACTGATGACATTTAAAAGTACAAACACAGCTGCAAACCTGTCCAAACAGGTTTGTTTAGGTAAAATGTAATTAAAGGGTATAAAAAAATGCGTAGGGCAGTAAGTAAGTAGCCCTGGACCTTTCAGCCTGGACTGGTATGAGAAAATAGAGGGACAGGATGGCACAGTGTGGGGTTCTCCCTATTTTCATTTAACTAGCACCTGACTGAACTAGCCAGTATGGTAATGCCATAGCAGGGAGACACACAGTCGGGGTCCCACTGCCATAACTTTAACCATCCCCAAAATAGTGAACTGATTTAGGGGAGGACCCAACACATTAACCATTTCTTTACTGTTTACTGTAACAAAATCTGCACAAATCATAGTAATCTGTGCATTTCTTCTCCCAAACTCGCCTGTCTCAGAAAGGTCTATTGTTTGGACAGGTTTGCCATCATTCTGTTATCGGGTTTTGGTCAGTTTTAAAATCTACGGGTTGTATAGTTGTCTATGTAAAAGCTATTGTTGGTCCAATGTTGTAAAATGTTCTAAAGTTGGCTGGTTTTTTTGTTCCCCAGACTTTTGCCCTTGGTAAATATGCGGTTTTGGTCGTTTGAAAAATCAACAGAATATCGACCAAAAAATACAAAACCGACCTTTGATAAATTTACCCCTTGGTGTGTGATTTTATAATTATTTTTGTTTGTACAATTAGTTAGTTTAGGGGACTTTTACCACACTACTTGAATGGAATTAATTAATAAGTGTCATGTTTAGGGTTTTAAGATTTGAGTCAGGACCCCTGGACTGGGATGACGGGCTGTAGCAGAATAGTGGTGTTAGGATCACCTGGTGCCTTCAGAGAGGTCAGTGATACCTGCAAGGCTCCCAGTCTGCCCCTGGAACCAATTAAGTGGAACTCAACCCCTTACCGTGAATATACAGTAGGGATAAGAGTCTGGAAACAGTGTTGGAGAACTCAGGGGACAGCACAGTGAGTAATTCAGGTAATTGGTAGTCTTCCTGAAATCTGCTAACAGATGCTGCATACCGATTATCAGAGCTGGATCATTGGACCCTAAATCCTCAAAGAGGAACCTAGACCTAGCACCCAGATGCCAACAACTGGAATGAACACTGTAGCAGAAACTAAGCATGAACCTCAACACTCTAGGAGAGGACCCATCGGGTAACAACCACAATCGACAGAGGTACAGATGGCATGGTGAGTAGTGAGCTGCAATGCTGAATAAAAGCAGTATATGAGGTAAGGAGTAAGCTGAAGTATAGGTAGGTTTAAAGTGCACTTGAACCTGCAATGAGCAAAAGAGATATACTCAGATGACTTCCTAGAAGATGAGGTCACTGTGGCATAAGACTTGGCACTGGAAGCACTAGGAGAGTATTTGATATGCCCAGGCTACTTCAGAATACTCTATCAAGCAAGCTGGAATTGAATCATATATGAATGAACATATTGATTTAACTCACAGACTTGGGCTGTAGATGAGTGGGACTGTGGAGAGCAGCAGCCAGCCAGTGTGGAACGGCAGGCTTGAACCAGAATGGGATCAGAGAGAACAGCAATCAGCCAGATTGGAGCTGCAGGCTTGAAATGGAATGGGACCGGAGAGAACAGCAGCCGACCAGGAGTGGGACTACAGGTTTGGACCGGAGTTTGATTGGCGGTAGCAGTAGCCAGCCAGAGTGGGACTGCAAGTTAGGTCCTGAGTGAGACTGGTGAGGATAACAGTAGTCGAGTCGAAGTGGAACCAGTGCTTGAACACAGGCTGGTAGGTGCGGGCTTGGAAACAGCATCAAGTTCAAGACTGCAGAGTGGATGGTGTACTCAGAGGCAGCAGCTTGCAGGAATCCACAACACAGGTTTAGGCAGTGGATCTGAGGTAGCACTTGCTCACTAGTGAGTGAGATGACTGGAAGGTAAAGAACCACATTGTTCAGGCAAGGTGCTTGTGCCAGGTGCATGTTTAAATTGGGTGCTCTTGGAAGAAATAGGCTGAAGTGGTCATGTGAGCACAGGAGACAGGATACTGGTGTTCACATTATCATAGACAACATTGCTGCACCCATGAATATCAGGAAATGGATTGACAGCACACTGGGACAGAATCGCCCATCTTGGTTAAGCACTGCCGGACAGGGTAAGAATGACTAAGTCCCGGTTTTTGTCACAATAAGGTTCAGTGCTACAGGGCCATTGCAGGCATTTCCAGCAATAGCTACACCCATGGGGAAGCCTAATAAGAATAGCGCTGTCCTCTGACCACTATCGCCATCTCTGGATGGCGTCAGCCGGGTCTGGCTAGGGAACAAAAGCTTATTACTAACTAGTAGTTAAAGTCCAGGCTTTCAGCACAGTGTGGATTTGTTAACCAGCAAAGCTAGACTGGCCAGGGAGCCGCAAGATCCCTATTTCTGCTTCCAGACAGACAATATTGGTGAGGAGCTGAGCATTGCTCAGCTGTCCGGGAAAATATTAATTGGCAGATTGGTATATTATGACTAATATTTATAAATAGACTCTTTTTGGAAACATACTTTACACCAGGGGTTCTTAACTCAGGTCATGTTTTGTGGATTTCTTTAATCATGCATAAAAGAGTTAATCTAATTTGCTGGGTCAGTAATTATACCACCTGCTTCCACAGACAGAAATCCTCAAAACATGAGGTTGAGGCTGAGAACCACTGATTTACACCAACTGATTTTTCCTTAAACTGCAATGACGCATTAGGCCTGATTCCAAGTCGGACGTAGCGGCATACGTGTCTGCGTCTTCTGCCTTTCACGCGTTCGCAACTGTATGCAATTGCCACTGCGAAGCCCTTCCCTGGTGTACATCGTTTATCCGCATGTGTAAGGACAACACAGTACTAAGCAAACATGAATGTGGTTTCACATAAAAAATGGCTGCTCTCTGCATCTCTTTTTATAACTCAAACAATATCAGAAGATGCAAACTGCACACCATTTTTGGAAAAGTGAGCCTGTGCCTCTGTGCCATGCTTTCCTCTAATGTAAAATATTTTAGCAAACAACTTTTTTTTGTCTTGAAGTGAATTTATAGTTGTTGCTTATAATATTAATATATTTCATTTCAGAAATGCATCCTTCTGCATTGAAATAACAATGTCTCTGACTGTCATGAGTGATACAGAAATGTCATTGTCTGGTATTGAATATCCACAAATTGCCCTTGAACACTCAGACTTTCACATGAATTGCCCAGATCTAAAGGACTTTAAGAAAGATCCTACAAATATGCGACTAAAATGGTATAAGGTATGAATAGTTAACCACTTAATTAGAATCTTTATCAAATAAATCTAAGAAGTTGAATAGCAGTGGTGCCAGCAGTTAGATTACTGATCAATAGCTAAATATCCTACATGGAGTATTTTTATACTGTGCATGCAGTTGGACATACAAAGAATGTGGTGTTGCATACAAACGTTACAGCAGGAGGGGTCAATACACAACGAGCTAATCAGAAGTGGCTAAACAGTAATGCTGATATCCATTATCATAGTGTATCATTGCGCCAGCTCTGCAACACCTGATATATATGAGATATATCCCTCCTATGATGCATACTGTAACTGTGGATGTGTATAAGGCATTATGTGACAGCGCCTTTATTTCACTAGGTTTGGCTGCCCCTGTACTGACTCTCCAGGGAAAGGGGATACAAGTCAACAGTATGCAGAAGTCTATGCATGGATGCATGCTTACACGTTTTGGTGCACATTTGTGTTAAACTATGAGTTCTAAATGTGCAGTTTTCTTTTTTTATACCCACATAAGGATACAGAATTGAGAAACAAGTTAGCTCACCAGGATCATATACAGAGATATGTTGCAGTATGTGATAAGTACATGAACATTATGTTTTCTTTGATTAGGATGGAGAACTTTTGCTGAATAACTCCAATTTCAAATACTTGGATGGCAACACACATGCTCTCATAAATAATGTAAGCCATAATGATGAAGGATTTTACAAATGCCAGTTAGCCATTACCCATGAAAACACAGATTTCACTGTTTCAAGGATTATCCATCTACGGACTGTAGGTAATTTATAGCCTAAGAAAACATGTTTGGTACTGTATTATATAGTACCATGATATCCTGTCACTAAATACACAGGAAATGTTATTTGTAATATGTCCATGAAAATAAAATAAAAACCAGAAGAGAAATGGAGCCTCTCATTATGACATTGTTTTTCACATGGTTATAAAATTGTTGTGCTTTAATATTTTGATATACTACTTAGTTTGTTGTGTAACAGCTTTTATTTCTTTGCCATGTATAGGACAAGATAAGAGACAGCATCCAGTCATTGTGAATCCGAGTTGCAAAACTATAGCAGCTGCCATAGGTATGACCCAAAGGATGTTAAGTTAATGATGTAGGCAAGGCTAGCTTTGGGCAGTGCCATTGGAACCATCCCAAAGAACCACACTTAATGCATTTCTCCAGACCCTTTTCTTTTTTGATAAATAGTTTTGGTAGAGGTTCCTGCAAGGATGTGTGTGCAGCCTATGGGTATGTGATCGCCCGCTGGCACCCCACTGTCTAGCAGACTTATTTGGCTGTTTGCAACTTTTAACCAGCCAAATAACCCTGGATCCATTTCACAGAAAGGTTATGCTTAAAAATTTAGTTCCTGGGACTCTGGTAAGGTAAAGAAGCAACCCAGTTAAAGGTTGTTGAAAAATGCTCTATTTGTTCACTATTACACTGGCAGGAGGAGATACAGTCCCAGTGGTATAAGTATACATCTATCTATCCTGTATTTAGTAGGACTAAGAGGTTGGGCAATTTAGAGACAAAGGGGAGGCTTTGCCATAGCAGCCAATCAGATTTTATAATTTTGAAAATCTAGTAGAAAAATGATAGCTAGAACCTAATTAAGTGTTCTAACTATATCTCCACTTTTTTTCTTTTCAGACATTAGAGTAAATCAATCCAAGTCATAGAAGATGTATTTTTTAAATGATTGGAATGATTGTATTACCCCACCCACGCTTAATCTTTCATCCAGCCTCCCATAATCCAAACATGCCCTTAAACCTTCTTTTATTCATTCTAGCCTACCTTCTATACTCATAACTCTCCAGTCTCTGACGTCCCACACTATTCTGCCTGTTGTGTCCACATATAGCCGTTCTAGATTGTACTTTACTGCTAGCAGTGCCCTCTCCCCTTTGTCTTCTCTGCATAATTCTATTATTGCACAGTGACAATATGTATTTATGTAAAGATGTGAAATTGTTTGCATCGGTTTGTATTTATGTAACTTGTTTTTTTCTATTTACTTAGTTTGGCACTACGGAACCCTCGTGGTGCCATATGCTGTAAATAAAAGATAATAATAATAAGACCTCCTCCCCATATGGCTGACAACTGTCATGCATTCACATGGCTAGTGGAAGCATAAATTTTGAGAGTGCTCATGAATCCCAATAGAACTGGTGCCAATGACTCCTGCTATACCTTAGTCAGTAGCTAGTGCTTCCTTCAGTAGTAGTTTCATGGTGTATTCCTTTCCCCCTACTTAGGGGCATATCCAATTAGCCGCAGGGTTTCACCCGCAGCTAATTCTTGGGCAAAAGTCCCGCGACGCGGGGATTAGCTATTCAATTAAAAAGCTTTTTCCCCGCGCCATTAGAACGGGACTCTTGCGCGAGAACACACTGATTCCGCGAGAACTGCGGAATCAGTGTGTTAAACTCTCTCACGCGATGCCGAACAGGGTGGCTTCACGCGGATTTTACCTTGCACCTACAGGAGGTGCGAGGTAAATCCCAACATCGGGGACTCGTACGCGAGGTATCAGGGACACCCGTGCATGGAATCCCCGCTAATTGAATCCCGACCAGCGCAATAATTAGCCGCGGGGTTAATTGGATATGCTCCATAGTGTGCCCTCATCACTGATGTGTGTGACCTTTAAAGGAAGAGAGGAGTTTATGGCAGACCTTGTTAGGCACTATACAAACCCCACTGTGAGTGAAGTTTCACCCCTTACATAAATTTCCATGCCCCTCCAGTGGTATATTAGGAGTCCGCAATGTATCCTTATAGAATATTCTATATTATGTCTATGAAACAATGGCAAGGGGTTGGAAGATCTTTCAGCTATATCCTAAGGACCATATAAAAATACGTTACTACCATAAAAATAAGTTTTGGAAAATGCCATTTACAGTATATGCCTCCCAGAAGATCCTTTCCTGCACTGAGCACTTCCAACAATGGCATAGCTGTAGGTGCCATTCATACATTTATTTTTCAGAACAAGCCCATGTTATATGCAAAAACCAAGTAAGAGAAATGTTGGAACTGAAGGGTAGTCACGTAAATGGGAATTCCCATACATTTATTATACAGAATTTAATGGACTTATTTGTGCCTAAATAATTTCAATGCAAGTACATTAGGCCTATTAAAGCAGAGAAAATTGGAGGTAAAGGCACTAATTTGTGTTATTCTAAAAAACAGTCTTAATTTAAAAGTACAAAATGACAAACCTAATATATATACTGCCCGAGGTCTCCTGTCAGTGCTCTGAAGGGGTGATTCAGAACAGGACGAAATTGCAAGCAGCTTTGCAATTCCGTCCTTGCAATTATGCAAATACAGCAGGAGGTGGCTGACACACCCTGCTGCATTTGCGATCCTAGCACTTACGACCATCTTCAATCAGGCAGAGGCATAGCAAGGGCTGCATGTGATCACGCAGGACCCTGTTTGCACATGTGTAGGACAGGTCCAGCGCATGCTCAGATTCCCGAAAATTGGGAATCTGCATTCAGCATTGCATGCTATATTAGCCCCTGAATCCATCATGCGGTGCAGAGGTAGTTATGTAAAAAATAAGGATCTCACACTTGGCCCTTTATTAATGATGAGGGCTGTAAAATTATGTCTGTAAACAAGTGGTAAGCATTTGAAAGTACCATTTCACTCCTACTTATTGTATAGATCACAGGTTCTCAAACTCGGTCCTCAGGACCCCAAACAGTGCATGTTTTCCATGTCTCCTTACAGAATCAAAAGTGAAATAATTAGCTCCATCTGTGGATCTTTTAAAATGTGTCAGTGAGTAATGACTACACCTGTGCACCAGCTGGGTGACCTGGAAAACGTGACCTGTGTGGGGTCCTGAGGACCGAGTTTGAGAACCACTGGTAGATATATAGTTCATTTCGGCATCACAGCATCAGTGCACATTTGCACATAAGCTAAGCAGCTGGCTAATAATGACCATACTTGTCATTATGTAAAAAGAGACAATCTGTTACAGAACTTTAAAAGGAAAATAAGGAAAATGGCCACCTATCACATACTACTGATCTAGTGCGACTCGGGTACACCAAAATATTGGCCCAATAAAATTATTCATCACACCGTGCTCTATCATTATACAGTATGTTTTACAGTTGCCTGAATGTGTTGTAATTGCAAGTAGGATATAATATATATGCTGATTTCTCCAACAGGTTCCAAATTAGTGATTCCATGCAAGGTCTTCACAGGGCACGACAAAAGCATTCTCAATGTGTGGTGGGTGGCCAATGACTCATTTGTTAATGAACTCTTTGAAGATGGCCGTGTTACAGAAGGGATATTACAGTAAGTATATTATATTTCATATGATCATTGAAAGACAACCCAATGTACTGTATAAGTGATAAATACTTTGTATTAATAGTTTGTATTTAAATGTTATGATGCAATAATAAGCAATGGAACATACTGTAGTTGTAATTTGATAACTAAGATAATTTGACTACAATATAGTTTTCTAAAGCAGCAAAAAGGCTAAGATGAATCTGTTACCTTAATAAATAAATGTCAAGTTTTTTTACTGTTTTCCTCCAAATACTGCTAATCATAACAATGTTATTATTAATTCCTTTAAATGCTTGGCAATAATGATAGCCAAAGATAACCTTTGTTCCAAATAGTTAATAGAATGATCGTCATTTATATATAAAACACATTGTGATTATATCATTAGCAAAAATTAGTGTTGTACTGTTTAATAATGCTTTAAGTATTACAATTAAAAGGCCAATGTAACATGATGGATTACTTAATTATTGCTTAATAACTTTGATAATGTACAGTAGTATCAGTCAGATATATTAAGCAAGAAATTATGATTTTTTTCACAGAGAATTACTGTGATAAATATCTATTTAGTGAAGATCGCAAAACCAGTGTCTTCAATTGAAAAATAGTAGAAATGCAATATTTGCATATACAGTATATCATTTAAATATTGCAAATATTTATCGGATTTTCTTGTTCTTGTTTATCGCATGCTTCATGGCATAGAAATAGCTTTTTTATAAGAAATAGTTAAGAGAGTAGGATATGAGAAACCCCCATGTTTAGGAAGACCTAACATGTAGTGCAGCTCCTCCTTTTTCTTGGCCTACTAGTTACTAGTGAGCAGATGCCTTCATCACAGACCACTTCAACTGAATCTTTTACTATTATTAATTATTCTACTTGTGTAGGTAAATGTGTCCATAATATATGATATATTTTAATTGAGTAATTATAATCCTACCTTACTGGCAATGGGTAATCAAAATATGTTGTTTGTGGTTTGGATGACTGCGCATGCTCCACTCCTTGCAGGCACATACACAAGGCTTCAGATTCCAGGGTGTTGGTCTACAAATTTGTTATAAGCTGAAATGAAAACCATCGCATCGCTAAACTATTTTCTCATTCCACAGTGGTTTTTGCATTGTGAGTTTACTCAGAATCCTTTTGTTACATTCCACAGATAAAATTCACAATAATACTCATATTTTCTAACGAAATTTTTGTGGAAATGATACATCGGCCCCTAAGTCTGTTGATGACCCTTCAACTATAAATTTTAACTACCGTATATACTCGAGTATAAGCCGAGTTTTTCAGTAAATTTTTTGTGCTGCAAAAGCACCCCCTCGGCTTATGCTCGAGTGATGCCCGCATGGTACGCAGCTGAGTAGCGTACCATGCGGGCCGCGGTGCAGACTGTGTCTCTGTGACACAGCTGCACCGCGTGTGTAGCGCTGACCGGACGGAGTTCGGTCAGCACTACACACTGCCAAACACACAGCCGCCGGTGCCAGCAGCTGTGTGTTTGTTGTAATCCTAGAATGGGGGGGAAAAAGGGAAATTTGGGAAAAAGGATTCTGCACAAGAGAAAAAGTAGAATAGAAATATAGATAACCAACTATAGATACAAATTACTGGAGAAAAACCTCCTGTTGAATTGAGATTGTTGGTGGTGCTCCCAAAAGTCAATTATTATAAACAGAAAAAATGTCCCTACACAGGCAGGTTAAGTGGACTCTTTTACTGGGGCACTCTTGAATAGTAGTTTGAAATGATATGATGAATAATTGATAAAATAACAATTTTAATTCACTCGTTAAAATATTGGTGCTAACAGCACTGGAAATACTGAATACCAAGACAAGACAAAAAGACGAACATAAACATATAACATATAATATAATAAATCCTGCCTGAAGTATCCAATCAATATTCTTATCGCAGGGAAAAAAGATTAGGGCGAAAATATAGCCTATCTCTTTGAAGAGATGGTGAAGGCTGGCAGCCGCAGACAAGGTAAGTGTGGAAAAACAATAAACACAAAGCAGGTATCCCTTACCAATGGTGACCATACATATCCCTGTTGTTTAACAATAAGCTTAGGTAGAAATGTAATCACATAATAAATCCACTTATTTCTAAATGATGGATAATAGTGCCTCTGTGTCTAAATATCATAAACCACAGTCAGATATTTATCAAGCTACTAATTGAGGCCTAGCATGCAGTCTGCAATCAGTGTAAAATGATTCTAGGCTTGGCACAAATGGATAACAGCTTTAAAGATCATCATTTGCTAGGTTTGTTTAAAGCTGTTATCCATTTGTGCCAAGCCTAGAATCATTTTACACTGATTGCAGACTGCATGCTAGGCCTCAATTAGTAGCTTGATAAATATCTGACTGTGGTTTATGATATTTAGACACAGAGGCACTATTATCCATCATTTAGAAATAAGTGGATTTATTATGTGATTACATTTCTACCTAAGCTTATTGTTAAACAACAGGGATATGTATGGTCACCATTGGTAAGGGATACCTGCTTTGTGTTTATTGTTTTTCCACACTTACCTTGTCTGCGGCTGCCAGCCTTCACCATCTCTTCAAAGAGATAGGCTATATTTTCGCCCTAATCTTTTTTCCCTGCGATAAGAATATTGACTGGATACTTCAGGCAGGATTTATTATATTATATGTTATATGTTTATGTTCGTCTTTTTGTCTTGTCTTGGTATTCAGTATTTCCAGTGCTGTTAGCACCAATATTTTAACGAGTGAATTAAAATTGTTATTTTATCAATTATTCATCATATCATTTCAAACTACTATTCAAGAGTGCCCCAGTAAAAGAGTCCACTTAACCTGCCTGTGTAGGGACATTTTTTCTGTTTGTTGTAATCAGCAGCCGATGAGAGTCTGTCAGACTCTCACCGGCTGCTGCTGCTCCCACTGCGGGAGCCATCTTCCGGCTCCCGCAGTGGGTAATGGGAGAGACGTCATGACGACGTCTCTCCCATAATGCAAAGCGGCCGAAGGAGCTGATAACAGCGGCGGGACCAGGAGCGGGGTTTCAGGTAAGTGTTTTTTTTTATTTTTATTAGGACTACTGGGGGCACTACCAGGGGGGATTACTTCTGGTGGCACTACCAGGGGGGGATTACTTCTGGGGTCACTACCAGGGGGGAATTACTTCTGGGGGCACTACCAGGGGGTATTACTTCTGGTGGCACTACCAGGGGGGGATTACTTCTGGGGTCACTACCAGGGGGGAATTACTTCTGGGGGCACTACCAGGGGGGAATTACTTCTGGGGGCACTACCAGGGGGGGATTACTACTGGGGGCACTACCAGGGGGGGATTACTACTGGGGGCACTACCAGGGGGAATTACTACTGGGGGCACTACCAGGCACTACCAGGGGGAATTACTTCTGGGGGCACTACCAGGGGGAATTACTTCTGGGGGTAAAACCAGGGGGAATTACTTCTGGGGGCACTACCAGCTGCTGCATTTCCCACCCTAGGGTTATACTTGAGTCAATAAGTTTTCCCAGTTTTTTGTGGTAAAATTAGGTACTTCGGCTTATATTCGGGTCGACTTATACTCGAGTATATACGGTATATATTTTCACTTATAGAAGGTTTCCACTCCTTGTCTTGTAGTTAGTTGCAAAGCAAGATAATGCTGGTTTTTCCCACTATTTAGCTCTTAGTTAAGGTTCATGGTATTTCCAGTCCATAGTCCTAGTCCTTCCCTAATGAATGTCCAAATGCTTTGCCCTAACGATTAATGTTTTCACAGTGTCAGTGAAAAGAGTAGAAGTCTGCAATTTTCTGCCTTTTCTACTGTATGAGGAATTTACTGTACATTGTATGGGACCTTTCTGCGCTTGCCCCTGAAACCGCATGCCCATCAGCCAGGGGCATTTCTAGAGAGGAGAGGGCCCGTGTGCAGTTTCCGACACGGGTCCCCTCCTATCCGCCCGGCAGCCGGCAGCGCACTGAGCTGTGCACGGCCAGCGCCGGAGTTATAGACTCTGGGCACTAGAGTGTGCCCAGAGTCTATAGTGTATGCACAGGTCACCGGGAAAATGGCCACTGCGGCCATTTTCCCTGTACTGCGCATGCACAAACGACGGGAAAATGGCCACCGTGGCCATTTTCCAGTCATTTTACAGCGCTGAACCCCCGCGCCGCTGTGGGACTCCGGAGACGTAAGTCATATAATGGGCGCTGGGTGTGCGGTGCGTGGACCCCCTGGACCCAGGGGCCCCATTATAGATACGCCCCTGCCATCAGCCAAAACATTAAAACCGTCTGCCTAATATTTTTTAGGTCCCCCTCGTTTCGCCAAAACAGCCCTGACCTCCACAAGACCTCTGAAGAGGGGTGGTTTAAGAGAGGAGGGGGCCCGTGTGCAGCCTCTGAGAGGGCATCCTCCTTTCCGGCAGTGCAGTAGACCCTGGCTTTGTGCCAGAGTCTACTGTGCATGCACAGGTCTCCAGGAACATGGTACGCACTCTATGTTTCCGGAGACATCTTTATTGAACATGAAAAATGACCGCTGCACCATTTTTCCAGTGATTTCTGTCTGCAGCGCTGGCCAATTCAGGACTCCGGAGAGTTAAGTACTATATAATGTAATATGGGTGCATGGTGTGCGGTGTGGGTCCTCATGGACTCAGGGGCCCGTGCACACCACACACCCTGCATCTGTTACAGATACACCAATGCCTCTGAAGGTTTAGTTGCAAGGTGAAGCCTCCATGGCTCGTACTTGCGTTTCCAGCACATCCAACAGATATTCGATCGCATTGAGATTTAGGGAATTTGTAGGCAAAGACAACACCTTAAACTCGTTGTCATGTTCCTCAAACCATTCCTAAACAATTTTTGCAGTGTGTATTATCTGCTGATAGAAGCCACTTCCATCAGGGGATACCATTTCCATGAAGGGATGTAGTTGGTCTGCAACAATGTTTAGGTAGGTGTCAATGTAACATCAACATGAATGCCAGGAACCAAGGTTTCCCAGCAGAACATTGACAAGAGCATCACACTGCCTCCGCCAGCTTGCCTTCTTTCCATAATGCATCCTGTTGCCCCAGGTAAACAATGCACAAGTACCTTCCCCAGGTAAGCAATGCACAAGTACCTGGTCGTCCACATGATGTAAAAGAAAACATGATTAGACCTTATTCCATTGCTCCATGGTCCAGTTCTGATTCTCACCTGCCCATTGCAGTGGAAGGGGTCAGCATAGGCACTCTGATTGGTCTGTGGCTATGCAGCCCCTTATGCAGCAAGCTGCAATGTACTATGTGTCACAACACACCGGATCCCAGTGCTTACTTACAGGGTTCGGCAGCGCTGGTCATCATCCGGATAGCGGGTGGGGAGTACTGGGCACCCGCTGCTGAAGTCCTTGGCTCTTTCTCTGCTGCCAGCTGCAGCTCCTCCTCACAGCTGCGGCTTTCATAGGGCTGTGTGTGCCACTCAGAGACAGATTTAAAGGGACAGGTGCACCCACTAGTGACGTCACTATGGGCAGCAAATTTAAACTATCACTATATAGGAGTCTGGACACTTTGGGGTGTGTGGTGCACATGGGGCCCTGCAGCCATTACCTATACTTACCTCCACAACAATGCCACTGTAATTAATGGTATAATCCATGAGAAAGTGGTGCAGGCACCATTTTCCCTGAAGATTTGTGCTTGCATATATAACAAATAATGTGGAAAATGGTGTAGGAATCAGAGTCTACATAGCAGATGTGCCATGAGAGATTGGGGGGTCCCTGATGGAGTCTGCAAACGGCCCCCACCTCTCTTAAACCACCCCTGGCCAGTGCCCCACTTCTATTACTTTTATTAGGGCTAGGTTTCTTCATATTACCTTATGTGTGTCTGTAAAGTAGTCACATAACGGCCAATGTTACATGAGGATCACATTCTTCCTAACCACACCCATAACAAGACTGCAAACACAAAGACTCACAGCAGCCATCTTCCAACTGTATTTAAAACATGTTTGAGTATAATATTGGATTATTATTAGGCATCAGAGTAATTAGGGGCCACACAAAAAAAATTTGGTCAAATGCCACCTATTAACATTGATATTGCAACATTTATGCCCAGCTTTGGGTTGATAATGGGACACAGTCCATTACCTCCTGCTTTAGCGTGAACTACTTGCTCCATATAGTAAAATTGTGCTGCGGTTGGGTCTACTAAAGATAAACATATTCCATGAGACATTTTTTTTTTTTTAATTGTGAGAAAGACATATGGGATGACTTGCTCTTACAACTCCTTATTGTATGTATTTTCCTTCGGCAGGCACTGTTCAATGGTGGTGCACTATGGGGCCATTATGGGGCTGCAGGGTTGGACTAGCCCACAGGGGTACAGGGGAAATCCCCATTGGGCTCCACTGACAAGGGCCCCATCCCTTCTCTAGGTGTCTGGTTATAGACTGTGCATATGTTACATTATACTGCATTCCCAGGATTGTGATGTATTTACTACAATGCATTGCTGTATTTACTACAAACCATCACTCTGGTGAATTATCATGCAGGTATATCAGTCTATATTTACTGAACATACCCCTTAAGCATGGGCCCTTTTACTGCCTTCCCCTGGTTGGCCCTTTCTGCCCCAGTCCGACACTGTGGAATTGATTAGAGTTGGGGGCAAAGCAAAAGAAAGGAGTAATTTTGCACCTTTTTGCCTACTGATGGCAATCCTAAGTCTAGACTTGGATAATGAAGGAAGGTTTATAACTTCAAAGGCAAAGAAAGAAGACACTGACATTAATCTTTCCAAGTTAGATTGTTTACTGAACCGGTAACAAAAACATAGTTTTGATCAATGCAATGAAGTAATTATACAAACATATCAACATGAAGAGCATCCACAGGCTAGGTTCATTCTAGGCCCAAATGGCATGAAAGAAAAATGAAAAGATGCTGACTTGATCATAATTTGGACAACCAAATTGAAAAACAGAGAATAATTTGATGTCTCTAGCAGTTAATGCCAGTGTTTTCTCATGCTCCCCTGGCCCACCCAGGAGAAACGAATAAAGGCATTACTCTCTTGAAGCAACTCTGGACAGAGCAACCAATAGACCTAGCAAGGTATAGGGTGAGTAGGTTGGGTGCTGATGCTAGGTGGCAATTCTATTCCCTACAACAAATATAGGCCCTGATTCAGAGACGAACGCTCTAAAAGAGCGCTCGCTCTGAATCTGGGCGTTTTTTTTTTTCGTGCGGCCTTCTGGCCACTCGCATAGCTATTGCGAACGGCCAGGATGATGGTCGCGGTGATCAAGACCATCACGACCATCGGCTTGCGACGAGACCCTTGTGGTAGGGTCTCGTGGCCGCAAGCCCCAGAGAGCTTCTGGCTCTAATAGAGCCGGAAACTCTCTCACTGACATCACTGGTGATGTCAGTGTGGCCACCCACAAACGGCAGGTGTTCGCTTGGGAACGCCTCCGTTTGTGAAGCCACGCCCCCGCCTACAAAATGGGGCGAGCTGTCAATTAACATCGACAACAGCCCCTTTTGTAGTGAGCCACGGAGCGAGAGATTTTCTCGCTCGCTCCGAGGTTTGCGCACACGCTCAAAGCGCTTGAGAGCGGGTCTGAATCAGGCCCATAGTTTGCAGGTCATAGATTCCTGTAAACTACTGTTTGTATGTCGGGAGGCTTGCCACCTAGCAACAGCTGGTGGGAAGACCTGGTAGTTGCATGGAAGATCATTTGGTCTCCAATAATGCTTGGCAAACGTATGCTCAGAGAATCAATGGGTGGCATGCTTTATGGAATGTAGGAATATAACTTTTGCTGCTGCACTAGAGGTGGCAGTATCCCAGATGGAGTGTGCCTTAATGGAGTTTACAGCAGGTAATAAATAACTGCAAAGCTTCACCTTTTTGTGGACCAGTAAGTTTCAATTATGAGGTGAGTTAGGAAATTAATAATTGGATTTGTCCTATCTTTGATTATATCAAACTCAACTATACAATTGGCAAAGGAGGGCATTTTAGATCAGTAATATAAATTAAGGTTAGCCCAACGCCCCTGGCCCTTAAGGCTAAATCAAGAAATAATGCAAATTCTCAATAAAATGACACTCTCTAAACTTGTGTCCAAGGCAGCTTAGAGGGTTAGAACAGGTTCTATGCTCCAAGTACTGTACTAGAATACTGTGGATTAATAGCACTGGGTAGGAAAAAACTCCTCTGAGTAAGTGATAGTTAGCTATGTCTTCAGCTAGCCTTGGTGATAAAAAGAGAAGATCTGAACCATAATAGCATATGATGGCTGATGCAAGGCCTGCTTCAAATTTGGCAGCCTGAAAGTCCAGAAAGCAGATAAGCTGTTCTAGATGTATTAGCAGTACTATGCCATACATTAAATTCTTTAATCATGGCAGAATATCTGGTGCTTGCATGGCCTCAGTGAGGCAATTATAAGGACTACTGTAGAAGGTGACAATCTTGAGTCTTGTAAGTAGCCCATTCATGTCATTCTCAATATGCACAGTGGCAACTTGTCCAGGAGCTCAGTGACTTCAAGCATTGTACTGTGTTAGGATGCCACCTTTGCAATAAGACAGTTCATGAAATTTCAGTCCTGCTGGATATTCCACGGTCAACTGTAAGTGATATTATTAGAAAGTGGAAGCATTTAGGAACAACAGCAACTCTACTACGAAGCGAAGGACAACATAAAATCACAGAGTGGGCTCAACAACTGCTAAGGCGCATGGTGCGTAAAAGTCACCAACGCTCTGCTGATTTCATAGCTGAAGAGTTCCAAACTTCCACTGGTATTAATGTAAGCACAAAAACTGTGCGGCGGGAGCTTAATGGAATGGGTTTCCATGGCCAAGCAGCTGCATGCAAGCCTCACATCACCAAGTCCAATGCCAAGCGTCGGATGGAGTGGTGTAAAGCACACCGACACTAGACTGTGGAGCAGTGGAAATGTGCTCTGTTTGTTTGGCAGTCAGATGGGCGAGTCTGGGTTTGGCAGATGCCGGGAGAATGTTACCTGCCTGACTGCATTGTGCCAACTGTGACATTTGGTGGAGGAGAGATAATGGTATGGGGCTGTTTTTCAGGGTTTGGGTTAGGCCCCTTATCTCCAGTGAAGGGCAATTTTAATGCTTCAGCATACCAAGACATTTTGAACAATGCTATGCTTCCAACTTTGTGGCAAAGTGTGGGGAAGACTATAAAGACATGGTTTGATGAGTTCGGTGTGGAAGAACTTAACTAGCCAGCACAGAGCCCTGACCTCAACCCCATCGAGCACCTTTGGGATGAACTGGAACGGAGATTGCGAGCCAGGCCTTCTCGTCCAACATCAGTGTCTGACCTCATAAATGGAATGAATGGGCACAAATTCCCACAGAAACACTCCAAAATCTTGTAGATAGCCTTCCAAGAAGAGTGGAAGCTATTATAGCTGCAAAAGGGGGACCAACTCTATATTAAAGTATATGTATTTGAATACAATGTCATTACAGTCCCTGTTGGTGTAATGGTCAGTTGTCTAAATACTTTTTTCCCATATAGTGTACTTTTGGGAGCCACCTGTCTAGGCATGACCTTTTGGCCTTGAATGTGACCTCTGATCTCACCTATAAAATTTCTCCTCAGAGATCTGCAGCTACCAGAATGGGCATTGTCAAGTGACCTCAGGGCTAAACTCATTAGTCCAGTTCTGGTCAACCAGCGAGCGTTAACTAATTGCCTTAAGTAGGATATATTTAAAAGCTATTGTGCAGAAAAAGCCTATAGCTCCTGATCTCCCATCCATAGCACTGGCAGTTATCACCCTGCTTAGCTTTCAAGCTATGGCAAAATTAATCTTTCTGAACAGAACATAAAGGACCAGCAGCATTGGTTATTTTAATACTGATTTACCTTAACATTTGGTCCATGGGGTTGCTTTAAGACCTATCATCCATGGGGTTGCTTTAAGATCTATCATCCATGGGGTTTCTTTAAGATCTATCATCCATTTGGTCAATGGGGTTGCTTTAAGACCTATCATCCATGGGGTTGCTTTAAGATCTATCATCCATTTGGTCCATGGGGTTGCTTTAAGACCTATCATCCTCATGTGAACATAAAGAGGAGAGGAGAACTTCAAGGCAAATAGTGTTGGTGCATATGGGAGCCCTGTAAAACTCCTTAAACCCCAATTGTCAGTTTTGGCTATGCAGCAGGAGTGGGCAATAAGTGGGCCCTCAGCCAATGCTGAACCACACATCCCACACACCCTACCATAAACTTAGCATGCCCTGAAAGCAAAATTTAGGCTGGGCATGCTAGGATGCATAATCCCACAGCAATTGGAGGGCCGCCTACAGCTGTTCTCTGGTCTAGCTGGGCAAACTTGTACACCTCATACCTCTGACTAAGCTTCCAGTGTGCGTTATATAATTTGGTGGGAGGTCTTACCTAATAAGTGCCATGCTGGCCATCTGTATATCACTATACTTGCCTCTTTCTAAAGAGGCTGAGGACCTAGTCACCTTTTCTGACTCACAGTCCACTGAAGAGGAACTTGGTAGACAGACACACATACTCAGGAAAGTTTAATAGTGAAGCATTCTGTTGGAACCACTTCTGCATTAAATGGGTGTCCTAATGGTGCTGGCTTTAGGCAGCAATACTATGCCAGCTACTAGCAGGAGAAATGTGACTGGTGCGAACATTGGTGCTTTGCCACCTCCGGGCAATTTCAGGGAAGGATCCATTTGTGCCTGAACAGGCATTCCTTTGCGAATTGTTCTCCACAATCGCTTTTGCACCTCATGCTTTGCTGCCTTGGGGCAATTGCAGGAAAGGATCCATTTGTGTCTGAACAGGCTTCCCTGTGTGAATTTATCTCCACATCCACTTTTACACCTCATGTTTTGCCACCTTTGCTTGAGTAGTCTCTGGAGGAAAAGGTGACTTCTGGCAGTGATTTGTACCTCAAACTCTGAGGTAGTAAAAAAATTATTACACTTACTTCAGAGAATATATATTTTTTCATCAGAATTAACAGTTTAAATGAGAAAGAATCATTACTAGCAGGAAGATACCACTTTATTTCTATCTCTTGAACAGAGGAGTTTACTTTTGGCAGTGACTTTACCTCAGTCTCTGAAGTAGAAAGAAAAACAAACAAACATTACACTCACCTGCTTTTTTAAATAACAGTGTAAATGATAGAGAACCACTGCCAACATTACTTAGTGGCTCTGCTGTCATATTATGGCAAAGCAATGGGGGACAGCTGTAAGTGTTCTGTTAAAGAAACAGACCCAGCTCACTCCCATGTCTGCGCTGTAGAAAAATCTACTTGAGGGTGGGCTCTAGCAGTCACATGACCATTAGCTCAGAGAGCAGATGCTCGGCCCCGCCCTCTTGACAAGTTAAGTAAGTGAATTTGTTTTTTCATTTTACTTTTTTACCTTGTTCCAGTGGTATTCTGGAGGTTTGCTCATCCACCCACATGCTGTTGTTAGGTGGCAAGCCTCCTGACGATCAAGAAACTTGTGATTTTGACGGACGACATGCGCTTTTCTGGAACGGCACATCACAGCCATCATGCTGAATTGAATAACCCTCTAAGAATAAAGATTAACTAAGACTTAAATGTATCATGTAAATAATTGTCATAAAAAAGTTAATAATCTTAATTCTTTCTTATTTTTTATTTTAACCAGAACAACTACAGAGACTGATGGCCAATACTTTGAAGTACCACTGATTTTTGAAAGGATTGAAGAGGAGGATTTTAGCACTGATTTTAAGTGTATAGCCAGCAATGACTATGGTCAAGAAGTTTTGCCAACACAGATAAAACAAGCAGGTAATATAAGTACTGAGGGTTACAAAATGCATATGCTATATTTGTATCAAAAATGTGTACAGTGCATAGACATGTGATTTGCTCAGTGCATCATCTATGGTTTTAAATCCGAGAGCATTTAAATCAGTTGCGAAAGGCAAAACAATGCAATATGCACGCTCTTTCCACATTAAATCAGTCAGGGCTGCCATCAGGAATTGTGGGACCCGGGACTGACAAAATAGGCAGGGCCCCCCCCAGTAGTGCACCCAGAAACCCCCCCTGATGGGACTACACTCTTTTTTTCAGAGACGGAGACAGCCTTGTCTTCGTCTCTGCACAAGCCGTGGGCCACCCACTATCACACACACACACACACACACCCCACACTGACTGCCTCATTCCCGAGATGTTGCCCAGAAGACAGCCATTCAATCAGCTGCTCACATTGCCGGACTTTCCCCACTCCCAGCCATTCTCTCTGCTGCCCGGCTCCGGCATCCACTGGCTTGTAGATGCAGACTGTCTCCTACCCAGCCAACAGCCCCCCGGAGTGGATCGCCTTTATGCAGTGTCCCCAGGTCTGTCTTGCATGCCCAGCCAGGGGTCATGTGCGTGGTGTCCTCCTAGCCAAAGAGCTAGGGCAACTTTCCCTCATGTTGCTTGCCCCTTCTATTCCTTATGCATCCCTCACTCTCTGCCCTCTACCCCCATATGCATCCCTCACTCTCTGCCCTCTCCCCACATGTATCACTAATGGTGGCCATACACGCTGCGATGCAGCGTGTAGGGCGACAGCCGATCCGTCGGCAGACGGATAGTGCTGTCACTGCCAGCAATCGTACGTTCCCCGCAGACCACACGATATGCCAGCGTCCCCCTCCTTCATCTGAATGGGATCGTACATCACATTCCAGGTCAGATGGTTTTGCAGGAAGACCTGGGGATGAGATGTACGACCCCGCCGGAGCATGCAGCATGATATCAGGTACGATATCGTGCCCATACACGGCACGATATAGCACCTATATTGTGCCGATCCGTCGGATCGGCACATATATCGTGCCGTGTATGGGGGCCTTAACTCCCTGCCCTCTCCCCATATGTATCCCTCACATTCTGCCCTCTGCCACCATGTGCCTGCATTGTGTCCCTATCCTTCACTTTCCTGCATTTGTCACTGGGAAGCCCCTCTCTAGAGTTCCTGGGTTTGCCCCTGCCCCCCTACAACCCCCCCTCCTAGAATTCCTGTGTTTGCCCTGCCCCACCTTAGGTTTGACATGCCTGCCCTAGATCTATTATCATTATTTGACGTTTTTTTGGTTTATAACAAAATGTCCAATAGAAGAGGTTGTATATTAGGATTTAATACTTTGTAGCCTAATTCTATTCTAAGCATTAAAAATTAGCTTATTTGAATAAAGTGTTTTTGATTTTTTCTCTGTAAAACATCTGTTAATCTTTAAAATGCAGTAGCTAGCTTCCACATGCTTTATATGGGAAAGCTAGTGCATCAGCACCATTGCATTGTCTGTCGACAACAAAACACGACAAAAACCATTGGTCAGTTTTTCCCATTGATAAATAGGCCCCCATTTATAACAGAAGTGGTGTACTGATTTTTATAAAGGGAAGCAACACAGCGTGATTACTGACCTATACCCCTACCCTACCCCCCATTCTGTGCAGTTTACTTCACAATCCCCCAGTTAATAAAGCCGGTCATCTGCCCTGCCCGCTTTTTCACACTTACCTTAGTTCCGAGTTCACCTGGCTGCTTCTCTCCTCCTTCCCCGGCAGACGCGGCTCCCTCCGGCGTGACGTCATGCGCGACAACCCCATGTAAAGGGTCAGGACGGAGTGTCCTGTATGTTGGTGGAGGAGCGGCCTGAGCGGGCTCTGGCTTCCTCCTCCTTTTAATTAATGAGGACCGGGTCGGCGGCGGGATAGTGCGGGCTGCAGCAGGCTGGGCAGTGGCGGTAGGAGCCGACGGGCCCCCCCCCCCTGTTCAGCCAGGGTTCAGGCCCGGGACTCCAGTCCCGGCAGTCCCCCCCCTGATGGCAGCCCTGTCAGAAGTAATTGGAAATCTAGCACATATAGGCCCCCATTTAGTAAAGAGTTTTATCACCAAAACGAGTGATAAATGTCACTGTGTATGATAAATGGTGCTCCAGCCAATCAGCTCCCAACTGTCATTTTTCTAACAGTTGACAGTTGGGAGCTGATTGGCTGGAGCACCATTTATCATACACAGTGACATTTATGAATCGTTTTGGTGATAAAGCTCGTTAGTAAAGGAGGCCCATTATTTTTTTTATGTTTGTGGGGGTAATTATGCAAATAGCTTTTTTGCTCAAAATGTACATCTTATTCGCACAAATAAAACTACATTATTAGACTACACTGATCAATTTGATGTGCAACATTTGTACATCTGTGTGCTTCTGAGTCTGAATCTGTATATGAAGTGCTACGATGCAGCGACTGCAGCTTTTTCTCACACCAAGTTCCGTTGTGGTACATTTCCAACTTTGTACGTGTTTAAAACGTATTCCCGTTTGGCTAAATTGAGGCTAGGTGTTTGAGGACACACCAGTATTAGACGTAAAACTGTTTGCTGCTTTAAATTTAACAGCAAACTTGCTGAAATCTCTCCATGGTTTCAGTAATCTTGTAACCTATTACATAACCCACTATGAGGCTGCTTTTATAGTGCAGCTAAATGAATTTTATCCTACTGGGAAAAAGTTAATTTCTTCTTTTTAAATCAGTGGTTTCCCCACAATAATGTGTTTAGATTAGGGATGTGCGGGATCGGATAAATTTGGATTTTCCCGCCAAGTTCGGATTTTCGCTGCCAAAAATCGGGTCTCGGAAAGAGGCAAAACGTCATCTTTCATGGACAAACATCAGTCCAGGAATGATGATGTTTGTCCATGAAAGATGACGTTTTGCCTCTTTCTGAGACCCGATTTTTGTCAGCGAAAATCCGAATTTGGCGGGAAAATCCAAACTAATCCGAGCCCGCACATCCCTAGTTTAGATGCAACCACCACTTGTTGAACATCATCGCAGATGTACAGTAGACAGGAACAGCTGTGGTGTTAAACATTGCCCATATGCCATACTAAGTACTTACATATACATTATCTTTTTAGAGTATTGGTTTAATTTACTATATTTGAGCCCCCATTGTTCATTTGGCCTGCATACAATTGTGATTTATCCTGTTCCTGTCACTTGACGTTGCTGTATAAATTTTGCTGCTGAGCATATTAGTAAGCATATTTGTTATTTTTTTATATATTTCCACAGCCTCCTTTTCTGCCTGGTACATTGCAGCAGTTCCTGCCCTTGTGGTTTTCCTGATTGTAGTGATTATATTCATAAACAGACACAGGAAATCTGGAAATAAGAAAGATTATTCTCTGGCCAAGTTATGAATGATTAATGTATCTTATTCTGTTAAAGCAAATGATTCACTTCAGTAGAAACAGAAATGGTCAATATTTGTACAGTACATAAAGTATAGTCCTTCTTAAGCAAGAATCAGAAACAATATTAATCACATTTCTTCCAACAGTGTTATCCAGTATTGTATCTAAGCTGCATGTATTCATCCATTTTGAAAGAATGCCTGAATAAAAACACAAATAAGACATGTGAATTGGTTTTCTGTGAACATGGATACACTTTGAATGCCTTAGAAGCCCACCTACTCAACTACGTGGAATCCTCATGTTGTTATGGGACATCATATACATTGAACGAGATGTATTAAGAATCACATTTAATGTCATAAGCGTCCCAATACTTACCTGCTTTAAGGTCAGATGGAATCCATAATTTTATTTTCACCGGACAGCTCCACGTTACCCCACTGTCCTGGCAAAGTTTTCACTTACAGATTTCTGATCCGGTTGATGTAAATCTCATACACAGCTGCGCATGCACTACTAGCCATTATCGGAGAGTGATTCTTCAGTAAGTCCTGGGAAAATATATGTAACATGACCGACAATTACTGTACATCACTTCTAGTCTTAAAGGGATATTATACTGAAGCATTATATATAATAAAATAATTCCATTCCTACACTATCAACACACCACGGTACATACTGATACATTAACTTGCCTGCTATTTATCTATTTTCAGGGGTATGTGTAACCTAGATGCAAATCTGCTAGGGGTAGTCATCAAGTGGCTGAGGGATTAGTAAATCTAAAATGCAAAGTGTTTTCTATAAAAGAGAGATTAGTAAAATTTACTTTTCTATTTGTAAGAAAAAAATAAGAAGAAAAAAGTGCATTTATCAACTTGCATGATGAACAGATGTGGATTGAGTAATTCTAAATCACCATATCAAGCTATCAGAGACAGATTTTACTGCAAACATGTCTAGGGGTAAGTGGTGTAATATGGTTCCAGAGAGCTTTAATCCTTAAGAGGATAACAGAAGTTTTAAAACATTTTTAAAAAATCTATTAAAATGAAAATATACGCATTAAAAAATTTTTCATTGATAAACAGTTTGTAGAGTATTACACCTTTTAAATATTGGGTGTCCCGGTAATTTTGTAAAGCCAATGATCATCTGCATTTATAAGCACTATTCATGAAACACCTATATAACAATTAGTGGACACGTATAATATAGAGTATGTTTTTGCAATTAACTTGACTAATAGGAGTTTAAAATACATTTCAAAAAGGCATGTTATATATATACAATAAAGCAATAGCCAATCAGAATTATAACTGCAGATATACATTGTTTTTGGTGAACATGAGTGCTGTTTTTTTTAATGCTTATACTGTATTCTTATAAAATGGGAAGTGTAACTGCAAGGCTGCTTGTCTTACTGTGTATAATTCCATAAATACATAATAAGTTACATTGCACAATTTAATTTGTGTGTGTAAAAGTTGTCAGCATTTGCTATGAGAACATTTGCAATGTTTGGTACATAAGGGAAATGACACGCTACTGTACATTGTGATGAAACAGTGGCATATTTATAATGGGTGCAGTGTGTGCGGGGCACACGGGCCCCCGGGTCCAGGGGGGCCCCGCATTGCACACACTGCACCCATTTTTTTTTTTAAACTTACCTGTCCGAGGTCCCGCGTCAGGTGTCACTGCTGCTCAGAACACCGGAAAAATGGCCGCCGCGGGCATTTGCCGGTGTTCTGCGCATGCGCAGTAGACTCCTGGCACTAGAGTGCGCCCGGAGTCTACAGAACGCCGGAAAATGACCACCGCGGCCATTTTTTCGGCGTGCTGCGCATGCGCAGTAGACTCCGGGCACACTCTAGTGCCCGGAGTCTACTAATGCTCCGGTGGCTGGCCAGCCACGTCAGTCGGCTGACAGCCACCATGGAGAGAGGAGGGGACCCCGCACGAGGAGTGCACACGGGCCCCCTCTCTTAAAACACCCCTGTGATGAAAGTTTATAATATAGGTTGTTTGAGTTATATTACCACTATAATCTTGCCTTAACCACTTGACATTGCTGAAATTCATCCTGATAAATGAGCTGCTGATTTTATGGTTGTTACCATGCCTTAGACTGGATGTTTAGTCGCGATAACCAGCGTTTTCCGACAAAAGTGCCAGCCATGAGGCTGTTCGGGCTGCACTAAGCCGGAATACAGCATTGTGGCTGGCACTTACGTCGGATTTATGCTCACACCTCAGGAGGGTGCGAGCAGAAGTCCTGTAGGCAGATTTAGCGCAGTCAATTGAATAGTCCCAGGAACTCCTTTCCGGAGCTATTCAACATTGCGCTGAATTGAATCGCCCCCAGTGTTTGGACATCAGTGGGTAATGTAACCTCTGCAATACTTTGAGCATTGAGAGGAGTCCCATTGCCAATTATACAATGCAGAAAAGAAAATGAGTTAGTCTAATCCCACTGCCATGAATATGGGACAATTTATGCTACCTATTCTGATCTCTACACATACTGTTTAGCAAACACCTATTAATCTTGTTCAATATTATTTTTTCTTACCTATGATGTTAAGCCGCTCAGATCTCAATGTGAGGATGTTTTACTGCATATACATTATGTTTATTTTTACTAGGGGTGTGCACCGGCCACTTTTCGTGTTTTGTGTTTTGGTTTTGGATCTGGATCTTTCTTCGTGTTTTGGATCTGGATTGGTTTTGCCAAAACCACCCTTGCGTGTTTTGGGTTCTGGGTTTTGTGTTTTGGATCTGTATTTTTTTGAAAAAAGCATAAAAACAGCTAAAATCACAGAATTTGTAGGTTTTTCTGCTCCTATGCTATTATTAACCTCAATAACCTTAATTTCCACTCATTTCCAGTCTATTCTGAATACCTCACACCTCACAATAGTGTTTTTATGTCCAAAAGGTTGCACCGAGGTAGCTGGATGACTATGCTAAGCGACACAAGTGGGCGGCACAAACACGTGACCCATCTAGGCGTGACACTGCAGTGGCAGACAGGATGGCATTGAAAAACTAGGCCCCAAACTGTACATAATGCAAAGAAAAAAAAGAGGTGCAAGATGGAATTGTCCTTGGGCCCTCCCACCCACCCTTATGTTGTATAAACAGGACATGCACACTTTAACAAACCAATCATTTCAGCGCCAGGGTCTGCCACACAACTGTGGCTGAAATGATTGGTTCGTTTGGGCCCCCACAAAACAAGCTGGCAATTTATCTGTCCCTGCACAAACTGGCTCTACGGAGGCAAGATGTCATCCTCATCCTCCTCATCCACCGATTCCTCACCCTCTTCAGTGTGTACATCCTCATCCTCACAGAGTATTAATTCGTCCCTGCTGGAACCACAGGTCCCTCTGTACGTTCTGGAGGCTGGTCTCCCTGGAAGAGTTGATAATTCATTTTATGAACATCATCTTCTCCACATTTTGTGGAAGCAACCTCCTACGCCTTTCGCTGACAAGGTTCCCGGCTGCACTAAACACTCTTTCAGAGTACACACTGGAGGGGGGGCAACTCAGGTAAAATAGAGCCAGTTTGTACAGGGACCTCCAAATTGCTTCTTTTTCCTGCCAGTACAGGTACGGACTGTCTGACATGCCTACTTGGATGCTGTCACCGATGTAATCCTTTAACAGACAGACGCACGCTTGTCGCTGCTGTGATGAGGATTCAAGTGCGGCTACAGCCCACACAATTCACAAAGACAGAAAAAAAAAAAGAATATTTTTATTGTTTGTGGAGCACACTTTGAGGGTTACACCACCCTTTAACAGACAGACGCACGCTTGTCGCTGCTGCTTTGAGGATACAAGTGCGGCTACAGCCCACACAATTCACAAAGACAGAAAAAAGAAGAAGAATATTTTAATTGTTTGTGTAGAACACTTTGAGGTGTCACCACCCTTTAACAGACAGACGCACGCTTGTCGCTGCTGCTTTAAGGATGCAGGTGCGGCTACAGCCCACACATTTCACAAAGACCGAAAAAAAAAGAACAATATTTTAATTGTTTGTGTAGAACACTTTGAGGTGTCACCACCCTTTAACAGACAGACGCACGCTTGTCGCTGCTGCTTTAAGGATGCAGGTGTGGCTACAGCCCACACAATTCACATAGAAAAAAGAAGAAGAATATTTTTATTGTTTGTGTAGCACACTTTGAGGGTGTCACCACCCTTTAACAGACAGACGCACGCTTGTCGCTGCTGCTTTAAGGATGCAGGTGCGGCTACAGCCCACACAATTCACATAGACAGAAAAAAGAAGAAGAATATTTTTATTGTTTGTGTAGCACACTTTGAGGGTGTCACCACCCTTTAACAGACAGACGCACGCTTGTCGCTACTGCTTTAAGGATGCAGGTGCGGCTACAGCCCACACATTTCACAAAGACCAAAAAAAAAAGAACAATATTTTAATTGTTTGTGTAGCACACTTTGAGGGTGTCACCACCCTTTAACAGACAGACGCACGCTTGTCGCTGCTGCTTTAAGGATGCAGGTGTGGCTACAGCCCACACAATTCACAAAGACAGAAAAAAGAACAATATTTTAATTGTTTGTGTAGCACACTTTGAGGGTGTCACCACCCTTTAACAGACAGACGCACGCTTGTCGCTGCTGCTTTAAGGATGCAGGTGCTGCTACAGCCCACACAATTCACAAAGACAGAAAAAAAAGAACAATATTTTAATTGTTTGTGTAGCACACTTTGAGGGTGTCACCACCCTTTAACAGACAGACGCACGCTTGTCGCTGCTGCTTTGAGGAAGCAGGTGGAATCTAGACGGGATTTGGAACCGAGGACACACTACCTCCATCAATTGTCTAAATCCCACTGCACTAATGTCGGATACCGGACGCACGTCTAACACCAACATAGCAGTCAAGGCCTCAGTTATACGTTTTGCTTCAGGATGACTGCTGTCGTACTTCATCCTCATCGCTAGGGACTGTTGGAGGGTCAATTGTTTAGTAAAAGTAGTGATGTTCCTACTTACTCTCTGGGATGATGAACAACTCCCAGCAGCAGCAACAGCACTAGGAGGAAGTTGTTCTTGATCTTTCCCTATTTTATTTTTATCGGAGAAAGTTTGGTCCTCCATTTATGTTATATTGATATATATACGTGCGGCTAAAGCGCACACAAACACAGAAAATATTTTTTTATTTTTGCTGGAGAGTAGTGCACTTTGTGGGTTACACCACCCTTTAAGAAATGAGCCAGCCGGCTCTTTACTTATGGGACACAGGCGCACGCTTGGCACTACTTTGTTGATGCACGTGCGGCTACTGCGCACACAATTCACAAACACAGAAAATAATTTTTTTTTTGGTTTGGACTGGAGTGTACTTTCGGGGGTTACAGCACCCTTAACGGTCAAGCCAGACGGCCCTTTACTTATGACACAGGCGCACGCTTGGCACTACTTTGTTGATGCACGTGCGGCTACTGCGCACACAATTCACAAACACAGAAAATAATTTTTTTGGGGGTTTGGACTGGAGTGTACTTTCGGGGGTTACAGCACCCTTAACGGTCAAGCCAGCCGGCCCTTTACTTATGACACAGGCGCACGCTTGGCACTACTTTGTTGATGCACGTGCGGCTACTGCGCACACAATTCACAAACACAGAAAATAATTTTTTTTTGGTTTGGACTGGAGTGTACTTTCGGGGGTTACAGCACCCTTTAACGGTCAAGCCAGCCGGCCCTTTACTTATGACACAGGCGCACGCTTGGCACTACTTTGTTGATGCACGTGCGGCTACTGCGCACACAATTCACAAACACAGAAAATATATTATTTTTTTAGCACTTGGGGGGAGCACCCCTGATGGACAGAGCACCCCCTGGACAACACTACAGCACTCCTTTAGGACTGGGACACTGCACAGGACTTTGGAGTGGACACAGCCCCTATGGAGAACTGACTGCACAACACAGTCCAGCCAGCCCCTATGGACTTTGAAGTAGTGGACACAGCCCCTATTAACAACAGCAGCACAGCACAACACAGCCAGCCCCTATGGACTTTGAAGTAGTGGACAACAGCAGCACTACACTACACTACACTACACAGCCCTAACTCCCACCCTCCCTCTTCACTGTCCTGAGCCGAGTGAGAAAATGGCGCCGACACGGGTACCTTATATAGGATCCAAAACCCGCGAGACTCGGAAGGCGGGATGATGACGTTTTGCCTCGATTTCAGATCCGAGTCAGGCGGGAAAAGTCGAGCCTGACTCGGATCGGACTCGGATCGGGGGGGCTCGGGGGGGTTCGGATTTTAGAAATCCGAACCCGCTCACCCCTAATTTTTACACATTTCAAGGTAAAAACATAAATACGTCACATATATGTAAATGAGGATCTGACATGGCCACAATGTGAAATTTTAATGACTGCAGTGTGCAGCAGAAAGATATGTGAGCAGAACCAGCTCAATGTGCATCCTAACTGGCTGATGGCCGATGCCCAGGGTGTTGTGGTTCTCATTATTGAATAGCAAATAAAAATTAAAAATAACTAAGCACCAGAAAAACAAAGGAAATATAGTAGGTTGCCAGCCCCAGAGAGGACTAGTATAAACAAAAGTCACTGCGCTGACAGAAACCTAATAGGATATAGTACTTCTGCAATTAACAATATAATTGTATTTCTTGAACACAAGAAAAATGTCTGTATGTGTATATGTGTATATATATATATATATGTGTATATATATATATATATATATATATATGTGTATATATATATATATATATATATATATGTGTATATATATATATATATATATATATATATATATATATATATAGTAGAAAAAAGCACTGCGGCACTCCAAGTCTGATACAAATAAACTATCTATATTGGCATGAAATACCGACGTTTCAGAGCCTCCAGGCTCTTTTTTCAAGATTCAAATATGTATATTATGTGAACCTTGAAAAAGAGCCTGGTGGCTCTGAAACGTCAGTTTTTCATGCCAATAAATATCGTTTATTTGCATCAGACTTGGAGTGCCGCAGTGTTTTTTCCTACTGTTTCCATGCATCACTGAAGGCACCCAAGCAGCTTTGATATTTACTGGATTGCCAGTCCGACACTTGAGATATATATATATATATATATATATATCTCCAAATAGAAAAGCGCACTCACCAGACTTGATTCACAGTAGGGGTGAGCGGGTTCGGATTTCTAAAATCCGAACCCCCCCGAGCCCCCCCGATCCGAGTCCGATCCGAGTCAGGCTCGACTTTTCCCGCCTGACTCGGATCTGAAATCGAGGCAAAACGTCATCATCCCGCCTTCCGAGTCTCGCGGGTTTTGGATCCTATATAAGGTACCCGCGTCGGCGCCATTTTCTCACTCGGCTGTGGACAGTGAAGAGGGAGGGTGGGAGTTAGGGCTGTGTAGTGTAGTGTAGTGTAGTGCTGCTGTTGTCCACTACTTCAAAGTCCATAGGGGCTGGCTGTGTTGTGCTGTGCTGCTGTTGTTAATAGGGGCTGTGTCCACTACTTCAAAGTCCATAGGGGCTGGCTGGACTGTGTTGTGCAGTCAGTTCTCCATAGGGGCTGTGTCCACTCCAAAGTCCTGTGCAGTGTCCCAGTCCTAAAGGAGAGCTGTAGTGTTGTCCAGGGGGTGCTCTGTCCATCAGGGGCGCTCCCACCAAGTGCTAAAAAAATAATATATTTTCTGTGTTTGTGAATTGTGTGCGCAGTAGCCGCACGTGCATCAACAAAGTAGTGCCAAGCGTGCGCCTGTGTCATAAGTAAAGGGCCGGCTGGCTTGACCGTTAAAGGGTGCTGTAACCCCCGAAAGTACACTCCAGTCCAAACCAAAAAAAATTATTTTCTGTGTTTGTGAATTGTGTGCGCAGTAGCCGCACGTGCATCAACAAAGTAGTGCCAAGCGTGCGCCTGTGTCATAAGTAAAGGGCCGGCTGGCTTGACCGTTAAGGGTGCTGTAACCCCCGAAAGTACACTCCAGTCCAAACCAAAAAAAAAATTATTTTCTGTGTTTGTGAATTGTGTGCGCAGTAGCCGCACGTGCATCAACAAAGTAGTGCCAAGCGTGCGCCTGTGTCATAAGTAAAGGGCCGGCTGGCTTGACCGTTAAGGGTGCTGTAACCCCCGAAAGTACACTCCAGTCCAAACCAAAAAAAAAATTATTTTCTGTGTTTGTGAATTGTGTGCGCAGTAGCTGCACGTGCATCAACAAAGTAGTGCCAAGCGTGCGCCTGTGTCATAAGTAAAGGGCCGTCTGGCTTGACCGTTAAGGGTGCTGTAACCCCCGAAAGTACACTCCAGTCCAAACCAAAAAAAAAATTATTTTCTGTGTTTGTGAATTGTGTGCGCAGTAGCCGCACGTGCATCAACAAAGTAGTGCCAAGCGTGCGCCTGTGTCATAAGTAAAGGGCCGGCTGGCTTGACCGTTAAGGGTGCTGTAACCCCCGAAAGTACACTCCAGTCCAAACCAAAAAAAAAATTATTTTCTGTGTTTGTGAATTGTGTGCGCAGTAGCCGCACGTGCATCAACAAAGTAGTGCCAAGCGTGCGCCTGTGTCATAAGTAAAGGGCCGGCTGGCTTGACCGTTAAGGGTGCTGTAACCCCCGAAAGTACACTCCAGTCCAAACCAAAAAAAAAATTATTTTCTGTGTTTGTGAATTGTGTGCGCAGTAGCCGCACGTGCATCAACAAAGTAGTGCCAAGCGTGCACCTGTGTCATAAGTAAAGGGCCGGCTGGCTTGACCGTTAAGGGTGCTGTAACCCCCGAAAGTACACTCCAGTCCAAACCAAAAAAAAAATTATTTTCTGTGTTTGTGAATTGTGTGCGCAGTAGCCGCACGTGCATCAACAAAGTAGTGCCAAGCGTGCGCCTGTGTCATAAGTAAAGGGCCGGATGGCTTGACCGTTAAAGGGTGCTGTAACCCCCGAAAGTACACTCCAGTCCAAACCAAAAAAAAATTATTTTCTGTGTTTGTGAATTGTGTGCGCAGTAGCCGCACGTGCATCAACAAAGTAGTGCCAAGCGTGCGCCTGTGTCATAAGTAAAGGGCCGGCTGGCTTGACCGTTAAGGGTGCTGTAACCCCCGAAAGTACACTCCAGTCCAAACCAAAAAAAAATTATTTTCTGTGTTTGTGAATTGTGTGCGCAGTAGCCGCACGTGCATCAACAAATTAGTGCCAAGAGTGCGCCTGTGTCATAAGTAAAGGGCCGGCTGGCTTGACCGTTAAAGGGTGCTGTAACCCACAAAGTACACTCCAGTCCAAACCAAAAAAAAAATTATTTTCTGTGTTTGTGAATTGTGTGCGCAGTAGCCGCACGTGCATCAACAAAGTAGTGCCAAGCGTGCGCCTGTGTCATAAGTAAAGGGCCGGCTGGCTTGACCGTTAAAGGGTGCTGTAACCCCCAAAGTACACTCCAGTCCAAACCAAAAAAAATATTATTTTCTGTGTTTGTGAATTGTGTGCGCAGTAGCCGCACGTGCATCAACAAAGTAGTGCCAAGCGTGCGCCTGTGTCATAAGTAAAGGGCCGGCTGGCTTGACCGTTAAAGGGTGCTGTAACCCCCAAAGTACACTCCAGTCCAAACCAAAAAAAATATTATTTTCTGTGTTTGTGAATTGTGTGCGCAGTAGCCGCACGTGCATCAACAAAGTAGTGCCAAGCGTGCGCCTGTGTCATAAGTAAAGGGCCGGCTGGCTTGACCGTTAAAGGGTGCTGTAACCCCCAAAGTACACTCCAGTCCAAACCAAAAAAAAAAAATTTTTCTGTGTTTGTGAATTGTGTGCGCAGTAGACGCACGTGCATCAACAAAGTAGTGCCAAGCGTGCGCCTGTGTCATAAGTAAAGGGCCGGCTGGCTTGACCGTTAAAGGGTGCTGTAACCCCCAAAGTACACTCCAGTCCAAACCAAAAAAAAAATTATTTTCTGTGTTTGTGAATTGTGTGCGCAGTAGCCGCACGTGCATCAACAAAGTAGTGCCAAGCGTGCGCCTGTGTCATAAGTAAAGGGCCGGCTGGCTTGACCGTTAAAGGGTGCTGTAACCCCCGAAAGTACACTCCAGTCCAAACCAAAAAAAAATTATTTTCTGTGTTTGTGAATTGTGTGCGCAGTAGCCGCACGTGCATCAACAAAGTAGTGCCAAGCGTGCGCCTGTGTCATAAGTAAAGGGCCAGCTGGCTTGACCGTAAAGGGTGCTGTAACCCCCAAAGTACACTCCAGTCCAAACCCCAAAAAATATTATTTTCTGTGTTTGTGAATTGTGTGCGCAGTAGCCGCACGTGCATCAACAAAGTAGTGCCAAGCGTGCGCCTGTGTCATAAGTAAAGGGCCGGCTGGCTTGACCGTTAAAGGGTGCTGTAACCCCCGAAAGTACACTCCAGTCCAAACCAAAAAAAAATTATTTTCTGTGTTTGTGAATTGTGTGCGCAGTAGCCGCACGTGCATCAACAAAGTAGTGCCAAGCGTGTGCCTGTGTCATAAGTAAAGGGCCGGATGGCTTGACCGTTAAAGGGTGCTGTAACCCCCGAAAGTACACTCCAGTCCAAACCAAAAAAAAATTATTTTCTGTGTTTGTGAATTGTGTGCGCAGTAGCCGCACGTGCATCAACAAAGTAGTGCCAAGCGTGCGCCTGTGTCATAAGTAAAGGGCCGGCTGGCTTGACCGTTAAGGGTGCTGTAACCCCCGAAAGTACACTCCAGTCCAAACCAAAAAAAAATTATTTTCTGTGTTTGTGAATTGTGTGCGCAGTAGCCGCACGTGCATCAACAAAGTAGTGCCAAGAGTGCGCCTGTGTCATAAGTAAAGGGCCGGCTGGCTTGACCGTTAAAGGGTGCTGTAACCCACAAAGTACACTCCAGTCCAAACCAAAAAAAAAATTATTTTCTGTGTTTAGCCGCACGTATATATCAAATCGATATAACATAAATGGAGGACCAAACTTTCTCCGATAAAAATAAAATAGAGAAAGATCAAGAACCACTTCCTCCTAGTGCTGAAGCTGCTGCCACTAGTCATGACATAGACGATAACATGCCATCAACGTCGTCTGCCAAGGCCGATGCCCAATGTCATAGTAGAGGGCACATACAATCCCAAATGGCAAAGTTCAGGAAAATGACCTTGAAAAAGACATTTAAATCAGCTGAAGAGAAACGTAAACTTGCCAATATGCCATTTATGACACGGAGTGGCAAGGAACGGCTAAGGTCGATCCCTAGTATGTTCATGACTAGTGGTTCAGCTTCACATGACGATGGAAGCCCTCCTCCCACTAAAAAAATCAAAAGAGTTAAGCTGGCAAAAGCACAGCGAAGAACTGTGCTTTCTAAGAAGATATCACAAATCCCCAAGGAGAGTCCAAGTGTGGTGGTGGTTGCGATGCCTGACCTTCCCAGCACTGGACGTGAAGAGGTGGCTCTTTCCACCATTTGCACGCCCCCTGCAAGTGCTGAAAGGAGCACCCACAGTCCACTTGCTGATATGCAAATTGAAGATGTCACTGTTGAAGTACAACAGGATGAGGATACTGGTGTAGCTGGCGCTGAGGAGGAAGTTGGCGAGGAGGATTCTGATGGTGATGTGGTTTGTTTAAATCAGGCTCCGGGGGAGACAGTTGTTGTCCGTGGGATGAAAAAGCCCATCACGGTCATGCCTGGGCAGAAGACCAAACATTCCACCTCTTTGGTCTGGCAATATTTCTATCCAAATCCGGACAACAACTGTCTTGCCATATGTACCATATGTAAAGGTGAAATAAGTAGGGGTAGGGACGTCAACCACCTAGGAACATCCTCCCTTATACGGCACCTGCAGCGCGTTCATAAAAAGTTACTGTCAAGTTCAGAAACTTTGGCTAAGACCGTAAGCAGTCCAGGGACACCTAAATCCCGTTGTCCTGTTGTATCCAAGCGCCTGCAAACCACACCGTCAACTCCCTCCTCGTCAATTTCCTCCTTAGTCAGGATCGGAAGTAGTCCTGCAGGCCATGTCACTGGCATGACTGACTCTCCTATCCGGGATTCCTCTGGAGGATCCTGCATTGCTACGCCTACTGCTGCCGCTGCTGCTGTTGCTGCTGCTGGGAGTCGTTCATCATCCCAGAGAGGAAGTAGGAACACCACTACTTTTACTAAACAATTGACCCTCCAACAGTCCTTAGCGAGGAGGATGAAGTACGACAGCAGTCATCCTGAAGCAAAACGTATAACTGAGGCCTTGACTGCTATGTTGGTGTTAGACGTGCGTCCGGTATCCGCCATTAGTGCAGTGGGATTTAGACAATTGATGGAGGTAGTGTGTCCCCGGTTCCAAATCCCGTCTAGATTCCACTTCACTAGGCAGGCGATACCGAGACTGTACAGAAACGTCAGAAAAAGTGTCCTCAGTGTCCTGAAAAATGCCGTTGTACACAATGTCCACTTAACCACGGACATGTGGACAAGTGGAACAGGGCAGACTAAGGACTATATGACTGTGACAGCCCACTGGGTAGATGTATCACCTTACGCAGCAACAGCAGCAGCGTCACCAGTAGCAGCATCTCAGAAACGCCAGCTCGTTACAAGGCAGGCTACGCTGTGTATCACCGGTTTCAGTAAGAGGCACACCGCCGACAACCTCTTAGAGAAACTGAGGGAAATCATCGCCCAGTGGCTTACCCCACTTAGACTCTCCTGGGGATTTGTGATATCTGACAACGCCACCAATATTGTGCGGGCATTACATCTGGGCAAATTCCAGCACGTCCCATGTTTTGCTCACACAATAAACTTGGTGGTGCAGAATTTTCTGAAAAGCGACAGGGGCGTGCAGGAGACGCTTTGGGTGGCCCGAAAAATTTCTGGCCACTTTCGCCATTCAGCGACTGCGTGCCGAAGACTGGAGCGCCAGCAAACACTCTTGAACCTGCCCCGCCATCACCTGAAGCAAGAGGTTGTGACGCGGTGGAACTCAACCCTCTATATGCTTCAGAGGATGGAGGAGCAGCAAAAGGCCATACAAGCCTATACATCCACCTATGACATAGGCAAAGGAGGGGGTATGCACCTGACTCAAGCGCAGTGGAGAATGATTTCCGTGTTGTGCAAGGTTCTCCAGCCCTTCGAACTTGCCACACGTGAAGTCAGTTCAGACACAGCCAGCTTGAGTCAGGTCATTCCCCTCATCAGGCTTTTGCAGAAGCAGCTGGAGAAAGTGAAGGAGGAGCTAAGACGGAGCGATTCCGCTCGGCATGTGGGACTTGTGGATGAAGCCCTTCATTCGCTTTGCCAGGATTCCAGGGTGGTCAATCTGTTGAAATCAGACCACTACATTTTGGCCACCGTGCTTGATCCTAGGTTTAAAGCCTATGTG
Organism: Taudactylus pleione; assembly: GCA_031769625.1. Classification (NCBI taxonomy): domain Eukaryota; kingdom Metazoa; phylum Chordata; class Amphibia; order Anura; family Myobatrachidae; genus Taudactylus; species Taudactylus pleione. The sequence goes on along the minus strand of JAUIMM010000608.1, from coordinate 12,723,169 downwards.
GTGTCTCTCTTTCCGGCCGACACAAGCCTGCAGAGGTGCAAAGACCTGCTGGTGAACACACTGTCAGCTGAAGCGGAACGTGACACGTCAACGGCTCCTTCTTCATTTTCTCCCGCAACTGGGGCTGCCAGGAAAAAACTTAGGTATCCTAAGCAACCCGCTGGCGGTGATGCAGGGCAGGCAGGACCAAGTTTGGACATCTGGTCCGGACTGAAGGACCTGGCAACAATTTCTGACATGTCTACTGTCACTGCATATGATACTGTCACCATTGACAGAATGGTGGAGGATTACATCGGTGACAGCATCCAAGTAGGCATGTCAGACAGTCCATACCTGTACTGGCAGGAAAAAGAGGCAATTTGGAGGCCCCTGTACAAGCTGGCTCTATTTTACCTGAGTTGCCCCCCCTCCAGTGTGTACTCCGAAAGAGTGTTTAGTGCAGCCGGGAACCTTGTCAGCGAAAGGCGTAGGAGGTTGCTTCCACAGAATGTGGAGAAGATGATGTTCATCAAAATGAATTATCAGCTCTTCCAGGCAGACCAGCCTCCAGAAGGTACAGAGGGACCTGTGGTGGTGGATTCAAGTGGGGACGAGTTAATACTTTGTGAGGATGAGGATGTACACACTGAAGAGGGTGAGGAATCGGTGGATGAGGAGGATGAGGATGACATCTTGCCTCCGTAGAGCCAGTTTGTGCAGGGACACATTAATTGCCAGCTTGTTTTGTGGGGGCCCAAACGAACCAATCATTTCAGCCACAGTTGTGTGGCAGACCCTGGCGCTGAAATGATTGATTTGTTAAAGTGTGCATGTCCTGTTTATACAACATAAGGGTGGGTGGGAGGGCCCAAGGACAATTCCATCTTGCACTTCTTTTTTTTCTTTGCATTATGTACTGTTTGGGGCCTAGTTTTTCTAACTGCCATCCTGTCTGCCACTGCAGTGTCACTCCTAGATGGGTCACGTGTTTGTGCCGCCCACTCGTGTCGCTTAGCATAGTCATCCAGCTACCTCGGTGCAACCTTTTGGACATGAAAACACTATTGTGAGGTGTGAGGTGTTCAGAATAGACTGGAAATGAGTGGAAATTAAGGTTATTGAGGTTAATAATAGCATAGGAGCAGAGAAACCAACAAATTCTGTGATTTTAGCTGTTTTTATGCTTTTTAAAAAAAAAATACAGATCCAAAACACAAAACCCAGAACCCAAAACACGGAAGGGTGGTTTTGGCAAAACCAATCCAGATCCAAAACACGAAGAAAGATCCAGATCCAAAACCAAAACACAAAACACGAAAAGTGGCCGGTGCACACCCCTAATTCACAGCAGTAGGTAGTAGAAAAAAACGTTTATTCTTTCATAAAAACACCAGTAGCTTGTTATTGGTCGACGTATCGGCCCATACAAGGACCTTTCTCAAGACCACCACTCAACCACAAGGTCAGCAACCATGTACACATAACTCACATCAGGCATCTGTACACTCTTATATAGCACACAAATGAGATCTAACAGGAAGTCACATTAAGCAATTACATCCAATTAAGCACACCTGTCTCTCAAAAGCACATTACCTTCATTAGTATTAGGTCACTCTCCATGCGTGTACCTGAGTAATCAGCTGTACAACCCTTTCCGTCACCACCATGGGAAACCGGAAGTATCGCACCAAGTGCAACACCACGTGGTGCGAAGTGTATTGGAACGCATAGCAACATTGGGCAGGCTTGCGTTCCACCAGTGCCACAAACACCGGAAGTTGTCAAAACAGCTCATAAACCACAGTACATTCAAACGAAATACCGTGTGCTGTCAGGAGTCGGCAACCTAACACAGGCCATGCCACACAACAAAAGCCCCAGCATAGACGATCGATGGCCAGCTATAGGTTTATGTCATACAGTATAAACCCCAGCATAACAAATAAGGGGTACCACATTATGAGTCACGTAACATAACCTGCATGGTGTTTCAGCGCACCATCTAACAGTCACATGTATGGTTATGTTACACACTCCCCCGCAGCCAAAACTTAAGAACATACCAAAAGCAGGGTGTTGTGTGCCATATCAAATCTAACTGGACAGATGCCTGATGTGATACATAACCACAGTGTTATATACATTAAGCATAACATAATGTACGTCATGTATCAACATTATATATACACACAAAAAACATATTACATAAAAAACACAACGTATATTTATATTCTAAACAAATGCAAATAATCAGAAAAATAACAAAAACCAAAGTAAAAACTATACCAGATTGCCTTTATACCCCCTTATGCCAAGAAATAGAGAAACTTAATTCCAGAAAGTGACGCTTTTAAAGTGACGACCATCTACCACTCTAGATCCATATTAAGCAGCCCATTATTATAGAAAAATCGACAGAGGGTTCATCTCATTTAGCCCTTTGGGGGCCAAAGTGTCCAGTTGGTGAATCCACCACGCCTCTCTTTTCAACAATTTTAAGCCACGATCACCTCCCCTTGGTAATGGGGGTATCCAGTCGATAATCATACACCCAAGTGTAGATATATGATGTTTCAGTTTCACAAAATGTTGCATCACAGGTTTATCTGAGGACCCTGTATTATATGCCAGGTGAACAGAAGACCTGTGTTGGGTCATCCTTTCTCGGAAGGTACGGATAGTCTTACCGATGTATACAAGCCCACACGGACAGGTAAGCATATATACCACATCGTCCATCTGACATGTTAATCGGTGGCGGAGGTAAATCTTTCATCCTGAATGTGGATGATGGAAAAATTTACCAATATTCATCCCATGGCAGCTAGTGCAGCCAAGACATCTGTAACAGCCATTTTGTTGTATCAGCCAGTTACTCTCAGTTAATCTCTGAGGTTGCATATTAGGTCTCAGCAAGGCATCCTTTAGATTAGGACCTCTCCGAATACTCAGCAGTGGGTTCTGACCTTGCAGCTTCTTTAAAGCTGGATCACTAGTAATTAGAGGCCAGTGGGCCTGATTCAGAGCCAGACGCTCTGACCAGAGTGCTCGCTCTGAATCATGGCCCTCCTATCTAAAATTGGTGCGGCCTCCTGGCCGCTCGCATAGCTGTGGGTGACCACCCACAGCTTATGCGAGCTTCCATGATGATGGTCACGATGGTCAAGACCATCGCGATCATCGGGCTTGCGATGAGACCCTTGTGGTAGGGTCTCGGTGACTGCAAGCCCTGGAGTGCTTTTGGCTCTATCAGAGCCAAAATCACTCCCAGTGACATCACTAGTGATGTCAGTGGGGCCGGACCCAGACTGTAGGCATTCCCATGGGAACGCCTCTGTCTGGCAGCCACACCCCCAGCACGCCCACCAAAGGGGGTGTGCTGTCAATCAACATCGACAGCACGCCCCCTTTGGTTGCAGACCTGGAGCGACGGCTTCCCCATCGCTCCTCGGGTCTCGCGCATGTGCACGACGGAGCTCCCTCCGTCGTGCGCACTAGGGTACCATTGACCCACTTGCGAGTGCTCAGCAGTCGCGAGCGGGTCTGAATCAGGCCCAGTGTTTCTTAATAGCACTCTGTACCGATCTCAGACCTGTGTTGCAGCGAGTACTGAAAATCATCCGGTTACAAGTTTTATCAGACTGTGTCATCTCTTTTGATCATCTATAGAAAATGTTTCTTGCTTTAGTGAGGCAGTCCATCACAGTTTTAGGTTGATAACCCCTCAATATAAATCTCTGTCTGCATTCGGCCAATTGAGCATCAGCCCTCATGATGTTGGAGTTGTTTCTCATAATACGCAAGAATTGCGAAATTGGCAGTTTTGATTTCAGGGAGTCTAGGTGGTGGCTAGAGGCCCTCAATAATGTATTCCTGTCTGTTGGTTTATGGTAGAGCGTATATTCAAGTGTGCACCCACTTTTTATTACTGGTTCATCCAGAAAGTTCATCTTAGTGGCATCGATTGACTCTGTAACTCGTATAGGGCTACTTAATTCATTGAGATTCTGGATCATAGTGTCAAAGGATTCAGCATCCTTCTTCCATAATATAAAGATGTCATCTATGAACCGCTTGTAATATACAATATTTTCTGAAAATGTACTCAAAATATATTTCTGTTCATACCTGTTCATAAATATATTTGCGTAAGCGGGCGCGATGTTAGATTCCATCGCCATCCCCATTACTTGAATATAGTATTCACCTTGATATAAACAATGATTGCACATCAATACCTTGGACAATAATTCACACATGAATTCTATTGGAGGACCTTCGTATGGACCTTGTGTAAGTGCTTCTTTCACCGCAATAATACCATCAGCATGTGGAATTGCTGTATACAATGATACAACATCAAGTGTAGCCAACAAGGTATCAGGGTCTAAGTCCCCAATCTGGTTGAGTTCATTTAGGAAATGTCCTGTGTCATGCAAAAAACTATCAGTAGTTTTAACAAAAGGTTGCAGATAGGAATCTAAGAATTGTGCTATAGATTGTAAAATAAATAAATAAATAAAATAAAGAATAAAAGTTTTTTCTACTACCTACTGCTGTAAATCAAGTCTGGTGAGTGCGCTTCTCTATTTGGATAATATGGACTGGGTCTTATGGACAAAGCCTGAAGCATAGTAAAGCACCCCAGCTGTTGCAAACTTCAATAAGTGAGTGCTACTCCAAGATTGATATATATAAATTTAATGACAATCACAATACAATAAAAATAGCCACATGCGCATACTACACTGAATCAGTAAAAATAAATATCCAATGCATAAACTGAGATACAGAGTATCCGCATAAGATGCAGCTGATGGATCCACTAATAATATATTCAAACTAGAGATGTGTGCCGACCCCGTGTTTTGGTTTTGGATCTGGATCTCCCCTGGTTTTTGATCTGAACCTGGTTTTGGATTTTTTTCCTTGTTATTTTGTTTTTAGGTTTTGGTTTTGGATCTGTATTTTTTCCCAAAAATTATATAAACAGCTAAAACTACATAATTTGGGCCTGTTTTTGTTCCTACAGTATTATTAACCTTAATAACAATCATTTTCATGTATTTCTAGGCATTTTTAAACACCTCACAGCTCACAATATTGATATCACTATTTTTCACCAATACAGACCAAAGGCTGCAGCAAGCTGGCTGGCTAAAGTAAGCAACAGAGCAGCAGCACAAATGCACAGCAGTTTAAAACAATATAGGACATCTATGAAACATTGCCACACAGCAGTGGCAGACAGGATGGCAGTTTAATAAACCATAATAATGTCAGTCGGCAATGCCCCAAATTGTGCCAAATGTAAAGGAAAGAGGTGCAAGATGGAATTGTCCCTCCCACCCACTCTTATGTGGAATATTAAAAAGGACATGCACAGTTTAACAAACCAAGCACTTTAGCCACTAGGACTGACACTTTCGTGGCTGAACTCCTTGGTTTGTTTGGAGCCCCACAAAACTTTTTTGGAAGGACTACCTTCAATTATTAAGGAGGAGGTTGATGATAAGGGTGGTGGAGATTGCATGTGCTGGTCCAAACTGCTGGTAGCTGATACTTGACTGCTTGTTATTAATTTACAAATTATAATTTTGTTAAACAAATTGCATGAACTCGCTGCAAATGACGTAACAGAGAGGAGATGCCTAGATGGTTAATGTCCCTTCCTCTGCTAACTTTGGCTTTACAAATGGAACAGATGCCTCACAACTGTTGTCAGAATTTAAATTAAAATAATTCCACACCCAAGATGTTGCTTTTCTGGCTTTCCTTTTTATCATTAGCAAGAACTGCTGCCACCTGTGTCTGATTTACGCAAACCACATACTTATCATCAACATCCACATTAGCATCAGATAGGACACAAATTTCCCCCTCATCCTCCTTTTGCACTTCCTCCACACTATCATCCTCATTTTTTATTATTTCACCATCTAATACTAGCACAGCCGTCATGGCATCAGTGATCCGCTGTGAAACTGGGTAACAACTGTTATACTTACTTCCTCTATCAAAGGACTGTTTAATAGTCAATTGTTTTTTTAAATTACTTCCGATCACAAATGAGGAGGTTGATGATGATGCAGGTGTTGGTTTTGGAGATCGAAGGTGCTTGGATCCCACAGAGAGGGAGCAGGTAGGTGACACTGAACTTGTTACGTTTTGAGTTTTGGAACTTGGCGACATACACTTTGATATTTGATGAATGCGCTCCAAGTGACATAACAAGGAGGAGGTTCCTGGGTGGCTTAGGTCCCTCCCTCTACTCACTCTTGCTTTGCAATGGTTACATATGGCTTGACAACTGTTGTCCGGATTGTGGTGGAAATAATTCGACACGTGAGAAGTGGATTTTTTTGTCTTTTGCCCGGCATTACAACAATGGGCTTTGGCTTTTTCAATCCATGGGCAACAGTGGTTGCCTTACTTACACAAAGGACATCCTCGGCATCAACATCCTCATCACCAACATCTTCATCATCAACATCCTCATCATCCTTAGCAACTTCAACTACCAAAATATCCTCCTCCTCCATGTGCAATTCCACAGAAGCATCCTCACTGACTATGTCTGCAAGATGCAAGATGTTGACTGCCCTTCCCCACATTTACAGAGGGCACACAAATGTTAGAACTTGGTGGATCCTCCGGTACACTAGTATTTAGGTCTGGTTCACACATGGCAACCGCGGACACACTTGCACTCTCCTCTGGGATTTGTGATTTCAATTTCTCAGGGCACACAGTTGTTTTTTCAAAAGGGCTATCAGAATCAGAACCAGCAGTCTTCATAAAGAAAGGCCAAGACCTTATCCTTTCCTTGCCACTTTGTGTAGTGAATGGCATAATGCCAATTTTTGCTTATCTAAAGGCAAATTTCCTTTCAATTTTTTTTCTTAACTTCAGTACAAGTAGCTTTACCATATCGATGGCGTGACTAAAGCCCTGGGCATGGGCCTTCATAGAGGATGAGTAAGTTTATGGCCTTGCACTGCTGGCGGCAGCTACAACATGTAGTTCTTGGCCTTGCTCTCCTGTCATGTGACAGCCCTCCATATTTTCTGCGGTCTTGAAGCAGTGTCACAAGCACCAATAGTGTAGCCAAGGTGCGGTTACAAAATTCACACACGTGCAGTCATGCGCACACAGAAAAAAAATTGACCAAAAAAATACACTATGTTTTTTTTTTGTTTGCCGGGCCACAATTTGGGCCCAGAGCACAAATTGATCATGACTGGAGTCAGGCAGCACTAGGTTGCGTTGCCGACTTGCTAGATCTTGTGCGGCTAAGCCTAACATGCACAGACACACAGACAATTATTAGAAAAAAAGACAATTGATTTATATTTTTTTTCAGCTATAGAACTTGGGCCCAGAGCACAGATTGATCACGACTGGAGTCGGGCAGCACTAGGTTGAAATTTGCATTGCTGGTTGGATCTTGCGCGGTACTGTGGTTAAGCCTAACACGCACGCTCACACACACAGAAAAATATAAAAGACACTGTGATTGATTTTTTCTTTTGACTATATACATTTTTTTTTTTTGGGGCCCAGATGGACACAGCACCAGCCCGGATATATCTGCAGTTCTGCACCAGCCCAGATGGACACAGCAGACAGCAAAGCACCAGCCCAGAATCAATCAGCAGCACCAGCCCAGGACACTGCAGACAGCACAGACAGCCCAGATGGATCAGCAACAGCCCAGATGGACACAGCAGACAGCACAGTGACAGCACCAGCCCAGAATGGATCAGCAGTCACCAGCCCAGGACACAGCAGACAGCACCAGCACCTGTCCCAGCCCTACACTACCCACCCTCCCTGTTCAGTCTCCACAGCAGGAGTGAAACGGCGTCCGTCGCGTGGTCCCTTATATACTACATTGATCATAGAGATGAAAGCTCGCGAAGCGCGAGATTTCCAACTGTATGGTTTTGCCTCGGTTTCGAGATCCGAGTCAGGCGGGAAACTCCAAGCCTGCTTGGATCCGACTCGGATCTGCTAAATTCGGGTGAGTTCGGATCTCTGGAATCCGAACCCGCTCATCTCTAATACAAACATATATGTCCAGGTAGATATTCAAAGATCAAAGAGACATTAATGGATTGCATTATTCCATTAACAAAAATGTATTACTTTCTGTTTAAATTAGTGTAGTGTGTGCATGTGACCATTTTTATTGGGGTGAGAGGAGATAGGAACCAGAAAGGAGGAGGAGGGGAATATAGGGAAAGATCACCTACAACTAATAAACACTTCTAAACATGATTAACATCAAACTTGGATAAGAGGATCCAACAAAAATAACCTTGTCTCATACCATAAAATGGATTATACCATAAAATGGATTGAAACCAACTTTGAAATTGTTGTTTAACATGTGTGTATAAACAGGACCAGATTAAAGGGGAGGGCAATGGGGCGCCCCCACAAAGCAGCAGCAGCTGCACCTGAGCAGGCACTATTTTATTAAGCCCCATCCATCTTGCTGCAAAATGCCGTGATTCGAGGGTCATTCGGTTGGAGGCGTAGGCAATATGATGCGATTGCATAAAATTTTTTAATTTGGCCCCGCCCTTTTCCGATTGACCCGCAAATCGCGCCATTTTGCTGTGAGGGAGGCGGAGCTTACTAACATGGTGCCAGCTTGCAAGGTCTCGTCCCCATCCCATCCACAACATGCAGTCTGCAGATGCTGCAATTTAAGTGTGTGTGTAATGTGTGTGTAGTGTATATATGTGTTTTTCTGTGTGAATATATGTATGTATGTGTGTATATCTATATGTACAGCATGTGTGTGTGTAAGTATATAAATTTATGCATGTGTGGTGTTTGTGTATATATATATATATATATATATATATATATACACACACATACATAAACACATTGTATATACATACACACACCACACATGAATATATACAGTATAACCTACCCCCCCTCCTGGTAAAATCCTGTGGTTGCCCCTGCTGACTGTATCCGTGCTCCAGGATGGCCGCAGTGTGGAGATGGAGATCCTGACCACTAAGTGCTCCCTCGTATCCTGGCGTGTCGGGGAAGTGTCCGTACCTGCTCAAGCACACCCACTCCCTGTCCTGCCTGCCTATAAAGCTCTCCTGCACAAATATACATAAGTATATTCTATTAATACAATTACAGTCAGGTGCATAAATATTGGGACATTGACAGAATTTTCATATTTTGGCCTCTATTCACCACCACAATGGTTTTGAAATGAAACAAACAAGATGTGCTTTAACTGCAGACTTTCAGATTTAATTTGAGGGTAATTACATCCAAATCAGGTGAACGGTGTAGGAATTACAACGGTTTCTATATGTGCCTCCCACTTTTTAAAGGGCCAAAAGTAATGGGACTATCAACTCAAAAGCTATTTCATGGACAGGTGTGGGCCATTCCCTTGTTATTTAATTATCAATTAAGCAGGTAAAAGGTCTGGAGTTGATTCTAGGTGTGATATTTGCATTTGGAATCAGTTGCTGTCGACTCTCAATATGAGATCCAAAGAGATGTCACTATCAGTGAAGCAAGCCATCATTAGGCTGAAAAATCCAAACAAACCCATCAGAGAGATAGCAAAAACATTAGGTGTGGCCAAATCAACTGTTTGGAACATTCTTAAAAAGAAAGAACGCACTGGAGAGCTCAGCAACACCAAAAGACCCGGAAGACCACGGAAAACAACTGTGGTGGATGACAGAAGAATTATTTCGCTGGTGAAGAAAAACCCCTTCACAACAGTTGGCCAAATCAAGAACACTCTCCAGGAGGTAGGTGTATATGTGTCAAAGTCAATAATCAAGAAAAGACTTCACAAGAGTGAATATAGAGATGTAAACCACTGGTGAGCCTAAAAAACAGGAAGACCAAACTAGAGTTTGCAAAACAACATCTAAAAAAGCCATTACAGTTCTGGAACAACATCCTATGGACAGATGAGACAAAGATCAACTTGTACCAGAGTGATAGGAAGAGAAGAGTATGGAGAAGGAAAGGAACTGCTCATGATCCAAAACATACCACCTCATCATTGAAGCATGGTGGTGGTAGTGTCATGGCATGGGCATGTATGGCTGCCAACGGAACTGGTTCCCTTGTATTTATTGATGATGTGACTGTTGACAAAAGCAGCAGAATGAATTCTGAAGTGTTTCGGGTAATATTATATGCTCATATTCAGTCAAATGCTTCAGAACTCATTGGACGGCACTTCACAGTGCAGATGGACAATGACCCGAAGCATACTGCAAAAGCAACCGAAGAGTTTTTTAAGGCTAAAATGTGGATTATTATGCAATGGCCAAGTCAATCCCCTGACCTAAGTCTGATTGAGCATGCATTTCACTTGATGAAGACAAAACTGAAGGGAAAATGCCCCAAGAACAAGCAGGAACTGAAGACATTTGCAGTAGAGGCCTGGCAGAGCATCACCAGGGATGAAACCCAGCGTCTGGTGATGTCTATGCGTTCCAGACTTCAGGCTGTAATTGCCTGCAAAGGATTTGCAACAAAGTATTAAAAATTGAAAGTTAGATTTAGGATTGATTAGTTTGTCCCATTACTTTTGGCCCCTTAAAAAGTGGGAGGCACATATAGAAACTGTTATAATTCATACACCGTTCACCTGATTTGGATGTAATTACACTCAAATTAAATCTGAAAGTCTGCAGTTAAAGCACATCTTGTTTGTTTCATTTCAAAGACATTGTGGTGGTGAATAGAGGCCAAAATATGAAAATTCTGTCAATGTCCCAACATTTATGCACCTGACTGTATATTGATAGGGGCCCCAACAAGGTTGTTGTGCCAGGGTCCCCACAAACCTTAATCCGGCCCTGTTTATAAAGTATCAATAAAGGATTCCCAAACAGAAAAGAACTTTTCAATTCTGTGTTCTTTATGTAAAGAAGTTTCCAACCAGTCCATCTTGAATACATAAAATTATTTATCCTTAAATATTTGCAAAGGTGGGGGGTGTACTGTATCCATTGCTGGAGTATACATTTCCTCACCATAACAGAGTACCAATAGCAATTTACCTGATGAAATCCTAGATTGAGTTATTAGAATGCTATAAATAGCCCATTCAGGTGTTAATCTAATTTTTCAATCTGAATGAGCAAATTGTTTAATTTAAAGCCAAAATTTCCTAATGAGAGAGCAATCCCAGAAACAATGATATAGGGTAGCTTCAGGCCTATTACACTTAGAATAAGATGACGAGGAAGAGAAACAGTACCGAGACATTAAACAATGGGGATAAAGGGCATCCCTTTCTAGTGCCTCAGAACATTTGAATAGAACTACTCTAAAGGCCATTGAGTAACAGTTTTGAGGAGAATTATAAAAATATTTAAGCAAATTAATGAACAGAGAACCAAAACCATTTGATTCCAAAACTATATATAAATGTTTTTTTTTTTATTGAAAGCCTTTTCTGCATCCAGACTTAGGACCTCATTCAGAGCCGCTCGCTATTTGCGGTCGTTCGTTTTAAAAAAGGGGTGGCTATTCAAATGAACCGTTCGCTCTTTGCGGTCTGTTCACGCCTCTAAGTCTGAACGAGCGAGCAAAACTTGCGTTCGAAATTTTGATAAAAACGCCCCCTGGCCGTTCGCATCATACGTCATGTCCGCTATTTATTAGATTAATCGAGTACATCGAACAGCGTATGAACTGCTCGCTATTCTTGTGGCTGGTTTTCCCTGCCACAGTTTTGCCAGCAGTTCTGACTATAAATCAACCAAGTGACGTGGTCAATGACGCTGCTGTTGTAATTATGCACACCCATAAAACGCCCGCTTTGACCATTAAGCACGCCTGCGTTCTGATCTCCACTCCCCATTTTCAAGCACCTTCCCCTGTTACCACCCACATACGCCTCATTCTGTCACTCAAATTTGCAGGCATTCGCTATATAGCGAACAAACGATTTTCGGCAGCACTGACTGGTTCGCGCATGCGTACTAAAAACCGTACGCATGCGCAGATGTGTGAACATCGCTCGGAACGAGCATACTGCCGCTTACGAGCGGCTCTGAATCAGCCCCTTAATACCATATTAAAGGAATATTATTGAGTAGAAGAGGAGTATAAGGCAGCAATGGCTAGGTGTATACTATAGACTGAATATTTCCTGTGGGTAAATCACATTTCATAGGGAGACAAAATGGAAGGAATTATAGTCTGTAAATAGGTAGAAGATATTTTAGACAACATTTTGAAATCTTGGTTTAAAAGGGCAATGGGTGTGTAGGAGTTGCGGGATTCTGGGTTCTTATTAGGTTTTAAAAGCAGAATGTTATATAAGCATCATTGAAAGAGGGGTACTCAAGGTCACCTTAATGGATTCTTTAATAAATATTAGTGAGAGGGGGAATCAAATCATCCTGTAGTATTTTATAATAATTACCATTGAACCCATCGGGACCTGGGGATTTATTCAATCACAAGTTATCAATAGCAAAGCCAACCTCAGTGTCTGTAGTATGTCTATTAAGAAACTCCTTCTGCTGGGCAGTCAATTGAGGCAAGGTGGCCTCCCTAAAAAAAAATAATGTCATAGATCTGGGTCTATTGGAGAATAAGTAAAAAGATCTGTAAAATATGATTCAAAGAGACATGTTATGTCTCCTGTTGAAGTAATAAAGGTATTAGTGTGGGAAATAAACAATTTAGTGATAAATTGTTTCTTCTGTTGTTGTTTAGCCATATAGGCTTATTATGGTTGGGGTGGCAACAGGGGCATATCTACCCATTGGCCAGGATGGCATTCGCCAGGGGTGCCGACCAAAGGGGGGGCGCCGCCCGGCAGTGCCACCAGTAGTCAAGGGGTGGACAAGTCCCTCGGCCCCACAAGTGTAGGGCAGACCGCAGTGAGAGCGGTCTGCCCTACACAGTTTACAAACACACATCCGCCAGCGGCGGCTGTGTGTTTGAAATAGCAGCCAGCTAATGAGAGTCTGCCTGACTCTCATTTGCTGCTGCGTCATCCGCGGAGGGAGCCGGCTGGAGCTCCGTGTTCCGTCTCCCCCCGCAGCATGTGATGGGAGAGACGTCATACGTCATGACATCTCTCCCATGCAGGAGAAGAGCGGGCCGGGACTCGGACAGCGGCAGTCACGTCAGGAGCGGGGACCAGGTAAGTTGAATTTTTTTTTGTTCTTTGTGTGTGTGTAAGCCTGGCACGGGGGGCACTGAAATAGGGGGTGTCCGCTACTGTGCGCACTTTATGGGGGGGTGCCTGCTACTGTATTGGGGTGGCCACTACTGGGGGCAATTTAGGGGGGGTGGCCACTACTGGGGGCACTGTATAGGGGGGTCTACAACTGGGGGCACTATATAGGGGACTACTACTGGGAGCACTGTATGGGGGGGCTACTACTGGGGGCAATGTATAGGGGGGACTACTACTGGGGGCACTGTATAGGGGGGACTACTACTGGGTACTATTACTGGGGGCACTGTATAGGGGGGACTACTACTGGGTACTATTACTGGGGGCACTGTATAGGGGGGACTACTAATGGGGGCAATGCAGCATAGGGGGGATTACTACTGGGGGCACTGTATAGGGGGGCTACTACTGGGGGCACTGTATAGGGAGGACTACTACTGGGGGCAATGCAGCATAGGGGGGATTACTACTGGGGGCACTGTATAGGGGAGGCTACTACTGGGGGCAATGCAGCATAGGGGGGGATTACTACTGGGGGATTACTACTGGGGGCACTGCATAAGGGGGGTAGGGGGGCACCAGTACATTACATTGCCAGGGGCGCTTGGATCCCTAGATACACCCCTGGGTGGCAAATCCTTTCCCGCTTTGCCAGCCTAACCATAATAAGTGTTTAAATGTCTCTAAAATTTGTTTATGTTGAAGATAAATCGTTTTATTTTCAGCCCTTGTAAATCTGAGATAATGACGATACGCTGTCTTCAATTTACTATGAAGGGTATGGAGTTCATTTTTACGATCACGGTTATGCTTGGTTAAATACTGCCTTTGATGCTTCCCAAAATAAAACTGGTTCATCCCAGTGTTCGATATTATCATCCATATATTCAGGTAATCAATGTAAGAATAGGAGCAGGTGCGCAAAACGGTCTATGTGAGAGCCAAATTTGTCTACTGAGCTGCTACACTGAGTGGGAACTGCAACCCACTAAAAACAAACAGCAAATATAAAAAAGAATAGGTAGCGCTGATAGACAAATTAAAAAAATGTATTATAACACAGTGTGCGATAGGACAATTGGATAACAATGTATCAACTCAATGTTATATGACAATATAATGAGAAATATAAATTATCTGCTAATCTGATAGTATCATATCAATAGTCTCCCCAGTTTCTCACTGATATACCTCTGGGATAAGTCTTTCCAGGTGGTATATGGAAAAAATAAACAAATCCCTGTTGGTTAGAGATCTGACCTAGTTGGAGGTATTAGAAATGTCAAATCCGGTGTGTACAGCAAAGCTTGAAAGATTACATCTCAATGGTGGGCTGCAAGGACAACACAGCAGGACTGATTTAGAGGCCGCCGGAGTTGAAGATAATTGAGGGGGCCATGGTGTAGAACCCATCTGGTCCTATAGCTCACATCAGCCTTGGTTGGCTTCTTGTTACAAAGTCTCCGCTGAAGGCTCCCAGACTGAATAAGCTGACACCCTGCGTCTGTGTCAGTGCATGAATAAATAGCAGCCGCTGTACATCTGTGTCCAGATAGACGTGGCGTGGGGAGCTCCCGTTGGCAGATATAGCGGGGATATGGGTAGTTTCCAGAAGGAAGGGATTATCACATCAGGATAAGACTGTCTAACAGTAGCAGAATAAGAACATAAGCCCATAGACTTAACGCTTTTCTACAGGACTTGACTCCCAGTTTCTTCAGAAGGAGGACATGAATGGTCTGCAGTCCCATACCAGGTTTATATTAGCCTAGAAATTACACCCCTTTGATAAGTTCATTAATAAACACCTGTAATAATACCATGGTCTCACTTAATTCGGTTACTTCAGCAAAAACAGGCGGCAATATAAATAAAATAGAATGCACACATAGTATGAATAAGACATATTTAAGAAACAAAAATTATATATATATATATATATATATATATATATATATATATATATATATATATATATATTAGGGGTGTGCACTGGCCACTTTTCGTGTTTTGTGTTTTGGTTTTGGATCTGGATCTTTCTTCGTGTTTTGGATCTGGATTGGTTTTGCCAAAACCACCCTTCCGTGTTTTGGGTTCTGGGTTTTGTGTTTTGGATCTGTATTTTTTTTAAAAAAAGTATAAAAACAGCTAAAATCACAGAATTTGTAGGTTTTTCTGCTCCTATGCTATTATTAACCTCAATAACCTTAATTTCCACTCACTTCCAGTCTATTCTGAACACCTCACACCTCACAATAGTGTTTTTATGTCCAAAAGGTTGCACTGAGGTAGCTGGATGACTATGCTAAGCGACACGAGTGGGCGGCACAAACACGTGACCCATCTAGGCGTGAAACTGCAGTGTCAGACAGGATGGCAGTTTGAAAAACTAGGCCCCAAACTGTACATAATGCAAAGAAAAAAAAGAGGTGCAAGATGGAATTGTCCTTGGGCCCTCCTACCCACCCTTATGTTGTATAAACAGGACATGCACACTTTAACAAACCAATCATTTCAGCGCTAGGGTCTGCCACACAACTGTGGCTGAAATGATTGGTTCGTTTGGGCCCCCACAAAACAAGCTGGCAATTAATCTGTCCCTGCACAAACTGGCTCTACGGA
This sequence comes from Taudactylus pleione, assembly GCA_031769625.1. Classification (NCBI taxonomy): domain Eukaryota; kingdom Metazoa; phylum Chordata; class Amphibia; order Anura; family Myobatrachidae; genus Taudactylus; species Taudactylus pleione. Next base: position 12,707,349 of record JAUIMM010000608.1, on the reverse strand, counting down.
GGCAAGATGTCATCCTCATCCTCCTCATCCACCGATTCCTCACCCTCTTCAGTGTGTACATCCTCATCCTCACAGAGTATTACTTCGTCCCTGCTGGAACCACAGGTCCCTCTGTACGTTCTGGAGGCTGGTCTCCCTGGAAGAGTTGATTATTCATTTTATGAACATCATCTTCTCCACATTTTGTGGAAGCAACCTCCTACGCCTTTCGCTGACAAGGTTCCCGGCTGCACTAAACACTCTTTCGGAGTACACACTGGAGGGGGGGGCAACTCAGGTAAAATAGAGCCAGTTTGTACAGGGACCTCCAAATTGCTTCTTTTTCCTGCCAGTACAGGTACGGACTGTCTGACATGCCTACTTGGATGCTGTCACCGATGTAATCCTTTAACAGACAGACGCACGCTTGTCGCTGCTGCTTTGAGGATGCAAGTGCGGCTACAGCCCACACAATTCTCAAAGGCAGAAAAAAAAAATGAATATTTTTATTGTTTGTGGAGCGCACTTTGAGGGTTACACCACCCTTTAACAGACAGACGCACGCTTGTCGCAGCTGCTTTGAGGATGCAAGTGCGGCTACAGCCCACACAATTCACAAAGACAGAAAAAAGAAGAAGAATATTTTTATTGTTTGTGTAGTACACTTTGAGGGTGTCACCACCCTTTAACAGACAGACGCACGCTTGTCGCTGCTGCTTTGAGGATGCAAGTGCGGCTACATCGCACACAAGTCACAAACACATTAAAAAAATAGTTTATTTTTTGGAGCACTTTGAGAGTTACACCACCCTTTAACAGACAGACGCACGCTTGTCGCTGCTGGTTTAAGGATGCAGGTGCGGCTACAGCCCACACATTTCACAAAGACCGAAAAAAAAGAACAATATTTTAATTGTTTGTGTAGCACACTTTGAGGGTGTCACCACCCTTTAACAGAAAGACGCACGCTTGTCGCTGCTGCTTTAAGGATGCAGGTGCGGCTACAGCCCACACAATTCACAAAGACAGAAAAAAGAAGAATATTTTTATTGTTTGTGTAGCACACTTTGAGGGTGTCACCACCCTTTAACAGACAGACGCATGCTTGTCGCTGCTGCTTTGAGGATGCAAGTGCGTCTACATCGCACACAAGTCACAAACACATTAAAAAATTTTTTTTATTTTTTGGAGCACTTTGAGAGTTACAACACCCTTTAACAGACAGACGCAAGCTTGTCGCTGCTGCTTTGCGGATGCAAGTGCGGCTACAGCCCACACAATTCACAATGACAGAAAAAAAAGAACAATATTTTAATTGTTTGTGTAGCACACTTTGAGGGTGTCACCACCCTTTAACAGACAGACGCACGCTTGTCGCTGCTGCTTTAAGGATGCAGGTGTGGCTACAGCCCACACATTTCACAAAGACAGAAAAAAAAGAACAATATTTTAATTGTTTGTGTAGCACACTTTGAGGGTGTCACCACCCTTTAACAGACAGACGCACGCTTGTCGCTGCTGCTTTGATGATGCAGGTGGAATCTAGACGGGATTTGGAGCCGAGGACACACTACCTCCATCAATTGTCTAAATCCCACTGCACTAATGGCGGATACCGGACGCACGTCTAACACCAACATAGCAGTCAAGGCCTCAGTTATACGTTTTGCTTCAGGATGACTGCTGTCGTACTTCATCCTCATCGCTAGGGACTGTTGGAGGGTCAATTGTTTAGTAAAAGTAGTGATGTTCCTACTTCCTCTCTGGGATGATGAACAACTCCCAGCAGCAGCAACAGCACTAGGAGGAAGTGGTTCTTGATCTTTCCCTATTTTATTTTTATCGGAGAAAGTTTGGTCCTCCATTTATGTTATATTGATATATACGTGCGGCTAAAGCGCACACAAACACAGAAAATATTTTTTTATTTTTGCTGGAGAGTAGTGCACTTTGTGGGTTACACCACCCTTTAAGAAATGAGTCAGCCAGCTCTTTGCTTGTGGGACACAGGCGCACGCTTGGCGCTGCTCCTTTGTTGATGCATGTGCAGCCACAGTGCACAAAAGTCACAAACACAAAAAATATATATTTTTTTGTTTTGGAGTGTACTTTGGGGGTTACAGAACCCTTAACGGTCAAGCCAGCTGGCCCTTTACTTATGACACAGGCGCACGCTTGGCACTACTTTGTTGATGCACGTGCGGCTACTGCGCACACAATTCACAAACACAGAAAATATTTTTTTTGGGGGTTTGGACTGGAGTGTACTTTCGGGGGTTACAGCACCCTTTAACGGTCAAGCCAGCCGGCCCTTTACTTATGACACAGGCGCACGCTTGGCACTACTTTGTTGATGCACGTGCAGCTACTGCGCACACAATTCACAAACACAGAAAATAATTTTTTTTTGGTTTGGACTGGAGTGTACTTTGGGGGTTACAGCACCCTTTAACGGTCAAGCCAGCCGGCCCTTTACTTATGACACAGGCGCACGCTTGGCACTACTTTGTTGATGCACGTGCGGCTACTGCGCACACTATTCACAAACACAGAAAATATTTTTTTTTTTGGTTTGGACTGGAGTGTACTTTGGGGGTTACAGCACCCTTTAACGGTCAAGCCAGCCGGCCCTGTACTCATGACACAGGCGCACGCTTGGCACTACTTTGTTGATGCACGTGCGGCTACTGCGCACACAATTCACAAACACAGAAAATAATTTTTTTTTTGGTTTGGACTGGAGTGTACTTTCGGGGGTTACAGCACCCTTTAACGGTCAAGCCAGCCGGCCCTTTACTTATAACACAGGCGCACGCTTGGCACTACTTTGTTGATGTACGTGCGGCTACTGCGCACACAATTCACAAACACAGAAAATTATTATTTTTTTGGTTTGGACTGGAGTGTACTTTTGGGGGTTACAGCACCCTTAACGGTCAAGCTAGCCAGCCCTTTACTTATGACACAGGCGCACGCTTGGCACTACTTTGTTGATGCACGTGCGGCTACTGTGCACACAATTCACAAACACAGAAAATAATTTTTTTTTTGGTTTGGACTGGAGTGTACTTTCGGGGGTTACAGCACCCTTAACGGTCAAGCCAGCCGGCCCTTTACTTATGACACAGGCGCACGCTTGGCACTACTTTGTTGATGCACGTGCGGCTACTGTGCACACTATTCACAAACACAGAAAATAATTTTTTTTTTGGTTTGGACTGGAGTGTACTTTCGGGGGTTACAGCACCCTTAACGGTCAAGCCAGCCGGCCCTTTACTTATGACACAGGCGCACGCTTGGCACTACTTTGTTGATGCACGTGCGGCTACTGCGCACACAATTCACAAACACAGAAAATATATTATTTTTTTAGCACTTGGGGGGAGCACCCCTGATGGACAGAGCACCCCCTGGACAACACTACAGCACCCCTTTAGGACTGGGACACTGCACAGGACTTTGGAGTGGACACAGCCCCTATGGAGAACTGACTGCACAACACAGTCCAGCCAGCCCCTATGGACTTTGAAGTAGTGGACACAGCCCCTATTAACAACAGCAGCACAGCACAACACAGCCAGACCCTATGGACTTTGAAGTAGTGGACAACAGCAGCACTACACTACACTACACTACACAGCCCTAACTCCCACCCTCCCTCTTCACTGTCCACAGCCGAGTGAGAAAATGGCGCCGACGTGGGTACCTTATATAGGATCCAAAACCCGCGAGACTCGGAAGGCGGGATGATGACGTTTTGCCTCGATTTCAGATCCGAGTCAGGCGGGAAAAGTCGAGCCTGACTCGGATCGGACTCGGATCGGGGGGGCTCGGGGGGGTTCGGATTTCAGAAATCCGAACCCGCTCACCCCTAATATATATATACACACACAAAAATGTATATATATGGATATAAAGAGAGTTTCTCCATAATACTGGTATTAAATGGAACGAAAATGTAAAACCTTTATTGTAGTCTGTATATGAGACACCACTGGGAATCCAGTATATTGAAAAACAATTAAAGTGCTTTATCAAATTGTAAAACCCAGTTTTCTTATTTGTTCAGGTTATATAAATTATGTTGCCGCGCGTCTATTATAGGAATATACCTAGATAGGAACTCGTGCATAAAAAAGTTAGGATTTCATGTGCATAAATATGTTTATCACAGTTTTCTCAAGAATGAAGTGTTTATTTAATTGGTTGCTCACTTAATGCTACCATAACAATGTTGATGGTGTTTCATATACAGTCACAAATACTAAAAACCGATTATTTCAACAATCTAAAATCATAACAAAATAATCACATCTTGAGAAAAAAAGGACAGTTACATAAAATGTCTAATTGTAACATTTAGTTTTAATCTCTTCTAGGTTTATAAACTCTTTTGTCAACCTTAAAAGAACAACTCTTCAGTAATAATTGGGATAAAAATAAAGATACTAGAGAAAGACGATGAAGAGAAAAAAGTATATATCTGAAGGGAGATGTATATATGTATGCAAAAGATTACATGAACCACTAAGAACAAATCTAAACCAAAATAAAGCTTAAATATCCAATTAAATCATTTCATTATGGCCTTCAGGAAAGAGCATATGCATAATATGTATCTAATAAGCTTCTCTTGCACATAGTCTACGGTATCTGTCACCTCCTCTTTGTGTGGGCCCAATCTGTTCTATGATAGCACATAATGCTGCTTCTGAACTCAGAAGTTCAGAAGCAGCATTATGTGTTTCTTAGAAGTGGTGTGACAGGCAATAGTTTTGAAACCTTTTCTTAATGTTCCTACAATGTTCAAGATACCTAATTTAGAATTTTCTAGTGGTATGACCGATATATTGTTTTTTACAGGGACATGTGAGTAGATAGACCATGTAATAAGTTTCACAATTTACAAAGGTCTTTATTTGATGTTCTTTTCCTGCTGCTTCACAAATAAACATATTTATCCTATTTGCTATAAATGTGCATGTTGTACATTTATTATGATTACACATGAAACATCCCACCGTTTTAGGGGCCCAAGGTAGTACGGAGGGCGTTTTAATAGGTGCGTTATTAGTTTTCCTTCTAAAGGTCTTAATTTGATGTTCTTTTCCTGTTGCTTCACAAATAAACATATTTATCCTATTTGCTATAAATTTGCATGTTGTACATTTATTATGATTGCACCTGAAACATCCCACCGGTTTAGGGGCTCAAGGTAGTATGGAGGGCATTTTAATTAGTTTTCCTTCTAATGTGACTAGATGCTAACTTAGGCCCTGATTCAGACCCACTCGCGAGCGGCTGTCCACTCGCAAGTGGGTCGATGTTCTGCACTGAGCATGCGCACGACGGAGGGAGCTCCGTCGTGCGCATGCGCCAGACGCGACGAGCGAAGGACTTTCCTTCGCTCGTTGTGTCTGATCAAAGGGGGCGTGCTGTCGATGTTGATTGACAGCACGCCCCCTTTGGTGGGCGTGCCTCCCTGACGGGGGCGTTCCTAAGGGAACGCCTCCCGTCAGAAGCCGGCCCACTGACATCACTAGTGATGTCAGTGGGAGTGATTTTGGCTCTGATAGAGCCGAAGTCACTCCGGGCCTTGCGGCTGTAAACCTCAACCGCAGGCTCCGACTCGCAGTTTCGATGGTCGCGATGGTCAAGACCATCGCAGCCATCAACCTGCACGCTCGTATAGGCTGTGGGTGGTGACCCACAGCTATACGAGCGTCCAGGAGGACGCTCCATAATTATGGAGGCCGGCGCTCATTCAGAGCGTGCGCTCTGCTCAGAGCGTACGGCTCTGAATGAGGGCCTTAGTTTGAAGATTATCTGCCTTTTTAAAAATCATAGTGGGTTGATCACTCAATTCCTTTTTTAAGATGGGGTCTAATTGTAAAAGATGAAAATCTCCTAATAATTTGCTTAAATTTATAGGAAGCACTATTCTGTTTATACACAAAGACAATCAAACCATCTATTGTGTTATTCTGAGATTCATTACAGTTCTTACATTTTTTCTCATGATTATATACAAGTAGCGAGGATCTATCTAGAAGGCTGACTTCTTGGAGGGCTGTGTCAAGTAGCTCTTCAGGGTATGATTTTTCATTGAAAAAATGTATTAGATCTGATGCTTGTTCCCTAAATCTCACTTCATCAGTACAATTGCATTTTAACCTCCATAATTGTCCTTTGGGGATGTTATTCAACAATACCTTTTGATGGTTACTACTATATTCAAGGTAATTATTACAATCTACATCTTTTCGATAGGTTGATGTTACAAATTCTTTAGCTACGATTTTCAGTGTTCTATCCAAGAAATTATTAGAATTAGAGTGTATTGTGCTCGTGAAAGTGAAATAAAAAGTGTTAATATTCAAGTGGTCAACAAAACTGGTGGCAGAATGAAAATCCCCTCTCCAAATAAAAAATACTGTATCTGGTGGAGAGGACCAGGTTCTCTCCAAAGATGCCATCCCAAATGTGGCATTGTTCAAAAGCACCCAAATATGCATTTGCATAACCTGGGCACAAACATGGTCCCCATTGCTGTCCCAAGAGTCTGTAAATAAAAAGTGTTATTAAATAAAAAATAATTATGATAGAGTATGTATTTGATAGATGTCAATATAAATGCTGTGACTCAGAGACCCCAGAATCCTCCATTAAGCTCTCTTCAACCGCCATAAGACCAAGGTCATGTGGGATATTATTATACAATGAAGATACATCACATGTGAGAAATAGAAAATCGGATTCCCATGAACCTCAGAAATTAATTTTAGAAAATGAGTTTAATCTTGCAGATGGGCTTTGAGAGACACAGCGTGTGCCTGGAGAACTGATCGACATAATGTGAAAGATTAGTGATTAAAGAACCTAGACCAGAATAATTGCTCATCCTCAGGAATAGTAGCTAATAATTATGTCTCACTCCCTATACTTATACAACGTGGAACAAGACAGGGCTACCCTTTATCCCCTCTCCTATTTTCACTAGTTCTAGAACCTTTGGCAGTAGCTCTAAGATTGAATAGAGACTTTAGAGGTATTAAAGCTGGAGCTTAAGTTATCACTGTTTGCGGATGACATGCTACTTTTCATATCACATCCGTTTACATCCATCTCTGCGATTTTACAACAAATTAACCTTTATAGCTCTTTTGCTGGTTATAAAATAAATATAACTAAATCCGAAATTCTACCATTAACTAGACCTGATCAACTAGCAGAATGCACAGCCTTAGATGAAGCTTTTTCGGTTACATCTAAATTAAAATATCTGGGCATTATTATAAAGTCATCAATTTGCCAACTATATAATGTTAATTTTCCTACAATTCTAACCAAACTCCAACAGAAACGTCAGCATTGGATGTCACTACCTCTTTCTTTATTGGGGAGAGCAGCGGTTATAAAAAATATTTTATTTCCTAAACGGATGTATCCGCTCCAAATGCTACCCTTGTTCCTATGCAAAAATTACACTTCTAGATGTACAAAGGCATTTCAACGAAACCCAGAATTGCTGGAAATCGGTTACTTCAACCTAAAAGTAAAGGGGGACTAGGTTTTCCGGATATCTTTACACTCTCTTGCACGGCTGCCTTTAGATATGCCTCGGACTGGTGTCTAGGTCAAGCTAACTTTACAAATCAATTACTAGAAGAGGAATTATTTAAACCTTATGCTCCGGTAGCCTTGTTACATCTACCTCGTTCTAAACTGCCAAAAGGAACTCTTCAAAATATATTCTTTATGGACACATATAGGGCATGGTCTTTTATTCATAAAAGTCTTGGTTCAAATTCTAGCAAAACCAAATTTATACCACTATGGGGTAACCCTGATTTTATCCCTTCGCTTTCAAATTCTTATTACCTGCTATGGAAGCGAAATGGATTGGCAGCCATTCGGAACGTGTTTGATCCTGGAGGCAATCTTTATTTTTTTCAGCAGCTTAGGGATCTGTACACTATTCCCAATTCACATTTCTATATGTATCTGCAAGTCAGGCACTACATCCAAAGTAAAGTAGATTTTGGTTCATATGACTTGCTCTTGCATCATGTCTCACTAGCTCCTATTTACTCAATATTTACACTAGCTTCTACTCACAAATTTAAACTATGCTATTTATATAATGATTTGTTGATACAAGATACCAATAAATTATGGCAGAAAGTATGGTCCGCTTGGTTACAGGATTTTCCTTAATTTTATATTCTCCAACCAAACCATGAAACAACTCCCATCGATCCTAAAGTGACTAAAATCAGCTAAACTCCAAGAAATTCATATCAAATTTCTTAATAGAGCTTATCTCTCCCAAGTGCAATGGAGCAGAATTACCAATTCAGACCCTAAGTTTGCTTGTTGTCCAAAATGCTCCACATCTTCTAGAACCTTCATTCACAACATATGGCAATGCTCGAAGATCAAGAAATTTTGGTATAAAGTTCATAATTTTGTCCAACAGATTACAAAGAGCAATCTTCCTTTTTCTTGGGAAGCATTCATATTAATGGACTTTTCTTCTTGGGCCCCAAATCTAATTTAAAAAAAAATTGTTGCCATTATTGACGACTATTATAACTCTAGCAAAAAAAAATATTTTTCAGTATTGTCTATCGAAGAGAGTCCCTTCTTTAGAAATATTAAAATTTGAATTACTGAACATAATACATTTTGATAGACGTACTGCTCTTTTTGATATTGAAAGGGGAGTCAAAATATTTATTGCAAAATGGGAAATATACTTAGACTTTGTACCTACTACAACATCTGATAATATTCTGAAAGTTTTTGACAATACCACTTGGTCTTTGTTGAGACGAATATCTTAACGGTTAAAATCAGTGCATAATGATATCACATGGTAGGACTTCTCACTGAGGAATAGCTAACTGAATACATAACCACCGAAAGTTTTTGCAGATTGTAAGACAATTCATTTTATTTTCATTATATTTGTTTGTTTAACTTTATTTTATGTTTTTTATTTCACTTTATTTTTAGCTTTATTATATATCTATTTTATTAATCCCGAGTCTATTAGTACTCACTACTATAAATATGGTTTGTGTATCTGTTTTTTGGGGGGTACGCTTTGGACTACCTCTCTTTCCCCTTCCCCATAAAAAGTAAAAAAAAGAAAAATTCAGGTATACAATATTTTGCTAAATGAATGTATTTCATTGAATCTATATGTTTTTTATGATGCAAGATATACATTTGTTGTAACATTTCTTATACAGTATGTATGTAATTTTCTGTATTCTGAATACAATAAAAAGATGTTAAAAAAAGAACCTAGACCAGAAATAATGGAACACCCTGGTGGATTGTGCAATGATTTGTGAATCTTGGGGAGGTGATAAAAAGCAGGTGTGATTGGGTGAGTGCAAAAAAGAAAATGTAATTAATTCTTGAATATAATACCCTGCTCCCTGTACATCAGCAAGATTTGTTGTAGTTCTTTTTTTAAATACTGAAGAGAGATCTCTTTCTAGTACTGTGTAGAGCCTAATATCTGTTAATTGCCTAAGGGCCTCAGTAACATAATCTATTGTATTGTGAACAGCAATGTCAGCTGGTTTCACAATGATAGTCCCATCCTTCTGTAACTCTTTTAATGCTCTAATCTCTGCCTTTGTACATATTTGAAATCTGTATGGAATTTAGGACCTGATTCAGACCCGCTTGATAGATACGTACGCTCGCACCCAGCGTATGCAAATTTGGGAAGGCAGGCGATTGCACGGCAAGGCATTAGCACGCCCACTATGTCTTGGCGTGAGAACGCTCAGTGTACCAGACACCCACCAGCCAGTCTTAAGATGCACACTTCCGCACATCATCTCCTGGAAGTGTATGCAATCATCGGCACATCAGGTACCATCGGATGCGATCGCAGCGCTTTAGGCTGACGATACCCTACTGCAAGCACTGTGAGCACTTCAGGGTAAAAACCAGCCAGGTGACGTGTACTATGATGCTGCCTATAATTTATGCTCGCCTCTGAAACTGCGTTGAGGCACTCAGGCACACCTGTGTTCGCATCTCCACTCCCCCGTTAATAGAGGCCAGTCCCTGTCAGGGGTAAATTTACCCCCTTCCAACAAGTTTAAGAGTTCACTGAGTGGTCTATCATCACCTTCATTTAAAGTGATTTCTCTCTCAAGGACATCATGGTCTGTAATGATTGGTAGACCTTAAGTTTTTCTGTTTTTAGGGCAAAATACAGTTTCCTACACAGGTTTCTGGTATATCTATTTAATTCCATAAATAAATTTATCCGTAGTGTTATTAGGCACTATGTTACCCTCTAGACACCTGTGGTGTGGCAACCTGAATAGGCATAGTCATTATATAGGAAATGGTGATGGTGGGTTATTCGGGTGGTAAGTGTGCTCCTTTAGAGGGTACTCTCCGTAGGTTAATTATGTCACCCTATGTACACTGCAGTTGTGTAACCTTAACCCTATTGTGCTGTGCATGCATGGGAAGAAGACCTTATGAAGTTAGGGTCCCTTTCCGTATGTAAAATATATCATATGTTACTCTCACTGTTATACATATCAAAGTTTTATAACAGTGAATGATGTTTATCACAATAATGGTGCACAGCCGTGGTGTCCCATGTGTGAGCTTACCGGACAATGTTTTCAGTCTCTCATAGTCCTGCTCCAGAAATGTCCCACAAGAGGGAGAGGGGGGGGGGGAGTAAGGGAGGTCTGCTCTAGAACCAGAAGCTCACACCTAGTCTCCAGACCTTGATGGTGGGATAAGGTATGCTCCTTCTCCTCTGGGGTGACGGACGCTGTGGTTTTAGCATAGACTCAAAATGTCAGTCTCTTAGCATACTACTCAGTTCACCAGCCTGAAAATTAACAATGCTAATGGCTTTCTCAAGACCATTAGCATTGTTTCTTTCTCATAGAAGTTGAGAAATTTAGCAATCACTGGACCTGGGCGAGATTGGGTAGACTGAGGACCATGATCAGGACCAATGTGATGTGCCCATTCAATCATAACCCTCCCCTTGAGGTAGTGGGAATATTAAATTAGATCAATAAGACGCTGATAATTCAATAAGATCAGTTCTCTACTTTCAAGTATTCCAATAAAATAAATCTAAGATTATTACTATATGTCTATCCTGTTCCCAAGATCTTCTAATTTTAAAGTTAAAATTTTAATTTGTTGAGACTGAGATTCAACCATGTTTCGTGTAGACAAAATATTATCTTCATTATCATTGGTGTACTGTTTCACCTCAACCAAATGCCTCGTCTGGGATTATAAATCAGTGAGAATAGCATTTATAGAAGAGGACAGTGATATTGATGATGAAGCTAAATCTGGAGACTCAGATGAAGGCAACTGTTAGGAATGAGTAGAAATAAAGTATCCCTAAACATAACAATCTGTAATGAACTCAGAACACCATTAGATGCCGAGCTTTACAAGCTGTTCATAAGATGAACAGAAAGTTAAAACTAGAAACAAAAAAGAGAAATCGTAAATTCACAGCAATATCACACCAAACCAAACATACTGTAGGCTAGGTAAAATATAGCAGAAAAAAAGAAAAGTAACAACCTGTAATGATCTCATACCACCACTAGAGGGTGAGCTTTGCAAGCTAATCACAAAGTTAACAGAAGTATAGAAAAAAAAGTAGAGATGTGCTGTTTGGTTCTCCTGAGAAACAAACACACCCGAACTTGGGGGTTCTGAATAGAACAGAGTCCCGGCTCAGATCTGCTGTCCGGAACTTGGATTTAAAAGTCGAATCTCAGTTTTGGAATGAATGTAAACAGGTCCAAATTAAATGATTTTAGCTGTTTTGATCAATTTTAAAGCAATCCAAAACCAAAACAATATCAGAACCAAAACACTTGAGGATGGTTTTGTCGAAACCAAAACCATAACATTTAAGAAAGGTTTTGCCAAAACCAAAACATGGGGGTCCGCGCACATCTCTAAAAAAAAAGTAAACTAGTTAGCAGTAAATAATACAAGCAAAACATCAAAATATTTTTTGGTACAATCAGTGTCCAAAGCGAAGAAACTGGCACCATAATAGGAATTAGCAACAGTCAGTGTCCCAAGACAGGTGGTAGCCAGGAGTGGAAATATTGCTGCTAGCAAACAATATTATTATTATTAGCCTTTATTTATAATGCATCACAACAAGTCCGCTGTGCCTCACAAGGTAGATAGATAGAAACAGTATGAACAAAACAAGAACAAAGTTACTTACAGTACAGAATATCTCAGGACATGGTTTATAAACATTGCTGCATTGGCAGTCATAATACCCAAGGGAAAGGTGCCATTGTATGCAGTGGGGTGAAGATGATGGTATAAGTGAGTCCAGTCATTTTGTTTTATTGAAGGATAGCAGGCAGAGCCATACTCACTGTTACATGCATGTATGGTTCTATACAGCTCACCAGCTGGTGAGTGTATGCAGCTTCAGAATAGTGGTGCAGGGATGTTGGGACAGCTTTAAATGCAGTTATTAACCAACTTCTCTTTAGGAGCTAAATAGGAAACTTCTGGCTGTCACCATATCACTCTCTCAGGGCCTGATTCAGACCCGGTTGCAAGCGCTGAGCGCTTGCAACCGGGTCGATGGTGGCCCACAGCGCTTGCGCACGACAGAGCCGGCTCTGTCGTGCGCATGCACGAGACCCGACTAGCGACGGGCACTCCATCGCTCTGGGTCTCACAACAAAGGGGGCGAGCTGTCGATGTTGAGTGACAGCTCGCCCCCTTTGGTGGGTGGGCCGGGGGGGTGGCTGCCCAAACAGAGGTGTTCCCATGAGAACACCTGTCATTTGGGGGCAGCCCCACTGACATCATGAGTGACCACAAGGGGTCTCATCACAAGCCCGATGGTCGCGATGGTCTTGACCATCGCAACCATCATCATGGCCGCTCGCTGTAGCTGTGGGTGGTCACCCACAGCTATGCGAGCGGCCAGGAGGCCGTTCTAAAAAAAACGGGCCCTGATTCAGAGCGAGCGCTCTGTCAGAGCGACCAGGTCTGAATCAGGCCCTCAGTTCACAGTAAAGACAAGATGGCCCCTGCACATACTCAGTAGTGAGCTCAGTACCTATTTTGGGTCATGAAGCCTCCCTGGAGAACAGGAAGACTGAAATCTGTGCAGAAGTGCATCTCTTTCAACACCCCCTAGCTACAAGCTTCTCCATGTTACACAAACATTTGTTGTGAGAGTTCAGCTTGTTGTTTTGGGCAATAGCTTGGGAGGCGATGGTGTGGCAGCTGTGCTGATGGTGCAGCAATGGTGCTGATGGTGCGGCAAAGATGCCGATGGTGCGGCAATTATGCTGATGGAGCAGCGATGGTACCGATGTTGGGGCAATTTCCGTAGATAAACAGTCTATGGTTTAATAATGGCTTTGAGAGCCGATGGTGCAGCAAGTGTGCTGAAAGAAACATCTTCTCAACCTGGGAGCATGTAGTGCAAAATCAGGAACCCAGGAACGTTCCACCGGACCATAACCCTTCCAGTGGACTAAAAATTGTAGACAACCCCTGGAAATTCTAGAGTCCAAGATCTTTTCCACTATGAACTTGTGTTGACCATGGACCATCACCGAAGCAGGCCAGGAAGAGGACCTGAGTTTGAATTTGGCTGAAAAGAAGACCGGTTTGAGCAAGGAACAATGAAAAGTATTATTAATACGGAGAGAGTTGGGCAATTGAAGTTTGAAGGCTACTGGGTTCACCTGTGAAATAATTCGGACTGGACCAATAAATCTGAGACCCAACTTCTTTGATGAACCTTGCCCCAAATATGTCGGAGCCGTGAGACAGAAGAAGAAGCTGGTGATCCGGAGTCGAAGGCATTTGACCTCGGATGTTGTCCTGTAACAGAAGAATGGGGATACAGAAGACGCAGAATGGCATGAATTATTAAACGCAAACTCAGCAAGCGGCAGATGAGATACCCAGCCATTATGACACTTGGAAACATAGCAGCATAGATATTGTTCCAGACACGGATTAATGCGCTCAGTCTGTCCATTCAACTGAGGATTGTAACCTGAAGAAAGACTAAGCTCAATGCCCAGAGAGGAACAGAACACTCTCCAGAACTGTGCCACAAATTGTGATCCTCGTTCTGATGTGATATCCATCGGTAAGCCATGTACTCGAAAAATGTGTTGAAGAAACAGGCCGGAGAGTTCCTTAGCGGAAGGAAGTTTTTGCAATGGTATGAAGTGTGCCATTTTGCTAAACCGGTCCACCACCGTCCAGATAACGGAACATCGAGCAGATAGTGGGAGGTCAACGATGAAATCCATGGCAATGTGAGTCCAGGGTCTCCTAGGTATGAAAAGTGGAAGTAACAGACCAGAAGTAGCCGTCCGAGGTGTTTTATTACGGGCACATACCTCACATGCCAAGACAAATTCATGCACATCTTTGTTCAAAGACTGCCACCAAACAGAGGAGGAGAGTAATTCTAAAGTCTTACTGATACCAGGATGACCAACAACTCGAGAGGCATGAAAATCCAGACAAACTGCTCTTCTAAACTTCTCTGTGACAAACAATCGACCAGAAGGCTACTCCGGAGGTGCTTCCGATTGACATGCCCGAATGAGATCTGCCAGATTTCGGGTGAGTGCACAGTGGAAGAAAGAGTCAGGAATGATAGCTTCATCTGACCTGGATATCTGTTGATTAGGTCCAATACTCCTGGAAAGGGCATCAACCTTGATGTTCTTGGAACCAGGATGGAAGGAGATAAGGAAGTTGAACCGCATAAAAAATATAGCCCAGCGTGCTTGCCGGGAATTGAACCTTTTGGCGGATTGAATGTAGGACAGGTTCTTGTGGTCAGTAAGAACCAAAATTTGGTGTTTGGCCCCCTCCAGCCAGTGTCTCCTGTCCTCGAAAGCCCATTTAATAGCTAGTAATTCCCAATTTCCTACATCATAATTGCATTCTGCAGAGGAAAATTTGCGAGAAAAGAATGCACATGGGTGCAACTTACTATCTGCAGGGTCTTTCTGTGACAAAACGGCTCCAGATCCTACTTCAGAGGCATCTACCTCTAAGATAAAAGGAAGGTCAGGATCAGGATGTCGAAGAACAGGTGCCTGAGTGAAAGCAACCTTGAGAGTTTTGAAAGACTGGATCACCTCAATTGGCCAGTTTAAAGTAGGGATGAGCGGGTTCGGTTTTACTCGGTTTTACTTGGATCTTTTTATTGGCTATCGCCGAACACGTGTTTTGGATAGCGAATGAAATCGAGCCGAAATTGCGGTAAAGTGGCGATAAGAACAGAGTAAAACCGAGTAAAACCGAACCCGCTCACCCCTAGTTTAAAGTATCCGCTCCTTTTTTGGTCAGATTAACAATGGGTGCCACAATGCTGGAAAAGGATTTAATAAATCGGCGGTAATAGTTAGAAAAGCTGAGGAACCGCTGGATGGCCTTAAGGGAAGTTGGTTGGTCCCACTTAAGTATGGCCTCGACTTTTCCATGATCCATTGAAAATCCCTGGGATGAGATTGTATACCCCAGAAAAGAAACTTGAGTGATGTCAAATTCACATTTCTCCAACTTGGCATACAGATGGTTCTCCCACAATTTTTGGATTACCTGTCGCACGTGGTGATGATGTTGATCCAGTGAATGAGAAAAAATGAGGATGTCGTCCAGATATATGACCAAGAACACCCCCAAAAACTCCAGAAGAATGTCTTTGATCAGGTCCTGAAACACAGCTGGGGCATTGGATAAGCCAAACGGCATGTCTAGATACTCGTAGTGTCCAGAATGAGTACTGAAGGCCGTTTTCCACTTGTCTCCACTCTTGATTCGAATTAGGTTGTATGCCCCTCGGAGGTCAATCTTGGAGAAGACATTAGCCTGACGCAGTTGATCAAACAGTACCGGAATGAGTGGTAACGGATATGAATTTTTTACCGTAATGTTGTTGCGTCCTCTGTAGTCAATACAGGGACAAAGAGATCCATCCTTCTTACCCACGAAGAAAAAAACAGCTCCAAATGGTGATTTTGAGGGATGGATGAATCCTTTAGCCAAGGCATCCTCAATGTACTCTCTCATAGCTTTGTCCTCCAGTATAGAAAGGGAATACAACCGGCCTTTGGGTAACTTGGTGTCTGGAATCAAGTTGATGGCAAAATCATAAGATCTATGTGGAGGAAGAACATCCTCAAGTTTTTTTGAGAAAACGTCAGCGTAATCCCGGTACTGAAGAGGAATCGCTAGAGATGTCTCAGCAACGGTAGCAAGTATGGACCAAATAGGCATGGTCAAACAATGATTCTGACAAGTCTGACTCCATCTGATTATCTCACCGGATTGCCAATCAATCACGGGATTATGGCCCTCATTCAGAGCCGCTCGTTAGCGGCAGTACGCTCGTTCCGAGCGATGTTTGCACATCTGCGCATGCGTACGGTTTTTAGTACGCATGCGCGAACCAGTCAGTGCGGCCGAAAATCGTTTGTACGCTATATAGCGAGTGCCTGCTATTTTGAGTGACAGAATGAGGCGTATGTGGGTGGTAACAGGGGAAGGTGCTTGAAAATGGGGAGTGGAGATCCGAACGCAGGCGTGCTTAAAGGTCAAAACGGGCGTTTTATGGGTGTGTATATTTAAAACAGCAGCGTCATTGAGCACGTCACTGGGTTATTTTATAGCCAGAACTGCTCGCAAATTTGTGGTAGCAAACACCAACCACAAGAATAGCGAGCAGTTCATACGCTGGTCGATGTCCTCGATTAATCTAATAATTAGCGGACATGACGTATGGTGTGAGCGGCCAGGGGGCGTTTTTATCAAATAAACGAGCGTATGTTTTGCTCGCTCGTTCAGACTTAGAGGTGTGAACAGACTGCAATGTGCGTACGGATCATTTGAATAGCCACCCCTTGTTTTTAAACGAACGACCGCAAATAGCGAACGGCTCTGAATGAGGGCCAATGTTCCTTAAGCCGTGGAAAACCAAGAATGACTGGAGCCAAGGGACAATGGAGGAGATAAAAAGACAAAGTCTCCGAGCGTAAGGAACCCACCGATAAACGGAGAGGAGGTGTCTTAAACTTCACATGACCTGATGAAATCAAACCTCTGTCTAAATCACAGATAGGAATTTCTTGTTCCAAAGGGACAGCTGGTACTCCCAGAGTGCGAAAGAAAAGAAAATCCATAAAATTGCCTGCTGCCCTGCTATCCAGGAAGGCTGAAGTAGACAAAGTGGAATTGGCGAGCTGGATGACTGCTGGGATTAAAATAGAATTTTTGGAGGAAATGGATGCCAGGCCTAAGTGCAAATCCTCCCAAACACTTAGGACTTGTCTTTTACTGGTGGACAGTTATTCAACGTGTGTTCCTTGTCACCGCAGTGCATACAGAGGCCAAGAGACCGTCTTCTGTGTCTCTCTACTGATGATAGGCAAGAGGCACCAATCTGCATAGGTTCCTCTGTGACAGAGGATGGAAGCCAAGCGGGAGAAGGAGGCGATCTGACGGGAAGATCTTGTTCACGTTTGCGTTGCCGTAAACACTGGTCAGTCCTTATGGCTTGTTGCATGAGGTCATCCAAGGACTCAGAAGGTGAATGTTGCACAAGGATGTCCTTGATAGCCAATATCATATTGGTCTTTCTGAGGCTAAGTAAAGCCGGGTCGTTCCAACCAGAGTCAGTAGCCCATCTGCGGAACTCTGATGAGTAATCCTCTGCTGCCTTCTGGCCTTGTCTGAGAGCAGGCAACTTGGACTCAGCCAAAGCAGCACGGTCTGGGTTGTCACACAATAGGCCCAAGGCCGTAAAGAAAGCCTCCACTGACTGTAATGCCGTGTGAGTAGAAGGCAGTCCGAAGGCCCAAGTCTGTGGGTCCCCCTGAAGGAGAGAGATTACCAGTCCAACTTGTTGCAATGGTGTCCCTGAAGAGGCTGGACGAAGTCGGAAATAGAGCTTGCAACTTTCACGAAAACTTAAAAACTGTTGGCGATCCCCAGAACACCAATCTGGCAAATTCATCTTAGGTTCTAGATGAGGAGCTGCATGCACAGGAGAATGGTTTTCTTCAACTCATATAGTGAGTTCCTGGACTTTCTGGGTTAGAGTTTGGATCTGGACTGCAAGCATCTGAGCAAGACTGTGTCCCTGCTCCATGACAGCAGAAGTTATAAGCCCGACACAACAATTTCTGTAACTATATCCTAGTGTATCAACTATTATTATTTGGGCCGACTATAATGTTACGAATTCCAATGCCTACCCCATGTGACACCACAAGAACCCAGCTAGCGAGATCTTCTGCCAATAACAACCGCCCGTTGTTCCCTTAGAACTAGGATACGTTCACCGGTACTTAGGCGGCCGCCTGGACTTATGTTCGAGGTAGTAGCAGCTCACATGGAGATACAGGGGAATTCAATAGGTAAAGAATGTATAGTTAGGACTGACACAGTTGATAATTATAAGGATATCGATGGTACGGATGTTGTGAGAGTACAGTTTGGTTTTTTGGGAATAGCTTGGGAGCCGATGGTGTGGCAGCTATGCCGATGGTGCAGCAATGATGCCAATGGTGCAGCAATTATGCCGATGGAGCAGCGATGGTGCCGATGTTGGGGCAATTGCAGTAGATAAACAGTCTATGGTTTAATAATGGCTTTGAGAGCCGATGGTGTGGCAAGTGTGCCGATGTTGCAGCGATTGTGCCGATGTTGGGGCAATTGCCATAGATAAACAGCCTATGGTTTGATAATGGCTTTGAGAGCCAATGGTGTGGCAAGTGCACTGATGTTGCAGCAATGGTGCCGATGTTTGGGTAATTGCTGTAGGTTGAACGTTGGCAGCACGGGAACTGCTGGATGGGGCTAGGAAGCCATTTGAAGATTGGTGATAGCACGGATGCTACTTGGAGCGGCTAGGAAACCGTATGGTGAATGTTGGCAGCACAGGAGCTGCTGGATACGGCTAGGAAGCCGTTTGGAGATTGGTGGTAGCACGGAAGCTACTTGGAGCAGCTAGGAAGCTGTATGGTAAACATTGGCAGCAGGGGAGCTGCTGTATGCAGCCAGGAAGCCGTTTGGAGATAGGTGGTAGCACAGAACCTACTTGGAGTTCAGTGAACAGGAGAACAGGAACAACCTGACTCTGCAGCCAGGCTGAGGGAACTCACAGACACTCTATAGTTGGCACAGGTGCAATAGATCAGTGAGTATAAATAGGCTGAAGTCCCAATCAGGTTTGCACTTGTGGAAAACACATCACTTGCTGAGGCGTGCCGAGCTCCTAGCAACAGGAAGAACTGGAGTAACCCCATCCTGTCTGGGCATACTGTCAGAAAGTGTCAAGTCGTGACCGCGACTTCTAACACTTTTGTTAGAATGGAGTGATGACCCAACTATCAAAAGTTATGTTATTTTGAGATATACATCCCTTGTAAAATTGCAAGGTCATTTGTCATTAGTTTGACATACTTTTGAGTGTAACTATTAATACATCACTGATATTAGTAGAGACATTGGCCCTCATTCAGAGCCACTCGCTAGCGGCAGTACGCTCGTTCCGCGCGATGTTCGCACATCTGCGCATGCGTACAGTTTTTAGTACGCATGCGCGAACCAGTCAGTGCGGCCAAAAAACATTTGTACGCAATATAGCGAGTGCCTGCTATTTTGAGTGACAGAATGAGGCGTATGTGGGTGGTAACAGGGGAAGGTGCTTGAAAACGGGGAGTGGAGATCCATTCGCAGGCGTGCTTAAAGGTCAAAACGGGCGTTTTATGGGTGTGCATAATTAATATAGCAGCGTCAATGACCACGTCACTTGGTTTTTTTTAACTCAGAACTGCTCGCAAAATAGCGGTTGAAAAAACCAACCACAAGAATAGCGAGCAGTTCATATCCTGTTCGATGTACTCGATTAATCTAATAAATAACGGACATGACGTGTGGTGCGAGCGGCCAGGGGGCGTTTTTAAGAAATAAAAGAGCGTATGTTTTGCTCGCTCGTTCAGACTTAGAGGTGTGAACAGTCTGCAATGTGCGAACGGATCATTTGCATAGCCACCCCTTGTTTTTGAACGAACTAACGCAAATAGCGAATGGCTCTGAATGAGGGCCATTATTAGCATATGTCAAGATTGCAGTCATATACAGTGGGAATAACAAAGGTCAACACACTCTTTCCACATATCAGATATGTCCATACTATATATGTACATATATATTACTTTCATGAAGTGTCTATATAATGATATCATCTGTATTGAAATTGTAAGTTATATTGTTTTTATTGTTTTCATTTTCATCAACAAATTACTTCATTACTGAAATAAGTGAGCGGAAAACACTGAGTATTATCTTTACAAGGTAACCTGGCATGTTCATTAATAACATTGGTTACCATGAGACTATGAAAGACACAGACCATATTTAATCACAGTATTTTGATTAGATCACATCTGTATGCCCTCAATGAACACATAAAAGACATAAGCTACAACCAATCAGCACTCCTTGACAAAGGCGGAAGCCAAAACTCATTGGAGGTGATTGACACATGCCTGACCTCAGGCAAACATCTTCAGCATTGGAACTTTCCATGAGACACTTATCCTGTGACGGGGCGGTCAATTGACCCCATTCGGATTGTACATCCAGGACGCCATTTGAAGGAAGAAGATAGCCAACAAGGAGGAGGAGCAACTGCCTGGAAGCTACAGAGGGACGTAAGTGTCCTGTATTTTGGAGGGGCACAACAGTGTCAGGCTCACCGGAGCTCGCACTGTTACATCCCCTCCCAGACGTGCAGGCTCCCTCCGTGTCCCGCGACGCAGGTGAGTGGCTGGATTACCCAGCCTCCACGCTCGCGTCCATATACCCGGTAGCTGGTACTCACGTCCAGGACTTACGCCCCAGCATCCTAACCTCACAAAGGAGGGGAGAAAAAAAGGAATGTCTATGGTATGGCGCACAACAGAAGATATAATAAAAAATAAAAAGCAAATCTTTATTAAATATACATTAAAATGCCCCCACATGGGACATGACCAGCGAAATAGAGGTTAAAAAATAGAGAAAACTAATAGTTATATGAAAAAGTGAAAATGATAGAAATTGGTGATAATAAAAAAGGAGAACCCTTGCTGTGTGACCGTATTATAATCCTTAAAGTTCAGATATGGGTAATATTCTCTGTCTCTGTGTCACTTGCTTAAGTAGAGAATAGCAACTTAGGTAGTGTGGTCTTAATGTCCTAAAGAACCACTCTCCTACGGTAATTATATTAATCCTGATTCAATAGGATCATGTGCTGTAATTATTACGTAAACATATATTGATCATAGGCTTTTCCACATGTATCCTTATATCCAGTCAATCTGGAGAGGCTCACTATTATAGGGAATTTGTTATGAAGATCCCTTTATAATGCAAACATGTATCAATTACAGATATATTCATACAGTTGTCCTTATAACCGGACACTCTGAGGACCTCGTTGTTATAGAGATTACTCTCATGTATGTTGGAATTAATCATAAAGATAAGCTACTGCTGTTGTGGCTATGCTTTAACATACTGACACAATGTTGCATAATACAAATTGGTAACAAATAATAGGGATTCTACCCACCCATTTTGACTATCAGAATGTTACAGTCATCCTACTGGACATTGATAGTGAAAACGGCATCAGAAGTTGCTATTATAACTGTGCCATCGATAATTTGGCACATAGACACAATATTGCAAGGCACAGAGTGATGATATATAACAGAGTTATAGCACGCCCATTAGAACCATTGTAACTTAAGGTAACGTGGTGTAAACTTATTGATTCATCTCATCTGTAACATATAATATTAGTTTGTTTACAACACACGTGGTACACACAGCGGGTATGCCTTACACCCCAGCAACCAGAGCGTGTAGCCATACTCCCTCTCTAGGAAGACATCCCCAGGGCACCTGCCTAACAGCTCACCAGTCAGCGGAATGCCGCTGCAACTGCTCGAGACTTATGTGACATCTATCTCACCATCTATTTATACTCCCTTTCAGACTGTGCATCACTTAGGTTTCCTTTAATATCGTGCAATCCGTCGTGGTCAATACCAACACAATATATTGTTGTCACCAGTGTATGACCCGCCGTGGTCAATATTCATGGATGGTTATCAATACCTATGGTCCTAGATTGATTTGTCATTCTAGCATCACGTATCATGCGGCATTGTTATATCAGCACATCTATATATCCATGTGTGCTATGAGCACCATATTTATTTTAATGCAGTAAACATTAATTTGCTTTATTTTTTTGCATTGCTCAGTTATTTGTAATATACATTTCAATCCAGACTATTTTAGACCATTGCACTGTGACACACTACATATTGATTATATAGGGTGCAGCGCTCCGAGGCTACCATTAACAATTTATATTTAAGGAGAAGGGACATCTCCACTCTCGAAGCAGCTCCCCTCAACACCTCAAATGCTTATCCTGAAGTGCAAGGTCAGCTTTCTATATCACTTGCTCTTTAATGTATTCTGACATAGCTTAGTAGTGTACAATTCTGGAAGGCATGTACAAATCCTTCCATCTTCCTTCTCCGGTGAAGTGGGTGGAGCATGGTGATATGATTCGCTGGGATGCCGGAATTGTGACAAAATGTTGCAGTGTGGGTGTGGTCTTGATGATGTAATTCATAGAGCCATGCCCCTCCCACTTCTACCTGCCTCTCCCTTTATCTCCTGGAGAGCAGATTAGGTAAGTAGGTAATTATTCATAAATGTCCTGCACAATATAATCAAAGTTCTCCAATATTCATATCCATCTCCAGGTAGAGTATCAACAGTATGGTGATACCTCCCTTTTAAATTTGCCTCTTTCCAGTAGGCTTCAGATTTTCTAGAAGTTTGAATAGATAAGTTGGTGCACAATAACTAAATGAATAAAAACAACTTTAAAGACAATAATAATCACGTATATCTAAGTTTAAAATACACCGTATTTATGTTGCCTGAGGATGGGTATCAAACCAGATGTACACTCAGAGTCTAGAAGAGGTGTGAAATGTAAAACAGGCAAATCAGTGCAGAAAAAACCCACTAAGGTTGAAGAACAAACTGTGTGTACAGAGATGTCACAAATCCCTGAGGAGAGTCTAAGGGTGCCCACAAGTGCAATGTGTTTATTTTTAATACTGTACTTTTAGAGAAGCCTCCTTCCACCATTTCTGCACCCTCTGCAAATGTGGAGATAAACAGCACAAGTAAGGATGGTGACATTGAAATTGATGGGTCGATTTAATTGTTGCATGGGTGGCAATACTGTACTTAATGAGTACCCAGTTTTTCAATTCAATTAATTATACCTTTTTCACACCCCAATAGACTGGGGTTAGCCATGTTAAACAGCTAAACCTGACTAAAGTCCTGGTTATGGCACCCTAATTGCAATTGCCATCAGTGCATTTGGTTATAGCAAATTGATAACCCTGCTAGGAATCTCTTCAGAATTTAAAATTTTTGCTAATGCATATAACTTTGTGAAAGCATTACAACTAGAGATGTGTGGTTTGAGTTCTCCAGAAATCAGAATCCATCCAAATTTCATTAATCCAGACAGAGACAAGTCGTGGTCCAGATATGTGAAGGTATCAGGATACTGTAACTCATGGCTCTGATTCTCCAACGGTTCGGATTGCGGATTTGAAATCTGTTTTTAAAAACTTTTTTATCATTTAAAAAAAAAAAAAACCCAGATCCAAAATCAAAACACGAAGAGGAATTCAGTTCAAAAACCAAAACACGGGGGTCAGCACACATCTCTAATTAAAACTGGGTGGATTTGAACACGATCCATGATTTGCCCACACAATAAAATTAATGGTACAAAATGTTTTTTAAAAAAATGAGAGGGGCATGCAGGGGATGCGGTCTGTGGTCAAAAAAATTTCTGGACATTTTCGGCATTTAGCAACTGCATGTAGAAGATTGCAGTGGTTGCAAGAACAGTTCAATTTGCCATGCCACCAACTGAAGCAAGAGGTAGTGACCAGGTGGAATTCCACCCTTTATATGCTTCAGCAAATAGAGGTACAGCAGCAAGCCATTCAAACCAATACAACAAGACATGTCATAGGAAGAGGAGGGGGAGGGGGAATGTACCTTAGTCCAGCACAATAGAGAATACTTTCCATTTTCTGCAAGCTAGTGAAACCATTTGAAATAGCAACCAATGAAGTGAGTGACACTGCCAGCCTAAATCAGGTGATCCCTTCATTAAGAAATTGGAAAAGCAACTAGAGAAACTGAAGGAGGAGATGAAACAAAGAGATTCTGCTAAGTATGTTGGACTTGTAGATCAAGTTCTGTATTCGCTTTGCCAGAACCAAACAGTTGTTAGGATCGCTTCATTTTGGCAACCTTGCTTGATCCCATCTTTAAGATATGTAATATCTTTCTTTCCAACTGACATATCTTAAGAGATGCAAAGAACTCCTTGTAAGCAAGTTGTTAGCTCAAGTGGCAAATGACAGTCTCCTGCTTATGGTTCTCCTGCAGGTGCTGCTGCCAGGGAAAAACTAACCTTTTCCCAAACACCCACTATTGATGGAGTTTATCCACTCCATGCACCAGAGTGAAACAGCATTATGACATCTGGTCAGGCCTAAAAGAATTGGCCAAATTATTGAAACCTCTACCATAGCTCAATTTGATACAGTAACCATGAACAGAATGGTGGATGATTATTTTAACAACAATGTACAAGTTAGTATGTCAGACAGTCCCTTTGACTACAGGGAGGAAAAAAAGGCAATTTGGAGCTGCAAAGTAGCTTTGGTTTACTTTAGCTGTTCACCCTCCAGTGTGTACTCAGAAAGAGTGTTTAGCACAGCTGGGACCCTTATGAGCAATTAGCATAGGAGGCTACTTCCTAAAAATGCAAAAAAGCTGATATTCTTAAAAATTAACTACAAATTCCATGAGGAAGACCTTTGCCAACAATTGCATCAATGTACAGAGACTTTAATGGTGGATTCCAGTGGGGATGAGCTAATATTGCGTGATGATATTAACACTGATTAGGGTGAGGTATCGGATGAGGAGAATGACCTCTTCCAACTGTAGAGAGGATTAACAACACTGTTAGCTGCCTTAAACCCATTTTTTTAGGGTGGCCCAAACAAACCAAGCACTTCAGCCACAAAAGTGACAGTCCCTGTCACAGAAGTGCTTGGTTTGTAAACTGTGCATGTTCTAATTAATATACAACATAAGGGTGGGAGGGCCCAAGGACAATTCCATCCTACACCACTTTTATTTTCATTGTACTTTATTGGGCTGTACTTGTTTTTCTTATCTTATCTCTATAATATAACCGCTTCTCTGTTCTGCCTCCATTTACTTGTACTGTCCTTGAGCCTCTGGGCCTGATTCAGAGCCGGACGCTCTGACCAGAGTGCTGGCTCTGAATCAGGGCCCTCCTACCTAAAATTGGTGCGGCCTCCTGGCTGCTCGCATAGCTGTGGGTGACCACCCACAGCTTATGCGAGCGTCCATGATGATGGTCGCGATGGCCAAGACCATCGCGACCATCGGGCTTGTGACAAGGGTCTCGCTGCCGCAAGCCCAGGAGTGCTTTTGGCTCCATCAGAGCCAAAAGCACTCCCACTGACATCACTAGTGATGTCAGTGGGGCCGGACCCAGATGGTAGGCGTTCCCATGGGAACGCCTCCATCTGGGCAGTCACACCCCCGGCACGCCCACCAAAGAGGGCGTGCTGTCACTCACCATCGACAGCACGTCCCCTTTGGTGCGAGACCCCGAGCGACGGCTTCCCCGTCGTTCGCCGGGTCTCGCGCATGCGCATGACGGATGCGCCTCCATCGTGCGCATGCGCATTTGGGTACCATCGACCCGCTTGCGAGCTTCCTGAGCTCGCAAGCGGATCTGAATGAGACCCTCTGTCTGGTACTACTCGATTAATGAAAAGTTTGAAAACATTTTTGGTTTCTATGGCCAGCAGGTCAGCATCCTAATATTTGTTAGTGTTAGATAGGTTGATTTGGAGTTTGCAGCTCTTCAGTGCAACTATTAATTTTCATGGCTTCTCTTTCAACCCTTGTGAATAATCCTAGGCCAGTGGTGGCAAACTCTGGCACTCCAGCTGCTGTGGGACTACATATCCCAGCATGCCCTGCCACAGTTTTTACCATTCACTAATAGCAAAACTCTGGCAGTGCATGCTGGGATATGTAGTCCCACAGCAGCTGGAGTGCCAGGGTTTGCCACCACTGCCCTAGGCTATTAATATTGTATTCTTTAATTAAATTTTCTCTTTTGAATTTTAATAAATTATCTAAATTAATTAAATCAATTAATCAGTCAATCAAATTCTTGGGCTCTATTTTAGTTCTTGATTAATTAAAACATTCTTGGTTTCTATGGGGTCATATAGTTAATTAAACTGCCATCCTGTCTGCCACTGCTGTGTTCCAATGTTTCATAGATATTCTATATTCTTTTAAACTGCATTTGTGCCACTGCTATGTTGCTTAGTTTAGCTAGCCAGCCTTTAGACAACATTGGTGAACAATATTGTGAGCTGTGCGGTGGTCAAAATCGACTGGAAATTATTGGAAATTAATTTTATTAAGGTTAATAATACTGTAGGAACAAAAATGGGCCCAAATTACATGATTTTAGTTTTATTTATTTTAGAATTTTCTTTTAAAAAAAATACAGATCCAAAACCAAAACAAGTGAGGGTGGTTTTGCAAAACCAAAACACGAAGATGAATCCAGATCAAAAATTCCAGAGCTTCAGATTGCCCACACACAGGAGATAACACAGAAGATGACAGATGGAGAGAGGACCGGGGAAGAGAAGTAAATTTGGGTACCATCAGCATAGAGATGGTAGCAAAGTCCAAGGGAAATGATAAGTTTGCTGAGTGAGGATGTGTAGAGGGAGCATAGAAGAGCTCAAGGAAAGAACCTTTAAAGACCTGATTGGAAGGGGAAGTGGGGCCCCCTTGGGAGACATTCCATTTCCACTACCAAGTACAGGGTTTCAAAAGGGTAAAGCTTCCAACTAAGATACAGAATCCAGTACCCTACACCCTCAAACAAACCACCCCAAGATTTACATTAGAAGCATCCACTTGCAGAACATACAGTACTTACAAAAGCAGGACCCCATAAAACAGGACCTTAAAAAAGGATCAATTTACTACTATCAAAAGAAGAATCAACTTCATGAGACCATATCAGGTTATTTGGGGCTTCATTTTTCATTAAAAGAGCCACTACCATAGAAAACTCTGGAATAAGCTGTATATAGTAGTCACTTAAACTTAAGAAAGTGTATAGCTGCTTTTTTGTGCCAAGAAATGTGGTCCTCATGCACTGCTAAACACAGATTCCCGATGATTGAGAATCTGCCCGGGTGCCTGACACTTCTGCACATGTGCAGAACGGATCTGCAATCCCACACGGAGACTGGTAGCATACTGTTAGTGACTGACAGTATGCTGCTGTTTGTGGGCGGGGAGGGGGTGGCGATGGCCTCCGTTTCTCATCTGCGGAGGCAGGCTATGTGACCCCATGTCACACTCTGCACAAATTGTGTGACTTACCTTGCCATTTGCTGCAGGTCAGGATTTCTGCCTGACCTTGTTCGGGAACCATGCAGTGACATCACCATCATGCACTATATCAGCTGATGGCATTCTTCCAGTGAGAGTGCTCCTGCCTCAGCTGACCTCAGCAGCCTATTAGGGACTTGCAGCAGAGTCATATCCCCTGTGAGAACTCCCACTGGTGCCTGAGCAAAATGTTGCTTCCTAGAGTTCAGGTCTAACCTGTGGCTCCTTTGTGCAGAAAACCACCACTGCCATCAGGCTCATTTACCAGACTCCAGCATTCCTGTGATATTCCATTACCTGTTCCTTACCTTGGCTTCGTTTGTGACCCTGATTTCACCTGACCCCTGGTACTGCATCTGATATCTGGTTTTGACTTCGGCTATTCCCTGTGACCTGTTTACGCCTGCTCCCTGGTACCGTCTAAGTCAGTTTGGTTCTGACCCGGCCTGTCGACTAAGCTATACGTCTTCTCTGATTTAACCTGAGTTTACCAGTACCTGTATAAGGGAACCTATCCTGAGGGCCGCGACCTGTGTGTTGGATGCAGCCAAGCCCATACCTTCTTGCCCCTCAGGCTTAGGTCTAGCCAACTCCCTATTATGGGCCACATCCATAATCATCTGGGAGTTGTGACAGATTGCTCAGGCCCAAAAAATATGGATGCTGCTGGTCAGACTCAAGTGGCAGACCCCAGTCTGGGTCTTATGAATGTGGTGAAAAGATTTGAGATGACACAAGCAGGTATACTACAATATTTGGCTGATTGCTTTACCTTGGCTTCTCAGTCTCAGAGGATTTTTTCAGACACAGTTAACCCCTGCATACCTCCACTCACTGCTGAAGATTTTGCTAGTACCTTGGAACTACATAATTCAGTTAAAGGGACCACTTATCACAATTGCTCACAGACCTCCCAGTCATCAAGTAAATTGAATCCTGCACAACTTGGAATATTTCAGCAAATGCTAGAGCAGCTGCAAAAGCTTTTAACCAACATTATGCTGATTTCTCCAGAATTAATTTCTTCTGATTCTGACAAAACCCCAACTCAGCATAATAAAGCCAAAGAGTTTGTTGATTTGGGAGCCTTAAAGACTGTGGCCTCCTCCTCTGTACCAAAAAGGGAGAAATATCAGAGTTTCCCTCAGCCCAAGCTGTCAGAAGCTGAACGTCAGCGGCGCAAGGAATTTCAACTGTGTCTTTACTGTGGGGGTCCTGATCATTTTATAAAAGACTGTTCTCTCTGTAAATCAAGAAACGGTGACAAGTCTCAGTGTCACAGCGTTAATGCCAACGAACTATCTAGATGGTCACCTTCAGTTCCATTTTCCACTACTCCAAATAGGAGTGCTAAGGAAGTTGCCCAAAAAGGAACTTCAGTTCAAGATTGGGGTCCTGTGACAAGAGCACCCAATTACAGCTCTGGAAATCAAAAGAGAGTGTTAAAATCTTCCACAGTCAGTGAGAAGTCTGTTCCTGCAGTCTCAGAAGGAGAATCCGATATTCAAACTCCAGCAGGAGTATCCGATGTCCAGACCTCAGCAAGGGTATCCGATGCTTCAGTCCAAGCAGAGATATTCGATGTTTCAGTGCCAGTGGGGGTATCCGATAATTAAATTCCAAAAAGGATATCCGATGCTCAGACTCCAGAAGGATTATTCGATGTTCAGACCCCAGCAGGGGTATCCGATGTTCTACCTGTAAGCAAGGTGTCCAATATTCCAACCCCAATGGGGGTATCCAATGTTTCAGATGCAAGAGAGGGATTTGGTGTTATAGCCCCAGTAGGGGTATCCGATGTTTCACCTCCAATAAGGGTATCCGATGTTCCAGTACAAGCAGGGGTATCCAATGGTTCGGTTCCAGCAGGGGAATCCTTTGTTTCAGCCACAAGAGACATACCCGATGTTTCACTCTCAAGAGAGGTGTTCGACTGTTCAACCCCAGGAGGCGTATCCAATGTTCTAGTCTCAGCAGTGGTATCCGATGTGTTAACCCCATCAGGGGCAGCCAATGTTTTGGCCTCAAGAGCAGTGACCGATGTGCCAGCCTCAGGAGGGGTATCTGACTTCCCAGCCCCAGTGGGGACACCAGACTTTCCAGCCCCAGAGGGGGCATCCAATTCTCTAGCCCCAGAGGGGGCATCTGATTTTGTAGCTCCAGAGGGGGAATCTGATTCTGTAGCCCTAGTAAGGGCATCTGACTTCATAGCCTCAGAGAGGGCATCTGATTCTGTAGCCCTAGGAAGGGCATCTGACGTTGCAACCCCAAAGAAGGTGTCTGAGTTGCCAACCCCAGAAGGGGTCTCCAGTGCCTCAGCCCCAGGAGAGGTGTTCAGTGCCTCAGCCCCAGGAGGGGTGTCCATTGCCTCAGCCCCAGGAGGGGAGTCCAGTGCCTCAGCCCCAGGAGGGGTGTCCAGTGCCTTAGCCCCAGGAGGGGTGTCCAGTGCTTCAGCCCCAGGAGGGGTCTCCAGTGCCTCATCCATGGATACAGACATGGATTCCGGTTGGCCACTTCCCGAGAGCATCACCATGTGGGTATGTCTCTTGTGGCTGAAACAAAGGATTCCCCTGCTGGAACCGAACCATTGGATACCCCTGCTTGGACTGGAACATCAGATACCCATATTGGAGGTGAAACTGTACTAGTATGGTCCAGACTCAGAAAGGGTCATCTAAACTTCCTGTTCTATCCAGTTCCAGTGTGTCCGGTCTTAATCCGGGTTTGACCTGTACAGTTCCTGCCAGTTTAAGTGTCTTCAATCCCAATCCGGTTCTGCCTATTCAGCCAAGTGAGAGCCCTCCATCTCCTGGTTCCAAAAAGGGCTTAGAGTCCTCACAGATCAATTTAATTCCTGCTGCATTGGGCCCATCACCTGATTCTCTGCTAAGAAGTTCGGTGGATGATCGACCATCTGTTTATTTAGATGGAGAGTTAGATCAATTTTACGCCTTGGCACATCAATATCTTACCGATGTGGATTCTGGACTGTTGCCTTCACTTACTCCTGCCAATGTGGTCAAATATTTCCTTTTGGCCTTTAGGGGCAAAGCTTTGGACAGGGCTAATCCACTCATAGAGACCAAGGATCCCATTTTAGAAGATCTCTCAGCTTTCACTGAAGCGGTACTGCAAAGGTTTGCCCCAATAGCATTGAGATCAGCAAAAGGTCCACAGCCTGTAGTATTGAGACTTGGGGTCACATCCTTGGCCCCTCTCCATGAAGGCTCCTCTGGGTATCCTGGTCCTTTGGATCCATCATCCACTTCTGGTGCTGTTTCCAAGGGAAAACATTTTTTGACTCAAGACTTGGATTCTGATCCTGATCCTGTAGCAGATGAAGCACCTTTCCCTGGAGGTCCTATGTTTAGAAAATAAGTTTTTGTTGAGCTAGAGATTCAGTCTCTTCTGGGTGGATCAAGACGTTCCTGAAAGGGCAAGAAGAATCATCAAAAGCATTAATTGCTACCATGGTTTCTGCTTTTCCAATAAAGAGTGTTGCTGATCTTCAGAGATCTATTCAAGATTTTATTTATTTTTTTCTCAAGTCATAGGGGTGTCTGGAGGTCATCCGCTAGGAGGGGGGTAATGTCACACTCTGCACAAATTGTGTGACTTACCTTGCCATTTGCTGCAGGTCAGGATTTCTGCCTGACCTTGTTCGGGAACCATGCAGTGACATCACCATCATGCACTATATCAGCTGATGGCATTCTTCCAGTGAGAGTGCTCCTGCCTCAGCTGACCTCAGCAGCCTATTAGGGACTTGCAGCAGAGTCATATCCCCTGTGAGAACTCCCACTGGTGCCTGAGCAAAATGTTGCTTCCTAGAGTTCAGGTCTAACCTGTGGCTCCTTTGTGCAGAAAACCACCACTGCTATCAGGCTCATTAACCAGACTCCAGCGTTCCTGTGATATTCCGTTACGTGTTCCTGACCTTGGCTTCGTTTGTGACCCTGATTTCGCCTGACCTCTGGTACTGCATCTGATATCTGGTTTTGACTTCGGCTATTCCCTGTGACCTGTTTACGCCTGCTCCCTGGTACCATCTAAGTCCGTTTGGTTCTGACCCGGCCTGTCGACTAAGCTATATGTCTTCTCTGCTTCATCCAGAGTTTACCAGCACCTGTATATGGGAACCTATCCTGAGGGCTGCGACCTGTGTGTCGGATGCAGCCAAACCCATACCTTCTTGCGCGGGTCCCTGGTGAATACTGCCGGCACATTAGACTCCACGCCTCAGGCTTAGGTCTAGCCAACTCCCTAATACGGGCCACATCCATAACCATCTGGGAGTTGTGACACCCCATGAGTAACCTTAGCCGGCCGATGTTCCGCAGATTATTAGATGCTGCGTTGGACAATGCAGCTCGGATATGTAATGCAGCAGGAGGCATGATTCCTCCTGTACATTAGCATATCTGCAAAGGCGGAATTGAAAAGCTGCTTGCGAGCAGCTTTGCAATTCCATCCAAAGCTGAATTGGGCCCTGTGACATTTTTCAGGGCCTGACTCTTATTAATTAGGAGCTTGTGGCAACCATTATCCATTGTGTAGACCAAGTATTTAACCGCTTTCATCCCTAAAGCACACTTGTGGAAGTTGCATGCCTTCACTGAGGCCCTCATTCAGAGGCGGTCGGAGGATGCAAGCGGTCGCTCAGAAACTGGGCGGCCACTTGCATCCTGACCGGCCGTATCTGTTTCGGTCGTTAGGCTGTGGGTTTACACCCACAGCTCTAACGACCGCTAGGTGCTTACGACGAGACCCTAGTGTAGGGTCTCACTTATCGTAAGCCCCCGAGAGCTTCTGGCTCTGTCAGAGCCGGAAGCTCTCCACTGACATCACTAGTGATGTCAGTGGGGCCTCCCCCAAATGGTAGGCGTTCCCATGGGAATGCCTCCGTTTGGGTTGCCACCCCCGGCCCGCCTTCCAAATGGGGCGAGCTGTCAATCAACATTGACAGCTCGCCCCCTTTGGAAAGAGACCCGCTATGACCGGCGCTGTCGGTCATAATGGGTCTCATGCATGCGCATGAAGGAGCTGACTCCATCGTGCGCATGCGCACAGGACAAACATCGAGGCGGCCGTGTTGTCATAGACCGTACGGCCGCCTCTGAATGAAGGCCTGAATGTCAATGTACGCAAAAGATGGTAATATCTTTAAGGTACAGTAAGAGGCAGCATAATCCTGATGAAGCAGTAGGACTTCATCCATAAGTTGTTAAAAAGATGCAGGTGCACCATGGAGCCTGAACATCATGAATACATATTGTCACAAACCTACAAAGAAGATAATGCTGTCTTATGCTTGATATGCTTGGGCAACTTGATCTGCCAATAGTGTTTTATAAGATCAAAGGTAGAAATATACCTGTCACAACTCTATCGATCAAGGAGTTTATCCACCTTTGGCATTGGATATACATTAAACATTGAACCCGCATTTAGATTGTGGAATTCTACTTAATATTAGATAGAACTAGCAGATTTAGGGACCAGTACAATAGGACTAAACCATTCTCTAGTATTGTCTTCTATTACACCTAGGTTATAGCATAACTTGTATCTTTTTAGTGCTATTATTTTAACGAACATGCAAACAATTCATATACCAAAAAAACATACACTAGTTTACAACATTAAACAAATGAATCCCAAAGTTGACAGCAGTATGCACAAAATTGAAATGGGACAAACTACTCATAAGCATCTATGCAGCAATAAGATATACGTTATCGATTCCTACCTACCTATACACTCTAAAATTGTCGCTATTTAGTGGCACAAGAAAGAATTGCTTTCAGACTTTGATTGTGGTTCCAAAGCACAAAAAGTTATTATTCACCATAAAAACAGATCGTTACCTGCTGTGATCTAAATACAATTAGCACAAACAAATTAGACACAATGTACAGTCGTTACATACGCACGCGCTCTGAATCCAGATCCCGGCATCAAAGATGAAACCTCAAAGCATCTAGTTTCAGAGAGCCTGCATATATACTCTTACAGAGATAGGCAATACAATAGAACAGTTTGGCATGATTCCATGGATTCTTCTTCCTGGTTCTTCTGTTACAGTACAGTTCATAGGTCAATTCATATGATCACATTCCAGCCTCCAACAGCTCTTTGTGTCCATTTTCCCGCTGCATAATAAATCGAAACTGGCTGCATTACAGGATACATTTCAATGCTTAACTCTCTATGATCCATAACTTGCAGACACATGTTGCGATTTCCTCCCCGATGGAACCGGAAATCTGCAAAGACACAGTGGTTTAGAATGACACCAAACACTGTCTGCTTATCATGCACTAAACCTTAGATATCAAATAACATGTATTTCACAACATTACTGATAATGAATAAAACCTTAAATATTAACCTTAATGCTTGGGAACCTTTTTTTTATGTAAGTGTGCAGTGTGTAAGTATTGGGGTATTAAGAAAGATGCTAGTTAGCGTTGTGCGACTACGTGTTTTGTGGAGTACACCGTGGTACGTGTTTTGCAGGGTTGATCATATTATATGTTTTAGTAACTGTCTGTATTTATATAGTGAGGACTTTTAATATCTTTCGATTGCGTGGGAATCGCACAACGCAAAATAATAGCATCGCCGTATGTACTTATAATGTGTGAGATTCACTAAAATGGCGCTGGGCGGCCAGTCGCAAAATGGCATCTCAATGCCATTCACAAAATGGCGTTGCGCAGATTTAATTTTAAACCGATATTGTCTCAGCTAATTATCCGGCTTCGACAACGTCTACCCACTAGAAAACATTGTCTTCGCAAGCAGTGTGGTGTGTGCATGGTCCCGTATTATGGGTTGTGAAGAGAATGTGTAGGAGGAACCAAATGTAAAAATCAACATAGTCGGAGAATGTGAATGGGGTGTGAAAAAGGTAGAAAAAAAGCGGGTGGAGGGGGAGTAGGTGGAGCGAAGTAAGTTTAAGGTAATGGAGTATAGTTTAAACAACATGGAGTGCAGGCACATATTCCTGAGAAAAGACAAGGTGTGGGCAGATAGAATATGTAAACCAATCCACTGGTATGAGTAGAGACAATATACAAGGCACCTACTATGGGTGTGTCGATTTATTAGTGCCTAGCAGATTTAACCCGGCAAGATCTATAACGCCTGCCTGACGGCATCGAAATAAATCATAACCAGGATGCATTTTATTCGCCACAATATTACTTGCCCGCCTTCCAATCCTGGTCAGATATAATACTTGATTAGGAGGGAGATGGACACCAATAATTCTTTCTGCTTCCCTGATTAGTCTCTCCAGTCTGTTCTTCTCCTGTTTTAATGTTGATCCAAACCACACTGTGATCGAAGTAACAAAGGACAGACCGAATTATTGCTGAATAGAAGAGAATTAACAATTCCTTCAGCAGATTATACGTTTTGAGCTGTCTCACAAAATACAACCTTTGCTGTGCCTTCTTCACACAGGCGTTTGTGCTGGATGCCCACTTCAAGTCCCTGGATATCACAGAACCTATAAATCTAAAGGTCTCCACCACAGACACCACACTGTCGACAATAGTGATCGGGGACATCACAGGAGAATGCCTCCTAAAATCCACTACCATTTCCACCATTTTTAGTGGATTTAACTCCAGGTTATTTCGACTACACCAGTGAACCAAACGCTCAATCTCTCATCTATAAGCGGGCTCCTCACCATCCTTGATGAGACCAAGAACCATGGTGTCATCAGCAAATTTCAAGAGCTTCATAGATGGGTCACTCGAGGTGAAGTCATTCGTGTATAAGGAGAAAAGCAAGGGAGATAGAACAAATCCTTGGGGAGCCCCCATACTGATTGTCTGAACACTCAATGTAAACCTCCCCAAACTAACCTGCTGCTTCCTATCCTCCAAAAAGTTAACAATCCAGCAGCAAGTAGCCACTGGAACCCTCAAACTATCAAGATTGGGATATAGTAAACGTGGAACGATTGTGTTGAACGCCGAGCTGAAGTCCATGAACAGGACCCTTACATATGTTCCTGGCAGATCCAAATGCTGAAGAGCATAATGCACCTACTTGTTAACTGTATCGTCTACCGACCTATTTACATGATAGGCAAACTGCAAAGGGTCCAAACGTATAATTCAGGTGGGTCAACACTCAAATGTTTTTATGATCACAGATGTCATTTAACCCCTTAATGGTGGCTTTCTTAGGTAACTCCTCTCAAAAAAGTACAATGAGGTCTCTTCCAGCATTCCGAAGAAGAGTCTCATACTCCACTCTTTTGAGAACAGAGAATGTTCCATGGGTGGGAGTACTGTTTCGCAATACGCATGTTCATGAGGACAAACAAGGTGTACTTTTGCATATCTGTGGATTTGCAGAACTAATCAGAGTAGCATGAAAAAGTCAGCCACATAACCACTTTTGGCTAATTGTGTGTAACTGGCAGCAATGAGGTGTTAGAGCATAAGTTTGACTATTTAGAGGTAAGTGTATGCAAAGATCTTGTTATTTGAGACTGATCTTTTGCACCAAGGTTAGGGTTAGTGCAAATGCATGTTGTTAGTGATGACAACTTCTCTCACAAGCGGATGTATAGGGGCTATGGCCACATAGATACGGCCTACTCTGAATACAGATGGAAATACGCAGCTAGTTTGAAACATGCAATAGGGCTGCTTTGTATGTGATTATGATTCAGTCCCAGATGCATACCATCAGTAAAAACAAGCTTCAGCAATAAAACTTCAGCTGTGTACACACTACATGATTTGTCGCGCAATCATGGTACCTGCAACCAATTCATAGTTTGATGAATTGTGGGTTTGCACTGTCTCATCTGATTTGCTGCAAATCAGATGAGATGATGTGACTTATGAAGCGGTTTGGTTACATTAACCATTTAACAAAATATTGCATCATCACACAACAGAACATGCAGTGTGTGCGTGCAGGAGCAATATATCAATACTTTGTATCGGCCTGTTGCTGGTTTGGTGGATTGCTGCAGTGTGCACCCAGCTTCAAACTGATAATATACCTTTGCAGTAGCAGAATACATATGATTGACTGGAGGTCGGGATGGAAGCATTCAGAAGACTGACAGTGGCATCCCGATGTTCAGGATCCCAACATGGACCTGTGTGTAGCCTAACCCTCCCCCTCTCCCCCCGTAACCCTAACCCTCCCCCGATGGTGCCTAACCCTAACCTCCCCCCAGTGGTGCCTAACTCTAACCCCTCTCCCCCCGTAACCCTAACCCTCCCCCGATGGTGCCTAACCCTAACCTCCCCCCAGTGGTGCCTAACTCTAACCCCTCCTTCCTGCACCCTAACCCTTCCCGGGTGGTGCCTAACCCTAACCTCACCGCAGTCACCGATGTTTCCTTACCATCGGTTGGGGCTATCATCAATGGTGCAGCTGTCAATAACCATCACTACAGTGGGCCTGATTCAGACCCGGTTGCAAGCGCTGAGCGCTCGCAACCGGGTCGATGGTGGCCCACAGCACATGCACCCGAATGACACAACATGAGGCCCACCTGGAACGATGGTGCCACTGACCCCAGTAGGGAAGAATCAGCCTAAGCCATGTATTGGAGGGCAGAGTACCTAAAGCTCCATAGACAGATGGCGACTGCAACAGTTCATTCCCTCCAAACTCCATAGCTGACACCAAGCAATTATGCAAAACCTGGAGGGAGGGCGGGGAACAAATCGATCAGGAAGCTATCCCTAAAATGACTGCTACAGAACACTCTAAAATGGCCATAAACCCCACCCCCTTGCATCCCTCCTATATTACCCAACTCATTCCATCCCATAACACCACCTCCCACCTAGTACATTAACCCTCTCAAGCCCGTAGTCAGGCACTCTCTGGCTCGGGTGTTTAATTACCTCCATGAATATGAAAGGCACTCCATCCTAGTTTTATTATATCGTACATACAGTGAAGAAAATCCCAAAACCCGCCTCACACACTTTAACTCACATAACTTATTGGACCCACTTCAGTCCGGCTTCCGTTCCCAACACTCCACAGAGACAGCACTGACTAAGGTAGTAAATGATCTGGTCACTGCCAAGGCTAAACGCCATTACTCACTCCTAATTCTTCTAGATCTCTCTGCTGCTTTTGACACTGTTGACCACTCTCTTCTCATACAAACACTACAATCCCTAGGTCTTAAGGACACAGCTCTTTCTTGGTTCTCTTCCTACCTATCTGATCGCTCTTTTACTGTTCGTTTTTCTGATTCTGCCTCCTCTTCACTACCTCTATCAGTTGGAGTACCGCAAGGCTCTGTCTTAGGGCCTCTGTTATTCTCAATCTATACCTCCTCTCTTGGCAAACTAATCAGCTCTTTTGGATTTCAGTACCATCTGTATGCAGATGATACTCAAATCTACCTATCTTCCCCAGATTTATCACCATCTGTACTGGTCCGTGTCTTTCTGCAAATTCATCTTGGATGTCATCTCGCCACCTGAAACTTAAAATTTCTAAAACAGAATTAATTATATTTCCACCAGCCAATAACAGTTACCAACCTGATCTCTCTATCACTGTTGACAACTCGACAATCCACCCCGCCCCACAAGCTCGCTGCCTTCGTGTCATCCTTGACTCTCAACTGTCCTTTGTTCCCCACATTCAATCTGTCTCAAAATCATGTCACATACATCTAAAAAACATATCCAAAATTCAACCACTGCAAAAACTCTAATCCATGCACTTATTATTTCCCGTATTGACTATTGCAATAGCCTCCTTACTGGTCTTCCCAAAAACAGGCTATCTCCATTACAATCAATTATGAATGCAGCTGCATGGCTTATCTTCCTTGCCAAACGTTCATCGTCTGCTGCCCCGCTCTGTCAGTCCCTCTATTGGTTGCCGGTTTTCTACAATATTCAATACAAAATACTCTAACTTACACATAAGGCTATTAACCAAACCACACCAACATACATCTCTTCACTCATTTCAAAATATCTCCCTACCCGACCTCTCCGCTCAGCACAAGATCTGCGTCTCTCATCCCCATTCATTACTTGCTCCCATTCACGGTTACAGGACTTTCTTTGGGCTGCACCCACTCTATGGAATGCCTTACCATGTACAATATGACTTTCCTCTAGTCTCCAATCCTTCAAGTGATCCCTGAAAACTCACCTCTTCAGGCAAGCTTATCAGATCCCAGAACCACCCACATAACCTTCATAGCCTCCATATGTAATTACATCCCCTTTCACAATCCACACACAACCTCACACATAGTCTCTCTCTCACATCCTCATGACATTTGTCTGACATTCCGGTGTAACTGGATCATGCAGCCCACCAAGAAACTGTGCATTCTGGCTGGACCAAAATGCAATATATAGCACCTATTCTTGTGTATCAATGCCTATTTCCCTATAGATTGTAAGCTTGCGACTAGGGCCTTCCTACCTATATATCTGTCTGTTATTACCCAGTTTTGTTCTAATAATGTTTACAATTGTAAAGCGCAACGGAATATGCTGCGCTATATAAGAAACTGTTAATAAATAAATAAAACCCGGTGCTCTTATAAAATAGAATTAAGCCACTAGCTGCACATCAGGTATGACAAGATAACTGGTCAATCACAATAGAAACACAGAAACAAGGAGACTGCGTTCATATTCATAACAATATGAATTTAAAATTTACTTCACGTTTTAGTCACGTCTCTATGGATTTCTTAGACGTTACACTCTCGATTGATAGAAATATCTCAACTTTATACACAAAAAATGTGGACTGTAGTTCTTATCTGCTTTACACGAGCGGTCACCATCGCCCCTGGGTTCAAAATATCCCCAGGAGCCAGATGGGTAGAATCAGACGCAACTGTACTAGAGATGCTGATTTTGATCTACATGCTAATACACTGAAGGATAAATTTCTGGAAAGAGGCTATCCTTAGGGTTTGATAGATGAGGCAAAGATTCATGCTGAATTAGTGCACAAATCTAAAACCATACAGGATGATGATTAATATGATATTGAGGATAC
Organism: Taudactylus pleione; assembly: GCA_031769625.1. Lineage (NCBI taxonomy): Eukaryota > Metazoa > Chordata > Amphibia > Anura > Myobatrachidae > Taudactylus > Taudactylus pleione. The sequence goes on along the minus strand of JAUIMM010000608.1, from coordinate 12,667,632 downwards.
AGTTGACCCTGATGATAAAAGAGCTCATCCTCGGGAGACAAAAATAATTGAACTATCTAAAAAATTGGAGAAAATCAAAACCACAAAAAAAAACAGACACTTCTTTATTATTTGTCTCCCAATTTAACAATCAGTCTAGACGGATCAGTTCTATTATTTATCAAAATTACAAAATATTGCAGTGTGATCCAATACTTTCTAATATCATCGCATCAAAACCTAGCATTGTTTAAAAAAAAAAAAATAGGAACCTAAAGAGTTTCCTGGCCCCAAGTGCTTTTACGGGTAACTCAAAGGCTTTGGAAAGAGTTGACACCTGGATACCTAATAAACCAAAAGGATGTTTTACTTGCAATCATACAAGGTGTTTAACGTGTAAATTTTATTGTTAATAAGAGTAAATATATTACATCAGTTAAGTCAGGGGCCACTTTTGAAATCAATACCTTTATCAACTGCGAATCATCTTATGTTATTTATGTACTGAGTTGTAGTTGTCCCACTCAGTATATGGGTCGTACTATGCGTACTTTAGAAGAACGCTTCCGTGAGCATAGATTGAACATCATGAATGGCTTACAGACACATAGTGTCTCTAGACACTTTACTGATGTTCATCATAGTAACACTGAATGTTTAAAAGTTATGGGGATAGAGATCATTCAGAAAACTCTAAGAGGAGACGATAGATATAAGGCTATGCGAGGTCGAATCCAGATGGATTTTCAGACTGCAATCGTTATCTCCAGATGGTTTGACCGAGGCCTTAGAATTTTATGAGTAGTCATGAGGTTGGAGGTGGGGAGTGGGCTATTGCGACTCCATATGTACTGTCCGGTCAATGGATTGGCCATGGCCCACCCTCCATCTCCCCTATATACATATAGAATTATATAAACAATATTTAACATTATTACTGGACTGCCTTATTATACGGTTGGAGCACTACTGATTGCCAAGTCCTTGACCTATTCCACAGTGCGATACTCATCATTGTGACGGGGACCTTATTATATATATATATATATATATATATATATATATACACAGAGAGTACTGGTATTATTCAGTTACCTGAACTAATTCACCCAGGAATCCTAATTTTTCAACTGCACATTTTTAACCATCCATTCTATTTTTGATACTTAACAGCTGCATTTTTCTATGTTGCAATTTTTATCTGGCCTTTTGGATATAATCCTCAGAAGTCTGATCAACTCCACTTGTGCCTTGATACTTTATGCTATTTCTGTATGTTCTACATAGTATCCATGACAGATTAGTCATTCATTGCTGATGTTTATATATTCACACTTACATGTGCTTTTTACTGTGTTTTTTCTCATGCTATATACACTTGGTGTTTCATTCATAGATTATTAAATTATTCTACATCTATTTATTGTCCGTACCATATGTCCCTGCATTTACACTAGAGCGCAGTTTTTTCTCAATTTGTGTTGTTTATATCAGTGAGGCTGACAATACCTCTTTTCTACTGCTGCACTGGTGTCTGATACCCTCTTGATTAGCGCTAGGTATTTTGGTTGTCATTGTAAAGGAGTGGGGCAGACAGACCGGGCTGACACAGATGGGGTAGACATTTCTTTTTACACTTTAATCACCTTTGCTCCTGCATGGGTATCCAATTTGATTTCAGACCCCAGTCTGTCAAAGACGGCCATTCTGGTCATGCCTTTTGCTGCTTATACAGTATATATGGTGGATGTGTGGGTGCAGGGGCTGAGGGTGTTGGGCCAGTCAAGAGGGAGGGCAGATATATCAGTGTATCGGACCCCGATATTTCTGTTGCTGGCCCTGCATTTTCCATGTAATCTAGTTGGCCACCACCTGGGGAAATATTATCAGTCAAATTTCTTTCCAAAATGCACATTTTATGACAGTAGATGGCAATGAAGTGCTGTTTAGAATTAGGTCACTTTAGATTCAGAAAACAAGCATCACTTCCTCTTTTCACTTGGAGATAAGCTGGTATGTGAGAAACATAATTGTGGCATAAGTTGCACAAGACATTGTTGTGGTCATTAACTAAAGAAATCATGAGACTTTTTTTGGGGCAAGAGAAACATTTTTTATTATGCTGTCTGTCTGTCTGAATCACCAGCTGTACAAATCCAGTATAGATAAGCAATAAGTGATACATCAAGATTGATGACAGCCATAGTTTACATAGATTCATCAAAAACTGTTATTTTGTTCATGTGTACCTGATTGCTTAAGTAAGTGTTTAACTGTCTCAATAGAAAAAATAGAAAAAAGCAACTCCAGAAACCAAAACTGTAACAATTGCATACCTAATAATAAAATGATAACCCTCAACAGGCTAAATATTTAAAAAAATAGATGTATATTAAAAATAAAGTACAAAAATGTCTTGTTTTCTTGTTTTCAGTTCCCCCTTATGCTCAGTGTTTTAACCATTGGCTGTAGCCAAAGAGCTGCCAGTTGATTCAGTGGTGAATTGGAAGGGGACAAGAGCTAGGTGCACAATTATATTGCCTGGAGCAATATTAGCAGAAGTTGAAGTGGGTCGGAACAGGGTGGAACTGCGTTCCATCACCTCTATTGGTAGGTGTTATTAGTTAGATGATATGGATCTCTCAGCCTGCCTACGCTTCCTCAGGTCCCCGCGGTTCCTTTTGCAGCACAGCATACTGTACATGATGTCATGTAATGAATGCAGCTGCATTCAGTGAAAAGGAAACACGAAGAGGAGTAGGCACTGTTCAGAAGACAAATAAGAAGGTAAGAGAGGGCTGGTGTTACACAGGGCAGTGAGCTGCTGGAGGGAGAGAGGGGTTGAATTGAGCTACTGGAGGGACACAGGGTAATGAGCTGCTAGAAGCACAGGGCAGTGTGCTGCTGGAGAGACACAGGGCAGTGAACTGCTGGAGGGACATGGGTGGTGAGCTGCTGGAGGGACACAAGGGTGGTGAGCTGCTGGAGGGACACAGGGAAGTGAGTTGCTGGAGAGACACATGGACAGTGAGCTGCTGGAAGGACACAAGGGCTTAGCTGCTGAATGGACACAGGGGGTGAGCTGCTGGAGGGACACAGCAGGAGTGAGATTCTGGAAGGATACCGCAGGGGTGAGATGCTGGAGGAATACGCAGGGCCAGTGCTAGGTTTGCAAGCACCCTAGGCAAAGCTCCACTCTGCCATGCCTGCTCCCCCCAATTTTCTATCCACTTGTTCACTTACCTCAGGTCATCCTCTCGCCTCATGCTATGCTCCTCTATTCCTCATCTGTGTCTGCTCTGCCTTCGGTGCTCTCTTATGACCTAAGGATCTGCAGTGCTATGTTTCAGCAGCCGATTCCTCCAGTCCAGACTTGTAGTGGCAGTGTCGCAAAGTCATTACATCATGGCATTGGAGAGATGCAGGGGGGATGATGCTGTAGAGAAGCAGGAGAGATGGTGCTGGAGAGATGCAGAAGAATGTTTGATCAAGGAAGTTCACACTTTGCCCTGCACAAAAAGTTTTATTACTCTATATAACTGGTTGAACCACTGTTGTATGTAGAGGACATATTATTCTTATGTAAACAGTTTGCTTCCACACTACATGATCTCCTATATGCATACTAAATACTGGCTCAAGAGACTATCTGCCTAGGGAGGCATGTTGCAGAGAGAAACCACCATTCAAGTAAAAAATAAGACTCAAGCACAAGGCACCCCAGTGACAAACAATTGTTTGTGGGACCACATAAAAAACTTGGCAGACATTGATGGCATAGACCAATTTTTTGACCTAACATTGTAGTCTCAGCTGGTGACACGAGTGCTAAAAAAACATCTAAAGTGTATTTCACAACATCACTGCCCCTAAAGTTCCTGAGGGCCTAGGCGATCCCCAGGACCCTGACAATTTACTTTAACATTTCCTATTCACAACTCTGTTAGTGGGTGTGTGTGTTGGAGTGTGTGTGTGTATGTGTACATGGTATTCATCACAGTAATTTTGAGGTTTTACCTTGCTCTCACACTTCACTTATTTGTGTTTCCAATGTCTACAATGTTTCAGTACCAACATAAGTATAAAACCAGTATTTTAAACAGTTTTCAAGTTGCAATTTTTTTCATTTGCCCTGGGCTCCATCAACTCTAGTAGTGCCTCTGGACTCTCAGAGTCTCTCTGCCTAACATGAGGGGGGTTGGGTAGGCAGTGGGGGAGATGAATTCCACCGCCTCTCTATGACCACTTCAAGCCTTGATTATTATAGTGTGTCTAGGATGGCCAGAAAATTTAATCAAGCCCTAATAACAGCTCAATCGTAGAACAAAGTGAAAAATGAAAGTGAAAAATCCCTATAACATAAAGATTATACTACACTGTTTACCATAATTGAAGGACAGTTAGAAGATGAAAGAAGAAAGGACCCACATATATGTGTGTGTATGTGACTAAAATTAATTTTGTCATTTACTACAGGTGTCCACAGCTAGTATCCACCTTATTGTTGTTGTCTCTCTTAGTAGTGACATGAATGTTAATATGAATGGGAGTATTTTTACAACAATAGCTGTACAGTAAGGCATGGTAACATAATATTTGCTTGTATTTCTTCACTGTAACAAAGGAAACAAATGTCTAATGGAGATAACATGGATTTGGTTCCAACAAACAGGTTTCCCAACAATATAGAAATATGTAATCTGATTAGGTGATTCATTCTGTTTAATGTGCAGTGATCTTTCAAAATACACATAGTTATAGTAGTAGTGTCAGCAAGTAGAATTTTAGGTCAGCACAATAATGTTGTAATAAGTACATTTAACTGTGCCTAATTTATGACACACTGTAAGGTTTTCACTTGATTCAGCACACCAAAGATACATTATTTCAATGCAAACAGGTATCTAATGTTAAATTTAGACTTCCTTAGGTCAATAGATACAATGTTGCTAGTGCTACTAATACTATCAGCCAATGTGCAAAACAATTAAGGCCCATAGTACAAACAGATAATGACCTTAACTTAACTAATATGGCTTTAATGCCTCACTACTCACATGGCAGAAAACTTTTCTGACATTTTGATAAAAGCAGATGTGACCAATCCTAAACTAAAGTAAAAAAATTTTGTCTTAACGCAATGGTTGTTTTAAATGCCTTAATTGTGCAGGTTTATGCAAATGATGTATTCTTCATTTATTGTAACATATTTTAGGTGGGTTTAAAAAATATTTTTTATGTACATATCTACATATGCATATTTCCTTAATTTTCCTCTATACATTCATTAATGTTTGCATATGCAACACTAAACATATTTATTATAGATATGAATCTAATGGTGCTTGCTAATATGCATGCAAACATTTTATTTTATGCATGCATAATTAACATGGTATCTAACATGGTATTTAATTAGATATTAGCCAGCTTAACAAGTCCCTGTGATGTAGCTTTGACAAGATTGCATTGTAGATGTACTTTGTCTTGGTGGGCTCATGTGGTGTAATTGTGACATCATCGGCAGATGCCTCATTCCGGAACATGTGCAGAGAAAAAGTGTTGTTCACTCATTTCTTTTGTATCCCTCATGTCAATGCATTAAAGCATTGAAATGTTGGTTTATAAAGCCTGCTGTGTCTGAGTTTGAGAACCCAGGTGCTTCTAATAGTGTCATACCCACATATTATCAAAAATTCAATTGGGATCACTCCTACAGTAGGGGTCCCTGTTCCCAGTCAATTTTAGTAGAGATTTGTGTAATAGATGTTGAAGGGGTAGCAATATTAGGACAAAGGCAAAGTCATTATAACCATAGTCACCTCTCAGAGGAATCTGTGTAGAGCTAGGGGTAGTGAAATTATCCTGTGCAAATAGTCCTGTGATAACGAATCAACATTGGTGAAACCTGGGAAGAGAAGGATGCCTCCAATCAAATCTTTATGAAAAAAAGTGTAGTAGTGTCATAACCCGCGCTTGTTACACCTGCCGCTGGGTCACTTACCGCTCCTGTGGCCAGCCGGCTCTCTCGCTGAACTCAGTTCATGTGTCCACTGTCATCCCTGTGAGACGCAGGCTTCATTGTTTCCGGCCTAACAAGCCACAGCTCTTATCCAGCCAGACCGGGAGAACTGCTGCCTCGATCACATGATCATGATCCGGCCAATCACTAGCCAACCTGAGCTAGCTGGTATCATCTGACACTGCTCATCCAATCCTGGCTATTCTCGGGGTATATATATTCTAGCCTCTGACTCTCAGTCATTGCCAATACAATGTCTAGCTCAGTCCCTACTGAGTGAAGCTCAACTGTGCTCCAGTTACATTTGTTTGTTATCCTGCTGGTGCAGTTCTGATTGCATTTGCTGCACTAACATTCTCTGCCATTCCACTCCTGTGTAATCAGAATCTCAAGTTGCACAGCTAATTCCAGTGTGCTAGTTTAATTCTACGCCTGTGCATAGGATACACCTGTCTGCTCAGGTAATATCAGCCTTTCCTGATTCCCTGGTTACGTTCCTGATTATTCCTCAGCTACCATCTATTTCGGGGTTTCGGTCTGTGGGCCTGATTCAGAGCTGAACACTCTGACCAGAGCGCTCGCTCTGAATCAGGGCCCTCCTACCTTTTTTTTGGAGCGTCCTCATGGACGCTCGCATAGCTGTGGGTTACCACCCACAGCTATAGCGAGCGTCCATGATGATGGTCGCGATGGTCTTGACCATCGCGACCATCGGGCTTGCGATGGAGACCCTGTGGTAGGGTCTCACTGCCGCAAGCTCTGGAGTGATTTTGGCTCTATCAGAGCCAAAATCACTCCCACTGACATCACTAGTGATGTCAGTGGGGCCGGCTTCAGACGGTAGGCGTTCCCATGGGAACGCCTCCGTCTGGCAGGCACGCCCACCAAGGGGGGCGTGCTGTCAATCAACATCGACAGCACGCCCCCTTTGGTGCGAGACCCGGAGTGACAGCTTGGCTGTTGCAGTCTGGGTCTCGCGCATGCGCACGATGGAGCTCCCTCCGTCGTGCGCATGCGCAGTGGGGCAACATCGACCCATTTATGAGCGTCCTTTGCTCGCGAACGGGTCTGAATGACCCCCTGTATCCGGTCCTGTCATTGTTAGTGTGCTCCCAGACTACAGTGAAAACCCAGTTCGAGCCTGGTAAATACTTCTGCCAAGTTCTGCCACTCATGTGTCCTCAACTACGGAACCATGTAAGAAGAGTGCTTTTATTAATATCAAGTAACAACTCAGCAGTTCAGCCTGATTAATCTATTGCTACACTCTTCTCTGCTACATATGTGATACCCCACCAAAGGATCATATACATTTATAAAAAAGGTGGTATCACACTCAGACTGTGAATGAACTCATGTGGCTCCCCTGTGTATATACTGCCTCTGTTTTGGGGACATGGCGCTGTGAGATACTCTGCATGGGTTTCCCCCATTCTCACCTGACATACTGCAGCTGAAGGAGCCATTGACAGATGGTCTGTGAATATGTAAAACCAGCTCGCACTGTGGGTGGGGAACATCCTGGCACCTAGCCAGGAGAGCTGTTTGCGCTGCTGAAGGGACCTCCAGTGTCAACTGTGTGTGAAAGCCGCATCCCGGCAGGCAGCAGTTCTGTGGGGTGGAATCAGAGGCAGTGCCTTTAGTGAGAGGATGCGGTTCAGAGACGTGGCTGCTACTGAATACACCTCTCCAGACTCTTTTTCCTGGTGTGTGAAAGCTATTAAGGAAGGCCTGGGGAAGTAGCTGTCAGTGCCCAGCTGATGTGAGGCAACAAATGCTGGGCGTACACTATACAATTATCTGTCCAATCTGGCTGGTTGGAATGAAAACCTGGTAATGTATGGGCGCAAATGACAGTCGATCATATGGTTTTAAACACTGGAAACGGACAAAAATGATCGTTTAGACAAATTGGTTAAAACACACAAATTTAACCAATTTGTCTGAACGACCATTTTTGTCTATTTTCCAGTGTTTGTAAGCAAATAGTCGATTGTCATTTGCTCCCATACATTACCAGGTTTTCATTTAAGCCAGATTGAACAGATATCTGACAAATAATTGTATAGTAGCCCATCAAAAGTAATGCTGCTTACACCCGGTCAGAGTTCTTATCACATATGAACGATAACTATTTAAAAATCGTTCAATCATTCATATCTTTGAAATGTAGGGCATGCATCAACCAACGATGCCCGTGCCCACATGTCAGATAATGATATCTGACATCGACTGTGTTTGCAGTCAGATTTAGATGATTGTATTAATTTAAATGCTGTCAGAAATCGTTCAGCGTTCATGGTTCACGGTCGTTGGTAAAATCGTTCATTGTTCATCTAGCAGGTCTGACCGTGTGTGTGCACCATAAGAGAGACCTGATCACAGCCTCTGAGGGGAATAAAGGAGCTGAATTGCCAGAATCATCTGGAACAGGTCTGTGTACACATAAGCACCTCTCTACACCTGAAGCAGAGCCTTCTAACCTCACATAGCAAATGTACTGACAGAGACTGAGGACCTGATTCACCAAGGATTGCTATTATGATCATGTAAGCAGGCGGGCGATTGTTGCATACTGTGCATGCATATGCACAGCAGTGCGCGTGCGTGAGATAGCATTGCGATTGCTCTGCGATCATTCATGCAGATACAAAGACATCGCAGAGTGAGTGATGTCTGTGGGTGGTGACAGAGGAGTGGTCCAAGAAAGGCAGGCACACCAGGCAGTTTGAACGCCGTTTTATGGACGTTCATAAATTAGCCACTGCAATTGCATACGGAACCTAGCACTCACTGCGTGTCAGAAGGTTAGCAATTTCAGAGTGACATCAAGGCTGCTATAAATGTGCATGAGGTTTCGATGTAACTCAATGGTATCGATGCGAACGCACAGCTGAAAGGTCCCTGGAGATTAGAGCATGAGATGGGAATGATAGCAGGTGCTACCTATCACAATGATTGTATGCATACTGACAGGTGCAGAGATTACCACTGAGCCAGTTGTGTTAAGGCCCCCATACATCAGCAATTGATTGCAGCAATCGTGCAATTTGCAATCGATTGTGTATAAAAATCTTTCCCTTTTTCAATCGATTTTGGCAATTCTGCAATCTGCAATCAATTGAAAAAGGGAAAGATTTTTATACACAATCGATTGCAAATTGCACGATTGCTGCTATCAATTGATGATATATGGGGGCCTTGACAAAGGTATGAACGCTGGACACTTCTGTATGCTTACTTTGAATAATTGTTCCAACTAAACTTTTGTGTGGTTTTGTTAGTGCACTTGTATTTCAGTGCAAGTTTTAAGCACATATCAGTAATAAAACCAATTTCTAATTTTGGTTTCAAAAGATTTTTTTTTGTTTTTACTTTAGAAGTATACCACCATTTTCTTTGTCAAAGTATGATTGTCTGGAATCTAGGCCTTATATTTGGTTATAATGTGGTCTGTTATAATGTGGTATGTCAGACATGTATACGTCAAAACCTTGATATAAACACTAAAGAATTTGTAAATATTAAATGTCATGCATATATAATACTGTTGTACAAACAAGGTAGAATGATGGGATTTTTTTTACAACAACAATCACAGAGTGTGTGTGCCAAAATTTTCCATTTATTTATGTCCTTACATTTAAAAAAAAAAAAAAACATTAATTAAAAAAAAAAATAGATAAAAAAACAAACATTTGGGCATTTTCACATACTGTACAAGAATTTCTGGAAGGATTTGTAAGGGGTACATGCTTGCAGATGTGTGATGGTGCTGATGCTGCTACTGCACCAAATGTTCCTACTCCACTTCATCCAACACAATAATCACCTCCAAATGTGTCTGCCAGAACATCGGCAGACCCAACATATGATGACCCAACATATGATGGCAACATACCAGTGCCAGATGTTAGTAAGAGGGAGGCATATCAAAGAGGCAATGCCCAGATTTAATAGTAGACCAAAGTTCAAATAGATCATGGAATGATCTGGATTTAAATAGTCAAAAAAGTCAATTCTGTGCAATGCCGCTTCGCAGCAGACTCTGGACCTGGCTAATCTCGGATCTGAGGGGACCATCATGTATCCTGCCCAGAGCTGGTTCCTGGCTGAGCAGGGCACCAGTCCACCTAGTCGGAGCTTGCACTTTTGCCAGATAGTCTTTCTTTTATCTCCCTCAGATCTTGGTGAATTTCCCTTAGAACAGAGGTTGTCTCCCGCATGCTGGTAAGAATTGAGTTGAGCATTGACTCAATGGCTGCAGTCTGTCTGTCCACTGCCACCTTAAGCCAATTGATGACCTCCTCAAACCCCTCGGTCTCCATTATGGACCGCGCCACCCAATTTCGATGAACCCATGCAGCTGGGAGCATTTTGCCTTCCAACTGAGGAAAAACACAGGAGACGTTCGTTGGACTTATGTCTTTACTGCGGAGGTAAAGGTCATGTGGCCCAGCTTTACCCTCTGAAGTCGGGAAAAGCCAAGGTCTAGATGAAGTTGGGGAGATTCATCTAGGCCTTGCATCTGTCTCCCCGGAGAATTCTGTCCTGGTCCATGCAGTCATTCATCTCTCCAACACACAGGTCTCCGTCCCAGCATTTATCGACAGTGGTGCAGCAGGCAATTTTATGGACTTGTCTTTTTTCCAAACCCTGGGGCTGACTCCGCTGTCATTGTCCACTCCTGTGTCAGTGATTGGATTGGATGAATCCAGTCTTTCCAAAACCCCAGTCCTGTTCCGGACTGCTCATGTGCAGTTGTCAGTCAGGGTTCTCCATTGTGAAGAACTTTCTTTTCTGCTCTTACAGTGTCTGTTGGCTCCGGTGGTCTTGGGGTTACCCTGGTTGAAGAAGCATAACCCTGTGATCCAGTCGCAGACTGGTGAAATTCTGGAATGGGGTACATCATGCTTCTCCCAATTTCTGTCTCGGCCTACCGGCTAGCTGCTGCCGCAGTCACTACTTCTATTCCGGCTCCATACCGTGACCTAGCCAAAGTTATTTCTAAGAAAAAAGCCGTTGTCCTGCCTCCTCATCGTTCTGTCGACTGCGCCATCGATTTGCTGCCAGGTGCCAGACTTCCCAAAGGCTGATTATATGCCCTGTCCTTACCAGAGGACAAAGCCATGCAGGACTATATTCAGGAGGCCCTGGAGAAAGGCTTCATTTGTCCATCTAAATCCCCAGTGGGAGCGGGATTTTTCTTTGTGGAGAAGAAAGATGGATCCCTCAGACCCTGGATAGACTTCCGTGGACTGAATCAGATCACAGTCAAAAAATGCATATCCTTTACCTCTCATCTCCTTTCTGTTTGACCAACTACGAGAGGCCTCCATCTTTTCTAAAATAGATCTTAGAGGAGCATACAACCTCATTCGCATCAGAAAAGGAGGAGACAAGTGGAGATGGCATTTAACATGCATTCTAGACACTTTGAATATCTCGTCATGCCGTTCAGCCTCTCCAATGCCCCAGCCGTCTTCCAAGATTTCATCAATGAGGTTCTAAGGGATTTCTTGGGAGTCTTTGTAGTGGTTTACTTAGACGACATCCTCATCTTCTCAAAGTCTGTAGAGGGGCACCTATGGCAGATCTTACAAAGATTCTTGGCCAACAAACTATATGTCAAATTTGAGAAGTGCAAATTTGACGTGAAGGAGGTGTCATTCTTGGGATATACAATCTCTTCGCAAGGCTTCTCTATGGACCCTGGCAAGGTAAAAGCCATCTTGGATTGGGAACAACCCACTATGCTGAAGGCCATCCAGCAATTCCTGGGCTTTGCTAATTACTATCGGAAGTTCATTAAGTCCTTCTCCTCGATTGTGTCACCCATTGTGGACTTAATGAAAAAAGGAGCAGAGGTTGCAAATTGGTCTCCTGAGGCTATTCGGGCCTTTAAAACCTTGAAGGAGGTATTCGTGTCAGCTCCTGGTCCTCCGGCATCCCAATCCTGAGTTTCCTTTCATTGTCGAGGTTGATGCATCGGAAGTTGGAGTAAGTGCTATCCTGTCACAGAAAGATGTCAAAGATGGCAAGCTTAACCCATGCGCCTTTTTCTCCCAGAAATTTGTTTCAGCAGAGAGAAACTATGACGTGGGCAATCGAGAGCTGTTGGCCTTCAAGTGGGCCTTTGAGGTCTGGAGGCCTGGTTAGAGGAGGCTAATCATGTGGTGATGGTTCTCACGGACCATAAGAATTTCGCCTATATTGAGACTGCTAAAAGTCTGAATGCAAGACAGGCCTGCTGGGCCTTGTTCTTTACTCGATTCAACTATGTGATCTCATTCAGACCGGGATCTAAGAATGTCAAGGTGGATGCCCTGCCTCGAAGTTTTTCCACCACTCATCCTCCAAGGGCCTCAGAAGAGAATATCGCGCCGACTTCCAGAATCCATTTTGCTATGACCAGGACCTTGGCAGATTCTCTTAGCGCTTGTCAGTCGGAAGCCCCTCATGAGACACCATCTGGAGTGCTCTTTGTCCCTGAGAGACTGCGCAAGGAAGTGCTAAAGGATTTTCATTATTCCAATAAGGGAGGTCATCTTGGCATCGCCAGAACTCTGGAGCTGATGTCCCGCTCTGTCTGGTGGCAGTCCATGTCGCGGGACACTCGGGAATTCGTCTTGGCATGCGATGTCTGCTCAAGAAATAAAACTCTCCGGACTGCTCCTCAAGGGTTGCTGTGTCCTCTTCCTACGCTCTCTAAGCCATGGTCCCATATTGCTATGGACTTTGTTGTTGACCTGCCATTATCCTCACGTTGCTCTGTCATCTGGACCATTGTGGATCGGTTCACCACAATGGTGCACTTTGTTCCCTTGAGCAAGTTACCATCTGCTAAGGAGTTGTCTACACTATTTATCCACCATGTCTTCAGTATCCATGGACTTCCAGTAGACATCATCTCAGATCATGATATGCAGTTCTTTGCCCGGTTTTGGAGATACTTCTGTGCCAATAATGTGTATCAACATCAGCCTGTCCTCTGGATACCATCCACAGTCCAATGGTCAGACGGAGCGGGCCAATCAGTCATTGGAGCAGTTCCTCCGCTGCTTCATTTCCAAATGTCAGTATGATTGGGTTCCACTTCTGCCCTTTGCAGAATTTGCATATAACAACTCCTGCCATTCTGCATCCTCCGTCTCTCTGTTTTATTGCACCTAAGGAACACATCCTAGGAGTAATTAATTTGACCCTTCTACTACTGGAACTCATATTTCTTCTTCTGTGTCAAGGCTACGGTCAGTATGGAAGAAGGTACACCATGCTCTCCTTCAAGCATCCGGACGATCCAAGGCACGGGAAGACAAGCATCAGAGACCATGTAATTTCAGAGCCGGTCTGGTGTGGGTATCTTACAGGAACATCAATTTGCACCAGAGGTTGCAGAAATTGGGGCCAAAGTTCATTGGGCCATTTCGCATCATTGCCCAGATTAATCCCGTAGCCTTCAGGCTGAAGTTACCAAAGACCCTTAGAATCAACAACACATTTCATTGTTCTCTCCTCAAGCCAGTGTTCTTTTCCTCCAGGTTCACTTCTAGATAACCAGTCAGATCTCCACCAGTGCTCATCTGGGCTGCCAAGAGTTTGTGATGGAGAAGATTCTGGACTCTAGATGTTCTTGTGGACATCTTCAGTTCCTGGTTCACTGGAAAGGGTATAGACCTGAGGAACATTCTTGGGTTCCAGAAAGATCTCTGCATGCTCCCACCTTTCAGAGAAGATTCTTTGAGAAGTTTCTGAACAAACCAGGCTCTAGGGGTTCCTTAACCCCTCGTCAAGGGGGGGGGGTACTGTCACAAGCCGCCGCGCTGCCAATGCTGTGCGGGGTGATTGCTGAACAAGCGTTCACTGAAGTCTCCTCCTTCCTCCTGTTAGGATCAGTGGTTAGCAGCATATTGTTGCAGTTCCAGTCTTGGTTGCTGCTGACCTCTACACTAATTACTGCCTGTCTGTGTGCACTCTGATTGATTCTCCTCTCTGAATACAGCCCAGGTGCTCAATAAATTGTCATTAGGGAAACTTGCTCTGGTTGGGCCCTGTTCTTGTTATATTTCAGCCTGCCCTTCAACTGCTTGCCGGTGATAGCGTTCACGTGTTTCCGGTTGTCGTTTTGGTCTCCTGTATCACAGTCAAGTTCCCAACACCTAGCCTGCTTCCCTGTTCCTGCCATTTGTCATCCAGGCGGCACGGTCTGCATTTGCTCCAGCTGTCGTTTGTGTCATCCAGGTGGCACAGTCTGCATTTGCTTCAGCTGTCATTTGTGTCATCCAGGCGGCACAGACCGCACATCAGAGTACGCAACCTTGTGTATACCACTAGTGTCAACTCGGAATTTAGCGCACCACAGCATCCCGTATGCACAACTCTGTGTTCAACCGCTGGTGTCATCTGGGCAGCATTAAGTGCACCTCAGCATCCTGTGTACAACCGCTGGTGTCATCGCGGAAGCACTAAGTGCACATTAGCGTCCTCTGTACGCAATTCTGCATCCTTCCGGTGGTGTCATCCCAGCGACACTGGGCGCACCTCAGCGTCCTCTTGCCAAGTTATTCTGTCCTCAAGGTTGCAACCAGCCCAGAGGCTGCTACCGGCCCAAAGGCCACACCTCAACTCCTTTTGCCTACAGTCTTCAACAGTCTGGGGGCTGCTACTGGCCCAAAGGCCGCACCACAACTTTTTGCCCATCTGGCCTCAACCAGCCCAGCGGCTGTGACCAGCCCAAAGGCTGCATCACCACTCATTAGCCCACAGGCCTCAACCAGCCCAGTGGCTGCTAGCGGCTCAAAGGCCGCACCACCACTATACGGCCACATCTAGCCAAGATACTTCAGCCCTCAAGGCTGTGCAAGACTTTTTCCCCCACTGTTTGCTCTGAGCTTTAACAATAGCGTGTGATAAAGTTAGCAATTCCAGAGTAAGGTCAGAGCTTGTGCAAGTGTGCGTGAGGCTGCAATGGTACTCGATTGTACTGATGGTTTTGAAGTCTTGCTAAACGTTACGGATGTGTGTAAGGTAAAGTGGGCGTCCTTATGTTGTGCTGTGACGGCATAGTGTTCGCAATGGATTAACATACTATAGCAGTTGAACTGTGTGCATAATCGCTATTGCATTCGCAGTTGCGATCGGTAGTGAATCAGGCCCTTTGTCAGCAATTTTCCAGTAGATTTGACTATAAATAACTCCACACAGAAATGTATTGACTCAAAAAATCTTCCTCCAGAATGGGGAAAACATGATCTAAGTGACTTTGGAAGTGGAATGACTGTCAGTTCCAAAGAAGATGGTTTTAGTAAAAACTGCTGATCACCAGAATGTAGAGTTACAGAGAATGGGGCAATAAATTTCTTGTTAATAAGATTGGTCAGATGAGAATAGCCAGACTAGTTCAAGCTGACAGGAAGGTGACAATAACTTAAAGTGCCATGTGTTACAGAGGTAAGTAGAAAAGCATATCTGAATGTATAGTTGGTGGGCTACAGCCGGGTACCACCTAAGAACAAGAATCCGAAGCTACATTGGGCACATGCTCACCAAAACTTCACAGGAAAAACATTGTCTAGTCTGATGATTTTTTATTTCTGCTGTGACATGCTGATGGTAGGGTCAGAACTTGGCATGAGCAACATTGATCCATTATGCATTGCATCAATGCTCCAGTATAATGGTGTGAGAAATGTTTTTTGACACACATTGGGCAGCTTAATGCCAGTTAAGCATCATTTAAATTCCACAGCCTACATTAGTATTGTTGCTGAACAAGTTTGCCCCTCTACGACCAAAGCCGACCCATGTTCTATTGACTACTTTCAGCAGTATAAAGCGCAATGTCACAAAGCACAAGTAATTTCAAGCTGTTTCCATGAATGTGACAATGAGTTGAGTGTACTCCAATGACCTCCACAATCTTCAGAACTCAGAGTACCTAGGAATCTAGAGGATAAAGAGATTTGCAGCATGAATATGCAGCTGGCAGATCTGCAACTGTGTGATGCTATCATGTCAAAATGGACCTGAATCTCAAATTAATCTTTGCAGCAACTTGTTAGAGCCATGTCACAAGTACTTCAGACTTTTCTGGGGAAATTAAGTAGTCATTGAGAACCTAATTGAGAACCTAATTCATTCTGAGACGCATCCATGGCTGCTTTTACATTTGGCCATCACAATCTGTTAACTACCGTATGCAATGCAAGCATCTTCCTCTCTAAGCTTATTAACTGTCTGTCACCCTTGGAGGCGGGTCTTTGAAAGCCGAGGCCTGATGCTGCAGGAAGAGACGAAGGCGAGGGCCTGGATGTATGATCTCCACATCCACAAGTCTTGGTTGTTGGCTAGACCTAGTCAATGGTGCAGAGTCTAACTCACAAGGAGGTGTTCGCCAGTGACCCCTCCAAACGGGATATGGCCTTGGACTGCTCCCTGTAAGCAGGTCACGGTCCTTTGACTAGGTGACCAAGCCCCGTAGGGAAAAGAGAATCAAACCCTCGCGGCCTGAGGGTAATGCCTGAGGAAGGCACATGGAGTGCTGGGTAGAACTCCTGGCTGGAGATAAGGGACTTGAGATGCTAGGAGGAAGAGCACCGAGACACACTGGAAGGCTGGTGGTAGTAGCTGGACACCCCACGGAATATGTCTGAACACACACATTACCGGATAGCCGGTAGAAGAGGATGCACTATGGTGCCATGTGATGTGTACCTGTCTGAGGCAGACAGACCCTGTAACGAGGTGGGTAGTGGTACGGTGTACCGGCTGTGACGGTAAGCACTGCGGTGGAATGGATAATATAATTGCACATAGGCTGTGATGATAAATTCACTGCAGCGAGGTAAATGATATATAGTAACTGCACACAGGCTGTGATGGTAAAGCACTGCAGTGAGATGGATGGTACAACTGCACACAGGCTGTGATGGTATAGCACTGCGGTGAGATGGATGGTATAATTGCACACAGGCTGTGATGGTAAAGCATTGCGGTGAGATGGATGGTATAACTTGCACACAGGCTGTGATGGTTAAGCACTGCGGTGAGATGGGTGGTATAACTTGCACACAGGCTGTGATGGTAAAGCACTGCGGTGAGATGGATGGTATAACTTGCACACAGGCTGTGATGGTACAGCACTGCGGTGAGATGCTCTGTTGCTCAGAGGAAACTCTGGAAGAAACACACTCTGGAAGCACAGGAACCTGGAACGAGACTCCACTAGTTACACTAGCAGCGACAATGGTTGTTCATGCAACTACCTGGAGCACAGGAGCCGGATAGAGGGCCTGATTCAGAGCCACTCGTAAGCGGCAGCTCGTTCGCTCCGAGCGATGTTTGGCCAACTGCGCATGTGTACGGATCGTTATACGCATGCGCGAACCAGTCAGTGCGGTCGAAATTCATGTGCTCGCAAAATAGCAAATGCATGATAATTTGAGTGACAGAATGAGGCGTATGTGGGTGGTAACAGGGGAAGGTGCTTGAAAACGGGGAGTGGAAATCAGAACGCAGGCGTGCTTAAAGGTCAAAACGGATGTTTTATGGGTGTGCATAATTAAAACAGCAGCGTCATTTACCACGTCACTGGGTTATTTTATAGCCAGAACTGCTCACAAAATTGTGGTAGCAAAAACCGACCACAAGAATAGCGAGCAGTTCATACCCTGGTCGATGTACTCGATTAATGTAATAAATAGCGGACATGACGTAGGATGCAAGCGGCCAGGGGGCGTAGTTTCCCAAAAAACGACCGCAAGTTTTGTATGCTCATTCAGACCTAGAGGCGTGAACAGACCGCAAACAGCGAACGGTTCATTTGAATATCCACCCCTATTTTCTGGACGAGCGAGCGCTAATTGCGTCCGGCTCTGAAAGGCCCATATACCCCTGGAAGCCTGCTGATAGGTCCACAGTGTCAGCTGACCAGCCAGGCCACACAGGGAAGGAAGTACTGTCATAGGAAAAAGTGTCATGGCGGTGCCCATGACGGAAACTGCGATCCCCGCTCACCGGACTGCCTGACACAGCAGCAACAGCAACAGGGTGAATGCTCAGCTCCTCCCACATCGCCGTGCCAGCCGCCTCACTGCCCGGGAAGTCAGAGGAAGCGGCGGGACGGTAAGGGACGGCCGATCCCCGGCTGAACTCTGACACTGTCATTGGGTGTATTTTATAAAAGAAGATGGTGGCTGCACAACTATTGCCACAACAATGAAAGGTCATGCGACAAGCTTCTACAACCAAGTGGTTAAGCAAAATGTTACAATGATCAGCATTACTACCCAATAGAAATATATAACTAGTGATATATATATATATATATATATATATATATATTATATTGTGACAATTTGGGGTTATTAGCTTGGTAGATTGGTGTTAGTGGTGCAGTGATTAGATGCAGAATTAGAGTCCACATATTGCATTCCAGTAAAACAAATGAAAATGGTGCTTTTACTTCAGCATGGACAGGAAACAGAAATAAAATAATAAAAAACCTAGCCCTTTCCTAGGGCACTAGCTCACTTCTTGAGCCCTCTCTATAGAAGCAGCTAAGCTGCATGAAAGTCTCTCACAGTCTCTGAGATTTGTGGTCCTTCCTGCCACATGCAGGACTGGACACTGGCCTCCTGGCCTGGTATAGCTTTCTCAGCTTGTTGGCTGCCGCCTCTCACAAGGACAGTGTCAGAGGTATATGGATCTGCCTGCCTCCTTGCAGGTATGATCCTGACCACCTGGTCTGCTGCACTCACACTGCAGCCTCACCTGGACTGTCTGGCTGTGTCCACCAGCAGCTCACCTGGGCTCTGGTCATAGGGCAGCCATTATACATCTTCCCACAATGCTTTTCTACTCTGTATGGACGGATCTGTCCTGCCCCACACAGAATCTGCTGCTCACCAGTGCCACCTCTGGTGATACTGCCACAAAAAAAAAAAAAAATTATATATATATAACACCCTCAGGGGCCCCTGAGGAGAACTGAAGCACAGTTGAAACGATCGTTGGGCCACTGATAGCTATGTGTTATGTCTGTTCACATGCCTTGTGAATAAACCTGTGCATTCATCTAAACGTGAGTGCTGGTTTTTTGTTTACTCTGCAGGCGATTAGCTTGCATAGTGACAGGGTGTTTAAATTAGGGGTGTGCACCGGCCACTTTTCGTGTTTTGTGTTTTGGTTTTGGATCTGGATCTTTCTTCGTGTTTTGGATCTGGATTGGTTTTGCCAAAACCACCCTTCCGTGTTTTGGGTTCTGGGTTTTGTGTTTTGGATCTGTATTTTTTTGAAAAAAAGCATAAAAACAGCTAAAATCACAGAATTTGTAGGTTTTTCTGCTCCTATGCTATTATTAACCTCAATAACCTTAATTTCCACTCATTTCCAGTCTATTCTGAACACCTCACACCTCACAATAGTGTTTTTATGTCCAAAAGGTTGCACCGAGGTAGCTGGATGACTATGCTAAGCGACACGAGTGGGCGGCACAAACACGTGACCCATCTAGGAGTGACACTGCAGTGGCAGGCAGGATGGCAGTTAGAAAAACTAGGCCCCAAACTGTACATAATGCAAAGAAAAAAAGAGGTGCAAGATGGAATTGTCCTTGGGCCCTCCCACCCACCCTTATGTTGTATAAACAGGACATGCACACTTTAACAAATCAATCATTTCAGCGCCAGGGTCTGCCACACAACTGTGGCTGAAATGATTGGTTCGTTTGGGCCCCCACAAAACAAGCTGGCAATTAATGTGTCCCTGCACAAACTGGCTCTACGGAGGCAAGATGTCATCCTCATCCTCCTCATCCACCGATTCCTCACCCTCTTCAGTGTGTACATCCTCATCCTCACAAAGTATTAACTCGTCCCCACTTGAATCCACCACCACAGGTCCCTCTGTACCTTCTGGAGGCTGGTCTCCCTGGAAGAGCTGATAATTCATTTTGATGAACATCATCTTCTCCACATTCTGTGGAAGCAACCTCCTACGCCTTTCGCTGACAAGGTTCCCGGCTGCACTAAACACTCTTTCGGAGTACACACTGGAGGGGGGGCAACTCAGGTAAAATAGAGCCAGTTTGTACAGGGGCCTCCAAATTGCCTCTTTTTCCTGCCAGTACAGGTATGGACTGTCTGACATGCCTACTTGGATGCTGTCACCGATGTAATCCTCCACCATTCTGTCAATGGTGACAGTATCATATGCAGTGACAGTAGACATGTCAGAAATTGTTGCCAGGTCCTTCAGTCCGGACCAGATGTCCAAACTTGGTCCTGCCTGCCCTGCATCACCGCCAGCGGGTTGCTTAGGATACCTAAGTTTTTTCCTGGCAGCCCCAGTTGCGGGAGAAAATGAAGAAGGAGCCGTTGACGTGTCACGTTCCGCTTCAGCTGACAGTGTGTTCACCAGCAGGTCTTTGCACCTCTGCAGGCTTGTGTCGGCCGGAAAGAGAGACACCACATAGGCTTTAAACCTAGGATCGAGCACGGTGGCCAAAATGTAGTGGTCTGATTTCAACAGATTGACCACCCTGGAATCCTGGCAAAGCGAATGAAGGGCTTCATCCACAAGTCCCACATGCCGAGCGGAATCGCTCCGTCTTAGCTCCTCCTTCACTTTCTCCAGCTGCTTCTGCAAAAGCCTGATGAGGGGAATGACCTGACTCAAGCTGGCAGTGTCTGAACTGACTTCACGTGTGGCAAGTTCGAAGGGCTGAAGAACCTTGCACAACACGGAAATCATTCTCCACTGCGCTTGAGTCAGGTGCATACCCCCTCCTTTGCCTATGTCATAGGTGGATGTATAGGCTTGTATGGCCTTTTGCTGCTCCTCCATCCTCTGAAGCATATAGAGGGTTGAGTTCCACCGCGTCACAACCTCTTGCTTCAGGTGATGGCGGGGCAGGTTCAAGAGTGTTTGCTGGCGCTCCAGTCTTCGGCACGCAGTCGCTGAATGGCGAAAGTGGCCAGAAATTTTTCGGGCCACCCAAAGCGTCTCCTGCACGCCCCTGTCGCTTTTCAGAAAATTCTGCACCACCAAGTTTATTGTGTGAGCAAAACATGGGACGTGCTGGAATTTGCCCAGATGTAATGCCCGCACAATATTGGTGGCGTTGTCAGATATCACAAATCCCCAGGAGAGTCTAAGTGGGGTAAGCCACTGGGCGATGATTTCCCTCAGTTTCTCTAAGAGGTTGTCGGCGGTGTGCCTCTTACTGAAACCGGTGATACACAGCGTAGCCTGCCTTGTAACGAGCTGGCGTTTCTGAGATGCTGCTACTGGTGACGCTGCTGCTGTTGCTGCGTAAGGTGATACATCTACCCAGTGGGCTGTCACAGTCATATAGTCCTTAGTCTGCCCTGTTCCACTTGTCCACATGTCCGTGGTTAAGTGGACATTGTGTACAACGGCATTTTTCAGGACACTGAGGACACTTTTTCTGACGTTTCTGTACAGTCTCGGTATCGCCTGCCTAGTGAAGTGGAATCTAGACGGGATTTGGAACCGGGGACACACTACCTCCATCAATTGTCTAAATCCCACTGCACTAATGGCGGATACCGGACGCACGTCTAACACCAACATAGCAGTCAAGGCCTCAGTTATACGTTTTGCTTCAGGATGACTGCTGTCGTACTTCATCCTCCTCGCTAAGGACTGTTGGAGGGTCAATTGTTTAGTAAAAGTAGTGGTGTTCCTACTTCCTCTCTGGGATGATGAACGACTCCCAGCAGCAGCAGCAACAGCAGCAGCGGCAGCAGTAGGCGTAGCAATGCAGGATCCTCCGGAGGAATCCCGGATAGGAGAGTCAGTCATGCCAGTGATATGGCCTGCAGGACTACTTCCGATCCTGACTAAGGAGGAAATTGACGAGGAGGGAGTTGACGGTGTGGTTTGCAGGTGCTTGGATACAACAGGACAACGGGATTTAGGTGTCCCTGGACTGCTTACGGTCTGAGCCAAAGTTTCTGAACTTGACAGTAACTTTTTATGAACGCGCTGCAGGTGCCGTATAAGGGAGGATGTTCCTAGGTGGTTGACGTCCCTACCCCTACTTATTTCACCTTTACATATGGTACATATGGCAAGACAGTTGTTGTCCGGATTTGGATAGAAATATTGCCAGACCAAAGAGGTGGAATGTTTGGTCTTCTGCCCAGGCATGACCGTGATGGGCTTTTTCATCCCACGGACAACAACTGTCTCCCCCGGAGCCTGATTTAAACAAACCACATCACCATCAGAATCCTCCTCGCCAACTTCCTCCTCAGCGCCAGCTACACCAGTATCCTCATCCTGTTGTACTTCAACAGTGACATCTTCAATTTGCATATCAGCAAGTGGACTGTGGGTGCTCCTTTCAGCACTTGCAGGGGGCGTGCAAATGGTGGAAAGAGCCACCTCTTCCCGTCCAGTGCTGGGAAGGTCAGGCATCGCAACCACCACCACACTTGGACTCTCTTTGGGGATTTGTGATATCTTCTTAGAAAGCACAGTTCTTCGCTGTGCTTTTGCCAGCTTAACTCTTTTGATTTTTTTAGTGGGAGGAGTGCTTCCATCGTCATGTGAAGCTGAACCACTAGTCATGAACATACTAGGGATCGACCTTAGCCGTTCCTTGCCACTCCGTGTCGTAAATGGCATATTGGCAAGTTTACGTTTCTCTTCAGCTGATTTAAATGTCTTTTTCAAGGTCATTTTCCTGAACTTTGCCATTTGGGATTGTATGTGCCCTCTACTATGACATTGGGCATCGGCCTTGGCAGACGACGTTGATGGCATGTTATCGTCTATGTCATGACTAGTGGCAGCAGCTTCAGCACTAGGAGGAAGTGGTTCTTGATCTTTCTCTATTTTATTTTTATCGGAGAAAGTTTGGTCCTCCATTTATGTTATATCGATTTGATATATACGTGCGGCTAAACACAGAAAATAAATTTTTTTTTGGTTCGGACTGGAGTGTACTTTGTGGGTTACAGCACCCTTTAACGGTCAAGCCAGCCGGCCCTTTACTTATGACACAGGCGCACTCTTGGCACTACTTTGTTGATGCACGTGCGGCTAGTGCGCACACAATTCACAAACACAGAAAATAATTTTTTTTTGGTTTGGACTGGAGTGTACTTTGGGGGTTACAGCACCCTTTAACGGTCAAGCCAGCCGGCCCTTTACTTATGACACAGGCGCACGCTTGGCACTACTTTGTTGATGCACGTGCGGCTACTGCGCACACAATTCACAAACACAGAAAATAATTTTTTTTTGGTTTGGACTGGAGTGTACTTTCGGGGGTTACAGCACCCTTTAACGGTCAAGCCAGCCGGCCCTTTACTTATGACACAGGCGCACGCTTGGCACTACTTTGTTGATGCACGTGCGGCTACTGCGCACACAATTCACAAACACAGAAAATAATTTTTTTTTAGGTTTGGACTGGAGTGTACTTTCGGGGGTTACAGCACCCTTAACGGTCAAGCCAGCCGGCCCTTTACTTATGACACAGGCGCACGCTTGGCACTACTTTGTTGATGCACGTGCGGCTACTGCGCACACAATTCACAAACACAGAAAATAATTTTTTTTTTGGTTTGGACTGGAGTGTACTTTCGGGGGTTACAGCACCCTTAACGGTCAAGCCAGCCGGCCCTTTACTTATGACACAGGCGCACGCTTGGCACTACTTTGTTGATGCACGTGCGGCTACTGCGCACACAATTCACAAACACAGAAAATAATTTTTTTTTTGGTTTGGACTGGAGTGTACTTTCGGGAGTTACAGCACCCTTAACGGTCAAGCCAGCCGGCCCTTTACTTATGACACAGGCGCACGCTTGGCACTACTTTGTTGATGCACGTGCGGCTACTGCGCACACAATTCACAAACACAGAAAATAATTTTTTTTTAGGTTTGGACTGGAGTGTACTTTCGGGGGTTACAGCACCCTTAACGGTCAAGCCAGCCGGCCCTTTACTTATGACACAGGCGCACGCTTGGCACTACTTTGTTGATGCACGTGCGGCTACTGCGCACACAATTCACAAACACAGAAAATAATTTTTTTTTTGGTTTGGACTGGAGTGTACTTTCGGGAGTTACAGCACCCTTAACGGTCAAGCCAGCCGGCCCTTTACTTATGACACAGGCGCACGCTTGGCACTACTTTGTTGATGCACGTGCGGCTACTGCGCACACAATTCACAAACACAGAAAATAATTTTTTTTTAGGTTTGGACTGGAGTGTACTTTCGGGGGTTACAGCACCCTTAACGGTCAAGCCAGCCGGCCCTTTACTTATGACACAGGCGCACGCTTGGCACTACTTTGTTGATGCACGTGCGGCTACTGCGCACACAATTCACAAACACAGAAAATAATTTTTTTTTTGGTTTGGACTGGAGTGTACTTTCGGGGGTTACAGCACCCTTAACGGTCAAGCCAGCCGGCCCTTTACTTATGACACAGGCGCACGCTTGGCACTACTTTGTTGATGCACGTGCGGCTACTGCGCACACAATTCACAAACACAGAAAATAATTTTTTTTTTGGTTTGGACTGGAGTGTACTTTCGGGGGTTACAGCACCCTTAACGGTCAAGCCAGCCGGCCCTTTACTTATGACACAGGCGAACGCTTGACACTACTTTGTTGATGCACGTGCGGCTACTGCGCACACAATTCACAAACACAGAAAATAATTTTTTTTTGGTTTGGACTGGAGTGTACTTTCAGGGGTTACAGCACCCTTTAACGGTCAAGCCAGCCGGCCCTTTACTTATGACACAGGCGCACGCTTGGCACTACTTTGTTGATGCACGTGCGGCTACTGCGCACACAATTCACAAACACAGAAAATAATTTTTTTTTGGTTTGGACTGGAGTGTACTTTCGGGGGTTACAGCACCCTTTAACGGTCAAGCCAGCCGGCCCTTTACTTATGACACAGGGGCACTCTTGGCACTACTTTGTTGATGCACGTGCGGCTACTGCGCACACAATTCACAAACACAGAAAATAATTTTTTTTTAGGTTTGGACTGGAGTGTACTTTCGGGGGTTACAGCACCCTTAACGGTCAAGCCAGCCGGCCCTTTACTTATGACACAGGCGCACGCTTGGCACTACTTTGTTGATGCACGTGCGGCTACTGCGCACACAATTCACAAACACAGAAAATAATTTTTTTTTGGTTTGGACTGGAGTGTACTTTCGGGGGTTACAGCACCCTTTAACGGTCAAGCCAGCCGGCCCTTTACTTATGACACAGGCGCACGCTTGGCACTACTTTGTTGATGCACGTGCGGCTACTGCGCACACAATTCACAAACACAGAAAATAATTTTTTTTTAGGTTTGGACTGGAGTGTACTTTCGGGGGTTACAGCACCCTTAACGGTCAAGCCAGCCGGCCCTTTACTTATGACACAGGCGCACGCTTGGCACTACTTTGTTGATGCACGTGCGGCTACTGCGCACACAATTCACAAACACAGAAAATAATTATTTTTTTGGTTTGGACTGGAGTGTACTTTCGGGGGTTACAGCACCCTTAACGGTCAAGCCAGCCGGCCCTTTACTTATGACACAGGCGCACGCTTGGCACTACTTTGTTGATGCACGTGCGGCTACTGCGCACACAATTCACAAACACAGAAAATATATTATTTTTTTAGCACTTGGGGGGAGCACCCCTGATGGACAGAGCACCCCCTGGACAACACTACAGCACCCCTTTAGGACTGGGACACTGCACAGGACTTTGGAACTGACTGCACAACACAGTCCAGCCAGCCCCTATGGACTTTGAAGTAGTGGACACAGCCCCTATTAACAACAGCAGCACAGCACAACACAGCCAGCCCCTATGGACTTTGAAGTAGTGGACAACAGCAGCACTACACTACACTACACTACACAGCACTAACTCCCACCCTCCCTCTTCACTGTCCACAGCCGAGTGAGAAAATGGCGCCGACGCGGGTACCTTATATAGGATCCAAAACCCGCGAGACTCGGAAGGCGGGATGATGACGTTTTGCCTCGATGTCAGATCCGAGTCAGGCGGGAAAAGTCGAGCCTGACTCGGATCGGACTCGGATCGGGGGGGCTCGGGGGGGTTCGGATTTCAGAAATCCGAACCCGCTCACCCCTAGTTTAAATTACAACTTGTTTTGGACCTAGCACCCCCCTGCCAAATAGTGTTTTTGAGTGCCATCTCTCATGCTATATATATATACGTATATGTATATATATAGTTTCATATTTTTAAATTGTAATTTCTCTCTCCCATTAAATTTACAGCTTTAAGGAGTAAGTGTTAAACAAACAAATTTGTTTTAAGATACGGAATGTTTAATATTTCTCGAGGATAATTGACCATCAAAATTATATTTTTAAGAAATGTGTTATAAAAAAAAGGAATAGTTTCAAGCACAGTTTCAGAATAATATCCCATTAATGACTATCCACACCGCACCCAACTTGTATGGCAAGATATGTATGCAGATTGACAGAAGCTTAATTTTGTCTGAGTCACTGTCAATTAGTTACTATAAAAAAAATTATTATTCTACCACTGATACATTCCTTAAGGATGATTCAATGTATACAAGCATAATAATATTTCTGTATATAGTTTGTGGGTGTTTTTTTTACATACACCGTCTATTTAGTGGAAGTGTCATGTAGTAAACCTATATAAATTATTGTGGATCACTGCCTAATGACGTTAAATGACCAGCCTTGCCACCGTCAGCAATCTTCTGTTAGTGTGTGTATATGTAATATATAATATAAATATATGTGTGAGTGGATATGTAATAAATACTGTATGTGTGTGTTATATAATACATACATGTGAATATATTAGTTTGCTATATATAGATAGATGTTTGCATTATATATTATTTATACACAGGGCCGGATTATGGGGAGGTAGACAAGGGCGGCCGTCCCAGAGCTCCCGCATACAGAGGGGCCCCCACCACTAGAGCAGCAGGGGGGGAGGTTCTGAGTACCTAGAAACCCCCCCTGACAGACCAATTCCACCTGCTACCGTGGCCGAAATGTGGGTGGAGTCAACACCCGCAAATCATGAGGGGGCGGGGCCTAATGAAGTGGGCAGCAGCTGCATAAAATGTAAGTGTATGTGTACTGTTTTATTGTTTATATATGTGTATGTATGTTTATGTGTATATATGCGTATGTGTTATTGTATATATAGAGAATGTGTTAAGGTGCGTACACACAGTCAGATTTTTCCTTCAGATCTGAACGATAACGATTTAAGAAATCGTTCAGTCGTTCATATCTGAAGGAAAATCTGACAAATCTGTCAGATGAACGATTTTAACGATGCGCGTTCCCGATGGTCAGATAACGATATCTGACATCTGATGTGTTTGCAGTCAGACTTGGACGATTTCATTCATTTTAATGCAGTCAAAAATCATTCAAATCGTTCAAATCGTTGGTAAAATCGTTCAAATCGTTCATCTGACAGATCTGACAAATCTGACCATGTGTATGCTCCATTAGTGTGTATATACTGTATGTGTATGTATGAGTTAATGTGTATATATGTGCTAGTGCATGTATATGTGGTAGTGTGTATGTATGTGCGTGTGTATACTGTATATGTGTGTGTTACTGTGTGTTATATATAATATATATGTTTGCTACACATACATATGTTTGTGTGTTTAACGTACGTGTCGAGAGAGAGAGAGATAGCCAGGTAGATGGCACTCCACTCGTGGTGACTGACACATAAGTAGGTACAAGATCCCTTTGTATTAGATCAACATTTCAGAACCTTTAATAGTGTTCTTTCGTCGGGATTGTATCCTGACGAAAGAACGGTATTAAAGGTTTGGATACGTTGATCTAATACACAGGGGTCGTGTACCTACTTATGTGTCAGTCACCACAAGTGCCATCTACCTGACTATCTATATTTTGTCCCTCTACCTCTGCGTGAAGAGATCAAGAGAGGCACCGCTGTAGTACCTATTCAGAATTAGTGAGTGCCAGCATTGAGGCTTATTATATATATATATATATATATATATATATATATAAAAGCAGTTATTCCCATAATGGTGCATAATGGCACCACAATAACGAGGACAGGCGGCACTCCCAGATGGCTTGTATGTACAGTCCTGATGAAAAAGCCTTAGGGCTTTGAAACATCGACCTCTATCTGTACTCATGTTTTCACTTATTTAAAACTATTTTGAATTTGTTGCATCTGGGAGTGCCGCCTGTCTTCTTTATTGTGGTGCTATCACGCACCATTATGGGAATAGCTGGTTATTAATTAATTTAGGAAGGCACCCCTCCACATTACCATTATCCAGAATGCCGGACTGCTTGACCATATATATATATATATATATATATATATATATATATATATATTAGGGGTGTGCACCGGCCACTTTTCGTGTTTTGTGTTTTGGTTTTGAATCTGGATCTTTCTTCGTGTGTTGGATCTGGATTGGTTTTGCCAAAACCACCCTTCCGTGTTTTGGGTTCTGGGTTTTGTGTTTTGGATCTGTATTTTTTTTTTTAAAAAGCATAAAAACAGCTAAAATCACAGAATTTGTGGGTTTTTCTGCTCCTATGCTATTATTAACCTCAATAACCTTAATTTCCACTCATTTCCAGTCTATTCTGAACACCTCACACCTCACAATAGTGTTTTTATGTCCAAAAGGTTGCACCGAGGTAGCTGGATGACTATGCTAAGCGATACGAGTGGGCGGCACAAACACGTGGCCCATCTAGGAGTGGCACTGCAGTGGCAGACAGGATGGTAGAAAAACTAGGCCCCAAACTGTACATAATGCAAATGCAAAGAAAAAAAGAGGTGCAAGATGGAATTGTCCTTGGGCCCTCCCACCCACTTTTATGTTGTATAAACAGGACATGCACACTTTAACAAACCAATCATTTCAGCGCCAGGGTCTGCCACACGACTGTGGCTGAAATGATTGGTTCGTTTGGGCCCCCACAAAACAAGCTGGCAATTAATCTGTCCCTGCGCAAACTGGCTCTATGTAGGCAAGATGTCGTCCTCATCCTCCTCATCCACCGATTCCTCACCCTCTTCAGTGTGTACATCCTCATCCTCACAAAGTATTAACTCGTCCCCGCTGGAATCCACCACCACAGGTCTCTCTGTACGTTCTGGAGGCTGGTCTCCCTGGAAGAGTTGATAATTCATTTTTATGAACATCATCTTCTCCACATTTTGTGGAAGCAACCTCCTACGCCTTTCGCTGACAAGGTTCCCGGCTGCACTAAACACTCTTTCGGAGTAAACACTGGAGGGGGGGCAACTCAGGTAAAATAGAGCCAGTTTGTACATCGGCCTCCAAATTGCCTCTTTTTCCTGCCAGTACAGGTACGACTGTCTGACATGCCTACTTGGATGCTGTCACCGATGTAATCCTCCACCATTCTGTCAATGGTGACAGTATCATATGCAGTGACAGTAGATATGTCAGAAATTGTTGCCAGGTCCTTCAGTCCGGACCAGTTGTCCAAACTTTGTCCTGCCTGCCTTGCTTAGGATACCTAAGTTTTTTCCTGGCAGCCCCAGTTGCGGGAGAAAATAAAGAAGGAGCTGTTGACGTGTCACGTTCCGCTTCAGCTGACAGTGTTTTCACCAGCAGGTCTTTGCGCCTCTGCAGGCTTGTGTCGGCCGGAAAGAGAGACACCACATAGGCTTTAAACCTAGGATCGAGCACGGTGGCCAAAATGTAGTGGTCTGATTTCAACAGATTGACCACCCTGGAATCCTGGCAAAGCGAATGAAGGGCTTCATCCACAAGTCCCACATGTCGAGCGGAATCGCTCCATCTTAGCTCCTCCTTCACTTTCTCCAGCTGCTTCTGCAAAAGCCTGATGAGGGGAATGAACTGACTCAAGCTGGCAGTGTCTGAACTGACTTCACGTGTGGCAAGTTCGAAGGGCTGGAGAACCTTGCACAACACGGAAATCATTCTCCACTGCCCTTGAGTCAGGTGCATACCCCCTCCTTTGCCTATGTCGTAGGTGGATGTATAGGCTTGAATGGCCTTTTGCTGCTCCTCCATCCTCTGAAGCATATAGAGGGTTGAGTTCCACCGCGTCACAACCTTTTGCTTCAGGTAATGTCAGGGCAGGTTCAAGAGTGTTTGCTGGCACTCCAGTCTTCGGCACGCAGTCGCTGAATGGCGAAAGTGGCCAGAAATTTTTCAGGCCACCCAAAACGTCTCCTGCACGCCCCTGTCGCTTTTCAGAAAATTCTGCACCACCAAGTTTATTGTGTGAGCAAAACATGGGACGTGCTGGAATTTGCCCAGATGTACTGCCCGCACAATATTGGTGGCATTGTCAGATATCACAAATCCCCAGGAGAGTCTAAGTGGGGTAAGCCACTGGGCGATGATTTCCCTCAGTTTCTCTAAGAGGTTGTCGGCGGTGTGCCTTTTACTGAAACCGGTGATACACAGCGTAGCCTGCCTTGGAACGAGCTGGCGTTTCTGAGATGCTGCTACTGGTGAGGCTGCTGCTGTTGCTGCGTAAGGTGATACATCTACCCAGTGGGCTGTCACAGTCATATAGTCCTCAGTCTGCCCTGTTCCACTTGTCCACATGTCCGTGGTTAAGTGGACATTGGGTACAACCGCATTTTTCAGGACACTGAGGACACTTTTTCTGACGTTTCTTTACAGTCTCGGTATCGCCTGCCTAGTGAAGTGGAATCTAGACGGGATTTGGAACCGGGGACACACTACCTCCATCAATTGTCTAAATCCCACTGCACTAATGG
The DNA here is from genome assembly GCA_031769625.1 of Taudactylus pleione. Lineage (NCBI taxonomy): Eukaryota > Metazoa > Chordata > Amphibia > Anura > Myobatrachidae > Taudactylus > Taudactylus pleione. The sequence continues at coordinate 12,636,804 of JAUIMM010000608.1, read as the reverse complement.
CGGATACCGGACGTACGTCTAACACCAACATAGCAGTCAAGGCCTCAGTTATACGTTCTGCTTCAGGATGACTGCTGTCGTACTTCATCCTCCTCGCTAAGGACTGTTGGAGGGTCAATTGTTTAGTAAAAGTAGTGGTGTTCCTACTTCCTCTCTGGGATGATGAATGACTCCCAGCAGCAGCAACAGCAGCAGCGGCAGCGGGAGGCATAGCAATGCAGGATCCTCCGGAGGAATCCCGGATAGGAGAGTCAGTCATGCCAGTGACATGGCCTGCAGGACTACTTCCGATCCTGACTAAGGAGGAAATTGACGATGAGGGAGTTGACGGTGTGGTTTGCAGGTGCTTGGATACAACAGGACAACGGGATTTAGGTGTCCCTGGACTGCTTACGGTCTTAGCCAAAGTTTCTGAACTTGACAGTAACTTTTTATGAACGCGCTGCAGGTGCCGTATAAGGGAGGATGTTCCTAGGTGGTTAGCGTCCCTACCCCTACTTATTTCACCTTTACATATGGTACATATGGCAAGACAGTTGTTGTCTGGATTTGGATAGAAATATTGCCAGACCAAAGAGGTGGAATGTTTGGTCTTCTGCCCAGGCATGACCGTGATGGGCTTTTTCATCCCACGGACAACAACTGTCTCCCCAGAGCCTGATTTAAACAAACCACATCACCATCAGAATCCTCCTCGCCAACTTCCTCCTCAGCGCCAGCTACACCAGTATCCTCATCCTGTTGTACTTCAACAGTGACATCTTCATATCAGCAAGTGGACTGTGGGTGCTCCTTTCAGCATTTGCAGGGGGCGTGCAAATGGTGGAAAGAGCCACCTCTTCCCGTCCAGTGCTGGGAAGGTCAGGCATCGCAACCACCACCACACTTGGACTCTCCTTGGGGATTTGTGATATCTTCTTAGAACGCACAGTTCTTCGCTATACTTTTGCCAGATTAACTCGTTAGATTTTTTTAGTGGGAGGAGGGCTTCCATCGTCATGTGAAGCTGAACCACTAGTCATGAACATAGGGAAAGACCTTAGCCATTCCTTGCCACTCCGTGTCGTAAATGGCATATTGGCAAGTTTACTTTTCTCTTCAGATGATTTAAATGTTTTTTTCAAGGTCATTTTCCTGAACTTTGGGCCTGATTCAGACCCACTCGCGAGCGGCTGTCCACTCGCAAGTGGGTCAATGTTCTGGACTGAGCATGCGCACGACGGAGGGAGCTCCGTCGTGCGCATGCGCCAGACGCGACGAGCGAAGGAAAGTCCTTCGCTCGTTGTGTCCGCTCAAAGGGGGCGTGCTGTCAATGTTGATTGACAGCACGCCCCCTTTGGTAGGCGTGCCGGGGGCGTGCCTCCCTGACGGGGGTGTTCCCACGGGAACGCCTCCCGTGAAAAGCCGGCCCACTGACATCACTAGTGATGTCAGTGGGAGTGATTTTGGCTCTGATAGAGCCAAAATCACTCCGGAGCTTGCGGTTGAAAACCACAACCGCAGGCTCCGGCTCGCAATTTCGATGGTCGCGATGGTCTCGATCATCGCGGCCATCAAAATGCACGCTCGTATAGCCTGTGGGTGGTGACCCACAGCTATACGAGCGTCCAGAAGGACGCTCCATTTTCATGGAGCCCGGCCCTCATTCAGAGCGTGCGCTCTGCTCAGAGCGTACGGCTCTGAATGAGGGCCTTTGTCATTTGGGATTGTATGTGCCCTCTACCATGACATTGGGCATCGGCCTTGGCAGACGACGTTGATGGCATGTTATCGTCTATGTCATGACTAGTGGCAGCAGATTCAGCACTTGGAGGAAGTGGTTCTTGATCTTTCCCTATTTTATTTTTATCGGAGAAAGTTTGGTCCTCCATTTATGTTATATTGATATATACGTGCAGCTAAGGCGCACACAAACACTAGTGCACTTTGTGGGTTACACCACCCTTTAAGAAATGAGCCAGCCGGCCCTTTACTTATGGGACACAGGCGCACGCTTGGCGCTGCTCCTTTGCTGATGCACGTGCAGCTACAGCCCACACAATTCACAAACACAGAAAATATTTTTTTATTTTGTTTGGAGTGCCCTTTGGGGGTTACAGCACCCTTTAGTGGTCATTCCAGCTGGCCCTTTATTTATGGGACACAGGCGTATGCTTGGCACTACTTTGTTGATGCACGTGCGGCTTCTGCGCACACAATTCACAAACACAAAAAAATATATTTTTTTATTTTGTTTGGAGTGCCATTTGGGGGTTACAGCACCCTTGGTCAATCCAGCCGGTCCTTTATTTATGGGACACAGGCACACGCTTGGCACTACTTTGTTGATGCATGTGCGGCTACTGCGCACACAATTCACAAACACAAAAAAATATATTTTTTTATTTTGTTTGGAGTGCCCTTTGGGGGTTACAGCACCCTTTAGCAGTCAATCCAGCCGGCCCTTTATTTATGGGACACAGGCGCACGCTTGGCACTACTTTGTTGATGCACGTGCGGCTACTGCGCACACAATTCACAAACACAAAAATATATATTTTTTTATTTTGTTTGGAGTGCCCTTTGGGGGTTACAGCACCCTTTAGCGGTCAATCCAACCGGCCCTTTATTTATGGGACACAAGCACACGCTTGGCACTACTTTGTTGATGCACGTGCGGCTACTGCGCACACAATTCACAAACACAAAAAAATATATTTTTTTATTTTGTTTGGAGTGCCCTTTGGGGGTTACAGCACCCTTTAGCGGTCAATCCAGCCGGCCCTTTATTTATGGGACACAAGCGCATGCTTGGCACTACTTTGTTGATGCACATGCGGCTACTGCGCACACAATTCACAAACACAAAAAATATATTTTTTTATTTTGTTTGGAGTGCCCTTTGGGGGTTACAGCACCCTTTAGCGGTCAATCCATCCGGCCCTTTATTTATGGGACACAGGCGCATGCTTGGCACTACTTTGTTGATGCACGTGCGGCTACTGCGCACACAATTCACAAACACAAAAAAATATATTTTTTTATTTTGTTTGGAGTGCCCTTTGGGGGTTACAGCACCCTTTAACTGACAAGCCAGCCGGCCTTTTACTTTTTGGACACAGGCGCATGCTTGGCGCTGCTCCTTTTTTGATGCACGTGCAGCCACAGTGCACACAATTCACAAACACAGAAACAATATATTTTTTTTGAGCACTTGGGGGGAGCACCCCTGATGGACAGAGCACCCTCTGGACAACACTACAGCACCCCTTTAGGACTGGGACACTGCACAGGACTTTGGAGTGGATACAGCCCCTATGGACAACTGACTGCACAACACAGTCCAGCCAGCCCCTATGGACTTTGAAGTAGTGGACACAGCCCCTATGGACAACAGCAGCACAGCGTAGCACAGCACAACACTACTCTGCACTACACTACACTACACAGCCCAGCCAGCCCTAACTCCCACCCTCCCGAGTGAGAAAATGGCGCTGACGCGGGTACCTTATATAGGATCCAAAACCTGCGAGACCCGGAAGGTGGGATGATGACGTTTTGCCTCGATTTCAGATCCGAGTCAGGCGGGAAAAGTCGAGCCTGACTCGGATCGGCCTTGGATCGGGGGGCTCGGGGGGGTTCGGATTTCAGAAATCCGAACCCGCTCACCCCTAATATATATATATATTCTTTGTATGGCTTTTGGAGTCGGCCCCCATATAAATAGAGCATACACCAGAAGATCATTTGTTACAGCGTTTTAGCGTGACTTCTCACTAACAAGGCTAGTTGTGAACTGAAAACAAACTTACTAGTGACCTCACAAGTCTGGTGGAGCAGGATAATCATGTTCAAAGTCCTTAGGAAGTTGTACTGTACATAGGCCCTGATTCAGAGCCGGACGCTCTGACCAGAGCGCTCGCTCTGAATCAGGGTCCACCTCCATTAAAATGGAGCGCCCTCCTGGACGCTCGTATAGCTGTGGGTCACCACCCACAGCATATACGAGCGTCCAACAAGATGGTCGCGATGGTCTTGACCATCGGACTTGCGAGTGAAACCCTGTGGTCGGGTTTCACAACCGCAAGGCCAGGAGTGATTTTGGCTCTATCAGAGCCAAAATCACTCCCACTGACATCACTAGTGATGTCAGTGGGGCCAGCTTCAGACGGTAGGCGTTCCCATAGGAACGCCTCCGTCTGGCAGGCACGCCCCCGGCACGCCCACCAAAGGGGGCGTGCTGTCAATCAACATCGACAGCACACCCCCTTTGGTGCGAGACCCGGAGCGATGAAAAGTCCTTCGCTCGCCGGTTCTCGCGCATGCGCATGACGGAGCTCCCTCCGTCGTGCGCATGCGCAGTGGGGAACATCAACCCACTTGCGAGCATACTGCCGCTCGCGAGTGGGTCTGAATAACCCCCATAGTTTTAGCATTCTCTCACTGAGATTCCTCTACTAAAGACTCTAGAAAACCCTGGCATGTTAGTCTGCAGTTGTCAATAATAAAATATGGGGAAGTAAAACAAATGTTAAATGTTTTAGGCATTTGGGTTAAAGTTACTGTAGCAAATATTGTTGTGGAATTTGCTTCTACAGCTCATGAACATCAAGTGCATCAGAGTGTACACAGGGCCATTGGTTGGCAGAGTTTATCCTTATTAATCCTGATTTACAGACCTTGCTAATATAGCAACAGGTTCCAGTTCACAAACTCCTCTACACCCCTATTCTGTTATAAGACCATTGATGTTATATGTATTCTGCTATCAAATGCTGTGCATGCTGTCCTTACTGAATTGTGCGGCCTGCAGCTTGCCATCATGCTCATACAACCCTGCATTAAAGGCGCTCTAGCCCCAATTTGTTTTTCCGGATTCTCTGAGTTATGACTGTAGAGCACCTCTGTGTTTTTACCCATATGGAACGGAGCACACACACGTATTCTATACCCTGTATTTCCTGCATTGCAGTCAGTCAGCCATTTGCAAAGAAAACCCAGCATTTGCAGAATTACTAGGGGGTCATTTATCTCTATCAAAAATGGTTTGTTCAGTCCTATTTTCATCTTAATCAATTTAGCAAAGGAGTCAGTGGTTGTTTGTATTGGGTTAATCATAGGGATCAATGATGACTTTGTAACCCTCCTTTAGAGCCATATAGTCTGCCTGTGTCCAGCTAACTGGCTGCAACAGAGCATAGAGGGGAGAACATTCGTGTGTTCATTACCTTTCAGAAATCCGAATGCAAGTCCTGTGATTCCTAGATCTGTAAAGCAGCTATTATCCCATGGGTGTGTATGAATTCCTGGTATGGTAGCCATTGTATAAATAACATATGAAACCTAAGTCTGAGTGGTCTTTCAGCTATTTTTCTTTACTGGCAGGTTGTCAGCCCTGCATCACTGAACTCCATGTCCTTTATGGTGCGTCCTCATGATTCTCTTGTCAGTGTTAATGAGTGTCTAATATTCATTACTTAGGCCTTTTCCTATTTGTTATATGTAAGCAATACTGTTTAATTTTATACAACAATAATTTATTAAAATAAAGTACATTGCTAATGAACAAGTTGAATGTATGAACTTTGTGTCATAGAGAGGCACGCTTGGCCTCACAGTCATCCCTCCTCTATGCTGTTGGAGGGAGTTTCTCCTCCCATTATCCAACTCTCAGTCTGTGACTCAATTCCCCTCCTCACATCACATTCATCTCCTAAAATAATCTGTGATCTTGTTAGAATACTACAGACAAATGCACATTAAAAGCTGAGCCTTGAGATCCAAAGCTGATTCTCAGGGATAATTTGTGAAAAATAGTAACAATCCCTTTAATTAAGGAATTTTTGCTGAAGAAGGGACATCTAGGTTAATTATAGTCATGAGAACCATACTGTACAGGGGCCTATCCATTTGCCGACTTTCTGCACGATGCGACCAAAACCAGGAGGTTTTCGTGTGAACGTGCAGAAAGTCTGCTAGTGGATAGCCGGCAAGGACCAGCGATGCGCGTGCATGCTGGGTCCTTGCCGACCCCGACTATCTATCGAACATGCTGGTCAACCTGATGACGATCATCAGGTTCCACATGTTAATATAGAGGGATCTTGGGCTCCTGCACTGAAGCCTGTGAGATGACAGTTGGGAGCTGATTGGCTGGCACCTTATCACTTTTCACTCTTTATTTTTCACTTCTCCTAACACTGCTTAGTAAATAGACCCCTTAGACATTATTTAGAGGAAGTTCTTATGAGGTGCTTTAAACAGTAATTATGCCCATTATTTTTTATAAACCTGCAGAATTTTTTATAAACCTGCATCATCTTGGTATATTTTATTGCCTGCTAGTCTAGTTATGAGTGTGTCTCGTCTCTGACCACAATACACACATAGCGATAGTCATTTTTAATGTAGAAATACATTTTAAAAACAGCACAATGCTACACGCGGAAAAACACCTCTGTAGGGTCTCCTCTAGTAGAATGGTTTATTTTCACAACTCTTTACATGTGCTTAACTTGTTATTTGTAATGCTTGTGGGGACTTCAATTTCAAGTAAACTAAATTATTCTATAAATGTGCTTTGAAAGATTACAATTTTTATACACATAGGTTTCAAATAAATGGTCACTGTCCCATAACTATTAATGTACTAATCCAGTAAAACTCCCAAGTCTAAAGGAAATATTTTAACCCAGCACATTAAAGGCAAAATGATAAATATTATAGAAAGTATATACCAATAATAGAGAAATAATGGTTTATTTTTTAACAATCTAATGTAAATTATAAAGTAAATAGCCAGGAAAGGTAAATGAAGGAAAACTTGAGCACTAGATTAAATAATGTGTAGAAAAATATATATAATGTATCCACTATATTTAATCTAATAAATCCCAGATATGGGAAATTCAATCTCAAAACTGGAGGTGCTCCCCAGAGAGTAAATGTTAACAATAGTGCAACTCACAGGAGGAAAAGACTCTCATTTTGGGGGGGGGCACTCAAACTAAAGTCTAATATATAACTTTTATTAGGTATATATTAAAAGGTTAAAAGTTCATAAATTCACAACTCAAAGGTTTCCCAGAAAAAAACTGTACCAAAAAAAAAGATAGCTGGTGAAATATTCAAATATAATAACACAGTAATAATGGTGTAATAATAACCAATAATGGATGTAGCAGTCACGGCAATAAAAGTGAAATTCCCGTTTTAATCATTCAGCGTAAACCATCATTATTACAGATCTGCAGTTCTCAAATAAGACATAATGTAAAAATAATCACAAGGCTCTGAATTGCCCATAAGCTATGTATGAACCTCCATAAACAGCAGGTATTTTCAGCATAGAAGATAAATATAACAGATTTGAAGAGCTTGTATGCGTTATGTAAGTACCCAGAAATATCAGATGCTGGGCTCGTGCAAGTGTGCGTGAGGCTGCGATGGTACTCCATTGTACCGATGTTTTCGCAGCCCTGCTAAACATTACAGATGTGTGTAAGGTAAAGTGGGCGCCCTTATGTTGTGCTGAGATTGCATTTAGTTTGCAATGGATTAGCATACTTTCGGAGACTGCGTGCGTAATCGCTATTGCATTCGCATCTGCATTCCTTGCTGAATCAGGCCCTGTATCACTTTGATGGTGTATTTACTTAAAATCAGCCTTTTCAGAGGTTTGTCTGATTAGGAAACTAGCTGGCAGGTTTGTAACCAACACTTTATAATTTGATTACAGAGTAAATTTATTGAGCTGTCTGTTTTTAAACTTGCTGATTTTCTGTGATTTAGCAATGCTGTTACAGGCAAATCCCGTTGAGTTTTGCCTGTATTAACATTGCTGTATTAAATATGTCTGGCAAAATTTTCCAAAATCTGGAATTTTAAGAGTACACATTTACCATTACATGACTGACCACAACCAGTTTAAGAACAGAGTAAAGAGACACCAAATATTTTGGACTCCTAAATGTCAATGCCACCCTCTGATTGGTGAATCTTCCTAACATGCCATAATCCTGAAACTTGTGTCTCCTGGGGTGTATGTGCTTTAAGTAATGTTTTTGTAGTACAATAAACTCAGTGAGGCAGATTCAATTAGGTATGAGGATCTGCCGGAATCTAGCATGGTAACACCATGAGAGTTTGTTTGGTTATGCTTTCTTTCCATAGAGGTATGAGCAGGATACAAGCATGGTTTTCTTACTGTAGTAACCCATTATGAATGCAGCTCCATACCGCCTCCTGCTTAATTGAATCTGCCCTAATTTTAACAAAATAGAATGGTTATTGTATAACTAAAAAGTTTAACAAAAATGCTCTTTGAGGATTTGTCTTAAAGGTAATGGGGTCTATTCATGAAGCAGTGAAAATCCCTTTATCGGTGATAATAGGGCTTTTCACTGCTTCCTCCTATTCACAGAGGGGGTTACTGTGGAGAAGATTTCTCTAGCGTTGCGCCAGCTCTGCGTCAGGATCGCTGCCCCATACACTAGTTCAGCTCAGCTTTCCGTTTTTTCCGTTTCGCTTCTACATTTTGTTTCTCCATCTCAGGATGAGGTAATGTGTCTCCTGAGGGGAGAAGAGCACGGAAAACATCTGTCTCCCTGCCTTTTCCCCGCCCCCTTCCCTGACACTGGCCAATCAGTGGTGTTTAGGGAGAAAGTGGGAGGGAGAAAAACTCCCTCCTGCTCACTGTGTGTTGCAGGGACGTTTGAGAGAGCAGCTGGCTTGCTCTGCCCTTACCCCGCTGGCCGTGTCCTGAGTGAACCGGCAAATGCATATGCCGGGTCACCACTGCTTCACTGCCCAGTGCCTCCGCTGCTGACTCCCTCTCCTCCCTCCCTGCCGGCACTGTCCTGTGTTTAGATTAATGAAGTGACCCGCATATGCCAGGTCATTTCAGATTTCTGATTACCTGGTGTCCCGCCGACACTCCGACTGTGGAACTGCCCAGCACCTTCTCTGCCCCAATGCCCCTTAGGACCCGCTGCTGTTATAGTAAGGTGATCCCCACCTGACTGCCCCAGCCATGCCCAATGCCCCCTCGTTCTGCCGCCCTTACCTACCCCCCATCGTGCCACTGCCGGCGCATGCACAGAACTAAAAAAAATCGATAAGTTACTGGCAACAGTGAGAAGACAGGACTGCTGGACGACGTTTTACCACATCACTTTGCAACACAGGTAAGGGTACATAAATTGCTACTTAACGAAGCTATACTGTATATCGCATCAAACTGATGCAATCTATAGTGAAATGTAGCAATTCAGTACAGCACATCTTCATGAATAGACCCCAATGTATGTCTAATGACCCAGAAAAATGATCCACACCTACAGTACAAGTATCAGTGAGTACATACTATTGTCAGTAGTGCAGCTACATAATGAACAGTTGGAGGATATGAATTTATATGATTTGAAGATTTTATTCAGTTTTCTACTACCAAATGGCTAAATATCCTATGGACTAAGGATGCTTTGCAGAGGGCCGCAATATTGTTCCAACATACTAAAAACTAACTGCATGCACGCTTGTATTGCTGTGACCATGAAAGAGAGGGAATTTGAAGACCACCATCTTTTCTTCATGATAGAATTTCAATTCTAGACTGACTAGAAACAAGTTTAAGATTAATAAATAGAAGTGTTTAAAGCATGCGCTAACCCTGGCTGTCTATTAACAAGCAACCAAAATGTTTCACCTAATAACACATTTAAAATAAAGTAGATAACTGAAAATAGGTTCCAGATACAGGAGCTAGAGGTGTAAAACATGAAAGACTATACATTCCTTAGAGATGGCACAAATCCATGATGTCCTTCTTAATTATGGATGCAGAACTTCTTAATCGTGTCAAAGTTCCATAATCATGTATAACATAACATAGGGTAATATTTATAAATCATATTTGAATTCCACCCTGGTGTTTCAAACAGAGTATGAATAAAGGGTGATGTTGAGATGAATCGGTCACCGTAGAGTGGAAAACGTCCCCCATAGAGGGAGGCTCTTAAATATAGAGCAAGGAATGTCTGTAATGGTATATTTTTAATTCATTGGACCCGGTCTTTTACTACACATAGTGTTTATCTGTAGTGCTATCCCCAGAACAGAACACAGATCCAAAATAGATGGAACACTCAATAGTGTAATCCAGTTTTATTATAACATAAAGTTAAATAAAAACTGTTAAAAAAATCATAAAATACAGAAAAGGCCACAAGTGGCTGAAAGGTATTTCTACCATATAATGGAGAACATACATGTGTATAATTAGTAGCAGGTGATGGACATAGCCTGGGCCACTCTCCCATTCTCTGATTCTCCTCACCAGTATGAGTCCCGTCCTTGCCCTAGCGGTCCTGAATGTGAATACAGCCTCACCACCGACGCGTTTCGATCATAATAAATCTTCGTCAAGGTTTCATATTATTAGAAGGTAGGAGCAGCGTTGGTAAAAAAAATATTTGCAAATAATTTAATTTGGAATCTTTTTTTTTTACTTTTGTTTCCATTTCATGTTATCCTTGTAGGGGGCTCTGGCAGATAGAATTGCAATAGTGGATGTAAGTTGAACTCCCATGTTTTAAGATAATGTAATAAAAATAAATAAACCTAAATTACAGCACGGACATGGAAAAATTGCTATTGCTCAACTTTTAATTCCATGTGAATGCCTTGTGTGGATCGCTGCTCTAGAACTGCATGTGGACACCCTTTCACTACACATTAAAGTGTTTACCGATAAAATGTCCAACTCTGAAGCAATATGGCATAAAGGGCGTCCTTATCAGCCACTTTCTTTCCTAGTAACCCTGATTGTATAAAGTAACTTCCAGCTGTTATTTTGGTCAAATGAAGTTTATCTGGAACTCTAATGTATCTTCATTAAAGTTCTACTAATGCAACTGTAAGATCTGTTATCCCAGTCATGTTTTGTAACCTTTGCCCTTGTAAAGATATTGTATGATATAACACACTTGTTCTTTGATGCCTTTCTACTTGCCAAGCACTGTACACTTTTTATTTTTTTTTAACTGTATTTAATTTGGACAGTATTATGTATATGGCTACTGTTTCCTGTACTGTCACTTGCTGAAATTTCTGTAAATGTGCTAGTCTTGAAATAAACAACTGACAAATGTTCCCCAGGTTCAATTTTTTTTCTTTTCTTTATATTTTCGTTCCTGTTTCTTGTTTTCTTGTATATACACTGATTTGCAAAAAATAAAAAAAACTTTATATAAGCAAGGAAAGACTCTAAAAGTTGGCACGAGGCAAATATAGTATAATATTTTAGTGCTGACAGGCAAGAGGACCTGATCCAGGACTTATGATGTGGAAGCACTTAGAGCATTAGCTTTACACAACACACAGTTTGGACACTCTGCAAGGGATGTAGTCAGAGCAGCGGATGGGATTCCACCGGTCTGAATCCCGACGCTGGAAGTCCGATACGGGCCTTAAGATAGGCATCGAAATCCTGATGCCAGAACACAGACAGACGCCATCCCGAACCAGGTAGGTCCGGGGCATCTTAGCTGTTAGCCGTGTGGGGGGGAGGGTTATGTTTAGGTAGCATAGCAGGGTTAGCGTTAAGTTTTTTTTGGGGGAGGTTAGGATCAAGCACCCCTAAGGGGGAGTCTTAGGTAAAGGCACTAATGGGGAGGGTTAGGGGGTGAGGAGGGTTAGGCTACAAGATGGGAGGGTTAGGGGGAGAAGAGGGGAGAGTAAGTATACATATCCGACCCCTGACGGGATTCCCACCATCGGGGTGCCACTGTCGGTATTTTGACAGGAGGCATCCCGACAGTCGGCATTACATACCCGTTCCCTCTGCAGAGATTGGGGATTGAGGGTCTAAATTAAACCGTTGCTGCCTCTGGGCCAGATTCAGAGATGGACGCAAACCCGATATTTTCGCACTTAGCCGATATTTTAATAACTGCTCATGCATCAGAGTAGCACAGATTTGTTAGCATTTTCGCCCACAGAAAAAAATTATATGCAGAGTGATTGACGGGTAGGGACCATTTGTGAGGGTTAACTGGGGTGGTGGAGTGTGGTTAGAAAAACACGGGCATATCACAACCGTTTTGTAGGTGTGTCACAGCCAATTACTGCGTTACTTTCCACACTCCCCATACTTTAAAAAAAAAAGTCTACATCCCCTCGGGGTCCGCGGCTGCAGCATTTGACAGCCAGCCAGGTAGGTGCCGGGGGGGAAGGGGGGGGGGGAAGTGGGAGGTTGTTGCAGGGACAAAAGATTTTTTATATTCAATTACCGCAGTTGTAATCAGTGCCGCGCATGCGCCGCTTCTGTGAATGGAACGGCGCATGCGCAGCACTGATACCAGCTGCTGTGAGGTAGGATTAGGCAGGGAGAAGTATTTCCCGAAAAGCTGTCAAAAATTTCATCTTTTTGGAAGAGATACTGATGAAGAGGAGGAATGATGAATTCCTCCGGTAATTAGGTAGAACTCCATGCGAGATCTAAACCTAATTACCTCCAAGGATATGTAAGTATGAATGAATAGGCCTCCCTTGAGCGTGCGCATTGGGACTGCCCAGTGGCGATGATGTAGTAGATCAGCACTAGGCTGCTGCACTATGGGACTTGCCGAGATCACCGGATGGTGGAGTTTTCCCTCCCACATTCTGATTGCTGAGATGTTTATACACATTGGCGCTATTGCTTTCTGCTTCAGCTTGATAAGCAGCAAAACAGGAGCAGCTTTAGCAGCATGCTACAATACATCACCTATGGTGCAGTAGGAGGAGTCAGTAACAAATGGTAAGTAAGAACTACTATACACGAAGGTAGGTATCTTGGTTGGCCGGGTTAGCCCATCTGGTCGCAATAGCCCCCTAACTTGACAAAATATATACCATACAAATCCTTACTTGATTGATAAGTTTGCTTGTAACACTATTTTTGAAACACTTTATTTATATAAGGAAACAATTGGAGACAGCAACAATAAATGGTATCAAGCATAATCAAAAGTGTTTCCTTAACATTTTAAAGATTTATGAAAAATCGGAGGGCAGGGGTGTATTTATAATGGGGGCAAGGTGTGCGGTCCAGAGGGGCCCGCACACCCTGCACCTAATTAAATATACTTATCTACCCAATGCTGCAGAAATCACCGGGAAAATAGCCATCGCGGCCATTTCCCTGGCGATTCGCACATGGGTAGTAGAGATGTGCCTGGAACGCGGCGTGGGTGCCATGTTCCCAGAGACCTGCACATGTGCAGTAAACTTTGGCACAGTGCCAGATTCTACTGCACCGCCGGACAGCTGGGGGCCCTATGGGAACCTGCACACGGACCTCCTCTCTTAAAGCGCCTCTGTTGGAAGTAGAAGGGTAACAAAAAGAAAAAAAAATTAAATGGGGGGGCGGGGCAGATATATAATGATATAATGAACAACCTTTAAGACCAGGTAATTGCAACATCATTCCTCAAAAGTAGTTTGTGTTTTTTACATCCTTTACTCTCCCTGCAGCTCATCCTTCTGTACATATTGTTGCCTTATTAATCTCCTTTCCTCTTATAAACACACATGAGCTTTAAACTTATCTATACACATTGACAAATAAATAATATACTATATAAGTCCTGAAATGTCAGAAAAAAATTCTCAAGACACCACCTATATAATATTAATAAACTTTGTAAAAATGGATGTCAGTACATATAATCACATTTACATTTATAAATAGTCACATTTATTCAATATAGAAAGACTCAAATGCACTTCTAAGAATTCAAATAAAATATACTGCCTCTAATAAAAATGAATCACTGGATTTTTGATGCCTGGAGCAGTCTCTTGTCAAATTAGTGACATGTGGAAAATCCAATAATATATATATATTATATAACAATTCCTGACATGGGCCCACGCTTCTCATTTTGCAGGTCATTTAGGCATTTGTAAGACCTTGGAGTTTCTGAAAAGATCCTACTGGTGGCCATCGATGAAAACCGAGGTAACCAAGTTTATCTCGTCTTGTACCTAGTGTGCCCAGCATAAATCTCCTCGACAGTCTCCAGCCGGTGAATTGGTGCCTCTTCCTGTACCATCTCGTCCGTGGACGCATCTGTCCATGGATTTAGTGACAGACCTGCCAAATTCTAATGGATATACCATCTCGGTTGTAGTGGATCATTTCTCAAATATGGTTCATTACATTCCGCTAGAGAAGTTACCCACGGCACCTGATTTGGCTCACCTATTTGTTCACCATATATTTCGCCTTCATGGATTTCCTTCAGATATCGTCTCTTGCCGGGGTGTCCAATTTGTGGCAAAATTCTGGAGAGCCCACTGCTCTGTTCTGCAAGTGAAACTTAACTTTTCCACGGCCTATCACCCTCAAAGTAATGGGTCCACCGAGAGGGTGAAACCAGGATCTCGAGACCTTCATGAGAATCTTTATGACCTCATCCCAGGACAACTGGTCCGAGTCCCTTCCCTGGGCCGAATTTGTAAACAACGCATCATACCACTCGTCTACTAAAAAAACTCCTTTCTACATTGTGTATGGTATTCATCCTAGGCTCCCTGCGTTCCAAAGTTTACCTGCCTTTGATGTACCAGCTGTGGATACCACTGTACGGAACCTTGCTTCAATTTGGGCTCAAGTGCAGGATGCTCTTGTTAAAACCTCCCTGCGGTACAAGGATCAGGCTGATAGGAAGTGAAGAAAAGTTCCTCAGATGCTGGTCAGGGATCAAGTACGGCATTCTATCCGCAATCTTTGCCTCAGTGTACAGTCTATGAAGTTCGTTCCCCAGTTTATTGGACCATACTCCATTACAGAGATATTCAATCCAGTCTCCTATCGTCTTCAGCTCCCGTCTTATTTAAAAATTTCTAATTCATTTCATATATCTCTGCTCAAGCCATTAGTTCTCAATAAATTCCTCAGTGTTCTCCCAGTTCCCCAACATTAGCCAAACTGAAAAAGGGGTGGAATTTGAGGTGTCTCAGATTCTGCATTCTCATATCCGTCATGGTAATTTACAATACCTACTTGATTGGAGAGGCTATGGTCCGGAAGAGCGTTGTTGGACCAGAGCTGAGGACGTCCATGCTTCCAAACTCATCAGCAAATTCCACTTGGCTCATCCCGAAAAAACCTAGAAGGTGTCCTCAGGCCACCTGTAAGGAGGGCGGTACTGTCATGACCAGGGTTTTGCGGCATGGAGGTTTGCGTTCCTTACCGGTGAGGGTGCTCTGGTGCTGTCCTTCTGCCAGGGGAGCCTGCGTGTGGAGACTGGCATTGCATGTACGCAGAGGTCTGTCAGCGTTGGGCCATCCTGGCAAGGGTAAGTCTGTTGGTGTCTCCGCATCACGGCTGTCTGGGCACCACCATGTTGTCTTTGGCCATGTGACATAGTAGGCCAATTGTCTGTGGGTCACCTGCTCTCTCTGGCCTATCACGTTCTGTTACTGGGTACTTAAGGGTGTTTGGAGAGCCCTGTAGTTGCCAGTGCAATGTGTTCACAGCATCAGCTGTGAGAGAGAGTTCTATGTGCTCCTGAACCTTAGACTTGTGCTCCGGTGCTTGCCCTAACTCCTTGTCAGCCTCCGGCTCCCTACATAGCCTGCACTGCTCTTCCTTGCCTTGCACTCCACAGGAGATCAGCCCTGCACCTTCCACCAGACCCACTCCTGCCTGAACCTGTCTTTGCAGTTAACCCATTCCTGTGCAGCCATAATCACAGCATTGCCAGATTCTCCTTTCAGCCACCATCACAGCATTACCGGATTATCCTTTCAGCCATCATCACAGCATTTCCGGATATACCTCTCAGTCACTATTCAGCATATCAGGATATCCACTTCACTCTTACAGTCTATCTGGATTCACCTCATTCATCTCTGTCACTGATCTGGACATTCATTTGTTCCCACTCACTACAGTTCCCTCCAGCCACATATATTAGTTTGTATTACTGGACTTTAGTTTATCTTAGTGCTCATGTCTACCAACATTCATTAAACAACCTACCTTTCAGTTTAAACCTGTTCCGGTGTGTGCTCCCGTTACCACCCCGGGTCCACAACAAACAAAATTTCTAACACACAGATTGACTGTGCAAAGATTTGCTATGAAGGAGCTGATATTACATTCCAGCAAGCCTTATTCCAAACGATGGACAGAGACAATACAGAAACTGGCACGTTTGACAAAGACAAACATCTTTGAGACATTTGAGAAACTTTAAACAAACACAGAACGGAGTACACTGGATGGTCACTTGCATTGTTTTGTTTAGGGAACTGAAAAGTTCAATGTTATATATAGATTAGATATTATAGTAGGATGTATATCTGTTTATTACAGTATAGCAGCTGATTAAAGAAAATGTTTGTTTAGTAAGATTAAACAATTGTTAAGGAAGTGATTATCAAACTGTGAGCCGTGGCACCCCGGGGTGCCTCAGGACACTTGCAGGGGTGCCTCAGGTTGGTGGTCCAGCACTAAATCAAATTGTTTATGGTCAATGTAATGTAAATATATGTACAAACAGAAGCACAAACCTGTCAACCACCACATAACTGAACCTAAGGATGACCTATTAGCACAATTTACTTTACTACATTTTATTCAGAATTTTTTAATAACCAACTTTTGGCCCAGGGGAGCCATGAAAACAATGCTGATACTCTAGGGCACCGTGATTCCAAAAAGTTTGGGAACCACTGGGTTAAGGTATAGATTTTGCTGTTAAGCAAATACACTGAAACATTTAAATAGAAAATTATATCTATAGGACTGATGTATTATGTTGTATTAGATATTGAGACTCACCCTGTTTCTTCCTCCTTTCAGGATGTATTATAAAGAAAGATGATGTCCCTTATGTTTATCCTGGGCTTGTGATACCAGAGCTTCCTTGTCTACTGTATCAGAGACTGTGCCCGATGACAAAAGGGGGAAGATTGTTAAATTGCATGGGATCTCGTGCAAGGTGGGGAGATACTGACTTTACATGAGACTTTTACAACAACTGGAATATAGTGTGATCTGACACAGGACAATTTCAGATACCATCAAGGACTCAATATGTAAAAGCCAAAGAATGGTTAAATAATGTAATGGTAATGGAATGTTAACAAAAGGGGGTTTTACACTCAACAGAATACACACAAGCATTTGTTATATGTTACCTGATAATGTGTATTACCTTAGTGGTAGAAAGGTGATAAATGAATGAATGCCTTCTACATCATAAAACCAAGGGTGGATTGTAATGGGAGTGCAGAAAATGGCTGCTGAAAGCCATGTTGTGTTCAGTGATTACATAAATATATCAGGCATTGGATAATGGTCAGACATTAGGAAGTGGTAAGACATTGCATAAGGTGTTTTTGACAGAAAGAAGCTAAGAAAAGGACAAAGGTCACTAGTTATGTGAACAGACATACTTAATCCTGAGACAACATTGTCTTACCTTCAATTAATCTGAAAGCACACATCATAAATAGTTGTTAGTGATATTTCCAACATTCATAATTGGGGCAACAGTGCCCCTTACTGTCTATTAATATTTATATATATTTCCAAACATGACCTTTATACTTAATTAATTAAAATGCTTATGTAGAAGTTTTTGTCCTATATAAACTGTAATTTGTCAGTATATAATGAGTCTATTGCTCGATATACGAGATTCCAGCTCCAAAGTATGGAGGGGCTCCTGGGAAGGGAACCATTTATGTTCTGAGTGGATGATCTGACAAGCAAGTTAAGTGTTAATAATTTACTTTTTCTTTGTAATAAATGTCTTTACGGATATTTGTTTGTGTGGCTTGATTAATGTTCTTGTATCCAAGAATCTTATCTTGTTACACCGAGAACACACCTCCTTGCAGCATCTGTGTAATCCCAGCGCTGTGACCTAGGTCATAGACTGGGATCACCATCGGAACAATCACGAACGGTCGCGATTGTTGTCCCTTCAGGTAGGCTGCGGCAGCCGAAGCCTACCGCAGCCTGATAAGGTCCTAGCAGCTTGTGAGGCCAGGAAGTCTGCATCCACCAATGAAGACCCTTGCCTCATCCCTCCCGGAAAATGGGGAAAATTTGCCTCCTAAACGCCGCAGCATGATTGACAGGGGAAGGCTCTTTGAGCGAACTAGCAAATGGAGGGCTGCACGTGTGCAGTTCTCTCACCATAAGATATGTGCGCTAACCATTGAGTTAGCATACATATCTGAATCAGTCCCTGAGGTACTAATTAAGTTGCCTCTGGTCAAGCAATAAAATGTGATGCAGAATGGTCTAGCAAAGGTAACACATATAGGTCCAATTAGAGATTAAGTCTGTGATGGAGAAGTAAGGTTTATTAGGTAAAAACAGAAAGCGTAAGGGTTGTGGAGAGGCATGAAAGGTAGGGAGTGAAAGGTGGTTAGTAAGGGGACGAGAGGTCTCAGCATGCAAGTGCATTCACTCCAGGCACAGCAGAGGCAGCACCACAGGCATCAGATGAGGCAGTTGGGGATGGAGAACTTGTCCAAACCACAGCAGAAGTCCAGATGGGTCAGAGGGTGGTACCAGTCTTCACGCAGGTCTAACCCACCAAGCAACCAGACAGTGAGCAGGCACTGGAACTCACTGTAGCAGAAGAGGGAGATATGCACCAAGCCGTGAACCGGAGGACCTATGATCCAATAGGCAATAGCAGAGTAGCCATCAGCCGCAGCACCCAGGCAGAAGCACTGAGAACAGTAGGGATCAAGGTAGCCAGAATACATAGCTGCAGGCAATCAAACACGCAGGTCCAGGTAGCAGATGGGAAGGGCTGTTTGAAGGCTTGGGTAGGGACCGGCAGCTGCTGGGAACCACTCGATGTAGTCACTTGCGATGCACAACAGCAGAGCATCGCCAAAAGCAGAGGTCACAGCCAAGTTCCCACCTGCACAGAACTAGTCCCACGGAGAACCTTAGGCTGGACATAGATTTATATATGACCGTGGGCCAAATGTAATCTGATGTTATAGAGAGCCCAGTATAGATGTTAATTAGGGCTTACTATATTTATTTAGATGGATTTTTTTTTTTTTTTTAGAAGGAGGTTTTCAAAGTTCCAGCTTCCACATCAGTATCTGAAGAAACAAACAAAAAAGTCCAACAAATAAATAAAACCCCTAATTTTATTTATTTATGCAGTTGTATAACATATTTAAATGATAGTAGGTTTGCTTACCCCTTGGATGTTCAGTGACACCGGTTTTCTGACTGATGTTACCTCTCCATCTGTTACCATATTAGATATAAATGAATAAAGGTTAGGTTTTAAAAAATGTGTAAAACAGATAATAAAAGAAGTAACGCAATACTTACAGTTTAGATTGGTGGTAGCGATGGCACAGAATGATGTTCACCACTATTCCTGTGCACACAATCATTACGATCACTATGGCACCGCAGGTGATAATTAAATAATTGGTGTTCTGGGCCTTCAGCTTTTCCTTCAGTTTATCCAAGTTGTATTCTAGGTCACCTAAAAAATATATTTTGTTTGTGTGAAAATATTACAAAGTAAAGCATACAGATGACCCTTGAAATCAAGGCTAAAATTGTAAAGTAACAAAATGCAAGTCAGAAAATTACATTTTAAAAGAACACTAAAGATATTTGTGCAATTTTTTTATGTCTTTAAAATGATTTGTACTTAAAGTTTATTTTTTCAGAATTTCATGCTAGTTTTCTGATCGTAACTTCTTATTCTGTAAATAGCCCCCACACATGACACATGCATTTTACTGCTCTCTCTTGAGTTTAGATATTTGTGGAGGCTTTAAAACAGGTCTGGCTTAGGTGCATGGCTTCAGATGGAGACAGTGTAACATGACATTGTGTCTAATACCCCTTTTACACCAGAGCTAAAACCCAGGTTATTGCTGGGTCTACCCAGGTCGCAGCTCAGTGTAAAAGGGTTCCTGAAATATAACCCGGGCCAAGTAACCCAGCAATCCTACCCAGGTAGCTACCAGGGTCGGACCCAGGATGGACCTGGGTAATCCTGCAGTGTAAACGGTGCAACCCGGGTTATACGACCAGGGTCATGCCTAAAATGAGCTGATTGGTGGTTAAAGAGCAGTCACCTCCCACCTTTTATGACCTCACAAGTTTAGCAGGGCAGACCTGCGTTCAGTGTGTATGGGGCTGACCTGAGAATAACCCAGATTGATGGTGCTGTGTCTGACCTGGGTCGGAACCATGTCTAAAAACCCAGGTCAGACCTGGGTTTTTGTTGGAAAAGAGGTATTATGGGTGTAACTCTGCACCTGGTTACTCTCTTCCCACAAAATGCTTTAACTTTTTTGTGGCTCATTGTCCAGACCCATTTCCCCAATTCAGAAGATGGAACTGTGCCTAATGCCAAACAGTCTGCTGCTAATATCTGTGTGATAGTGTTCAAGTAAGAAGGAATCTAATGGTGCGTACACACGGTACGATCAGTCAGCGATAACGATATCGCTGACTGATCATCCTGCACCTTCCCGCAGTGCTGGATGATCAATATTGATCATCCAGCACACCACCAACCCACCAACGATGGCCAATGACCCGCGATCAATGATCGCGGGTCCCTACAGTAAACTGGTCGATATCGACCAGGTTGGCCTGCATGCACGGGAGATAGACGATATCGTTATTGTCCATACGTGCCCGCACTTTGCAGGCCATTGGTGGGTTGGAAGGTACCAAAAATGCACAATATGAATGATAACGATATGATTGATATCGTTATCGTTCATATTGAGCATTTTAATCGTCCCGTGTGTATGCACCATAAAGTTTATATTAAAAATGTTGGGAACATGTGAAAGACACAGACCCTGCCTTCTGATCACTGCGGCTGAGTATTCCAGGCTACTGTATATGCTCTAATCAATAGGAAATATGTTACTCAGATTAAAGTCACATTTCTGCTCTTAGGTAATAATGATAATTTGTTTAATGTTAACTATTTAGCTGCTGACCTGAGTGAAGTATAACAACATGTTTCTGTTAGTGCTCTGTAAATAAATTCTATTAATACAGAATTACACATAGGGCCAGATTCAATTGTCTGCGTTACTTACCGCGGGCTATTTGATCAACCGGGACTATTCATTTATAGCCAGCGGCAGCCTGCAAACTGCAGTTGATACAGATTTCAGTTCAAGCCTGTGGAGGCTCAAACTATAATACGCGCTAAGTGCCCAGACTGCGGGTACCCGGATACTATGGGATAACGCACATTAATGGTTAATTAACCACATGAGGAAAAGTGGCTGTAATTGAATAGTTCCGGGCATTAAAGCTCAAGGCTACCACCATATTTTTGGTGCGTAATTAACCGTGGGGTATTAAATCCGGCCCATAGAGTATAACCTAAAACTATACATATAGAATATAAAACTAAAAGAGTGGGAATGGTAAAACCTGGGAAGGTGAGAAAACATTACTCAGGTCACTGTATCACTTCTTGAACCCTCACTAACATGTGAGCAGCTAATTTGCATAGCAGCCTCTCTCTGGACTTTGTTCTAGGCCCACTGGGACAGTTGTTACTGGGGAAACTGGTGTCAGTAACTGTCAGTAATTAATGTTACATTTTATAAGACCATTTAGGACATTGATTCCAGTAACTTCACTCTTATTTTCCCTCTGTATTGTCACTTCTATTATGCTGTCTGCAGTCTGCAAGCTTAACATGGTCCAGTTCCAGAAATGGTCAGACAAAGATATAAAACAACTGATAACTAATTCTATCAGCAGTAATGTACTGTATGATGTGTGTTATAGTCAGCGGTGTGAGGGGGTGTAATAGCTTACTGTCTTCTGATGGTCCCTCCTGCACAGTGCTCTCCGAGGTAGCAGGTAACTCTGAAAACAACAACAATTGTTATACAGTATACAGTCACTAGCACTAATCTTAAGGACAATTCATCTTTATTGTTGCTGCATTTATGTTATGTAACGTGAGATTTTTTTAAATTATTAACAGAATAAAACTTTGTGTCAGCAAAACTTTATCATCACAACATTAGTATTGCTAAGGGGGAAGGAAAGTCCTGTACAAAGGCTGGTAAGAACTAAGTGATGGCAAACATATAAAGAAATGTCCTCACTGTAAAAAACACTGATAACTAATTGATTCAGCCACAATGTACTGTATTATGTGTGTTATATCCAGCAGTGTGGGGGGTGTAATAGATTACTTTTTTCTGATTCCGCCTGACTTTCTGCTTCTGAAGTAGCAGGTGACTCTGAAAACAAGAACAATTGTTATACAGTGTACAGTCACCAACACTAATCTTAAGGACAATTCATCTTTAGTTATGCTGTGCTTACATTGGGTCTGATTCAAGGATGCCCATTTTACCTTACACATACGTAATTCTTAGCAAGCCTGCAAAACCATCGGTAACATCAAGTACAATCGGAGCCTCACGCTCACTTGTTCAGAAATGACTAATTTCATTGCACGCTATGAGTACTCAAGCTGTGTTAAGGCTTCGCAGTGGATAATTTATGCATGCCTCTGCAATGGCATTTGAACGCACTGAGATGCCTGCGTTTCGCCGACCACCCCCATAACCTCCCACAAACGGTACTTCCTATCAATTACTCTGCGATGGGTCTGCATAGTTACTGCGATCGCAATTCCGATTGCAGTGGCTAGTTCGCACTCGCGCACTGCGATGCAACAATCACCCGATTGCATGCATAATCGCAGTTGCGATCGGTAATGAATCAAAGGCTGGTAAGAACCAAGTGATGGAACTGACATATAATAGGGGTAGCAGTAGCACTCCTATCCCAGTGACAGGAATTGGATTTACAAAAATAGGCATTGGATAGAGACATAAAATTTCCAATTACTCCTATTTGTCACTCAATAAACAACTGTGAGTGACTATTTCAGTGCGGGAACTTAACCCCTTGTTTCTAAAGAACCAAGTGACGTGAAATATGACATGCTAAATGTACAAATGCCTCACTGTAATTAGCAAATCATATAGTGGACCCATAGTACTGCATAGCAGATGCAGTTCACTCTGGAGCTCAGCAGGGACCAGACAGATGCTCCTTCTGGACAGATAAAGTGCTAATGGAGGTATGAAATTGTTTTAATGTTATCTAGGGGGTGATATACTGTATTTATACACTGGGGAGAGGTGAATTTGTTATTTTCTGGGGGTTGGTGTGTGTTTTAAATTTGATACTGTCAGTGGTGATGTATTTATGGTGTGTGTATGCGGGAAGTATTAATTTTGTATGTGTGTCTAATGTGTTTAATCATATTATCTGTTATATGTGGGTCCTGGATGGTCTCTGTATTATATGGTAGTCACTGAGTTGCTCTCTCCATTATATGGCTGGCACTACAACACTCTCTGTAGAATATGGCAGTCACTGTGACTTTCTCCTTATAATATGGCGGTCACTGTGACATCTGTTTCTGTGGTCCCTTCCTATTGCAGATACTGTGAACTCTGGAGCTCAGCAGGGACCAGATAGCTCCTCCTTCTGGACAGATAAGTGTCAATGGAGGTGTGAAAATCTTTTAATGTTATCTAGGGGGTAGTATATTTTTATATATATATATATATGTATATATATATATATATATATATTGTGGTCACTGCGATGTCCTCTGTATAATATGGCAGACGCTGCAATGCTCCCTGCATTATATGGCAGTCACTGCAATGCTCCCTGTATTATACGGTGGACGCTGCGATGTTTTCTGAATTATAAGTGGTTCTCAACTCCAGTCCTCCAGTACCCCCAACCAGTCATGTTTTTTTTTTTTAATCATGTACAGGTGAGTCAATCTATTTTGCTGAGTCAGTAATTATTCCACCTGTTTTCAGAAAGAAATCCTCAAAACATGACCTGTACGTAGGGGAACTTAAGGGTTGAAGTTGAGTACCACTGCTCTATATCTATATATAGTATGTATCACCACCAGGCCACTTTATTCACCCCCCATCAGCTATATAGACTGTCAGCAAGAGGCACAGGGCTCTTCCCAGGGTCTATCATATCTAAACTACACTGATAGCCACTTAACTACACTGACAGCCCCCCATTCACTTGATGATAATGTATTGTCCTGAGTGGGTTCTGCAAAGTGTATTAATTGTGGCTTAGGGAGTACTCACTGGCTGACTCTTATGGATTGTGGCCCCCCCAAGGTGATAATGGCTTTTGGATGGGAGGTCATTTTTTGTGGGGCTATTTATTTGATGTGGTGGCTATTTACATTAATAGTAGGGTCTACTGGACTGCTTGAGGGGAAATAGGAATATTTTTTAAATTTAAAAGCTATTTATTTATATTTATTATAAATTATTATATATATATTATATTTATTTATTTTATGACTGGTTAGGTTGCAATGGGGTGGGGTGCTATTGATTTAATAGCAAAAATGATTGGGGGAAGAGAGGCCTAGAGTGTTTAGTCATTGCTCTTATGGCCCCCATACACTAGCGAGAGATTGTCGCGATGCTGCGATCCACAGGTGCCGGGTTGGGGGATCAGTGAAATCCAATATGTCCTTTTTTAGAAAAAAAAACAGCACCTCAACATTACAGAATCCAGAAACGCAGCAACTGAGCTTAATACACAAGCAGCAACAGGTAGCGGATGCTGCAAAGACAGGAGAAAGCAAATAATTCTGACAATAATTCTGTGGGGGGGGCAGTCACAAATTTAAGTGAATGTCTTGTTCACTCGCTCAGGACTTTGGGGGAGAGTTATCAAAGCTTGGAGAGAGAAAAAATGGAGAGCGATAGATTACCAACCAAGAGTCTGTATAGAAGTTGATTGGCTATTACTGTATCTCTCTCCACTTTATCTCTCTCCAATCTTTGATAAATCTTCCCCTTTATCCTAACTTCAAAAACATTTAGGGGTTGTGAAACACTTAATACAATTTCCTTCCTTTTTTTTGGGGGGGGGGGGTGGGATTTAGCAGAGACTAAGTTGGCTGGAACCATTTATCAGACTATGCAGTCTTCATTTAACTGCCAGGTGAGACCCCAGCTTTTAATCTTCACTTCAGGGAACTGGATTTAAATGATTATTTATCTTGGTATAAACTACTATTGAAATACCACACCCAGCTCTGGACTAGGGCAGTTATTCTCTTTACTTCTGCCACTCTGATGGTCCTTCACAACCTCTCAATGGACTGGCCATACCTTTTCAGCTTTGTGCCGCCTTCCTTTAGTGGGCTCTTACTATTGCATTCCCCCTGTGGGCCTTTTATGCCCCAGTTCAAAATTGCTAACACTAATCTTATGGACAATTCTTCTATATTTTATGTGAGTTTACATATTTGCCTACTCTACCGGAACCTGCAGGAGGCTCGTGAATTTTTTGGGTAGCCCCCCGCACCCGCAGAAGAGTAGGCACTTCTCCCACATCATGCCCACTTCCTAGTGAAGTGGGATGAATGAGGAGAATCTTACCGTGGTTCTGTGACCTGTTGGGAGGGTGCGGGGTTTAATGATACAATTCTATGCAAATTGTACAATTTGGCTCTGCCTCCTATTCAAACGCCCACTATTCCCAACTTTTGTCACAAGGGGGCATGGCTTAATGACACGATAGTTCTTCCCCACCCCCATCACTGCCCATTTCTCCTGGGGAGCAGACTTCAAATGTCGGTAAGTATGGCTTACATTATTCATTAAGTAGCCATCGTATGCAATATATACTACATAATAGCCATGATCTGATATTTTACCTTCAGAATGTA
This sequence comes from Taudactylus pleione, assembly GCA_031769625.1. Lineage (NCBI taxonomy): Eukaryota > Metazoa > Chordata > Amphibia > Anura > Myobatrachidae > Taudactylus > Taudactylus pleione. The sequence continues at coordinate 12,611,032 of JAUIMM010000608.1, read as the reverse complement.
TCTTCGGCTTCTCAGTGGCCAGATTAACAGGAACTAGGTGGCCTACACAAAATGTAAGATTTTTCAATCAGTTAACAGAAATGTTTTTCATCACAATACTAGTATATTAAAAAGGGGAAAGAAAAGTACTGTACAATGGCTGGTAAGATACAAGTGATGGCAAATATGACATGCTAAATGTACAAATACCTTACTGTAATAATCAGCAAGTCATACAGTGGACCCTGCACACTCAGAGACCAGACAGGATAGCCTATGAGCAATTTATATTTAAGCTACAATTTACTGATCGTACCACCGGTCTGATAGAGTAAAGCCTATATAGAAGCAGCACAGATGTAAGGTCATTCCTCTTTGTATTGCCTCACAATAGGTACAGATAAAAAATAATGCAAAATTTGCTACAGCCTATTTTATACCAGACTAGTGAAAGCTGGCTAATTTGGTAACATCTCCCTACATAAGCCGATGTTGCCACACAAACTGTTTTGAAACATACATCCAATATATCTTAAAAGAGGAGGCTGGTGAAGTAGATTACCTATACAGTGACATTTAGAAGACTGACATTACAGGAACCAAATAAGGCATCCCAGCACTTGCTCTAAGCCTACACTTTGATGATGAATTGTCAAGATAAAACACAAAAAACAAAATTGATAAACCAATCAATCCCTTTTTTATCCCCAGGTACTGTACTAACCCCACACATACGAGAGAAAGGCTATTAAATAACGAGATTGTACTTCTCAATGCCGAGCAGAAAGAAAATTGAAAGTGAATTTGTACAGACATTTTGGAATAATTTGAAGCAGGTTCACATTTTATAGATAAAGTTATTACCTGGATCTCCAAGTAAGATTCTGAGTAATATACCAGTTCATGCACTGGAAAACACCATTATTACCAACAATGAAGAAAGCATTTCAAAACAAATCCAAATTCAAAGCCATGTTAATTGTTTTGTTATTTTGGGAGAGTGGGTGTCAGAAGGCACAACAGTGACTCAACATTATTCTTACTTTTCCCTAAAGTCAGCAGACAGATAATGAGCTACAGCAGAGTTTGACCAATGGAAAATAAGAATGCAGCGGTGAGCCGATGCAGAAGGGGAGTACATGGAAGGGAATGGAGTTAAAATGTACTTAATATAATTAAACATAAATTATAGCATCAGTCTCGTTATTTAATAGCCACACCTCATATCATGGGAGCTCATTTCAATGATATGGCTCTTATTGCCCAAGACTGATATATTATAATCAAGACCTTTATAAGTATAAAGAGGCAAACTGTACACCCTGCTCCCATGTTTTTTTTTTAAATATATTTCTATATTTTAAATACAAGAACCATGGATTTATATTGAATGTTGTTGGATGCCAAGCAGCAAATCCCAAGGTGCCTTTGCAATTATGCCACAACATTTAATGTAGGGATGTGCAGGCTCGGATAGGTTCGAGTTTGCACACAGAGGCCCTCATTCAGAGCCGTACGCTCTGAGCAGAGCGCACGCTCTGAATGAGGGCTGCCCTCCATGAAAATGGAGCGTCCTCCTGGACGCTCGTATAGCTGTGGGTCACCACCCACAGGCTATATGAGCGTGCAGTTTGATGGCTGCGATGGTCTTGACCATCGCGACCATCGAAACTGCGAGCCGGAGCCTGCGGTTGAGGTTTTCAACCGCAAGCCCCGGAGTGATTTTGGCTCTATCAGAGCCAAAATCACTCCCACTGACATCACTAGTGATGTCAGTGGGCCGGCTTCTGACGGGAGGCGTTCCCGTGGGAACGCCCCCGTCAGGGAGGCACGCCCCCCGGCACGCCTACCAAAGGGGGCGTGCTGTCAATCAACATCGACAGCACGCCCCCTTTGATCAGACACAACGAGCGAAGGAAAGTCCTTCGCTCGTCGCGTCTGGCGCATGCGCACGACGGAGCTCCCTCATGCTCAGTGCACACCATCGACCCACTTGCGAGCGGACAGCAGCTTGCAAGTGGGTCTGAATCAGGCCCAGAGTTCGGATTTTTCCCTCCAAAAAAACGGAACTCAGAAAGAGGCTAAACATCATCTTGCATGGACAAACATCATCATTCCTGAACTGGAAAAATCCGAACTCGGCGTGCAAACTCGAACCTATCCGAGCCTGCACATCCCTAATTTAATGACTCTTGCTTTGTATACTTTTATGTAATCTGTTGTAGAAAGAAATTGATTTCACTCCCATTTACCTGAGCCACTGATAACAGCTGTGTTCCCGACTGTTAGTGCCAGAACTAGCTGAGAAGAATGAGGGCCTGATTCAGAGGTACACGCTATTGCAGATGGGACTACATCTGTTGCCAAAGCTCTGTATGCTAATGCTGTAGCCAATGCGCTAATCTGCTGCTGTACGTATTAAGAAGCATCATCGAACACATTGATCACACCATCGGTTGTCCCATCAAACATTGCACCCAGGGCTGCCAAGAGCCGGGCCCGGGGTGAAGGGGCATGGCCTAATAATGAGAGGTGTGGCCACATCCCCTTAAGAAAAAAAAATATGCAGCAGCGCTGTGAGCTTGGGTGGGGGGCACTGTGAGCTCCTCAGCCCTGTGCATATCTGGAGGGGCCCGGTCAGGATGATTGCTTGTCCCCCACAGGCATAGGAGACCACTGCTGCTGCTCTGCAGTAGTAACCAGTCTCCCTTTGTAGCTCAGCACACAGCAGTATATGCTGGGCTGCTCAGCTGACAGAGAGGAGGGGGAAGTGGCATCGGTCTCGGGCCCCCACTGGGCCCCTCCAGTAAGCCCAGGCTCGGGTAATTAGTACCTGCTCCCCCCCTCTCGGCGACCGTGATTGCACTAGCCTTATGGAGGTGCAAATTATCTATCTGAACATGGCCACTTGTGTCAATCAACTGAAAATACTGGCTGCCTGCATGTGGCATTGACACTGCGTGCACTGAATCAGGCCCTAAATGTGACACCTCGGAACACTAATTGGGCCTTTGGTTTTAGGCATATTTCCTCATATGTTTGTTTCCTTGATCAAATTGCTTTTGGGGTATTCCATGTTTATGTTAATATTAACGGCAGAGCTGCTGCCCTGCTGAATGTTAAAGAGCAAATGTTATACATGTATAGTACTATGGATGGCTTACGTTTCCACGCCTTCATTTCATTTTGGATTTCCTCCAAATCTATTTCGTCCTCCACAGTCAGTGGATAATCTGTACAAAAACAAAACATGAATGGACATTGGGGACTATTCATGAAGAACATTAAGGGCCATATTCAGTAGGCTGCGAGATTAGCAAAAAAAACGCTCCTGTGAGATTTTTCCTGCAAGTGCGGGTTTTCTACTATCCTATTAGGTGCATTTTTTTTTTAAAAAGACACGCAGGGAAGTTTTTTTCCACGCACCTCCTGAGTAAGCGTGATTTTTCCAAAAATCGAGGATTTTAGGTTAAATCACTAACACTTGTTCTGACACCCCCGCAGACATCATGTCTAGCTGATGGGAGAACAACATATATTTTCACATGAACCGTCCTAAAGTCAGTCAGGCAAACGAGGTATTAATACATTATGTGGCAACTGCATATGACTTTCCATATTATATATATATACTGAGTTTAATGATCCTTATGATTTTGATGCTTAGCCACATGGAAACATACATAAGTGAAGCAAATAACCAGGATGCAAGGAAGAGATTCCTAGTCATACTGTATATATAGAAACCGCAACCTTAGCTCAGGCCTGAACAACCAATGGATCTCCAGGTGTTGTGATACTATAAGTCCCAGTATACCCACCTTCTGTATCATTAGACATTATATCTAGCTGATGCAGGAACATTATAAGTAATCTTTGTGAGCTCCTTGCTAGTTACAGCAGTCATAGCAACATCTTTCTTCTTATAATATTGTAGTCTGACTTGCTGGAGATTTGGGGCCATATTCAATTAGGCTGCGAAAAGTCAGAATTGGTGATAATTTTTCGGCCGATGACATAATTTTTGCATGTTTGAATTATCCCCGTATTCAATTTAAAAAAAACGGGGATAACTTTTCACCACTGAAATAGGTGGCAAAAAAAAGTGCAGAATTTGGGTTTAGGGGTGCAGGCTTAAAAAAAATAGCCTGCACCCCTGGGAATGTCATTTAAAAATAAATTTTATAAAAAAAAAGAAAAAAGAAAAAAAAAAAATCGAGACACCCCAATAAATTTACTTTCATTTTTGGGGTAAAAAAAAATAAAAATAGGGAACACACTTCTAAAATAGACAAATTAAATTCAGAGGGCTCCCCGAGTATGCGGCAGGTGTTTTCTTCATTGCGGGAGTAGAGGCAGGTGCATTTTTGCAGAATTTTTAAAAATCATTTTAGGGACTTAAAAAAATGCTTACCCCCATTTCCATGTGCCCCAAATTTGATAGATTTTTTTTGGTAAAAATAACTATTGCTAAGTGCTATTGTTCACCCCTTCTTCATAGCCGCAAATATGCACCTGCCGCCGGTATTAGAAACCCTGACTTACTTCAGCAGGTAAAAGTGGGGGTACCCATAGTGATCCCCAATGTCTACACATCTTTAGGGGGGTCCCTGGAATATTTCCCGAAAATTCCCGTTTCTTGGCGAAACTAACCTTTCCGCCGGCTCCCGATTTAGTTGATTTCTAATTGAATACTGGGATAAAGCGGGCACGCGCCCGATACTTTATCCCCGGCAAACCTGCGATGTGGAGCTAAAAGTCCAGCATGGACTGGATGCAAGGAAGAGATTCCTAGTCATACATGTACTATACAGAAACAGCAATCCTAGCTCAGGCCTGAACAACCAATGGCTCTCTAGATGTTGTGAAACTACAAGTCCCAGCATACCCACCTACTGTTTCATTAGACATCATCTCTAGTTGATGCAGGGACAACACAACTAATTTGTTATAAATAAACAGCTACCCTAGCTTAGGCCTGAACAACCAACGATTCTCCAGATGTTGTGATACTACAAGTCCCAGCATACCCACCTACTGTTTCATTAGACATCATCTCTAGCTGATGCAGGAACATTATAAGTAATCTTTGTGAGCTCCTTGCTAGTTATAGCAGTCATAGCAACCTCCCTCTTCTCATAAAATAATATCACATAAAAGTCTAATTTGTGGGAGATTATGAAGAAAAGTGGGATTGTATTCAGAAAACTAAAGCTGCATACACACAAAGATTTTCTGTCCAACCATCCAACTAGTTGATCGGTTGGAATGAAAATCTGGTCCGGTATGGGAGTAACTGATGATCAGCAATTTGCTCCCAAATGCCAGAAAACAGATGAAAATGGTCATCAGACAAGTTTGTTAAATGTTTGATCTAAACAGTTTTTGTCCATTTTCCAGCATTTGGGAGCAAATTGCTGATTGTCATTTGCTTTCATACCTTACCAGATTTTCATTCCAATCAATCAACAAGTTGGATGGTTGGACAGAAAATCTTTACGTGTGTATGCAGCTTAAGTATGGGCAGGAAAGTGTATATACTTAATTGGGATATATGTGAGTTAAAGTTGGTATGGAAAATACATTGGGAGATTTACTATAAAATACATTTTAGGGTTAGAGAGTTGAGAATAAATGAATATGACTATACCTGATGTTTTTCCTCCATATGATATTTTCATAAAAATACCATGCAAAAATAACCAGAGCAACATAATATACGCTTCCATCTTCATCTCAATACAGAGAAATAAAGATTTCCCTGATTTGTGCCTATTATGACATCACTACTTTATGATGTCACTTTGTCACATGATGTAGGAGGAAGAGACTATAGCTTTCCATATGCTGTATTCACTATACTTTATTACTTTGCTAGCTTTCCTGTATGTGCATCTAATCGTGTGTATTTCTATTCTACATGACCAAGAACCGGTCCTGTTATGTCACCGCTAAAGTCTGTCAGGGAAACAAGGCATTAACACATTATGTGGCAACTGCATTTGACCTTCCCATATTATATTTACTGACTTTAATGATCCTTATTATTTTGATGTTTAGCCACATAAAAATATACATAAGTGAAGCAAATAACCAGGATGCAAGGAAGAGATTCCTAGTCATACATGTACTATACAGAAACAGCAATCCTAGCTCAGGCCTGAACAACCAATGGCTCTCTAGATGTTGTGAAACTACAAGTCCCAACATACCCACCTACTGTTTCATTAGACATCATCTCTAGCTGATGCAGGAACATTACAACTAATCTTTGTGAGCTAGATACAGCAATCACAGACAAATTATGGACAGTAAATTGAATATATTTATTTGGGAGAAATGTGAGTTTAATTTGGTATTGAAAGGAATTAGGATTCTGAGTACCCAGAAATCTTCCTTGATGGATCAACTTTTTTTTCTGAGACGAAGACAAAGGGCTAGGATCACTAAACGTCAGGTTTACAAAGCCACTGTGACCGATATTTTTAAAACATCATTAGTAATTAATGCTAAATCAGTGTGGTTTAGCATTAGGTATTATTACCAAAGTTACTGATCATCAGCGGCTTTGTAAATCTGATGTTTAGTAAATCTGGCCCAAAGTCTCCGTTTCTACAATGGCTAAAGCTGACATAGTGAGGATCCAATGATCCTTCATCATTGCAAGTTATTTTGTTCCGATGTTCTACTGATGTATTGGGGGAAGAGGGCAGGTAGGCTCATTTGGATTGTTTCCTGCATTTGTACAAGAGATATGGGCACCTTCAGTTAACAAAATTTTGAGAAAAAATATCTGCACACAAATTAATAGTAGATAGTTATTGACCCTGTAAGAAAGCGTGTTATCGGGTATTCTCACAGATGAGGGTGCAGAATTATCAACCAGGATTAAACTTGAAATGTAGAAGAAAAGAGAGTGGTTATATACTGTATATTAGGCGCACTAGAGCGGCCTTGAAAAAGTGGTTTATGTTGGTGGTGGATGTGTGCTTGTACTAAAAGTGTTTATATAAAAAAATGAATAGGATCAATATATGATGGTAAATGAGTTCAATATGAATGATTCAGGTGATCCAGTTTTCCTGCTATAAATGATCCTATATAAAACAGAGACCTATTACTAATAATGACAGCTGTGGATGAAATTGTCTCATAATTGAAAGAAACCCACTCACATAGTACATAGAGTGTGTGAAATTTATATGTAGTCATAGAAACTATAATGCAGTAAAAGTTAATAAAAGCAAATCACTCTGATTAATAAGTATAATATTGGTGATACACTCCATGAGAGATTAATATTTTTGTATCCTATTTTTTGCAACACCGAGTATAATATGGTTTTTTAGATGACTTATACATATTATATTAAATTGTTTTGACTACATATTATAGTGGAGACATAAATGGGAACTTTTCGTTCTGCCCAGTCATAGTTCATTCTATCTGAGCACAGATTAATGAATCCTTACCCAGTGAAATAAATGGGAGACAGATTATTTTAACATAGATACAATTGTTTAAATTATAACCAATTGTTACATCTACTGACATACTGTTAAGGGGTATTTATATACCCATCTCCTGATATACTGTATAAACCACCCTCTGTATGCAATGAAGGAACTCCCTAATCCTATACCACAGTGTAATGATGTGTTAAACAAAATAAGGCAATAAAACTGCTCATACATTATTTGTGTCACTAAACTCCAGATTTGTAAATTTGGGAGATTGCATTGTACCAATTATCCATTAAATTGATTTCTGCAACTAAAGCAGAATACGCATAACATTTGGGGGATCACATTGTATGAATTATCCATCAGTTTTTTCTACAGCTAAGGCCAATGTAAAACTGAATATCTCAACAGATGTGGTATAATTAAACAGGATATATGAAAATATACTCAAACAATAGGGGAGAAATAGCCTAATGATAGATCTTATCTCCATTACTTACTATTAATAAAGATTCTCCATGTATATCCACAGCTTGACTCTAGATCAGGTGATCGGATTGTAATAAAGAAGGAAAATTATATCCAGCAAACAGCTACATATTGATTGTCACGGTTCGGGTAATTGGGATTGGTGAACCCGAACTGGGTTGATGAATAGAGACACCTGGACCAGTAGGTAGTTGGAATTTAGATGGTTTAATGTAATTCTTGGTTATACAGCTGAATGAGGACTTTAATATGAGATGGAGAATAATGTCCTCTATACAGAGACGTGCAACAAAAGATACTGAATAAAACTATAACACAAAAGTCTCTGGAGTACACAAAGTAACGTGTCAACAAGAACTGTAGACTTGGAACTGTAGAATTAAACGAGGAATATTAAAACTTGAAATAGAGTCCGGGCTGAGGTTTGCTGAATAAAAATTGGATACTTGAATGTGACTCCTGGGTGGAGTACACTGGATTGGAGTGAGAACTTGAGTCTGACTCCAGGATGGAGTATGCTGGATTGGAGAGAACACTTGAATAGGACTCCAGGATGGAGTATGCTGGATTGGGTGAGCACTTTGAATAGGTCTCCGGGATGGAGTGTGCTGGATTGGGTGTGAGCACTTTCAATAGGACTCCGGGATGGACTGTGCTGGGCTGGAAGCAGGAGTACTCCTGACTGGAGTATACAGGAACTTGAGGCAGGCAAACTGGAAAGGAAACCAGCAGAGTTCAGGAACATAGGTCTTGCTGTAGCAAAGAGCACTATTGTACTGGCAATGAGACAGAGTCAGGGAAGGGCTTTTATACCCCTGGTCGGATGCTGATTGGCTGGAGCAACTGGAGAGTGCTGCTGACTGGATGGATCTGGACCACCTGACTTGATCCAAGATGGCCGCGCCCATGATCCGGAGGTCTGACACACTGAAGTGCATGGAAGTGCGGCTGGGACACATAGGCAACAGCGGGGATGCAGGAAACCACCTTCAGGCATAGGCCCCACTCTGGATTCCACTGACAGGAGCGGCCGGCGACTCAACAAGGCGCGGTGACATAAGCGAATCGGGAGATGCAGGGATCTCAGCTGGAGGTCTCGAGCACTGTTTATGACATTGATAAAACAACCCATAAATAAGATACAGTAGACAGGCACTTGTTTTATACACTATCTTTATTCTTTGAGCACAATTTATATATATAAATCTTTGTTTTTTCTTCGATTTTAACCTTACAATTTGACTGTTGACTTATCCTACCCAGTGGAAATGGGACAACAATTTAAAAAATATTCAATTAAAAGTGAAGTTTTATTTAATGTGGCTCTTGTGCGCCTAATATACTCTTTTCTTCTACATTTCACCTTCAGTTAACGCCTCCTTCAGGGGTGGTACATCACTTTTTATATAAATCAGGGATGGCTAGACATGGTGGAGGGGGGACACAGGGTAGAGAAGGCTGGATATTAATTGGGTGGCAAAGGGTAGGGAAGGCTAAAAACATGGGGGCACTTGGCTGGGAAGAGTGGATTGGGCTGGCAAAGGCCAGGGAAGGCTGGCTTGGTCTGAGGGGGCAAAGGGCAGGGAAAGCTAGCTGGACTAGGGGAGAGGCAGGGCAGTGAAGGCAGGCAGGCTGGCTAGACATAGAGGTGCCACAGGGAAGACTGGCTGGACTAAGACTGGGAAGACAGGCTGGCTGGCTGGACTAGAAGGGGGAGGGAGTGCAGGGAAGGATGGATGAACTGGTGGGGTAGGCAAGGAAGGAAGGCTTGCTAGACTGGGGAGGGGGGGCAGGAAAGGAAGGCTGGCTTCACTGGGGGGGCAAGGAAGGAAGGCTGGCTGGACTGGGGGGGTGGGAAGGGAGGGAAGGATGGCTGGGAAGGACAGGGCTTAGGGAAGGCTGACTGGACTGGGGGAGGGGCAGGGATGGCAGCATGGCTGGCTAAACTGGGGGGAAATAGAGCACAGTACACAAAACATAGGATTCCATCAAGCACAATACAGATATAGCAAAGGTAATATACAGATCATTCAAGAAGCATAAACGCAAAAATTCCAAAACATTAAGCGTAATAAGCAAAGTGCAAACAAAACATAATGCAGAACATGCAGCAGTAAGAGTACAAGGATACACAAGTAGATTTGAGAGGATCAGATCGGGCTCTAGTCAATAGATCTACATTAAAAAGGTTGACCATGTTTAGATAAGCCTCACATGGGGTGGGGTCAATATGTAGACGGGGACAAAAGGTTGACATGGTTGAAGATATACAGGTACAAAAGGTTGGCAGGGTGAAAAGGTTTACATTTTAAATGAGCGACACATGTTTTTTTTTTTGTTAGGGTTAGTCACTTACCGGAGGGTAAGGGTTAGGCACTAGGAGGGATGGATAGGGTTAGGCACCAAGGGGAGGTTTAGGGTTTAGAAGAAAGAAAATGTGTCGACCATTTTTGTGTCAACCATTTTATGTCAACCTTTTGTACCTGTCTATCTTCATCCATGTCAACCTTTTGTATGTTGACCTATTGTCGCTGTCTACCTGTTGACTGTCTACTATGTGGGGTCTATCTAGACCAGAGGTGAGGGTCTTCCTTGTGAGTGCTTACAATGTTAATGGGAAGAGACAAGATGTGATGGGAGGTGACATACAGGATATGGGCATAGACCGAGTCAGGGAAGGGAGAATGCTTTTGGTGGGCAACTGGCAGGCATTGAAAATGTGTTTGAAATCCTGACTGGTGTAGAGTCTGGTTGGGCAGGTAAGGGGGGGAGCAGTAGAGAAGTCTTAGAGGAAAGAGTTGAGATATGTTATTCAATGGGAAATCAAGGCTTCAGTCATTGGCAGAACAGAAATGTCTGGGGGTGAGTGTTAAATGAGATGTACTTGGTGGGGTTGGGTGTAGTAGCTGAGGACTTTGCAGGCGAGGATGAAGAGTTTTATTTGAACTCTGTTTGGGATCCACAATAGGGATTGGAAGAATGGAAAAGGTTGTTTTAAATATGTTGAGCTTGTCAGAGAGAGAGAGAGCTGGACAAATGAGAGTACAGAATGGGTGAGGTTGTAGGAGGACTGACGAGTGGATCGAAGATGGTAGAAACCTGGTTGCCTACTGTCGAGGAGAGATTGAGACAAGAGAAAGCTGGTGAGATGGTCTATAAAGAAGCCACTTTAGCAGTGGAGGCAAATGAGTGGAGAAACATTAGACAGTAGTTGGATAAGGTCAAGAGAAGAATTTATTTATTTTTGCTAAAGCATGAAATCTAGACTTTAGGTTTTAGGGTTAGCATTAGTGTTAGTCTTACCTTAAACATACATTGTTGACATACTGAACATGTCGACATTTCATTAGTGTTAACATGATGAACATTTCAATATGTTCACTGTTCTCATGGTGAATGTTGACATTATATCCCGACCCCAATGTAACAATCAGGGGAAGTGAAAGGTGCAGAGTAAAGTTGTACAGGGCAGGTACCAGGAGACACAGGTGCAGGCATAGCAGTAGTGAGCAGAGACCCTATTTGTAAGCAAGACAGACAGTACAAAATCAGCAAAGTCAGTGTCAATGAACAAACAAATTCAGGGCATGTTCAAACTTACAGACTTCGATAAGAGGCCGGACAATTAACCAAACCGATTTACACCCTGGATAATCAGAGACATTCAAGAAAATGATTGACAATAGCACCATCCATGTGTCCAGTTGCTTACTCATGCATGTTATTGTGCTGCAACCACATATATGTCCTTGCACTTGTGCACAGGCCGCCACTGACTGTCTTGTAGAGCTAAATTGAATAACTTAATGTAACATCCTGCTTCTGCTTTAGGAGAAGAGCTGGCAATGCTGGAAGACATGAGTCTGGGAATCATGGACCTGAGGAATATTACATTCAAAGTCATACAGGCCATATCCAACGGTTCCACAGATATGCTGCCAGTTATAACAGGAAATCGGTAAGAGTTACAATCTCTGTCTTGTGTAATTGGTCTCACTAGTAGACCTAGAGGGACAAGAAAGGGGGTGAAATTACCTTTTTCGTTCACCGAAAGTGATATCTTTCTGATTTGTAAGGTGCGCCCATGTATTACGCACAATGTAGGCAGATATTTTGAGGATGGAGCCAATATGAGAATACAGTTCTCTAGGAACTTCATTCTTTATTCTTCATTCCTCGCTTAGCAGTTCTTAGTGGATTGATGGGATGTATTCCCAGGAATATTGATATAGTCCCCAAAATAATTTCCTGTAGCTGTAGGCCTGGGTACCTCAGCTTCTAGTTCATGTAACCCAGGGATCCCACAGGTAGATTCAAGGGGTACTTACCCTCATACTGTAAACTCATAATAACAGGTTGTTTTATTACTAATAAATATAAAATACTGTATATATTTCAAACAAATTAGGTGAATTTTACAAATATTTAAATACATAAAGAATATCCTGTTACTTATTTATAAACTCTACAAGTGTCTTTGTGAAGTATAGCCTTAAACCAAAATAAAATCATTTTGGACATTCTTACATCTTTAAAGCTCTATCCAATTAGCCCCGATATTTTCGGGAGGGTGAAAAACAGGGATTTTTCGATGATAATCCCTGTTTTTCACCAATATGTTTTTATCACCTTATCATATTTGTTCAGGCGAACAAAGCGGATAATTCAGCCAAAAACACATACCATCTGTGATAACTTCACATACCTATGTGCTTTCTCCATTGCGCTGGCAAAAATTCAGCACTTTCTTGGGGATTATTATTCGGGAGACATCAGGTCCCGAAAAAAAATCCCTGATAAGTACCGGGGTCCGGCTGGACTGTGGGGCTAATTGGATAGCCCCAGGGGATCGATTAGCAGCAGTAATTTATCGCTGCTAATTTGATACGGGCCTTAACGTGACTTAGAAACCGACAATGTTCTGGTGAAAAACAAAAAGATAATGACTGCACACACCTGAACTAATACTCTCCATCACTGTCACATACCTGGACTTTGCTATTCTGTCCCACTTTTCACTGCAAAAAGATTGAAGGTCCATGAAATAGCAAGGAGATGTCCTATGCACAGGTCTCTGCATGTCACTCCACAGATATTCAATTGAGTTCTGGGATGTTACTGGGCCATTTCAAGATTTTCAGCTGTGGTGGCATTGAAGGTGTGTGTGTCTGTCTGTCTGTCACAGTCTGTTTAACTTATTTATTCTTATAGTGATGGATTTAATCAGGGCCGTAGCTAGAGTAGTGCGGATGCTGCCATCGCACAGGACACCACAGGTCAGGGGGCGCTGTTTGGGCCTGTCAAATTTCTGTTTATTATCCTTGCTTGTAGCTTCCTCTTATTTCATCCCAAGCATCTCCTGGCCTCCCCTATCTCTTCCCTGACCCTTCCCCATGAAGCCATAGCCCTTTTTTTGGGTGCATTATATCCATTTGAAAAATGAGGGGGGGGGGGGGGGCGTCAATGCTCTTTCTTGCACAGGGCACCAAAAAGTCTACTTACGGCTCTGGATTTAATGTCTGCATTCCATTACCAAGCGCCTTGTTTGATGCCCTTCCCCGCGAGATTCAGAGTGGGATGCTGCTAAGGGTTCAGCCAGTTCTATTCAATGTGGGAATCAATGAACAGCAGACACTTGCAGAGAAGTAAGCGCTATCCCATATCATATGAACATAAGGCAAACGTTAGCTGATGACCTGATTTGCTGAAATCCCTTGTCTCATAAATATTAATTTCTTAAACACAATATAGTAAAGCAATATAATGTAATATTTAATGCATGTTCCCAGACACTAGCACACATCTATATTATACATAGATAAATAGGGACATGAGTTTTTTGTTGGGGTTCATGTCTGTTCCTTCAGTTAATAAATATTTCTAAGAGCTGAAGACGATTTGAATATACTTAGTAGTAGGGGTGTGCACCAGCCACTTTTCGTGTTTTGTGTTTTGGTTTTGGATCTGGATCTTTCTTCGTGTTTTGGATCTGGATTGGTTTTGCCCAAACCACCCTTCCATGTTTTGTGTACTGGGTTTTGTATTTTGGATCTGGATTTTTTCTTAAAAAATAAAAAAACCCGCTAAAATCACATAAAATGGGCCTTTTTTTGTTCCTACGCTATTAATAACCCCAATAACATTAATTTCCACTCATTTCCACTCTATTCTGAACACCTCACACCTCACAATATTGTTTTTAGGCCAAAAGGTTGCACCGAGGTAGCTGGATGACTATGCTAAGCGACACAAGTGGGCGGCACAAACACGTGGCCCATCTAGGAGTGGCACTGCAGTGGCAGACAGGAAGCCAATCAGCGTTATGGTGCCCATTTGCATGTAGCACGAACCCGGGAGATCCGTCATACATGCATCTGTGTGATTGGCACAGAGCAATGACAGGTCCGTGAGACCCGTCTGTGCTGCTGTGGTAAAAAAAAAAAAAACCTGTGTAAAAAAAGAAAAAAATGGCATGCACCCCCCCAAAAAAGAGCAACCAGCCCCGGGCATTAGTAACCCAGTGCTGGGTGTGCTTAAATACAGGGGACAAACGACGTAGGGGTCCCCTGTACTTAAGCACAACCAGCACCGGGCTAGTCAGAACCAGTGCTGGTTGCCAAAATACGGGGGACAAACGACGTAGGGGTCCCCCGTATTCTGCGCAACCAGCTCTGGGCTCTGATCCGGTCCTGGTTCTGGAAATACAGGGGAAAAAAATTAGTAGGGTTCCCCTGTATGTTCCAGAACCAGCACTGGACATTTTCTAGCGGGGGGCTGATGCCACAGCCAGGGGAGCCCTATCACCGGGCCCCCCAGCCGCAGCATCAGCCCTGACCGCTAGTCAGCCCAGGCCGGGGATCCCTGGAGAGCTGGGGACTCCCCCAATAAAGGGGTCACCCTCTCCAGGGCACCCCAGGCCCAGGCTGATAGCCCGGGGCTATCCCCACCTGCCCCGCATGCTGGTACTTGGAGAACCACAGGGTAAACTTTAATAACCTTGCGGCTCCCACCATTGACTACAATGGAGGGAGCCGTTCATTGGCTGAGAGAGACGGGAGATGGCCTCTCTCAGCCAATGAACGCTTAGCAGCGGGGTTTCCATGGTGATACCCCGCCGCTAAGCTCTCTATAGAACGGTACTAAGTTCGTGGATCGGTTTTCGTTTTTTTTTTTGCCAAGTCCGGGGATGCCTACTTTTGGAATGAAGAGATGGTGAGTATGTTTTTTTTCACAGGTCCCCTATGGATACTTTACCAGACAAGTGGACCGATGCTACAGGGTTACATAGGTGAGTATGTGTACATGTGTGTGTGTGTGTGTGTATGTATGTTTAATAAACTTATACTGTCACGGTGTGTGTGTCCTGTGTTATTTTTAAACATTTTTTTACAGGTGAACTACAGGTACTAGTGGGCCCTTAATGCCCTGCATGCTGGTACTTGTGGTTCTCCAAGTACCAGCATGCGGGGCAGGCTTGCTGGGACTTGCAGTTCTACTTGTAAAGACAATGTTTGATATTCTTTATTTACACCACACCACACAATCAACCCGCCACCCACAGCCACCAGGGCTATCAGCCTGGGCCTGGGGTGCCCTGGAGAGGGTGACCCCTTTATTGGGGGGGTCCCCAGCTCTCCAGGGATCCCCGGCCTGGGCTGACTAGCAGTCAGGGCTGATGCTGCGGCTGGGGGGCCCGGTGAAAGGGCTCCTCTGGCTGTGGCATCAGCCCCCCGCTAGAAAAAGTCCAGTGCTGGTTCTGGAACATACAGGGGAACCCTACAAATTTTTTTCCCCTGTATTTCCAGAACCAGGACCGGATCAGAGCCCAGAGCTGGTTGCGCAGAATACGGGGGACCCCTACGTCGTTTGTCCCCCGTATTTTGGCAACCAGCGCTGGTTCTGACTAGCCCGGTGCTGGTTGTGCTTAAGTACAGGGGACCCCTACGTCGTTTGTCCCCTGTATTTAAGCACACCCAGCACTGTGCCCGGGGCTGGTTGCTCTTTTTTTGGGGGGGGGGCATGCCATTTTTTTCTTTTTTTACACAGGTTTTTTTTTTTTTTACCACAGCAGCACAGACGGGTCTCACGAACCCGTCAGTGCTCTGTGTCAATGACACAGATGCAAGTAGCACGGATCTCCTGGTCCGTGCGTGCATCTGTGTCATTGAAATACACAGCAGCATAGACGGGTCTCACTGACCCATCTGTGCTCTGTGTCACTATCAATCACACAGATGCATGTAGCACGGATCTCACGAGTCCGTGCTACATGCAAATGAGCACCATAATGCTGATTGGCTGAGAGCCATGACAGACGGCTCTGTCAGCCAATCAGCACTTTGCCCATTAAAGGCAAGGCATTTTTTTTAAATGGCCGCTCGAGGCAAAACCTCGAGATCCGACAGCAGATCTCAAGGTTTTGCCTCGGGAGAGGGATCCGGGGCAGACAGGGAGATCCGAGCTTGGGCTCGGATCGCCCCGGATCCCTGAAGTTCGGGTGGGTTCGGTTCTCAGGGAACCGAACCCGCTCATCCCTAATATATATATATATATATATATATATACATACACAGTGGTCGAAGTGGGGCGATATACGGTGGTATGACATACCGCCAATTCCCGGCCCCACTTCATTTTAGCCGCAGAAGAGAATGTACAAGTGGCAGCTACTCATTGGCTCGCAGTGGTGCTGGATTAGTGTACAGCAACCAAGAAGACCCGATGCTCCTGGCTCCACGGTGGCTCCATTCCAGCAGTGCAAGTCAGAGGCAAGAGAGAGGGGAGGGTGTGAGAGAGGGAATAGAGAGAGGGGCAGACAGATGGAAGCAGGCAGTTAGTATTGTAGTCGGTGAAAGAGAGAGGGAATCAGTTAGTGAGAAGGTCAGGGTGTGAGAGAGGGGAGCAAGCAAGGAGAAGTGTGGGGGGTGAGAAGTACAATGGGGTGATATGGAAGCAGGGGCCGAAGGGCGGGAGATTCAATCTCCATACCCCCAATCCGAGCACTGTATGTGTGTGTGTGTGTGTATATATATAAAGGCACTGGATAAACAGCGGCACTAGGAGACTATCAAAAAAAGTTTTATTGTGATCCTTCACCGTACCAACGTTTCGAGGCTTACGCGCCCCTTTGTCAAGGTAAAAAGTGTAAAAAGAAGTGAATAATTCTTACCTTATACCCCAAGGAGACCCGCCAAAGTGCCTGTGCCCGGACGCCGCCCAGGACCCCACGTGACGCAGCCGGAGTCCCGCATTGATGACGTCATCACGCTGCGTGTCACTGGTGGCCTAGGCAACCAGGACGCCAGCACAGAGAAGCGGCTTGTCGTCCTGGCAGAAAAGAGTGATAGAGAGCAAAGTGACATCTGCGTGATAATGGAAAAGACATAGATATTTAAAATAGAGAGCCACGATAAATGAAATATATATGCACGTCAAAATACACGTGTGCTGGAACCTTATTCTGCCCAAATGCAGTTGCATCAATTTGTATAAATACGTATAAACTATGTATTAGGCATTTGAATACAGTGACAAGCATGTTGATAACAGCAAACACTAATTAGGGCAGAGAGCCTCACAAAAATGAAATGGACAAATATAAGTGACGCTGTAGAGATGTAGATGTGGAATATAGTATAAAGTCAGGGGAAAAAACTATGGTAAATGAAACATAAAAATACACAGTGTTTACAGATGAGATGTAGAAAAGGAAGGGGGAAGAGAAGGGAAAAGGGAGAAAGTCAGTTAAACACACTCCACACAATCTTTTCATTGAGACCTGCCGGACTGATGGTGTTTAAATTAAAAATCCATCTGGCTTCGACTTGAAGGAGCCGTGTGGCTCTGTCACCCCCTCTGATGGTCTTGGGAACGTGGTCAATGACCATATGGTTAAGATCAGAAAGGCTGTGTTTCTTTTTGGCAAAATGCCTGGCAACCGGCTGGTCCATGGTTTTGCCTGCAAGGACCCCCTTGATGGCTGAACGATGAAGGGCCATACGTTCTCGCATTGTCCTGGTGGTCTTTCCAACATAGTGTAAATTGCACGGGCAACTGATCAGGTATATAATGAAGGATGAAGTACATGTTAAAACGTGCATGATATGAAACACACGGTCTGAATGAGGATGCGTAAACGTCAGACCTGTCACCATATGTTGACAGGTGGTGCATCTGAGGTACTTATAGCACCCTGGTTGTTTGGACAGAAAGGTGTTTGTAGAATTGTCATTACTTGTGTCAAAGTTGGTAATGTCGGCATGAACGACTACATCCTTAATGTTCCTGCTCCTGGTATAGCAGGCTAAAGGTCTCTTGCCTTTTAAAGAAGGAAGGTCTCTGTCACTTGTGACTATAGGCCAAAGTGCTCGGGTAGCGCGTTGAATGACCGCACTGGACGTGCTGTATTGACTCTTCCATGGAATCAGTGTCTCTGAGTTCTTAACTCTGGGTGTAAATAAAGAGCTCCTCGAGATGTTTAATACTTCTTCTTTCTGTCTCTGTAATAAAGAGGGGTCATACCCTCTTTGCAAGAATTTTTGAACTATAGTGTCCAGCCTCGCTTCCAGGCTAGTGATCTCACTAGTGATCCTGGCCACCCTGATCATCTGGGATTTGGGAAGGCCTTTCTTTAAGGCTGGAAGGTGGCAGCTGTTAGCCAGCAAGAGGGTGTTCTTGTCAGTTGGTTTGGAATACATCCCTGTGACAATGTGACCATTCCTGATGGAAACTTGGACATCGAGATAATTGAGAGAATGAAAACTGTGTTGGTAAGTGACTCTAATCGGCGAAGCTCTGGAGTTGACGTAGGTCATAAGCATGATAAACTCTTGTTCGCCCCTGGACCATAACATAAACAGGTCGTCTATGTATCTAGCAAACGTAATGATGTTACTTGCCACTCTGGTGTCACTGTAAAACATGCATTGTTCTTCATTAAGCATGTAGATGTTCGCATACAAGGGGGCTACATTGCTCCCCATTGCACAACCAGTGCGTTGGAGGAAAAACTGTCCATCGAAAAGGAAGTAATTTCTCATAAGCATTAGTTCAAGTAATTGCAAAAAAAGGTCGTGATTGATGTTACCAACAAAAATTCCCTCATGGCTTCCAATCCATCAATGTGGGGGATCGAAGTGTACAGGCTGCAAATGTCCATAACACAAATAAGCGTGTTGTCTGGCACAAGGCCTACATCACCAAGGAGAGTCAAAAAACTGGAAGTGTCTATGATGAAGGTAGGATGTTTCAATAGCAGAGGCTGGATGATACTGTCGAGAAACTGAGAGATAGGTTGGTACAACGAGCCTCTCGCCGTATAATCGGACATCCTGGCGGTTTCGTTGTGCTTTTATGAATTTTAGGCACCTTGAATAAGATGGGGATGACAGGGTGCTCCGTCATTAGTCTCTTCATTAGTTGATCTGACAAAAGACCCCTATCATTAGCTTGTATTAGAATTTCATCTAGTTCTCTTTTATACGAGATAGTGGGGTCACAGCTGAGAGATTGGTAAGTATCTGTCACCGACAGTTGTTGACAGATTTCCTCTTTATAGTCTGTCAAATTCTGGATGACTATCCCACCCCCCTTATCGGCAGGGCGTATGACTATGTCTCGATATTGACCGAGATCCCTCAGAGCTTGTTGTTCCCTTCTGAGGAGATTGTAATGCTTCTCAGGAGCTGCTGCCATGCACCGAAGGACAGCATCGTCTAATAGACAAGTAAATGCTTTGATAGATGGATTGGATGAGGGAGGGTCAAAAGATGACCGGACTTTGTTTTTTATAAAGTCGGCGTGGTTCTCAGGTGGTATTATTGTAGGGGGCTTGGATCCAAAAAATTGCTGGAGCCGCAATTTGCGCATGAAACGATGCAATGCTATCTTCCAAGAAAGATCATCATGATAGTTGGTGGGAACAAACGAAAGGCCTTTATTTAAAACTTGTGATTCAGTTGTCATTAGTTGTCGGGACGACAAATTGAAAATTAGTTCCGGCTAAGCCTCTTGTTCTTACCCCCCCTGCGGGTGGGCGTCCCCTGTTATTTGATGCCTTAGATTTATCTGGAACATCGACAGGAAGAATCGATGATCCCTCTTAGCTGTCACTATTTGAAAAGGCTGTAGTACGGTTGAATCCTTCCCTTCGTTTACGCCAGTTTGCCCGTGGTCTATATGGTCTCTGGGACTGTGGCAACCATGGACCAGCCGGTTGCCAGGCATTTTGCCGAAAAGAAACACAGCCTTTCTGATCTTAAGCATATGGTCATTGACCACGTTCCCAAGACCATCAGAGGGGGTGACAGGGCCACACGGCTCCTTCAAGTCGAAGCCAGATGGATATTTAATTTAAACACCATCAGTCCGGCAGGTCTCAATAAGAAGATTGTGTGGAGTGTGTTTAACTGACTTTCTCCCTTTTCCCTTCTCTTCCCCCTTCTTTTTCTACATCTCATCTGTAAACACTGTGTATTTTTTTGTTTCATTTACCATAGTTTTTTCCCCTGACTTTATACTAAGTCTACATCTCTACAGCGTCACTTATATTTGTCCATTTCATTTTTGTGAGACGCTCTGCCCTGATTAGTGTTTGCTGTTATCAACATGCTTGTCACTGTATTCAAATGCCTAATACATAGTTTATACGTATTTGTACAAATTGATGCAACTGCATTTGGGCAGAATAAGGTTCCAGCACACGTGTATTTTGACGTGCATATTTATTTAATTTATCGTGGCTCTCTATTTTAAATATGTATGTCTTTTCCATTATCACGCAGGTGTCACTTTGCTCTCTATCACTCTATTCTGCCAGGATGACAAGCCGCGTCTCTGCGCTGGCGTCCGGGTTGCCTAGGCCACCAGTGACACGCAGCGCGATGACGTCAACAGTGCGGGACTCCGGCTGCGTCACATGGGGTCCCGGGTGGCGTCCGGGCACAGGCAC
Source organism: Taudactylus pleione (assembly GCA_031769625.1). Classification (NCBI taxonomy): domain Eukaryota; kingdom Metazoa; phylum Chordata; class Amphibia; order Anura; family Myobatrachidae; genus Taudactylus; species Taudactylus pleione. Next base: position 12,590,152 of record JAUIMM010000608.1, on the reverse strand, counting down.
TTTGGTGGGTCTCCTTGGGGTATAAAGTAAGAACTATTCACTTCTTTTTACACTTTTTACCTTGATAAAGGGGCGCGTAAGCCCCGAAACGTTGGTACGGTGAAGGATCACAATAAACCTTTTTTTGATAGTCTCCTAGTGCCGCTGTATATCCAGTGCTTTTACTCAATTTTCTGCTGGCACAGGAGCAATTCTTCCATTGTTTAGCAGAGTGCTGGTCCATTGGATTGCTATATATATATATATATATATATATATATAAAACCTCCCCAGAAAGTCCTGCATTTGCCCCTGCCAAGAGCAGGTGTCCAGTGACACTTATTCCTGGATGGGGACTGAGCTACCACTGATCTGTGTTCTGAATGCAACAGCACAGTCAGTGCTATAGCATAGAGCGCAGAGCAGCTCCCGAGTCCCCTCATCAGCATTACGTGACAGGAGCCTCTCTGCGCTCTATGCAGAAGCACTGACTGTGCTGTTGCATTCACAACACAGAGCCAGAAGGTAAGTAATCAGGGGGATGGGGATAGGAGTAGGCTCCGTGTGGCGGGGGAGAGGGTTGTAGGCTCCATGTGGCTTGGTGGGGGCCCCAACAACTTAGTTGTCAATGGGTCCCCACAAGCCTTAATCCGACCCTGTTTATACATTACACATGTATTTGTGAATGAAGAGTAAAAATACTTTTTTCCAAATGTAATGACATTGTTATGAAGCAAACTAAACACCCTAGGGCTGGTTTCCCACTGGCATTAAAATTATGGATTTTTAACACAAGTTGGTAGAACGTAGACATATGTGAAAAGAAATAACAATCATTTCACCAAATAATTTACATTTAACTACCTTCACAGTCTCCAGACATAAACCCAATGAAGTATTTATGGAATATTCTCAATGACAACAAAGACAGCATTTTCCATCACCATCAACCAGACCTCAGTTAGATCTTGCTTGAACTTGTAGAGTGGGTTATGTGTTTGTTGCTGCCTAGCTGAAAGGTTCAGGATTTACAGTCCTGTCATGATATGATTGGTATTTCTATGACCCTATAGCTTTCTGTGTGGTTGGTGATAGATTTTTTATTTTTATGTGGTGTACTGTGAGTCCTGGGAGTCAGAATTGTTCTCTGGTTTCATTGTTTTTTGGAGTAGATCATGGGAGACTTATCTTGTTGGTGGGTGCCCTAGTGTCGGTGTGTGCACTTATGTGTATGTATGTGTGCTACCCCAGACCAGGGTGTACTCACTTATGCTGGGTTCTAAATGTATATATGTAAATACTATATATTGAACATGTTAATACACTGTGCACTGTGTATGTGGCACAGAATGGATAATATGGAGGTGGGTCAGTAGAACATCACATGACTCAGAACCTTCTAGAACTAGCTGCAGGTGACATTTAAGTCAGTTGAAGGGAGTCGCCTGAGGTAACTGTCTGGGAGATAGCGGTGGCAGGCTGCAGCGCAGATCCTAAGTGCAGGCTACAACATCGCACTGCACCTGGATCACTTAGCGCTGCTACAGACACTTGTGGCAGCTAAGTATCCCAGGTATTACTAAGAGGAGAGGGCACTTACCGTTAGGTGTTGCTTCCTGTAGCTGCAGGTATCTGCTTCTCCTCATTGGAGAAGCAGGAAGTTCTTGTTGTCATTGTAAAGTGTGTTGATAAAGTTTTACAAAAAACTAAAAGTTCACTGCTGCAGCTGCCTACTGGGAGATGGTGAGTCACACACAGGCTGTTAGGGTCACTCTTCTCAGCAGGTCTATTTTTAGGAACAGCTGCAGTAGCCAGCTCCTGCTTCGCAGCGCTAGCAGACGAAGCAGGTGTGGCATTAACTCCACGGTATGTGGAGTATTAGTAAATAGACCCTTATAGTTGTAAACTAATCAGCCATCTAAAACCCCTCAAAAAGTTCCTCAGCCTTAGCAAGTAATGAGTTGAATATATGTATATGTCTGCTAAGTCAAAGCTCCAATAACAACAGTATCTACTTGGTGACAGATAGCCAGGGTACAGTCACTCAGTGTATACTGTACTACAACAGTCAAGTTAGCTCATGCACAGGAAAGATTAAAGCCTTTATTGGAGTAAAGATACATTATTGCTAATTTCAACGGGATTGGTATGAAATACCGCCGGCCGCCTGCGGCAGCCCGACAGGAGCAGAGTGCGACGCAGCGGAAGCCCGACAGAACTGGAAATCCCGATCGTGGATAGGTAAGTATCCACTTACCTAACCTAACCCCCCTAACCCTAACCCTCCTTAGGGATGCCTAACCCTAACTTCCCCCCCAAGTGCCTAACCCTAATCCCCCCTCTAAGTGCCTAACCCTAACCACCCTCTAAGTGCCTAACCCTAATCCCCCCTCTAAGTGCCTAACCCTAACCACCCTCTTCCCCGCTGCCTAAACCTAAGTCCCCCGGGGGGGGGTGCCTAACCCTGTCCCCCCTGGGGGTGCCTAACCCTAACCCTCCCTCCCCCTAGCCTAGCCCTAACCCTCCCGGGGGGGTGCCTAACCCTAAGTCCCCCCCGGGAGCCCTAAACCTAACCCTCCCCCACCGCGGCTGTCCGCTCGCGGCGCCCGGCATCACTACGATCGTGATGCCGGGCGCCGGTCTCCCGGCGTCGGGGAAATGCGGGCGTCTACATCTAGACGCCCGGCATTTCACCCATGCCGAGATAAGACAGTCGGGAAGCCGGCTGCCGGTATTTAGGCAGTCGGCTTCCCGATTGCCTCCCAATTTCACCTACACCTACTACCATTGCCTCAGCTTAAAATAGCCTAAAAGGTTACACAGTAGACATAAGGACAAAGTGACTTGAAATAGTTTGTTTAGGCACAAAAATATTAAATTTGTGAAAGGGATTACATACAAAAGTACCCAGGCAACGATCTGCAACATAAACTGTAGCAGCATCTAATCCACCTTGTTAAATACGTGGAAGTATCAAAACCATTCTCTGAAGTGAACCACATTCAAGAAAAAGCACTGGACTATGCAGCAAACAGTGATATTTCTGCATACTGTAGATTTAGATAGATAGAGAAATTAAGTGATGAATACAATTTCAGGACAAATAGTAATGTGAATTCTGATGCAGTGTTTTTACATTTGTATATGTCTTAATAGTTGTTACACATAATACCATATTTAATGCAAACCCTTACAAAGTAAATGTACTGGCATAAGATTGTAAATTTTCATGATGTTGTATGCCATTAGTTAGTGTTTGCTCATTGTGTAAAAGTATCTTCCCAACAAATTGAAACTCCTATTTGAAACAACACTGGTGAACATCTATGCCTGTGGCCCTGGAGACCCTGTAATAGGGTCTCCTGGCTGTGGCATTACACCCAGTTCGTTTTGGGTCCGGTGCTGGTTTTAAATATAGGGGGACCCCTACGTAATTTTTTTTCCCTCTATATTTAAAACCAGGACTGGCCCTGCAGCCTGGTGCTGGTTCTTAAATTATGGTGGAACCCTACTCATTTTGTTCCCCGTAAGCTTAGGAACCAGGACTGGCTGACAAGTCCGGTGCTGGTTATGGCTTTTGGGGGTTATGGATTTTTTTTGGGGGGGGCACATCAATTTTTTTTTAAATTAACCCTTATAACACACTTTCAATTCATAAACATACACAATCACACTGATTTGTGTTTGTTGGATTGCAACTCGCAGCTCTGGAGGTGGTGCATTTAAAACTTCTACTGAGTCCCTGATTTGAGTGCAAAACGGACCAATTTAGCAAAACGAATAGTGGTAAATTCACGATTTAGGCAGAAATAAGTGAATAGTACTTCCGAATTGAGCCGTTGGTGATATAATTTCTATTGCAAAAAACGGCCCAATTTGAAGCATAAAACCAATCGATTTCAAGCCGAAAAAATGAACAAATCACCCGACTTTAATGATAGTAAATTCCCGATTTGCAAAAAAGTGATATTATCACCTGAGAATGCAAATCGGAACCAACACGAATCTTAATAAATTTACCACCTGGTGCCAGCTGGCCTAAGACTTGTGGAATGATGGTCTTACCTCTATGGTTCCCCCAGACAGGGTTAGTCAAGCTTAGTGCAGGTTAGTGAAAAATCGGGGGGGACCCCACGCTCTTTATCCCTTTGATTTTTTCACTAGCAGCCTAAGCTTCAAGGCCTAGGACTGATTATCAATTTGAAGTATCCCTTGTTGTTTTAAACCTTGCAATCCTGCACCATGCCTTGGAACCTAAGCAGTGCTTGAAAACCACGGAGGATTTACAGCAGGTTTGCAGGGTGATAGGAATAGATGGGCTCGATGGCAGTTTTCAAATCACAGACAAAACTGATGTTTATTAAATCTTGTATTTTGACCCCAAGCTCGTTTTAAAATGGCAACAAACTTGCTGCTTAGCAAATTTATCCCTTAGCAATAAGGACTCTGCCTTGGATGAGCTGCAGTCTAATTTGCACTAAGCCAGTCTTAGGGCCTGATTTAGCTTTGTACACAAATCCAATGGTTTTCATACAACTCCGATGGCAGGAGGACTGTGAATGACCAGATCTGCGCATGTGCTCAACAGGTACTGCATCATTGCACGCAGTGTATTCGCTTGGAGCCGGGAATGGGGTGGTACCAGGCAGCATTCCTGAAAATGGGGGGGTGTCAACACCGTTCTCTGGGAGTGCCGAGGCCAGTGTCTGCATACTCCGACACAGATTTCCTGGCACCAGCAGAGGAGTTTCAGCGGCCATTCTGAGTAGGCTTATGCAGGGCCTTTCTAGACAAGTGGAGCCCTGGGTAAAAATGTATTTTGCCCATCCCAGTAATAAAAATTAACTTATTTCAGTTTAAGCATAACGATACGTGGTGCAAGGCATGGCTTCAGTCACTCGTATCAGATTTTTGCCTTTTTCTGACCAGATTGTGAACTACTTCCTGCATTTTGCATATTAATTCAATAACAGTATACTAAGTACTTGGGATTAGTATTTTACCAACACCTCTATACCCTACACTATATCACTGACCTCTCTATATTCTACACTATATCACTGACCCCTCTATATCCTACACTAAATCACTGACCCCTCTATATCCTACACTACATCACTGACCCCTCTATATTCTACACTATATCACTGACCTCTCTATATTCTACACTATATCACTGACCTCTCTATATTCTACACTAAATCACTGACCCCTCTATATCCTACACTACATCACTGACCCCTCTATATCCTACACTACATCACTGTCCCCTCTATACCCTACACTACATCACTGTCTCTTCTATACCCTACACTACATCACTGACCCATCTATATCCTACACTAAATCACTGACCCTAAATAATTGGTAATAAGTAAATAAAATTAAATAATATACCCAGCAAGATACAAATATATGTGCAGCATTTAGGGCAGAAGAATCTAAAAAATTCCAAAAAGGATGTGCTTTGAAACATAAACATGGTTTATTCATATTTAGATTATCAGATATGTCAGATGTAATATATTGACCACAAGTTGTGAAAGAAAGCAAGTTTTAAACCACACATTGTGCAATTAATCAAGTGATAAATTATTGTTTTAAGTGGTGAGTAAAGATGCAACTCTGCATGTGTTGTAATGTTACAAGATAGACCACAATTGGAAGGGAACTGTTTGAGGAACTGACAGAGGGCCTGATTCAGACCCAGACGCTAAGCCGCGAACGCACGCTATGGGTGATTGTCGCCCATTTGCGCATGCGTATAAGTAGCAGTGCACGTGCGCAAGCCAGTCATTGCGATCGGAAGTCGTGCATTTGTTGAACACAGACTGAACACTACTTTGAGTGACAGATAGTGCCGTTTGTGGGTGGTAACAGGGGAAGGTGCTTGTGAACGGAAGAGTGGTGGTGCGAACGCAGGTGTGTCTGGGCATCAAAACGGAGTTTAATTGGCATCCACAATTAGCATGGAGGCGTCATTGTACACGTCACTTGGTTGTATTTCAGCCTGCCGTGATCGCAGTGCTTGCAGCGGGGTACGGACTACCTCAAGCACTGTGTGCAGCTCCGATGGCTCTCGATGTTACTGATTAATCATACATTTCCTGGAGATGACGTGTGCTAAAAAAGAAAAGTGGGTGTCATTACACCGGCGTGTGCTCACTCTGCCGTCGCTTTCTAAAACATAGAGGGTGTCCTTAAGCCAGACAGTGCAATTGCGGAATTTGCATACCCAGCCCCTTACGGCTGCGAGAGAGCGCAGTTTAGCGTCCGGGACTGAATCGCCCCCAGTGTTAGGAACTTGCTATCTTATGTAGTCTGTGAGCATTATCTGTACATATGAAAAATGGTTTTGAATTGAATCAATAATATTATTTATACCACTTTCAGACAGAAAATGGCAAAAAAACTGGCATTTGGGTGCCAGATTTTTTGCCATTTTCTGTGATACCCCTTTCACAGGGTCTCCGACCCTGCAAAAAACCAGGGTCAGAGACCCGGAATTATGTCCCGGGATGACCCTTTCACTCAGGGAAAATTCCCGAGTTGTTTAGCAAATTACCGGGTAAAAGTGAATTACCCGGTAATTTAATTTTCAGTGTGAAAGGGGTATTAATTAACTGTTAACTGAATACTTTCACTTTTTATTGCCTCTATATTTTCTCCCAAGGTACTTATAAAGAAGAGTACACTTACCAAGGAATACCAGCAGCACCTATTGTCATGTAACACTAGTTCTATTTTAATGAAATTATTCTTTTTGTTTGGACTGAGAACTATAGTTTTCTGTCTTTCCTGCAGTTTGTGCTATCAAATCTTTGGCTTTGGAGAGTTGGATATAATGTAAATAGGAACATCTCATGCTTCTATCGAATGTAATAGAGCAGAATTTACTGGATGTAATTTAAGAGGCACTTTTTGCTCAAGTGCGCCTCTTCTCTGCATTAGAGAGCGGCCTCTGCAAACTAAAAAGGTGATGCAAAGTGCTACAGTGCAAATGTTACACATTGTCCAGCATCCTACCCCTTTAGTACTGTACCATCCCTTTTATTTGAATAAACAGGTAATTTTTTTTTCTTTAGCCCATACCTCCCAACAGTCCTTATCATTCTACTTAGATGTGGCTTCTTTGTGATGTAGAGATGCAAGGGATGTTACTAGGTATTTGAAGGCCATAGCAAAGCTGATAAGAGCCCCTATGTATCACCCAATGGTGAAAAATGTAAATAACACAACCAACTTTGACAAGGAAGATGGGCCCTACTCAGCTCTGGGCCCCATAGCAGCTGTACCCCTTGCACCTATGGTAGTTACGCCCATGTAGGTATGGTTTGACAAGATCTAAAGTTAGTTTTGGTGGATCATTGGAGGTGCTTATTTATATCCCAAATTTGCTTTTTAAATGTTGCGAGGTATGATTTTGCCTAATTTATTACTGTTATTATGAGACGTGAATTTTGTCTGTGAACCTTTAATGATATTGTTCGAAGCATGTTTAGAAATGTAAATATGTGCAAAAGGCCTAAACTTTTTAATGGGACCTGTTTGTCAGAGAAATGTATATAGAGGGACACTTACCACCAGTAATAAAAACATCTCCACAAGCATGGTCCCTGTAAATTAAAATTGGCAAAAAATTCTATACCTGTTTGGCCCCATTTATAATTGATAGGTTTCCTTACCATTACTGCTTATTATATCAGAACAGTTAAAAAATAGACAAATGACAAATGCATTTTTACTAGGGGTGTGCATCGGCCACTTTTCGTGTTTTGTGTTTTGGTTTTGGATCTGGATCTTTCTTTGTGTTTTGGATCTGAATTGGTTTTGCCAAAACCACCCTCCGTGTTTTGGGTTCTGGGTTTTGTGTTTTGGATCTGTATTTTTTTTAAAAAAAGCATAAAAACAGCTAAAATCACAGAATTTGTGGGGTTTTCTGCTCCTGTGCTATTATTAACCTCAATAACATTAATTTCCACTCATTTCCAGTCTATTCTGAACACCTCACAATATTGTTTTTAGTCCAAAAGGTTGCACCAAGGTAGCTGGATGACTATGCTAAGAGATACGAGTGGGCGGCACAAACACGTGGCCCATCTAGGAGTGTGTGAGGTTCTGAATTTGTTGTGGACCCGGGGTGGTGATAGAAGCAGACACAGGAGCAGACTTAAATGAAAAAGTGGGGTTTTTAATAAGTGACTGAGAGGACATGGGAATGGCAAACAAAAAGTCCAGGTATAGCACTAAAGTGCACTTGATAACTGTTGTGAGGGTTAATGAACAAATGTCCAGATAGTGACAGGCAGGAACAGTCCAGTATAAGTATGGTGAGCTAAAACAGAATGCAAGTATGATGAGCTGTAACAAAATGCAGGCTTGATGAGCTGTAAGTGTATGCAGGTTTGGTGAGCTGTAACTGATGCAGACAGAGGTAGTGAAGTCCAGCTGGGAGTGAAATGAAGCAAGGTGCAGGGAAACAGCAGGTTCAGGTACTCAGGCAGGAGAGAAGGTATATGGAGGGTGCAGGGTTAGTCCAGCATATTGGAGCGGGCAAGGTTCAGGCTAGAAGCGTATACAAGCAGACAGGAACACAGGTACTCTCTCTCAGCCGCAGCTGAGAAACACGTTGCACTGGCAAAGGAAGGAAGGCTCTGGACCTTCCTAAATACTCAGTGCCATGCTGCGACTGGCCTGAATGAGCACATGACCTACCAGGATTGGACAGCTGGGATCACATGGCTGCAGGCAAGATGGCAGCGCCCATGCCAACGGAATGGAAACACCGCCAGACCTCACCAGGCCTAGTGACAATGTGCCCGCACAAGACCACACGCAGCCAATGCCCCTCACCAAACACCAGCACCGTTACCAGAGACCCCCCGCCACAACGACCTCACAGGTAATACCCGGCGGGGTATGCAATCAGGAAGCCGACCGCCTTAATACCGGCAGCCGGCTTCCCGACTGTCATATCCCGGTGAGGGTGAAATGCCGGGCATCTAGATGTAGACGCCCGGCAATTCCCCGACGCCGAGGGACCGGCATCCCGACCGTAGTGATGCCGGGCGCCGCGAGCGGACAGCTGCGGGGGGGGGGAGGGTTAGGTTTAGGCCACCCGTGGGGGACTTAGGGTTAGGCACCCCCCGTGAGAGTTAGGCTAGGGGGAGGGAGGGTTAGGCACCCCCGGGGGAACTTAGGTTTAGGCAGCGGGGAAGGGGGTGGTTAGGGTTAGGCACTTAGAGGGGGGATTAGGGTTAGGCACTTGGGGGGGAGGTTAGGGTTAGGCACCCCTAAGGAGGGTTAGGGTTAGGGGGGTTAGGTTAGTATATACTTACCTATCCACGATCGGGATTTCCAGCGATGTCGGGCTTCCGCTGCTGGGAAATCTGCTGATGTCAGGCTGCCGCTGCCGGGAATCGAACCGATTCCACCCGGCGGGTACCATGCCGAGAAACCCTGGCCGTGACAGAGTGACACTGCAGTGGCAGACAGGATGCCAGTTTGAAAAACTAGGCCCCAAACAGTACATAATGCAAAGAAAAAAAAGGTGCAAGATGGAATTGACCTTGGGCCCTCCCAGCCACCCTTATGTTGTATAGACAGGACATGCACACTTTGACAAACCAATCATTTCAGCGCCAGGGTCTGCCACACGACTGTGGCTGAAATGATTGGTTCATTTGGGCACCCACAAAACAAGCTGGCAATTAATCTGTCCCTGCACAAACTGGCTCTACGGAGGCAAGATGTCGTCCTCATCCTCTTCATCCACCGATTCTTCACCCTCTTCAGTGTTGTGTACATCCTCACAGAGTATTAATTCGTCCCCGCTGGAATCCAGCACCACAGGTCCCTCTGTACATTCTAGAGGCTGGTCTCCCTGGAAGAGTTGATTCATTTTTATGAACATCATCTTCTCCACATTTTGTGGGAGCAATCTCCTACGCCTTTCGTTGACAAGGTTCCCGGCTGCACTAAACACTCTTTCGGAGTACACACTGGAGGGGGGGCAACTCAGGTAAAATAGAGCCAGTTTGTACGGGGGCCTCCAAATTGCCTCTTTTTCCTGCCAGTACAGGTACGGACTGTCTGACATCCCTACTTGGATGCTGTCACTAATGTAATCCTCCACCATTCTGTCAGTGATGACAGTATCATCTGCAGTGACTCTAGACATGTCAGAAATTGTTGGCACGTCCTTCAGTCCGAACCAGATGTCCAAACCGGCCCTTGACTTATGACACAGGTGCACGCTTGGCGCTGCTCTTGTGTTGATGCACGTGCGGCTACAGTGCACACAATTCACAACACAGAAAATAATTTTTCATTTTTTTTGGAGTGCACTTTGGGGGTTACACCACCCTTTAACAGACTTATGACACAGGTGCACGCTTGGCACTGCTCCTTTGTTGATGCACATGCGGCTACTGCGCATACATTTTGCACACAAACACAGAAAAAAAAGAATTGTTTATTTTTTTGTGGAGCGCACTTTGGGGGTTACAAAACCCTTTAACAGACTTATGACACACGCTCATGCTTGGCGCTGCTCCTTTGTTGATGGACGTGTGGCTACAGCGCTCACAATTCACAACACAGAAAAGATGATTTTTTAATTTTTGTTGGAGTGCACTTTAAGAGATCAGCCAGCCGGCCCTTTACTTATGGGACACAGGTGCTGCTCCTTTGTTGATGCACGTGCGGCTACTGAGCATACATATCGCACACAAACACAGAAAAAAAAGAATTGTTTATTTTTTGTGGAGCGCACTTTGGGGGTTACACCACCCTTTAACAAACTTATGACACAGGCGCACGCTTGGCGCTGCTCCTTTGTTGATGGACATGCGGCTACAGCGCACACAATTCACAAACACAGAAAATAATTTTTTATTTTTGTTGGAGTGCACTTTGGGGGTTACACCACCCTTTAACAGATGAGCCAGCTGGCCCTTTACTTATGCCACAGGCGCACGCTTAGTGCTACAGTAGTTTGTTGATGCACGTCCGGCTACTGCGCATAAAATTCACAAACACAGAATTTTTTTTTTTTTTATGGAGTGCACTTTGGGGGTTACAGCACCCTTTAACGGACAAGCCAGCCAGCCCTGGATTTATGACACAGGCACACACTAGGCGCTACTTTGTTGATGCATGTGTGGCTACTGTGCACACAATTCACAAACACAGAATTTTTTTTTTTTTGGAGTGCACTTTGGGGGAGCACCCCTGATGGACAGATCACCCCCTGGACACTACAGTACCCCTTTAGGACTACAGCCTTTATGGGACACTGCACAACACAGTCCAGCAAGCCCCTATAGACTTTGTAGTGGACACAGCCCCTATGGACAACTGACTGCACAACACAGCCCAGCCAGCCCCTATGACAGCAGCACAACACAACCCAGCCAGCCCCTATAGACAACAGCAGCACAACACAGCCCAGTCAGCCCCTATGGACTGAGTGGACACAGCCCCTATGGACAACAGCAGCACAACACAGCCCAGCCAGCCCTAGCTCCCACCCTCCCTTTTCACTGACCACAGCCAGAGTGAAAAATGGCACAGACGCGGGGACCTTTAAAAGAATCCAAAACCCGCGAGACCCGGAAGGAGGGATGATGACGTTTTGCCTCCATTTGAGATCCAAGTCAGGCGGGAAAACCCTAGCCGGACTCAGTTCCCGACTCGGATCGGGGGGGGCTTTTGGTTCGGATTTCAGAAGTCCGCACACGCTCATCCCTAATTTTTACTAAATAAAAGATTCATCAACCCCTTTCTAATTACTTAATGAAATATATATTTTTTTATCTTTCTTGATCCATGATCGTCCAAATTGAAAATAAAGGGGGTAGGGGTGGCGCTTATCACATACACCAAAAAGGTTTATCAATCAGCACTTTATTAATGCCTTAAATAATATTTTAAGAATTTAATAATTTCAGTAGCACAACAATCTCATTTAACTCCCGGAGTGGGGTCACAAATGTACATGCAAAATATATATTATAAAATAATAAGCCAAAAATAAATAAAACATGAGTATAAAATACAATATGCAATATAGTAACTAATGGCAAGTTGAAGGTACATATCTAAGTCGACTTATATTGTAAGAACTCACTGTCCCATAGAGCCTTTATAATTCACTGGCACATCGCTTCACACTGCTAGCAAAAATCTCCACACAGTTCACATGAATACTTTGTATCCAATAGTGACAATCCTGATATGAGTTATGGTGAAAGCACGGTGTGTTATCCTAAGCCCCAGGCTCTCACCAGTACTCACGATGTTCAGGCATTCAGCGTGCCCCACTAGTATTGGTTTCTCCATATCCTCAACGTGTTTCCTCGCACCAGGCAACTTTTTCAAGAGGCGGAAGTAACCACTGGTCAGTCAGGAACGGAAGGCGTTGAGGATACGGAGAACCCAGCAGTGGCTGTGCGTATTTGTGGAATCTTAATACCAGGATTGCTGGCAATGCCACATGGTGCCGCTCAAAGATTACAAAGCATAATTACATGACCCAAGTCGGACAAACCCATGGAGCCTGGCTGTGTGGTGCAGCAACTGGAGGACTTCCTAAAGAGATTCGACAACTAAAAGGACTCACTGTATAATGTCTTTCTGAGCTCGGATCCCGCCGCCTTGTCCAGCTCCTCCCGTCGGATGTTGGGGCTCTTGTGCGCATATGTGACCCAGGCTCGCACTGGGCTGCCGGGGAATCGGTTAATTCCCTGGTGGGCCCCACTGTGTTGTGGCCACTCCCCTTTCCATGAGGGGATGGGGCTTAGCAGACCGCGAACAGAGGGCCCCATCCTCTCTCAGGGCAAGGAGGGCCCCCAGTGCCCAGTGCAGGCTCAGTGTCTAACACTGGTCACGCCTGGCAGAATCACTGCAGAGCAGGCTGCATGTCTCCTCAGCTGCGGGGCCTGTGTGGGAGGAAGGGGCAGTGCCTGGCACTTACTAGGCCCAAGATGAGAAAGGAGTCTCCAGCACAGAGCAGCATCGTCAAATCCCTGAGCGCAGCTCAGGAGCATCATGTCTACAGCCGGGGAGTGACGCTGAGGAGCTAGTAATTGTCACTCATGTTATATTGGGGGACTGTGTCTGTTTATAGGGGCTGTGTGTTTGTGTATAGGGGCCTATATAGTTACCCTATAGTAGGTTGTTTTATGTAGGGGCTGTGTTACTGTATAGGGGGTTGTGTGTCTGAATATAGAGGCTGTGTTACTGTATGGGGGGGCTGTGTGTCTGTATATAGACATCACATACTGACCAGACCACACACGCAGGACATCACATACTGACCAGACCACACATGAAGGACATAACATACTTAGCCTAATTCAGCAGTGCACGTCAGTGCACTGCTAAATAAAGATTCCCCGAAGATCGGGAATCTGCACAGGTGCCAGACCCATTCTGCGCATGTGCACAATGGGTCTGTGAGCCCGCACATAAACTGGCAGCAGACTGTCAGTGATTGACAGTCTGCTGCCGTTTGGGGGCAGGGAGGGGGCAGCGACAGCCTCCTTTGGGGGACGCCACCGTTGGGGGGAGAAGAGGCCAGCATCTCCGTTGGCTGATAAAGATTTCCTGGCCTCTTCCTCGCAGCTGCGATGGCCGGTAGCCTGACCCCACGGATCACCGTAGCAGGCCGATGGTCTGCAGAGTATCCGATGCTACATTGGACAAAGCAACTTTGGTACGTAATGCAGCAGGAGGTGTGATGTCTCCTGCTGCATTACCATATCAGCACAGACGGAATAGCTAAGCTGCTTGCGAGCAGCTTAGCTATTCCATCTAAAGCTGAATCAGGGCCACTGACCAGACCACACACGCAGGACATCACATACTGACCACATTCAGGACATCATATACTGACCAGACCAAACACTCAGGACATCACACGCTGACCTGACCAAACATCAGGACATCACAATGGCCTCTAGTCAAAAGGCACCATTATGTCACATCATATCATCATATAGTATTTCAGACATGTTCTTAAGCTGTGTACACGCTGGAGCGATTCCTCACTGTACCCCTCCTCCACAGACCCAGACCCCACCCCTATTTAAGGGCTGTTTTCAGAAATTACCCGGGTTGGTTTTCCATCCCAATGTGAACCTGCATTGCCATGCATGTTCTAAGTCACTGTCAGAGGACAACCCTTTTTGGAGGTCTATCGTTAGTTAACTTAACCTTCATCTATTGCTCACATTATTGCCACATCTCTCTATTCACTAGGTACACCCACTTTGGCAGATAGTTACGCCGTTTCAGCGGGCCCCTACTACCTGGTGGGCCCTTCATTCCCCAGTCCAGCACTGGCGTGACTTGTACTGTAGGTCAGGGAGACAGCAGATTTTTGGATCACCTGTCTCCATGCCGGAGCAATGATGAATTGCTCCTGTGCTCTCATCGTGTTAGAATGTTAATTATTGGGGTCCCGTTCGGACCTTGATAATTAACATCATGAATAGACCCCTTAATTTCCTTCCAAGTTTTTACTCTAGTAGACTTTGCACAGTTTATTTTCCAATGGCCAATAAACAAAGTTTTAGGAGCCTATTCATCATGCTTTAATTTCTAAAAAAATATGTGAAAAATAAAATGTATACCTACTTTTTTATAAATTAAGTTACAGACTTAGGGGTCTATTCATGATGTTAATTATCGGGGACCATAATAATTAACATTCAAACTCGCTGTGGATGCCGGAGCAATTCATCATTGCCCCGGTGCAAAAACAGCTGATTCGAAAATCAGCTGTCCCCGCGAGCAGCTTCACTTGCAGGTCACGCATGTACACAAGAGCCCCAACGTCCAGATGAAGGAGACGGACAGGGGCGGAGTAATCCGAAAGGATCCCACTTTGCAACCTGGGGCTCCTTCCCATAAAGAAGGATCGGGTATCGGGAGCACTCGTCATATGAAGATGGTGAATGCTCCCGCAATAAAGCTCTGAAAATATTGTAATTTCGGAGCTTGATTAATTCTGTCCCCATACTAGTGTATGGGGACAGCGGGCCACAGGAGTGTATCTAGGGATCCAAGCTCCCCTGGCAATGTAATGGACTGGCGCCCCCGCCCCCCTATGCAGTGCCCCCAGTAGTAACCCTCCAGTAGCAATCCCCCTATGCTGCATTGCCCCCATTAGTAGCCCCCCCTATACAGTGCCCCCAGTAGTAGTCCCCCCTATACAGTGCTATCAGTAGTGGCCACCCCCTAAATTACCCCCAGTAGTGGCCTCCCCTATGCAGTGCCCTCAGTAGTGGCCACCCATATACAGAGCCCCCAGTAGCAGGCACCCCCCCCATAAAGTGCCCCAGTAGCGGCCACACCCTATTTCAGTGCCCCCTGTAGTGGCCACCCCTATAGAGTGCCCCCAGTAGTGGCCACCCCCCAAATTGTCCCCAGTAGTGGCCACCCATATACAGAGCCCCCAGTAGCAGGCACCCCCCCATAAAGTTCCCCCAGTAGCGGCCACCCCTTATTTCAGTGCTCCCAGTAGTGGCCACCCCTATAGAGTGCCCCCAGTACTGGCCACCCCTATAGAGTGCCCCCAGTAGTGGCCACCCCCCTAAATTGCCCCCAGTAGTGGCCTCCCCTATAGAGTGCCCCCAGTAGTGGCCACCCCTATACAGAGACCCCTGTAGTGGGCACCCCCCATAAATTGCCCCCAGTAGCGGCCACCCCCTATTTCAGTGCCCCCCCTACACACACAAAGAAAAAAAAAACTTACCTGATCCTCGCTCCTGACACGACCACCGCTGTCCGCTCAGTCCTGCCCGCTCTGCCCGTCATCATACGTCATGATGTCTCTCCCATCACATGCTGCAGAGGGAGCCGGAAGACGGAGCTCATTAGTGAGCTCCAGCCGGCTCCCTCCGCAGATGATGCAGCAGCAAATGAGAGTCTGTCTAACTCTCATTAGCTGGCTGCTATTACAAACACACAGCCACCGCAGGCGGCTGTGTTTGTAAACTGTGTAGGGCAGACCGCTCTAACTGCGGTCTGCCCTACACTTGTGGGGCCGAGGGACTTGTCCACCCCTTGGCTACTGGTGGCACTGCCGGGTGGCGCCCCCCCTTTAGTCGGTGCCCCTGGCGAGTGCCATCCTGGCCAATGGGTAGATACGTCCCTGGCGGGCCATTCCGCCACAGCAAGGTAAGCAGGAGATATCTGTGATATCTCCTGCTTTACCTTCTTAATGTAAGGCGCAATAACTTAATTTCTACGATTGCAGGTGAAAATGTTCATTTTCACCTGCTTTTGCAGAAATTACGTGATGAAGAATAGGTCCCTTATTCATCATTCCTGTAAAGCAGGAGATATCACTGATATCTCCTTGTTACAATTCTCCCCCGATAATTACCAAGAGATATCATAAGAGCTTACCCTTGTTATCTCTATTTCTATGAAGTCCATAGGGTTCCACAGGATACCTTGGGGTATAGGTGATGGTGCAGTCATCAGGCAACTCACAGTTACATTTCTCAGCTCCCAGGATGCACTGTGTCCCTCTCCTATACCCTGGCCACAGGCCAAAGCACCTTCTGTTACGTAACAAGCCATAGGCCGAAGGAGGAGAAAAAGAGAGAGAAGAAAGTCTGTAACACACAAGTGTCAGAGTCTGTATTTGTTGTGGACCCGAGGTGGAAGACACAGGTTTAAACTGAAAGGTGGGTTGTTTAATGTGACTGTTTGAAGACATGAATAATGATTAACTAAAGTCCAGTAATAAGCAAATTGATATATGTGGCTGAAGGGAGCTGTAGTAAATGGGAGTAACGAATGTCCAGATCAGTTACAGAGATGAATCCAGATAAACTGTGAGAGTGAAGTGGGATCCCTGGTTTGCTGAATAGTGGCTGAAGGGGATATCCAGTACTGAGGTGATGCAGGCTGAAATGGAAATCCGGAAATGCTGTGATGGGTTGACTGAGGAAACAGGTTCAGGCAGGAGTGGGTCTGGTGGAAGGTGCAGGGCTGATCTCAGCAGGAAGCAAGGCAGAGTGGTGCAGGCTATGCAGGGAGCCAGAGGCCGACAAGGAGCTGGAGCTAGCACCAGAACACAGTCTAGGTCTCAGGAGCGTAGAGAAGTCTCTCTCACAGCTACGCTGTGAACACGTTGCACTGACAACTACAGGGAGCTCCAAACACCCTTAAGTATCCAGTAGCAGAACGTGATAGGCCAGAGAGAACAGGTGAACTACAGACGATTAGCCTGCTATGTCACATGGCCAAAGACAACATAGCGGCGCCCAGACACCTGTGACACAGAGCTGCCACTAGACTTACCCTTGCCAGGACCTCTCCGTACAGCCAATGCCAGTCTCCACATTGCAGCTCCCTCGACAGAAGGACTACGCCACAGCGCCCTCACCATTAAGGACCGCAAACCTCCACGCCGCGAAACCCTGGTCATGACAACAAGATTCACATACTCACAAGAAAGGAGACTGAAAAGCGGTGACCAGAACACAGCCCATCTGCAGCACAGGTGCGACAGGTTGGGAGTCCTGTGGAACCCTATGGATTTTGTAGAAATAGAGATAACAAGGGTAAGTTCTTACCATATCTCTTATTTTCTACTTCAGGGTCCATAGGATATCTACAGGATACCATGGGGATGTCCCAAAGCAGTCCCTTCAAGGGCTGGACACTCCTGTGCAGGAAGGAGAATCCGCCACCCGAAGGAAGCATCCTGAGAGGCAAAGGTATCAAATACATAATACCTCACAAAGGTATGGACAGAAGACCATGTGGCCGCCTTACAAAGCTGAATAGCCAAGGCGCCACGGCGAGCTGCCCACGAAGGACCCACAGACCGAGTAGAATGAGCAGTAACAGAGGGCGGTACTGAAAGGCCCTCATGAGCATAAGCCTCAGAGATCACCATGCAAATCCACCCTGCCAAAGTTTGTTTATTGGCAGGCCAACCCTTCTTGTGGAAACCATAAAGGACAAACAAGGAGTCTGACTTTCGAAGGAAACTGGTACGGTCCACATAAATTCTGAGAGCACGTACCACATCCAATGAGGCCTCACCTACTTAAAGGTCTGGAGAGTTAAAGGCCAGCACTATGATTTCCCCATTAATGTGGAAACTAGACACCACCTTAGGAAGGAAGCCATGGCGAGTCTGAAGCACTGCCCTGTCCCGATGAAAAATAAGAAAAGGGGGGTGACAGGAGAGTGCCCCCAAATCTGACATCCTTCTGGCTGAAGCAATAGCCAGAAGAAACACAGTCTTAGCAGTAAGCCATTTGAAATCCACTGAGCCCAGGAGTTCAAATGGAGGTCCTTGTAGAGCCCAAAGGACCACAGCCAAATCCCAAGGAGCCACTGGAGGGACAAAGGGAGGCTGAATATGAAGAACACCTTGCATGAAGGTGCAGACATCAGGAAGAGGAGCAATCCTATGCTGAAATCACACATGCACATTCAATGAGGCAAGGCAGAGCCCAAGATCTAAGCCCTCCTGCAGGAAAACCAGGACCCTGTATATCCGAAACACCTGGGGATCGTACCCTTTAGGACGACACCAATCAAAGTAAGTAGGCCACACCCTGTGGTAAATCCTGGCAGAAGCCAGTTTTCGAGCTCTGAGCATGGTGTTAACCACCGAGCCGGAAAACCCTTTGGACCTAAGAAGGGATGTCTCAAGAGCCATGCCGTCAAAGACAGACAACCCAGGTCCGGGTAAAGGCAAGGACCCTGAGACAACAGGTCTGGACGTTGAGGATCCTGCCACCGTCCTCTTTGAACTTCCAAAGGACCATAGGAAGTAGGGAGAACGGAGGAAACAGGTATGCAAACTTGAAGGTCCACTTGACTGACAGAGCGTCTACATGGAGAGCCTCGGTGTCTCATGTTCTGGACCCGTACACTGGTAACTTGTGGTTGTGTCGGGAGGCCATGAGTCTATTTCGGGAAGGCCACACCTGTCCACTAGGAGCTGAAACTATTCCCCAGGATGCACGTCTTGACGGCTGAGGAAGTCTGCTTCCCAGTTGAGCACTCCTGGAATGAATACTGCCGAGATGGCTGGGAGTTTGCCTTCCGCCCATGTCAGAATGCGTGACACCTCTTCCAGTGCCGCCTGACTTCGAGTTCCTCCTTGATGGTTTATGTAAGCCACCGTGGTGGTATTGTCTGACTGGACTTGCACGAGGTTCCTGTGAAGTATGAGCCTTGTTTTCTGAAGTGCCCTGAATACTGCCTGAAGTTCCAGTATGTTGATTAGAAAAGCAGATTCCGCTGTCGTCCACTGTCCCTGAAACAAGTGGACACCTGTCACTGCGCCCCAACCCCGGAGACAGGCGTCTGTCATCAGAAGGACACAGTCCGGAATCCAAAAGGGGCGCCCCTTGGTGAGGTGACCCGTCTGAAGCCACCAAGTTAGAGACAGACGCACCTCTGGAGAGAGCACCATTGATTGTGTCCTTATCCGATGTGAAGATCCGTCCCACCTGGAGAAGATCAGTGTCTGTAAAGGCCGGGAATGAAACTGGGCATACTCCACCATATCGAATGTCGACACCATGGAGCCCAGTAATTGCATTGCTGAGTGAATCGACACTTGGCGACTGTGTAGGCATTTGTGTACATGCTTCTGCAAGGTGGAGATCTTGTCCCTGGTCAGGAAGATCCTCTGCTGTTGAGAATCCAACAGTGCCCCGAGATGGAGCATCTCGGACTTCTTCCAGTTGATCAGCCACCCATGATTCTGCAGCACGGAACTTGTCAGCTGCAGATGGCGGAGAAGTACCTCTGGAGAACCGGCTAGCAGCAGAAGGTCATCCATGTAAGGTAACAGGCAGACCCCTTGCAGCCTCAGATGGGATGCCATTACTGCCATAATTTTGGTGACCACTCTCGGTGCAGTGGAAAGGCCAAACTGTAGGGCCTGAAACTGGAAGTGTTACTGTAACACAGCAAACCTGAGAAACCTCTGGTGCATCTAAGCAATCGGAATATGCAGGTATACATCCTGAATATCCAGAGATACCATAAAATCCCCAAGTTCCATAGCCAGTATAATAGACCGCAGGGTTAACATCTTGAACCGAGGTACTCGGAGGAATTTGTTCACGGACTTGAGGTTGATAGGCTGGTATGAACCATTTGGTTTCGGAACCAGAAAGTGGTTGGAATAATAGCCGGTTCCCCTGTGTGGAACTGGTACCGGAACTATGACTCCCGCCCGGAGCATAGTGCTGATAACTTTCTGAAGTTCCAATGCCTTTTCCCAGTAAGCCTGAAGTCACATAGTGAAGAACTGTTGAGGCGGTCTGCTGCGGAAGGAGAGTGCGTACCCATGAGAGTCCCTTCCCTTATCCAAGTGTCTGTGGTGGTTTGACACCAGCACTGGGCGAACTGAAGAAGTCGGCCTCCCACCTTGGGGTCCCCCAAGGGGAGGCCTGTCCCATCAGGCTGAGGGCTTAGCGTCAGGCTTGGCCGGACATCTGGTGCTGCAACCCTGTTTCTTGGGCTTTGCCACCTTTTTTGCTTCAGACGGTCTAGGGAAGGACTGGACTTTAGATTTCCCTTGAGAACAGTAGGTCCGAAAGGACGAGGTCTCAGATCCCAAAGGTGCTGGAGCCGAGGACAGACAGGCAGATTTGACCGCTGCCAATGTGTCCACAATTTTGTCCAAATCCAGCCCAAACAAAACCTGCCCATTGAAGGGTAAACCTTCCAATCCTTTTTTGGACTCAGCATCTGCTCTCCAAGATTGCAACCATAGGGAGCAACGCACCAAAACGGCGGCAGCTGAAATTCTAGATGTTAAGAGACTAACATCTATAGCAGCCTCATTAATATATGTAGCAGAGTCCCTGAAAAACCCTACCAGCTTAATTTGCTCACTGGTAGCATCCAAAGGCAAAGACGCCTCCAGAGAGTTAGCCCAGCGTTCCATGGCTCTGGTAACCCAGCAGATAGCCATATTTGGTCTGGAAGCCCCTCTGGAGAGGGAATAAATGGACTTTAAACACACCTCCACCTTTCTGTTCATAACATCTTTTAAAGAGGACATGGATGGCATGGGAAGAGTCACACTCTTCACCAGGCGTGTAATATGAGAGTCCACCTTAGGAGTAGTTTCCCATTTAGAGAAATAATTTTCCTCAAAGGGAAAAGCATGAGCCAAATGTTTCTGCAGCTGAAATCTCTTACCTGGAGATTTCCAGGCCTCCTCCAAATGATCCACCAACTGATCAGACAGAGGAAAAACTGCAGCCGTGCTTTTAACTTCCTAAAAGAAAACATGTTGGATTTAGCCGCCGGGGTCTCCTCATCCCCTATTTCCATGTCCACATATATACATACGTATGAGACTGTGGACATAAATCTTAGACTTAGGTTCAGTATCTTTCTGAGGGAGCTCAGAGTCTGATAAGTAATGTATTTCCCCGTCGTCTGATGTCACATCATCCTCATAATGTGCGGACTGAGACGACAAAAGATTTTTCTTAGCCAGCCGCAGAGGACAATCACCCTGCAACATCTCTGTCAGGTTTTGTACCATGGTGGAGAAAGAGTTAACCCACATAGGCTCCGGCGACATCTGAGAAGGTGGTGGTTGCGTAGGAAGGCATTGCGCCACAACCATCTGTCTAGAGACCCCCTGCATGGGAGATGGCACTACCGTCTGCCGCGTGAACCTCATTTGAGGGTACATGGGGGGAGGGGCTGCCAAACGTCCCACAAGGATATTTTCTAGCTTGTGTAAAAATAAGCCCAGGGAGGCTTCTGTGAAGAGCTAGTCCCAGCAGGGAAACCTGCAGTATTAGTACATAAGGTACACAACCCTCCAATAATGATCTCCCCCTCTCTGATACCTGCATGGCACCTGGAGCATGACTGCAGTAGAGGAGTTTCAATGTGTCCGGATTCACTCCCAGACATGTTACCTGTATGTGTCCCACCACAGTGAAATCAATTACTCAATTAAACTGTGCAGTGAACTTCCACCCTGACAGCACTGTGCACCGTGAGGGCTGTGAGAAGGAAAGCTAAAGGAATAGCAAAATGGCTGACAGAGTAAAAGAAAATGACAGTCAGAAAGCGCTAGCATAAGACACATACAATGCAAGAAAAAAAACTGCACATATAAAGTACTACCATCAACTACACAGACCTAAAGTCTGGTAGGAAAAGTGCTACATACGCTGACATTACTGGAGGAGAAGTATGTAGTGGGACCCAAACTCCGCACCCCTCTATGAGACCAGCATGAATGCTCAAAAAAGATGGCCGCCGGAGAACTCTAAGGAGGCAGGCCTAGAGGAGGAATGCCTCCACAGAGCGCCAGACCGCAGTGGAAAGGCGCTGTGTGCAGCGGGGGAGGAGCCACCTGTGGTATACAGTGAAGGCGCTCTCCCCTGGCATGTGTTTAACCACCGGGATGCTGCAGCATGTCCGCAATGCTGCAGCCTGCTATCCCTGGTGGTCTAGTGGTAGTGCAGGCTCAGTGCCTCGCTCCACTGTGCTGCCAACCCCATGGAGCCTCCAGCCCTGGGACCAAAGGGACTGTGAACCAGCGGGCACCTGCCACAGACGCCCGCTACTTACCTGAACGTCCCCCGTGCTCTCCGGCCACAGTCCAAGACCCCTGGGGGTTCCTGCTTGTGGAAACCCACAGGAGCCTGCCCAGTTCCCAAAATCCATACCGGTGGATCGGCCCCTATGCAGTGCCCCTTATACAGTGGCCCCAGTAGAGGTCCCTCCTATGCAGTGCCCCCAGAAGTGCCCCTTATACAATGCGTCCCTCCTATGCAGTGCCCACAGCATTGGTCCACCCTTATGCAGTGGCCCCAGTGGTGGTCCCCCTATGCAGTGCCCCCAGTAGTGCCCATTATACAGTGCCCCCCGTAGTGGTCCCCTCTATGCAGTGCCCCTTACTGTGCCCCCATTAGTGGTCCTCTATATGCAGTGCCCCCAGTAGTGCCACTTATACAGTGCCCCCAGTAGTGATTCCCCTATGCAGTACCCCTTATACAGTGCCCCCAGTAGTGCCCCTTATACAGTGCCCCCAGTAGTGGTCCCCCCAATGCAATACCCTGAGTGATGGTCCCCCTTATGCAGTGCCCCAGTAGTACCCCTTATACAGTGCCCCCAGTAGTGGCCCTTATACAGAACCCTCAGTAGTGCCCCTTATACAGTGCCCAAGTAGTGATCCCTCCTATGCAGTGCCCCCAGTAGTACCCTTTATACAGTGCCCCCAGTAGTTGTCCCCCTCATAGTGCCCCTTATACAGTGCCTCCAGTAGTGGTCCACCTATGCAGTGCCCCCAGTAGTGACAGTTATACAGTACTCCCATTAGTGTCCCTTATACAGTACCCCCAGTAGTGCCCCTTATACAGTGCCCACAGTAGTGGTCTCCTCTATGCAGTGCCCCAGTAGTGCCCCAGTAGTGCCCCTTATACAGTGCCCACAGTAGTGGTCCCCTCTATGCAGTGCCTCATATAATGGATGTTGTCGAATATATGTATTCACGGCCGCCAAACCAGCTTCATGCGGAATAACCGTGTAAATGCTACAGACATCGATACTACATAGCCAAATCTCCTCATGTAATATCGGCAAATCCTGAAGTCTCCTTAAAAGCATTGTAGAATCCAGCAAAAAATATTTATGGGCTTGGATGCAAGGCTGCAATAAAGTATCAATATACACAGCTGTCAGTTGGAATAAAGAGTTCCGTGCGGCAACAATAGGGCGACCGGGAGGATTATGTAGAGACTTGTGTATCTTAGGAGTCGTATAGAGGATTGGGACCACTGGATGTTCTGGGATCAGTGCTTCATAGAGTTCCCTGGTGATATGTCCATTGGAAACGGCTCGTGATAACACTTCTATGAGTTCCTTCTTATAACCATCTGAAGGGTCACGAACTAGTAATGTAAACACATAATTGTCACTTAATTGTCTCTGGATCTCGGCTTTGTAGTCTGACAGATTCTGTACCACCAGGGCTCCGCCCTTATTCGCCGGTCTGAATATCAATTCATTATTGTTGGCTAGCCTTTGGAGTGCTGCACGCTCTGCTCGACTCAAATTATCCATAATATGGGGTGCTTTAGCAATCTCTTCATTAACTCCTGGTTTAAAATACGAGCAAATGTGCGAATAGACGCATTAAAAGACTGTGGTTGCCTATATACTCAGTTTTGCTATTGTTAGTGTTATTCTGATTTAGCTGTATGGGAAGATTATTGCTTAGTGGATATAGATATCTAGATATAGATATATAGTACTATATTTCCGACACCCCCCCCCCCTTGTCACGCCACTGCATCCAACAGCGGCTGTCAGAATCCTTGCTCAGGGACCTGGCTCCTATTCCCTGGCTTAATTAAGCTGCTCTCCCTAGTTCCTAGGGAGGCACTGATATGCTTCAGGTACTCCAAGATAGCCTTACTCCCCCTTTAAATGTGAAGCCCAAGACCAGATACAGGAGCCTGCAGGGATTTTAGATACAGCCACTTACTGTAAGTGGGATGCCTGCTTGTAAGTCAGGGACATCTTCAGAGAGGACTGCAAACCTCAATATACAGTACAGTACACAATAACCCCATAACTTCTTGAGTAAATGAAGCAATTTAGTAATGGGACACTGCAGCTGTCAGGAAAAATGTCTAACTCTTCGGAAAAGCTGACTTTGCTGAAAAGCTGAATGGCTCTGTTTGTTACACTGAACTCACAGCAAGTTCAAAACATATTTATCACTCATGATATTTTTTTCATCGTGAAAGAAGAGTACTGTACCAAGACTCAAAAAATTATAAATCAATATATGATGTGTGTACTCATATGACTGAAAAACATAATTAGTTCACAAAAGACAGCAACAAATATTCGAGAAGGAAATAAAATATTTTTTAAGTGTTGATTAATATTGCATAATATTTGCCCAATGACATCACAAGCTGCACCTTTGTGCTTCTAAAAATAGTTTAAAAAGAAAAGTATATAAAGGAAAAGAAACAACCGTGACACATAGAGGTAAAGGAAGATTTTGGTTGATGTTGTGTTTCTGGGGCTAAATCACACATTTACTAATATTTAAAAAGAAAAATCAAACATTGTATGTTAGTAAATGTGATTTAGCCCCCAAAACACAATATTTTAACTGATTTTAAATCGATTAAAATCGACCTTTAGTAAATATACCCAATTGAGTTTCGTAGTTAGGACTGTTTGCCATTTACCTGTTAAGATGGTATCATTCTGATGATCTTTTCAAAGTGCAATTGTGAAATGGACATGGAATCCCGTGCAAGACTGCCCAACCCATACCAGGTGGATTTTGCCTGTTAAATAATTACTACTTTAAAACATCGGGCAGTCTCACACGGGACTCGCCGATTTCAGAACTCGCCCTATTACATTTTCCACCTATATCTACAATAAAAACATATTGGCTGGGAAAAGGGTCAGCTTTATTTAGTTATTAAAAGGAGAGAAAAGTTATGGTGGAGAAGAATGGGCAAATAATCTATTAAAATGTATAGATGGGGGTCAACTGCCAGCTCACCACCAACAACTCAAGGTATCCAAACTCCCCTGTCAATGACACACAAAAAGGACCCCAGAATGTTGGATTAGCCTAAACCCATGTATGGGCAGGGAGAGCACCTCAAAACAGTGGGCCTGATTCAGAGATGGACGCTAATGCGATCGCAGCTGCTATTTCATACACAAAGCAGCAGCAAAAATATGCTAATGTCTGCAAAGATCACCCGAGCATAAAGACGCCCACTTATGCCTTCTTACCTGCGTGTGACGACGCAAACCTGCGTAAATATCAGTAACATCGTTGTAACATCAGCAGTCATCTTGGCCTAGCGGCTTAAACGCATGTGCGATGGCAAACAATCGCTCGATCTGCGTGAAAATCGCATTAGCGTCCATCTCTAAATCAGGCCCAGTGTCAGCTGTTTTGCAGGAAAGAACGGTAACAATGGCTTGCTTGCTTTACTATAGTACAGCAATACTGACACTGTTACCATTCATTCCCACAAAATAATAATTTATAGCTGACTATCACAGTAGGCAGGTATGAGGAGGGGGTAGGGGGTAGGGCTGTAGACGAACTTCCAAAAAGGCAAGAGACCTCCCAACCTAGAAATCACTATTATAAACCAACAACTCTGACCCAAAACTCCACCCCTTAGAGATAATAGGACTACACAATTCAAATCATAAAAAGGAGACAACCCTTATGTTTTAACCCTGTTTTAGCTCCTAATTGTGTTCTGAGTTAGCTTGCTTGATAGTTTAAATTCTGGAAGGCACATAAAAAGCCTTCTGTCTTCCTTCTCTGGTAAAGTGGGTGGACATGCTGATGTGATTCACCTATGATGCCAAAAATTATGACAAGACGTTGCAGGTTGTAATTCATAGATCCATGCCCCTGCCCCGCCCATCTGAACCTGCCCCTCCTTTTATATCCTGGAAAATAGATAAGATATGTAGGTAAGTACAGTATGTAATAAGAAAAAGTTACACAAATTCTCATATAGTGCCATTTTCAATTAGCATCGAAAAGCCGTTTTTGCCGTTGATGTCATTTCGCCAGGTCAAAACTTATCCCCGTATTCAATTCCAAAGACTTTTCGCCGGTGCAGAAAGTCAATGCATTAGAAAAGGCAAAAAAGCTTCGCCTATGAATAGGTGGTGAAAAAAAGTTCAGATTGGGGTTTTGGGGTCCAGACTTGCGGGAACCCCTCTGCAGCCTTGGGATAGCCCCCCAAAGATAATCTGTGTCAAAAAAAGTTTAGAAAATACTTAAGAACACCCCAAAAAATTACTTTGAGAAAAGGAGCGAAAAAAAACAAAGTTGGGATACAATCTTAAACTAACAAAATTACCTTTTGGGGCGTCTGCAAATATGGGGGAGGTGTTTTTTTTTATTGTAGGTGCTTGCTGAAGGTGCGCATTTTACATTTTTAAAAACTTCACTTTTACGACTTTTAACCAAGCTTGCACCCATTTTCATGTACCCCAAATTTGCTTGGACTAGTTATTTTCTCAAAAAAACCTGCTAAATGCTATTCTTCACCACTTGTGCAAACACGCTAATTAGCAGCTATTGAGAGCATTCAAAATACCTTCAGCAGGTCTATTCGGGGGCATCTACACGCTGTCGGGATTTGAACTGGTGGCTAAACAGCCGCCGGCAATTCAAACCCATTCCTTTAAAATGGCTAATCTTAACTAATACCAAACTGCCATCTTATAAAGCTGCAGCTTGATTGAGGACAGAACCACATACAAATTCTTTTCCCATACTTAGTAACAGTTAGGCATTCATGTAAAGGGAAATGGCCTATTTGATATGAAAGGAAAGTTTTCCTGTTTTGCAACCTTGAAGTTTACACAGTGACTAGAAACATGGCTTGCAGCCCATTAGAAAAAAAACAATGATCCCATCTATTTTAAAAATGTTCATGCTAAATATAGTGGGATGTATTATTAGTTTGTATGTAACTGTAGATAGATGCACATAACCAATTATCTTGTTCTGTATGTGGGATGCAATTATCAGTGTGTCTAGAATAGATAACTGCACAGATCAACATCTCTTGTATGGTCTCCAATTCTAAGCATGTTTTGCC
Source organism: Taudactylus pleione (assembly GCA_031769625.1). Taxonomy (NCBI): domain Eukaryota; kingdom Metazoa; phylum Chordata; class Amphibia; order Anura; family Myobatrachidae; genus Taudactylus; species Taudactylus pleione. The sequence continues at coordinate 12,562,526 of JAUIMM010000608.1, read as the reverse complement.
AGGGGTGCATCATCCAATCAAGAACTGCCATAACAAAATGTCAAGGGGTTATCCACCCATTCCAGAAGCCCTTGCTCTTCTCTTATGTTAACTAAAAGTGCAGTGGGATAGGTATCCCTCATGTATGCACAGAAGAGCAGGACTGGATTATATGGATAATCATTTTCTGGGCCACGTTACCGTTGGACCCCATAGCAACCGTATAGGTGGCTCTGGCTGTTGTCACACCACTTTTATCATTGTTCAAAGATTGCCAGCTTCAAACTCTCAATTCAATACATTATAATACATTACGATAACTGTCAGCCAATGTCATATTAAGAATACCTTTGGCTCTGAGCAGAAAACAAGACATTGGTCCCACCCATCGTTTGACTTACTCCAACTACCATTTTATATGCTACATGCAAGACCTTAATAAAATTACCTGCAATTAATAATTTGTCTAAAGCAGTAAAATTAAGCTTGCAAATAAATATTAAGCACAATAATTCATATGCAGTTTAATTTACTAAAATGATGGATTGGGCCCAAATGTATAAAGGCATATGAAATTAATATGAAAGTATATATTATGTTATACAAGTTCACCTTAGCAGCCTACAAACTAATTTTATCACAGTTACTTTTTAAGCAAGTAAATGTAATAAAAAAGCAAGCTCATAGTGCAGTATTTTTTTTAAATGTATTACATACACCAAACACAGAAAGCAAATGGATTATTTTCAAAAAAGGCTTATGTGAATCACAAAGGACTGGATCAGGATATCAGAATTGTTATCACCCTCAACGCGTTTGTCACTCAAGCTAGTTTAGCAGGACTTCGTCAGGAGTGTCAGTCACTTGTGTATGGGGGAAGATGACTGTGCTGTGTCACTTAGAGTGAGCTGCACCCCCCAAAAAAGACCTCTTTTCTTGTTATTAAAAAATAATAATAAATAATAATAATAATAATAAAAATTGCATTTTTGTCCAAGAGTGTATATTACTGTGTATTGCGTCCCCATATGTTTTTAGTTTAGTTTCCATTCATCCTTTGGGCTCAGCCACCCACAAGGGGAGCAGCAGTTCTAAATTATTTTTTTAGAAAGCGCCGGGTGTTTTTCTTTTCTTAATTACTATGTATAGTTGGTGTATGTAGACCAGTAGATGTGTCTCTGACATCTGCACCCCTAAAATAAAAAAGTGTAAACAAAACATTTTTGTGATGGTGTTTAAAAAACCGAGGCTTTTATTATAATTCAATTAAAATTGTATTTATTCAAGAGTGTGTGTTTCCTAAAGGCAGCGTATATTACTGTGCTTAGTGGGTGTGTGAAGGGTAGACGTGTCCCTGACAGCTACACCCCAAAAATAAATAAATGGAAATGAGGCATTTTATTTCTTTTGGTGTCAACAAAAATCTGCAGTCTTTTAATAAAACTGCATGGTAAAGGTAACAGTCCCTTCTTTCTCTATCTCATTGTATGTTCACTTGGTGTGACAGAATTTAACTATAAATACAGTAGCTTTACTCCTGTCCTGGTATAAAAAATAAAATCAGTCATGAATCAGTCGATACTGATTCATGACTGATTCATGACTGAAGTATCATACTTGTCTACTTTTGAAAATCAGTCATGAATCAGTCGATACTGATTCATGACTGATTCATGACTGAAGTATCATACTTGTCTACTTTTGAAAAAGCATTTCAGGGAGATTGTGAAAGCAACACCTATGAGCGTGGCAGTAAAGTGGACGAGTACAGCTACATCTTATGGAGCATACATACGGTCAGATTTGTCAGATGAACGATTTGAACGATTGAACGATTTTTGACTGCATTAAAATTAATGGAATCGTCCAAGTCTGACTGCAAACACATCAGATGTCAGATATCGTTATCTGACAAACGGGAACGCGCATCGTTCATCGTCCATCGTTCAGGCATGTCAGATATGTCAGATTTTTCCTTCAGATATGAACGACTGAACGATTTTTAAATCATTATCGTTCAGATCTGAAGGAAAAATCTGGCCGTGTGCATGCACCATTAGATGCGTGCAACAAAATTAAATTACAGCCAAATGGAAATGAGCCTGAAAGATCTACTTTTTGATGAAAACACACTGATACTTTTGAGAAAATGCATGTAGCCATAGGGGTGATCATTGTGCCTTATAACCAATGCAGGGAAATTATACTAATGATCCCATATGAATGTAAAGTATATATCTCTGGGGGGAAGGGAGTTTAAATAAAAACTTAATAATGGGGGTAAGGTGCAATCAAGGAGATTGCAATAGTCGTCAGGGAGATTGCTACTATTTCAGGGAGTCTCCTTGACAATCAGGGAGAGTTGGTAAGTATGCCCGGCACTAGTACTGGCAGGTACAAAACGAGGTAAAGGGGAAAATGTGTAAAAGGCACCTCTAATCTAAACTGTATTTAACAATCTTAAAGAAAACATCAACTCTAACTATAGAGGAAAAAGTTACTGCCAATAAATGTGCAAAACGCTAACATGCCATACACCACATGCAGTGGCAAGGCTCAGATCATGTCCTTTCTTTGTGAGTGGTGGTCATGCTACTGCTGTTTCATATACTAGAATGCCTATTGTCGAGGTTGGGGCCAAACACAGAAATCTTCAGTAAACTTGCATGCAACACCTTCTCCTTCTGAGGGTCTAAATCAGCATTGCACGTAAGTGCAATGCTGACTGCAGATTCCCGATTATCAGGAATCTGTGCGTGCACAGGACCCATTCTGCAAAGGTGCAAAACGGATCTTGTGTGATTGCTCGTAGCCCCTGCTATGCCTCTGCCTGATTGACAGGCAGATGCATTTAAGGGGCGGTGTGGGGGCGGGGATGACTGGCGTTCCCAGAAACAGGGCATGTCGGCCCCATTTTCCAGGAGTGGCAAGGCCAGGGGCTGCGTCCACGGACCAATGGTCACAGTGCTGGAATCGCAAACGCAGCAGGGGGTGTCATACACCTCCTGTCCCATTTGCATATTAGCATGGATGGAATTACAAAGCTGCTTATATGCAGCATTGCAATTCCATCCTAAGCTGAATCACCCCGAGTCTAGATATGTCACTTTTAAAGGCAAATCTGTGCACGAAAAAAACACTAAGGCTGAAGAACAAGCTGCATAGATCCTTGAGGAAAGTCTAAGGGTATCAACGAGTGCAGGGATGTCTTAACAGCAGTGTGGGCCCTGGGCAAAGCAATGCACTAGGGTCCCTCCCCACCCATTCACGGGAAAAAAATTTAAATGGTCAATAAAATTAAACCTTTAGATTTAGTAGTACTTTCAACAAAATCAGTTTAAATTAGAGATGTGCGTCGACCCCCGTGTTTTGGTTTTGGATCTCCCCTGGTTTTGGATCTGGATTGGTTTTGCCAAAACCTCACCTCCATGTTTTGTTTTTGTGTTTTGGTTTTGGATCTGGATTTTTTCTTAAAAAATAAAAAAAACAGCTAAAATCAAATTTTTTTGTTCCTACAGTATTAATAACCTCAATAACATTTATTTCCACTAGTTTCTAGTCAATTTTGAACACCTCACAGCTCACAATATTGATTTTTTTTTCATCTAGTTAAAGGGCCAAAAGGTTGCATCCAGCTTGCTGGCTCAAAACTGATTGATATAATTATTAATAGAGTTGAGGACTGTGCAAAGATGATGGTTGGGATACCCTTGAGGATTGAAGAATTGATAGTTGATAGTTGGTGCAGCCCCTGGCTGTAAATTTGATAATAAATGAATTTAAAAACAATTCATTGGTGCAGCCCCTGGCTGTAAAATTGATAAATAAATTAATAAACAATTCATTGGTGCATCCCCGAGCTGAATAATTAATAATAGAAAGAAATTCATTGGTGCAGCCCCTGGCTGTAAAATTGATGCCAACCATAATATTAATTTAAAATGTCAGGCAGCAATGCCCCAACCAGCACATGATGGAAAGGAAAAAGGTGCAAGATGGAATATTCCTTGGGCCCTCCCACCCACCCTTATGTTGTATACAAAGCAGGACTTTCACAGTTTAACAAAGCAATCATTTTAGCGACAAGGACTGCCAATTGTGGCTGAAATGATTGGTTTGTTTGGACCCTCATAAAATAAGCTGCCAATGTGCATTGGACATGGAAATGAAAATGATCCCATACACAAACTGGCTTTACATTACAAGTTGTCGTCGTCCTCGTCATCCTCTTCTTCACACAATATTAATTCGTCCCCGCTGGAATCCACCATAGGCGCATCTGTAATTTTTTTATGTAATTGCTGGTAGAGGTCTTCCTCGTGGAATTTGTAATTCATTTTAATGAACATCATCTTTTCCACATTTTGAGGAAGTAACCTCCTACGTCGATCACTGACGAGGTTGCCAGCTGCACTGAAAACTCTTTCGGAGTACACACTGGAGGGTGGGCAACTTAAGTAATGCAAAGCCAGTTTGTATATGTGTCATGAACCCGGGCTGACTTGCAGATACAACAATCTGGATCAGCTGGCTGTGATGCCGATGCACCGTGGTCACTTACCAAAATACACGATTCTTCTGCCACCACGCAGACTGTACTCCGGAGGTCTGCGATCTCCCAACAGATTAATAATAAATCACATTCAAATGACACACAAATATGTAGCATGGGCCTATCCAGGCACGCAAGTTCAATAAGAATCACGGAGAATATGCTAGATTAAATGTGTTTAATCCCAAAAATATTTTCAAGGTTTAGTTACAAAAATATTAATAAAATGACAAACAAATTATAATGCAAATATTTTCTTAAAAAATAAAAGAGAGAAATAATTCAGAGTCCATAAGGCAACTTACACTAAAGTTCTTAGCACTGCTGATGGGGTGGGGGATCTCACCCACAGGAATATCCTGATGCACTCCCAGACCTGACTGTCTGAACCCCAAGGAGTGAACATTGAATGCCGGATGGTATTCCCTATTTATACATCCCTAATTCTTTGTTCATACTTAACAGGGTCTCCCAATCAGGTCAACAGGGTTTGAGAGTAATAGATTTCCAATACAGGGTTACCTGGCCAAACTAACATGGTCCCTGCTTTAAAGATAAGTGATGATATAACTCACTCTTCAACTTCCCCCTTCTAGACCTATAGTAAATACCAGAATCCTTATCTTAGCCTCTTTAGCATAACAAGAGTTTTTAGAAGTAGGGCACTGAAGTAACAGGAGGTCTGGTTCTGGGATTATGATCTAGGACACTGACTTCAGGGGTCATAAAAAGGGAGAGCTGTTCACACATGACCTCACACTGTGAGGGATATACATTATTTTGTTACCTGAAAGCCATTCACTTGCTAATTCCAGCCCTTTCTGATCTGCACACCAAATAGCAATGGACATACCAGGTTTATACAGTTTATAAAACTAAAGGACACACAGTTATATAACACTCCTCAAATCACAGGACATAGATCATTATCAACCCCTTTTCCTGGAATGCCTATCTTCAAAAGAGGTGGGGTAATACCTCAGCCCTTCTAGACACACACAGTTCAACTAAAGGACTTCATAGTTCACAAAATATTATTTCTGGCGATTATTCTTGCGATTACTCGTCACACGCCCCCCTGAAGTTGGACACAGGAGAGACAGTGATCCACCTATCACATTCTCTTCTGTGACCCCCACTACCATGTCATCTCATTGCAGTACCCATCTGCCTCTTTAGCAGTAGCTGCTAAATCAAACAAGGGGTCAGTTTTCTGATCATTTTCATTTAGGCAACACATGGCTATTACACAAGTTTCCATGTCATGCCAAGCTCTGAGCAAATTACTGTGGTACACAGTCTCGCTCTTCTCTCCGTCCCCTGTTGCCAACACATAATTGACATCTTGGAGATCTGGCACTATTAGCTGGGGACTTTACCAGGTATCTAATAGGTGTAAAGAATCTGCACCGAAAACACAAATATGATCACTATAAAGAAAACCAAGATAATGGTCAATCATGCAATATGTATTTATTTGATGACCTTCTTATTGGTGGTGCACCCAAAGAATTTGTGTAATACACATACAAAAATTGTTGCAAGAGGCAACACAAGACTAAAAATTGCTTTTTGGGTCACTCTTGAGAAAATAATAATTATCGAGAAATGAGTAATAGATGATAGATAAATAAAATTTAACCTTTATTATATTCCCTCTAAAAAGAGTGATATTTAGTACACTCTAATAATTTAACGCATAACTTTACACATAACAATAAGACATCAAACACTGATGTATTTGGAAGGTGAAACTTTTTTTCTCTTGGTAGATTGCTTAAATAGATCCTGAGGTGAGAAATAAATGCATATATAAAAATTAAATATACTCTAATCCTCAGGACTAAACCACTCCAAAAAATACTAATGAAAAACCTCTTAAATCTGACACAATAAATATTATGATAAGAATATATATATACGCATGTGTCAACACAGTATACTGAAACCAAAATACCCTCTCTCTTAAGCATAAATAGATAAATAAATGAAAAAGTATTACATACAAATCAAATGTGAAACTGCAATAGAATCAAGTAACCTCATTCATCAGGGGACCCTGACTGGAAATAAAGATACAATCTAGATACTAGTACAATATATGTAGATAAATGAATAAAGACATGCAATTTAGACAAAAATTGAATCTTAATATATGTAAATCAATAGTACCTGTCCTCAAAGGGATTTGTTATGTGCACATACATTTATAAATCTAATGCATATAAAGACTGAGAGTTAAACAAAATATAAGGCAGCAGATAATGCAGTAATGACCTAATGGGAGAAATGAAAAATATAATCACTCATCCCTATTGTAGCAGATCTGTGATGTAAACAATATATAAAACAGATAATAAAGATACATAATTAAATCACTTGTCCATTTGGAAAACCAGATCTATACTGTAATCATCCTTACCACATGGTCACATATGGGATGTAATACAATAGCATTCAATAACAGTAACTGGAAATATAAATCCTAAATCACCTATGTCAGTGAATGAAAAAAGTAAGGTCCAGGGTGACAAGAAGAGCGACTAACCAATTCTGCTGTCCCTTGTCAGTAATCAAACAAGGGATGAGAGAGAGGAAGAGACGCTGACCCTGGAGGAAACAACAGAAGCACTTCTGCTTTCTGGGAATTCAGCCGTGTCTAATTCCTGTTACCAATGCGGCATTGCAGGAAAAGTCACTGGCATCCACCCAGTTAAGAGAGCGCTGTGAGGGAGAGTAAAGAAGGGTACCTTGTGGCAAGTAATCCCTGTAAAAGAGGTTTGCTGGAGTGGTGTGTGTGTCAGCTGCTAGCCATGCAGCTGATCGGGAGGACGCGCGTTTCGCCTGTGGCTTGGTCACCTGATCGACCAGCCATCACTCAGAAATAGAGCACAGTGATTGGCTGGGTGCTAGTAGAAAAAAGAGACAGGATTAGCATGGAGCCCATGGTGATCAGGTGACCAAGCCACAGGCGAAACGCGCGTCCTCCCGATCAGCTGCATGGCTAGCAGGTGACACACACACCACTCCAGCAAACCTCTTTTACAGGGATTACTGGCCACAAGGTACCCTCCTTTACTTGACGAAAGTCCTAAGTATTTGGTTTAGGGTGCTAGAGTGGGGTTCAGACCTGTGAGAGTACTCGGCAGTACCTAACATAGACACAACCTTCTCATCAACCTTAGGGGTGGACCCTGAAGCTATAGCCTCCCCCATGTCTGGTTGTGGGTGAAGGATACCTTCTTCTACCCTGTACCTTGAATACGGCACCTCATTCATGCCTTCTGGGCTGTCCTGGGCCTCCAGCTCATCTGACCTGGTCTGAATCACTGCTGGTTCAGGGAGTACTTCCCTTTTTCACTCTGCCCTGGCTCCATCTCCTTACATAGTATCTGGGAGTGATCATTGTCAATCTCTAGCTCCCTGAGACCTACAACAGGAAAGGGAACTTTTGCAACCTCAATGTCAGTCATTGGAGACAAAGTACAATCAGACACATTTTTTAAAAGTTGATCACCAGCCTGCATTTCTAATTCAAGGAGTAGGATCAGCTGTGACTCTGACACACTCTCCTCCCTCACAGGATCATCTAATTGTAATGCATTGCTATCCAGCATTCCAGTCAGGTCCTTATCAAACAGCCCAGTGGGGGGCATATGGCTTATGACTGGGTCAGTGGTGTGTGACAGGATCACAAGCACAGGCTCAGCAGCAGGAAGTTTGAGGCTAAGGTTCTCTCTCTCATAGTTAGTTGGGGCTAGAATCCTTTCCTCCCCCTCATGACCTGTCTTAGCACAGAAATACATCACATACTGCGAACTATATACTTTGGCCCTGATACCTGGACCATCAGTTGCCATACAAACAGGGGTAAACTCTAACACATTACTGACCCTAGCAGATTCCATCTTGAAAACTTCCTGTCTTCCTAGATCTGCTGGAATGAGGGTCGGTGTGTGAGTGTGGTAAGACTTTGGACACACAATATTACTGTCCTCTGTGACTGCTAGCAGAACACTGCTCATTCCTTCAGGGATTACTGCACAGCTCCTCTGTGCTGCTTCCTCCCTGGTACTTACAATTATGGCAGGAGTCACATCAGACACACGTTTACACATTTCGTTACCATCAATCCCTGTACTTGTAATTTTTCCAGATCTTTTGCACCAGGGATTGGAGTAATTTCACCAGTACCATATACAGTGGGACACTCGGCTATGCCAGTAACTGCACCTTGTTGTACAACCCTGATATTTCTCTTTGAAGATATTTCATTTTCCACAAAAATGATATCTGGTTTCCCTTCCTGGTATTCCTGGCTGATTCTAACATGTTTCCCTTTCTGTCCTGCTCGGCTAACTCTTGCTTTTACAGATTCCAGGCTAGGATCAGCCTGCAGTTCAGCTTTGAAAGCATCCCTCTGGAATACCTGGTCATTGTGAGGAGTTAGGGCAGCAACTGCCCCACCCTTTCCCAAATCAATGTATGAGACTGACCTGTGTACAGGGAGGCAGGGGGGATCAGGGGTATTAACCTCTATTGAGCTGGTTTCCACACCTGCAAGGGTTAACTCACAGCCCCTCTGCACTGCTGTGGGCCGGGTCATTACTGTAAATCACACAAAAGCAATAACAATAAGAGGCGCTGCTCAAATATTAATATAGATAATTTATTAATAATTTTCAACGTTGATAAGACACGTATATATTCATTAACTAATATCCTTTCTAATAATTTACCAAATGGTCATATAATAGACATGCATGTACAAACATTTATCGCAAAATAAATCTTGATATTATTTAAAACCAATACATTCGATATATATCGCTAAGCCACATTAGCAACAATCCCTTGATATTAATAATTATAATCCAATATATATTGGCCACTCAATTTTTAATTGGTCACAACCTCCTGCAATCAATATCTCTAAAGACAGTGTATCATATAGTATACTACTCAATTAGTAATTGCTCATAATCCTTTGTTGCCAATAATGGCCACTCCAATTAGTAGTAATTAGTAGTCTCAGTCACATCCAATATTGTTAGTAGGATCCAATGTTAGTACCTAAGCATGCTTATTACTTATCATTTTTAATAGTTACCACATATGGCTTATCCCACGTTATTTCTGTGAACTTCCTTAATAATCCAAGTGATACTATTATTCACTGTCCAGATTTATATAATGTATCCAGCCAATATTTATTCAGCCTCCTCTCAATCTGCTGCCAGAGTCTCTCCAGTGCAGTCTGGAGAGGGGAATTATTTTAAATAGTCCACATCTCCTTTATACCCCTTTTACACCAGAGCAAAAACCTGGGTTTTTGCTGGGTGTACCCGGGTCGCAGCTCAGTGTAAAAGGGTCCCTGAAAAATAACCTGGGTCAAGTGACCCTGCAATCCAACCCAGGTAGCTACCAGGGTTGGACCCAGGATCGACCCAGGTAATGGTGCAGTCTAAACGGTGCAACCCAGGTTATCTGATCTGGATCATGCCTAAAATGAGCGGATTGGTGGTTGTGGAGCATTCACCTCCCACTTTTTATGACCTCACAGGTTTAGCAGGGCAGACCTGAGTTCAGTGTGAACAGGGCTGACCTGGGAGTAACCCAGATCAAAGGTGCAGTGTAAATGGGTCTGACCTGGGTCTGACCAGGGTTGGAACCATGTCCAAAAACCAAGGTCGGACCCGGGTTTTTGGTAGAAAAGAGGTATTAGAGAGTATTCTCTCACTTTACTCTGTTGCCCACAAAATGACTACAATAGCCTGTTGCATTACTGTAAATGAAGGGGTTACATTGGACTCTTTGTTGCATACAGTATTAACCTCAAATACTGATAAGGGAACAGTTATCAAATCATTTGCTAACCCCATATCACAGATATTTGCAATGTAACATGTTTCTGCCTGCCTAGATTCTGCACTGGGAATCTGCAAAGGGTTAGCTTCTGGGACAGACAGATCGGCAATATTTTTGTCATCACATACTGTTATACCCAAATTGCACTGGTCATCATAATTCACCTGGGGGAAAACAGGGTTAGCTTGTATTATGATCGCAGCATTACCAACATCAGCAATGACATCATATTCACATGTCTCTGTCACCTTCCAAAATGCAAAAGGATCACTGAGCATTTCAGGTTCTTGACACAAAGTCACAATATTGCAAGATTCAGTATGAACACATACTACCTGAAATGAGTCACATGGTGCAATAGAAGCAATAGAGATAGCAGGAACATTTGCAGGAACATATTGGGATAAGAATCGTCCAACTTCAATGTCCACTAACACATTTGTGGGATTATTCGCAGACATTCCTACCTCTCTCATAGAAATAGGATTCTGAACAATTATGTCCTCTTTAAAGACAGCCTCCCCCAGTAGCACAATCTGGGCGTCCTGTAGTGGTACGCTGTTAGTACCATCAGCTTTCCTCAGCAGTGTGAACTGGGCCTCCGGACGCAATATCTCAGCAGAATACTCCATGTTGACTGTAGCTGGTGAGGGCATCTTTTCCTTGCGGGCCACCTCTGTAGGCTGGGTGGCTTCTTCTCTAGCTTGTGAAATAAGCTGTTGCAGGCGGTGCCTTTCAGCATCCACCCGGCGTCACTGGTCTTGCCAAAATGGGGTAAGGAGTTTCCCCCAAAACCATACTTCTTTGAAAGTGGATTCAAAACACTCCTCCAGGAAGTCCAGCAGTTCCTCAAAACTCATCTTATAAGGTGGATTCAGAATCACATCACGATACAGGCTGAAGGCATTGAACTCATTGTCCTGTGCGCTGATTAGCTGCTGGATTATATCATAACGAGTATTTCTGTGGCAGGGGACACCTTGCAGCTGACATTCTTCAATCAGCTCTGCCATACTCATCATGGGATATGGATCATAGGGATTTGGTACAACATGCTCACTTTGATCCCGTGGTGCTGTCTGGGTTCTCTGGGTGAGTGACATGTAAGTCTCTAGCAGCAGGCTGATACTGCAGCCTAGCCAGCTCCAGCTGGTATAAGCGCTCTGCTTGGCGTTCTGCAGCTTCACGTTCTGCAACCTCCCGGGCAGCTTCCCTAGCAGCAGCACGTTCCGCCGCTTCCCTGGCTTGGGACTGCTGCATTAGCTGAAGGAGCAACACAAAGTCCTTTTCCCCAAAATCTTTGCAGGCGTTTTTCAAGAACTTATAAAAGGCCATAACCTCACTGGAACTAGCAAAGGTATCCGACCTTTCCCTAGTATCGGTTGTAATGTCCAGTGTCAGAGGATTTCTCCCAATAAAGTTTGCCTCAGCGTTATCCTTTCCAGCATCCTGGCCCTTATTTGCTCTAGGAGTGCTTGGATCAGCTGATCTTTGCTCTTGTGGGTGCCGACAATCCCTCTGTCCTCACATAGGTCACAAAGCTCATCCTTCTCTAGATGCTTGTACCCAGTGGCCATCATGGATCTCACTTCTTGTCAAATAAAAATAGAAAAGAAAAACCAAGAGAAGGGGGGTGGGGGACAGAAAATATTTACAACTGTATGTATTTTAAAATATTATAAGCCTTGAGCGTACTCTCCGGTCAATTAGAATGCTGATCCTATCCAGAACTACACAACTAATTGACTTAAGTTCTTATAAAAATAAAAATGATTATCCCACCGCTTACCACCAATTTGTCACGAACCCGGGCTGACTCGCAGATACAACAATCTGGATCAGCTGGTTGTGACGCCGGCGCACCGCAGTCACTTACCAAAATACACGGTTCTTCTGCCACCACGCAGCCGGTTCTCCGGAGGTCTGCGATCTCCCAACAGATTAATAATAAATCACATTCAAATGACACACAAATATGTAGCATGGGCCTATCCAGGCATGCAAGTTCAATAAGAATCACAGAGAATATGCTAGATTAAATGTTTTTAATCCAAAAAATATTTTCAAGACTTAGTTACAAAAATATTAATAAAATGACAAACAGATTATAATGCAAATATTTTCTTAAAAAATAAAAGAGAGAAATAATTCAGAGTCCCTAAGACAATTTACACTAAAGTTCTTAGCACTGCTGATGGGCTGGGGGATCTCACCCACAGGAATATCCTGATGCACTCCCAGACCTGACTGTCTGAACCCCAAGGAGTGAACATTGAATGCCGGATGGTATTCCCTTTTTATACATCCCTAATTCTTTGTTCATACTTAACAGGGTCTCCCAATCAGGTCAACAGGGTTTGAGAGTAATAGATTTCCAATACAGGGTTACCTGGCCAAACTAACATGGTCCCTGCTTTAAAGATAAGTGATGAAATAACTCACTCTTCAACTTCCCCCTTCTAGACCTATAGTAAATACCAGAATCCTTATCTTAGTCTCTATACCATAACAAGAGTCTTTAGAAGTAGGGCACTGAAGTAACAGGAGGTCTGGTTCTGGGATTATGATCTAGGACACTGACTTCAGGGGTCATAAAAAGGGAGAGTTGTTTACACATGACCTCACACTGTCAGGGATATACATCATTTTGTTACCTGAAAGCCATTCACTTGCTAATTCCAGCCCTTTCTGACCTTCACACTAAATAGCAATGGACATACCAGGTTTATACAGTCTATAAAACTAAAAGGACACACAGTTATATAACACTCCTCAAATCACAGGACATAGATCATTATCAACCACTTTTCCTGGAATGCCTATATTCAAAAGCCCTTCTAGACACACACAGTTCAATTAAAGGACTTCATAGTTCACAAAATATTATTTCTGGCGATTATTCTTGTGATTAATCATCACAGTATGGGACTCCAAACTGCCTCTTTTGCTACCAGTACTGAAAGGGACTGTCTGACATGTCTATTATGATGTTATCTCTGAAATAGTCCTCTACCATTCTGCGAATGGAGACCGTATCACACATAGTCACGGTAGAAGACATGTCACTAGTAGGCAGTTCTCTCAGGCCTGACCAGATGTCATTGTTTGGTGAGCGATCTGCATGACCAGCAGGCATTCTGTAAGGAAAATTTAGTTTTTCCTGGCAGCTGCAGAAACTGAAGGAGAAGATGATGGCGTTTCACGTGCGGCTGCAGCTGACAATTTTTTTACAAACAGCTCTTTGCATAGTTTTAGATTTTGGTCTGTTGGAAATAAAATTCACAAGGTAGGACTTAAACCTAGGATCCAGAATGGTCGCCAAAATATATTTTTCAGATTTAAATAGATTGACGACTCTTGGATCCTGGTGAAGTGAATCAAGGGCTTGATCCATCAGTCCGACATACCTTGCGCAATCGCTGTTTCAGTTTCTCCTTCGGTTTCTCCAGCTGTTTTTGCAAAAGTCTGATGAGGGGAATGACCTGACTCAAGCTGGCAGTGTCTGAATTAACTGCACGTGTGGCAAGTTCAAAGGGTTTGAGAACTTTGCACAACACGGAAATTATTCTCCACAGCGCTTGAGTAAGGGGCATTCCGCCTCCACAGCCTATGTCATAGCCCGTTGTATAGCCCTGGATGGCCTTTTGCTGTTCCTCCATCAGCTGAAGCATATAGAGGGTAGAATTCCATCGAGTTACTACCTCTTGCTTCAGCTGATGGCAGGGCAAATTTAACAGTACCTGCTGGTAATGCAATCTTCGACAAGCATTTGCCAAATGTCTAAAATGTCCAGATATTTTGCGGGCCACCGAGAGCATCTCCTGCACGCCCCTGTCATTTTAAAAAAAATTTGCACTACTAAATTAATTGTGTAAGCAAAACATGGGACTTGTTGGAATTCGCCCAGATGTAATGCTCTCACAATACTGGTGGCGGTGTCCAAAGTCACAAATCCCAAGGAGAGTCCAAGTGGGGTAAGCCAATTAGCAATGAGTTTTTCTAAGAGGTTCTTAGTGGTATGCCTCTTAGTGAAACCAGTCATACAAAGAGTAGCCTGCCTCTGTATCAGCTGTCTTTTGGTAGATGTTGCTTCTGCTGTTGCTGTTGTAGGCAATACACCTACCAGTGGGCTGTCACAGTCATGTAATCCATAGTTTGCCCTGTCCCACTTGTCCACATCTCAGTGGTCAAGTGGACAGTGGGTACAACGGCATTTCTGAGGACATTAATAAAGTTTTTTTTAATGTCCTTGTACAGACTTAGAATTGCTGTTCTAGCAAAGTGGAATCTAGAAGGGATCTGGTAGCAAGGATACAGGACCTCAATTAACTGTTGAAAACCCACTGCAGTAATGGCGGATACTGGACGCACATCTAATACCAGCATAGCTGTTATGGCGTCAGTAATCCGCTGTGCAAATGGGTGATTGCTGTCATACTTGTTTGCCCTGGCAAACGATTGTTTGACAGTTAATTGTTTTTTGGAGGATACGCTACAAGTAGTCTTCCTCCTAGTCTCCTTCTGGGATGAAGATCCACTCACAGCAACAGCAGCAGCAACAGGCATAGTCATCAAGGATCCTTCTGAGGAATCACGGATAGGAGAGGAGTCAATCATGCTTCGAATAACAACATTGGATGCAGCAGAACTACTCCCGATGACGAATTAGGATGTTGATGATGCAGGTGGTGTTGGAGATCGAAGGCACTTGGATCCCACAGAGCGGGAGCAGGTAGGTGACACTGGACTTGTTACGTTTTGAGTTTTGGAACTTGGCGACATACACTTTGATATTTGATGAATGCGCTCCAAGTGATATAACAAGAAGGAGGTTCTTATGTGGTTTAGGTCCCTTCCTTTACTCATTCATGCTTGGCAACGGTTACATATGGCTTGACAACTGTTGTCTGGATTGAGGTGGAAATAGTTCCACACGTGAGAAGTGGATTTTTTTGTCTTTTGCCCCGGCATGACAACAATGGGCTTTGGCTTTTTCAATCCATGGGCAACAGCTGTTGCCTTACTTACACATAGGGCACCCTCGGCATCAACATCCTCATCACCAACATCTTCATCATCAACATCCTCATCATACTTAGCGCTTTCAACTACCAAAACATCCTCCTCCTCCATGTGCAATTCCACAGAAGCATCCTCACTGACTACATCTGCAAGATGTTGACTGCCCTTCCCCACATTTACAGAGGGCACACAAATGTTGGAACTTGGAGGATCCTCCAGTACACTAGTATTTAGGTCTGGCTCACACATGGCAACCGCGGACACACTTGCACTCTCCTCGGGGATTTGTGATTTCGATTTCTCAGGGCATATTTGGTTTTTCCGGAGCTGTCTTACTCATCTTAACAACTTTCAATGTTTTAATGGTACCACCACCACTACTACTACTATAAGCAGAAGGGCCATCAGAATCAGCAGTCTTCATAAAGAAAGGCCAAGGCCTTATCCTTTCCTTGCCACTTCGTGTAATGAATGGCATATTGCCAATTTTTTGTTTATGTAAAGGCAAATTTCCTTTCAATTTTTTTTTCTTAACTTCAGTAAAAGTAGCTGTACCATATCGATGGCGTGACTTAAGCCCTGGGGCATGGGCCTTCATAGAGGACGAGGAAGTTGACGGTATTGCACTGCTGGCGACAGCTATAACATGTGGTTCTTGGCCTTGCTCTCCTGTCATGTGACAGCCCTCCATATTTTCTGCGGTCTTGAAGCAGTGTCACAAGCACCAATAGTATAGCCAAGGTGGAGTTACAAAAAATTCACACACGTAAACAAATAAAATAAAATAAATAAAATAAATTGACAATAGATATATATATATATTTTTATTTTTTTTGACGGTCAAGAACTTGGGCCCAGAGCATCGATTGAAGACGAATGGAGTCGGGCAGCACTAGGTTGCGTTGCTGTATCATGTGCGGCTAAGCCTAACATGCACACACACACAGAAGATAAATTGACAATATACATTTTTTTTTTTTTTGACGGACCAGATCTTGGGCCCAGATGGATGCAGCAGACAGCCGAGCTACAGCCCATATGAATGCAGCAGACAGCACAGCACCAGCCCAGATGGATCAGCAACAGCCCAGATGGACACAGCAGACAGCACAGCACCAGCCCAGAATGGATCAGCACCAGCCCGGGACACACGAGACAGCACAGCACCAGCCCAGATGGATCAGCACCAGCCCAGATGGACACAGCAGACAGCACAACACCAGCCCAGGACACAGCAGACAGCACAGCACAACACCAGCACCTCTCCCAGCCTTACACTACCCACCCTCGCTGTTCAGTCTTCACAACCGGAGTGAAATGGCGTCCGCCGCGTGGTCCCTATATACTACATAGATCATAGAGAGCCGCGAGATTTCGTCTCCATGGTTTTGCCTCGGATTGAGATCCGGGGCCGGCGGAGTAACCGAATGCACGTTCGGTTCTCGCCCCGGATCTCAAAATTCGGGTGGGTTCGAATATTTGAGATCTGAACCCGCTCATCTCTAAATTACAGTATAATTTTTATCTGCATTTAAAATGTTTGAATAATTATTTTTACCTTTCAGTAACTATGAACAAAGTACCTGCTACATTCATCTTATTTTGATCATCACATTCATTATGTTTAATCTCTATTTCATGTTTGAAAGTTAAGAATAATAACCCTATAAGAAGTAAGCGGTTTGGAATAGAACTAGTTAACTAGCCTGGAGACAGCTCTTGGCAGCCAGTAGAACATAGTTCAAGTACTGGAAATGCTGGGAAGTAAATCTGTACAAACATGCTGTGGGATGTCGAAATCTGCAGCCTCTGCTCCTCCCCTGCAGGAAGAGAAATATTTCCAGCAATGATACCAGCAGTCCAGCTATGAGACAGTATATACTGGCGAGAGGGGACACACTACTGCGCTGCCTCCTATATTCACAGGGTACATGTCACTCACCAAATATAGGTACTGTTACATCCATTCTTATTTATTTTTCTTGTGGCAGAAATGGGTGGGTGTATAGTGTATTGTGTAACTCTCTCTCACACTCTCTATCGATAGGACTGTTAGAAGTTAGAACAGTATTACAGACAGAGTCAAGGAATCTCCTTCCCATCTTCATTAATGTTAAAAGTTTTTTTAAATGGTGCCCATTTATCAAGGTGTTGTTTTTGTCTCATAAAATCATATAGAAACTGCACTTCCTGCATAATTTGTCAGTGTCAGTTTCTCAGGAAGACTCTTTTGAAAATGTGAAAGACTCCTCCAATGACTGTGATATAATCCGCAGGTTATCACCATCTCTGTCTTTGCAAGCTATATTTAGTGCATAGTAAGGAGACTTTAAATAAAAAGGAAAAATTTAATTTTGATATGGACTGATAATAATCGTGCCATTGCCGCAATTATTAATATACATAGGCCTCTTAGTGAGACCCTGCAACCCAACATTGCACGTTACTGTTTTCGATATATGTATATAGCTTATATGGTTAATATTAACTGTTGTAGTTATTAATATTAGGTGTTCTTGTAATTAAAAGCAAAGAAACAGACTAATAAGTTTGGGATACAAAGTATGTGGTTTATTTTCTTCTGTTACTGTAATTAAATGTGAGAATACACTTTGTAATACAGGTTGAGTCTTCCATATCCCAAATAATTGGGTACAAGGGTATTTTGGATATTGGAATATTCCGTATTTTGGAATATTTGCATACCATATTGAAATGTTTTAGGGCCCAAATCTAAACACAGAATGCATTTATGATTCATATACACACAGACTGCAGGTAATTTTATACAATATTTTCAATAATTTTGTGGCTCAAACAAAGTTTGTGTACATACATGAAATGTATTTA
This sequence comes from Taudactylus pleione, assembly GCA_031769625.1. Classification (NCBI taxonomy): domain Eukaryota; kingdom Metazoa; phylum Chordata; class Amphibia; order Anura; family Myobatrachidae; genus Taudactylus; species Taudactylus pleione. The sequence continues at coordinate 12,544,255 of JAUIMM010000608.1, read as the reverse complement.
TGTTTCATATACACCTTAAACACACAGCTTATAGGCCATTGTATTCTTTATTTTTAATAATTTTGTGCCTTAAACAAAGTTTGTGTACATTGAACCATCAAAAATCAAAGGTCATGCTAAAAATATTCCGTATTTCGGTATATACCATATTTTATGGACTTATTTTATGGATAGGATTTGAAAGAGTCTTTGATAAAATGTGAGAACATCACCTGTGCACTTTCAGAAATAGGAGCAAATCAAAAAAAGGTGCAAAACTATGTTGCACAGCAGGTGGGGCAGATTTAAAATGTGCATATATTTAGGGGACTAATTATCAAACCGATTTTTCATAAAATGATGCAGAAACAACAGTTTCTGCATAATTTTAAGTATCCCTACTATGTACAGCCATGGCCAAAAGTTTTGAGAATGACATGCGTATTGGTTTCAGTGTTTTTAGACCTTTTTGTCAGATGTTAGTATGGTATACTGAAGTAAAATTTCATAAGTATCAAAGGGCTCTATTTATTAACATTATTTTTACTAAAATAAAGTGAAAAAGGGTGTTTTCACACCCTTTTCACATTATTTTAGTATCACCTATAGTTATTACAGGGCAATTGGAGTAGAATTCGTAAAATTCTACTTCAACCCCTAAGTATCACTTATTTTTAGTAAGCAGATCGCATTTCCCATAATTGTAATGGGAAATGTGATCCGACCAAAGTTACTAAAAATAAATCGTAAAAATATACCGGGGAAAGCCCTGTGATAATAATGCCACCTTGAGGTGGCATTATCCAGGGTCTCCCCCGGTTACCGGACTCCTACTCTGCTCTAAAAGGCAGAGCAGAGCCCGGAGCTGGTCCCAGTGATCAGCTGTGTGGTCTAAACAGACCGCAAGCTGATACACTGCAAAAAAAATAAAAATTCACTTACCTGACTCCAGGGACCGGTGGTCGGGGCTCCGGTGATGACTCCCCTCCGGTCAGCTGGTCTCCCATGGTGCACTGCGGCCCGGTCATCAGGTGATCGGGTCCCAGTGCAGTATGGGATATCAGCTGACCGGAGGCATGGAAGACATCACCGGAGCACCGTTGACTGCAGGTAAGTGCTATTAAGGGAGGGGGTGGGGCTTAGTGTCAGGGGCGGGGCTTAGCGCTGGGGGGGTAGCAGCGGTGGCCGGTTGGCGTATGTGCGGGGCACTAGTCACGGTATTTTTTTGCGAAAATATCGTGACTAGAGTACGGAGGGGATTAGCAGGGACAGAGCTTTCTCGCAAGCTCTGTCCCTGCAAGGGATTTGTAGTAAATCCCTGTGATATTGCCTGAATTCGCAATGCGAATTCAGTCGATAATATCACACTACAATCTGCATTACAAATGCAAATAGGAAATAGAGCCCAAAGGCTTTTATTGACAATTACATTAAGTTAATGCAAAAGAGATAATATTTGCAGCGTTGACCCTTCTTTTTCAAGACCTCTGCAATTCGCCCTGGCATACTGTCAATCAATTTCTGGGCCACATACTGACTGATGGCCCCCATTTTTGCTTAATCAATGCTTGGAGTTTGTCAGAATTTGTGGGTTTTTGTTTGTCCACCCGCCTCTTGAGGATTGACCACATGTTCTCAATGGGATTAAGGTCTGGGGCGTTTTCTGGCCATGGATTCAAAATTTCGATGTTTTGTTCCCTGAGCCACTTAGTTATCACTTTTGCCTTATAGCAAGGTGCTCCATCATGCTGGAAAAGGCATTGTTTGTCACCAAACTGTTCTTGGATGGTTGGAAGAAGTTGCTCTTGGAGGACATTTTGGTTCTTTATTCATCGCTGTGTTCTTAGGCAAAATTGTGAGTGATCCCACTCCCTTGGCTGAGAAGCAACCCCACAGATGAATGGTCTCAGGATGCTTTCCTGTAGACAGACAGATTCCCCCCCTGGCTGCATGGAGGAGACAGGATCAATATGACAACCCCGCCCCTCCATGTATCCCGCGAATCGCAGCCTTATGCTACAAGGGAGTGGGGCCTAATGATGCAAGGTGCCCATCCCATCAGCAACCTGCTGCATCAAAAGTGTAATTATGGATGTATGCTGTGTGCTTGTGTGTGTGTGTGTGTTAAATTTAATGCACATTTCAAGTACAAATTGTACTTTTTTTCTTTGATGTTTCATACCGTTGGAGTTATATTGGGAAATATTCATCCCTATTTCCTATTGGTTAACTACTGGGGATCAAAGAAACCTTTATATGCTTTGCACCAAACTGTTGGAAGTAAGCATTCATGTGAGAATCCACAACATATAGTGTCCTTCACGAGTTCGGTGTGTTGATTGGAACTTCTTGAAAGTACAACCTATTGGGACCTTTTGAAGTATAATTTCTTGGAGAGGACTTTTATGCACTTATTTTCTTTTCAACATCACAACTGGAACATTTAAATGTGTTAAATAATATTACACCATTGTGATATTTTTTTGTTATTTTCTGTTTGTATATATGAATGGTCCTATGTTTTGAAGAGAAACCACTACCATCATTATTTGAAGTTGAAAAAATCTGGAGCGCAAGTGAGATTGTTTACTCTTTTTTAATTTGTATACATTTAAGGATTAGCATTTACTTCCGAGCATGCAATGGGGCCACTTCTGCAGCCAACTTGCATACAAAGCTGAGTCACCTTAGTGAGTTATGGAGTAGCAGAGGCAGAGTAGGGAAATAAGAAGAGTACACTTGGTTTATAAGATTTTAGGCATGGTACTACAATAAATATTATGTATTGTTTCTTGGTGCTATGTATAACTTTACATACTGTATAATAACTGCACACCAGTGAGCAGTCACCACTGTGCAGTGGTACATACTGTATATGTAGTTAGGGGACCAGCTTTTAATGAAAAAAACTTAAAACCATAAAAGTCATAAATCCAGTTGCTGGACAGGATCCCTCTATAAAAATGTATTACCTTCCACACTCTTCACTGGCACTTAATAGCGCTTTTATACCTAAATTCCGGGTCTGAGACAGAGGTTGGAACAGGGTTCCAAACCGGATCAGACCCGGAATTTAACCGGTGCCGACCCAGGATATTCCCGAGTCGGCGCCGTTCACTCCAGAGCTGGGTCTTCCGCCGTGGAAGTGGACGCTTAGAGATGACATAATCATATGGTGCGCTCCTGGTCATTGTGACCTGGATCGCGCCGTTTAGACTGCAGGGTTTCACGGGTCATTCCCATGTTATACCCTGCAAGTTACCTGGGTTGGATTGCCAGGTCACTCGACCCAGGAATCCAACCCTGTCCCCTTTTACACCAAGGAGCTACCCGGGATAACCCTGCAATAACCCAGGTTTTAGCTCTGGTGTAAAAGGGGTATTAGTAAGTCTCCCTTCCACCCCCTCTATTTTACTCTTACATAGAAAGCAGGTGCATTTCTGCCATTATTGGAACAGCACATCTGCTTCCTGTTTATTTGTTACTGCTAATTACTGTATCAGGCCCTAGGTGGGATCCAAAGAAAGTCATAGTGCTCTCAATCTGGCTGGAGGTCCAATACCACTGTAACTACTGATAATGAAAAGTAAAGCAGATCTGCTGCTTCTGTAACTCAGAAACACATGAAGCAAGTATGAGGTAGTCTGGCTATGACCATTAATGGATGACCATATGACCATCAATGGTTAACCACCGATGGCTAATGGTTTTGTCATCGATTGCGGAGATCCAATGGTTCTCCTCCATCAAGACAATATTTTTTTCTCATGTGCCAGGACATGAAGCCTAGCTCCACTCCCTGACATAAACCGCAAAGCCTTGCCCCACTCCCAGATTGGCCAGATGGTTGTCAATCAATGGTTTCATACCATCAATGGTTGCCAGCCAATTGTTTCATACTATCGTGGCCAATCATTGATGGTACCATCGATGGTTAACCCATGGATGGCCATACCTAGTCTGGCGGGGCAGATCTTGACTTTCCATGTGACAGAGGCCCTGATTCAGAGCCGGACACTCTGACAGAGCACTCGCTCTGAATCAGGGCCGTCCTTCTTCATTTTTAGAGCGGCCTCCTGGCCGCTCGTATAGCTGCAAGCGGCCAGGAATATGGTTGCGATGGTCAAGACCATTGCGACCATCGGGCTTGCGACGAGACCCTTGTGGTAGGGTCTCGTTGCCGCAAGCCCCGGAGTGCTTTCGGCTCTATCAGAGCCGAGAGCACTCCCACTGACATCACTTGTGATGTCAGTGGGGCCGGCCCCAGACGGTAGGTGAGTGACAGCACGCCCCCTTTGGTGGGCGTGCCTGCCAAGACGGAGGCGTTCCCATGAGAACGCCTGCCATTTGGGGGCGGCCCCACTGACATCACGAGTGATGTCAGTGGAGAGATTCCGGCTCTGTTAGAGCCAAAATCTCTCTGGGGCTTGCGGCCATGAGACCCTACCACAAGGGTCTCGTTGCAAGCCCGATGGTTGCGATGGTCTTGACCATCGCGACCATCATCATGGCCGCTCGCAATAGCTGTGGGTGGTCACCCACAGCTATGCCATCGGCCAAGAGGCCGATCCAAAAACTAAAAAAAGGCCCAGCCCTGATTCAGAGCGAGCACTCTGTCAGAGCGAGCGGCTCTGAATAAGGCCCTCAATGTCGTCCCGTCGGCTGTGCTGCACGTCAGATGGGATGATGTTGCTGACGATGGCATGCAGGTAAGTGGAGGATGGAAAGCTATACAGCAACCAATCAGCTGCTGACTGTTACTTTATAGACTGTGTAAGATACATGATAGCCAGAAGCTAATTCATTGCTATGGGCAACTTCTCTACTTTATTTTTCTCTTATAACCCTTTCATAGGCAAATGCAGGGGGGGTTTCTGGTTGCTCAGAAACCCCCCTACCTAGCCCACACCATGATGACCACAATAGAATAGCATATAATACTAAAGGTGCTGTTTTTAAGATCTCCTCATTGTCACAAATGAAATAATTACCACAACCTATTGAACTTTTAAAATGTGTGAGCCAGTAATGAATACACTTGTGCACCAACTAGGAGTTCTGGAAAACATACAGTTAAGGGTGCACTCAGGGGCGCCGAGAGGGGGGGGTGCTTACAAATTACCCGGGCCCGGGCATGCTGAAGGGGCCCGGCGGGGGCCGGGTCCGGCACCGCTTCCCCCCCTCTTGCATCTCAACATACCAGCACACGCTGCTGTGTGCTGGGCTGCACTGAGAGACTGCTCGCGACTTCTAGCTGATCGCGCCCCCCCCCCACTGGTTATGCGCCGGACTGAGGGGGCTCACTACTCCCCCCCCCCTCGCCAGCGCGCCGCGGCAAAACTTTTTTTTTACCTAAGGGGATGTGGCCACACCTCCTGCAATTAGGCCACGCCCCCTTTTTACCGGGGCCTGGCGCGGCTCTTGACGGGCCTGGGTGCACTGATATAGACCATCTATAGGGTCAATTATTAACACTGTATAATAATACACTATTTAGTGCATAAAGAGACCACTCATATATCACTACATATATGTCCAGGGCAGTGGTAGGTTTTTCTGCTGCTCCCCCAGACTCCTGGACTTGCTCAAATGATCTGGAATGATGTTCACATCTGAAATAAAAGCATTCAGCTCAGGCAGGATGGCTCTACTGCCGCATATAATGGCTTACTGTGATTGCTGGTCTTGTATATGTCAGAATTATTACATACACTATTCTTTGTATAATGTATATTATAGGTTGTTGCTAATTATGCCCTCTTCATGGACTGGCCACACTTGCTCTAAAATCAGGCATTTGGAAACCCCCCTCTAGAAATCCTGCGTTTGCCCCTGCCTTTCACACCAAAATCCCAGGTCCGACCCAGAGCCTGAGCATCTGTGCTGGATTCTTTTCTATTGAATGTACTTGTGCATTGCTTTGATTGCAGCTGTGCTGACACGAGTGGAAAATAGAGATGTGTGCCAACCCCTGAGTTTTGATTTTGGATTAGGATTAACTTTTGTGTTTTGGTTTTGGTCCCAGTTTTGCAAAACCACCCTCACGTGTTTTGGTGTGGGATCTGTATTTTCTTCAAAAATTGATAAAGCCTTTTTTGTTCCTACAGTATTATTAACCTCAACAACATTAACTTCCAGTCATTTCCAGTCAATTTTGAACACCTCACAGCTCACAATATTGTTCACCAACTTAGGCCAAAAGCTGGCTGGCTAACCTAAGCAACCAACAGAGCAGCAGCACAAACTCATGGCAATCATTTCTGTTTACAAATTAGTAATGTATTAGCAATAACCAATCAAACTAACTCGCAAGTACGTTCAATAGAAAACAATGCAACACAGAAATTTACTAAATATCATGCGTGGATCCTTGCTCAAAACAAGTAGTCGTAGTTAACAAGCAGCAAACAAAAAAAACATAAACCATGTGTAAATAGCAACAGCAGACATGAATGCCTCCTACACAAGTGCACATGCCTATTCTCATTGCCCAATCTGTATTTCCCTCCTGGGGGTGCTAGGCCACTGATGACTGGCACTCTGTGCCCATGTAAAGTATCGTTCAATCAGCCTTTTTGTTGAGCAGTTCAGCAAAATCTCCCCAATCATAAAAACAGAGGGCCTGATTCTGACCCGCTCGCGAGCGCTCGCAAGCGGGCCGATGGTGCTCTAGTGCGCATGCGCACAACGGAGCGAGCTCCGTCGTGCGCATGCGCAAGACCCGAATAGCGACTGCCAAGCCGTCGCTATGGGTCTCGCACCAAAGGGGGCGTGCTGTCGATGTTGATTGACAGCACACCCCCTTTGGTGGGCGTGCCGGGGGCGTTGCTGCCTAGACGGAGGCGTTCCCATGGGAACGCCTACCGTCTGGGGTCGGCCCCACTGACATCACTAGTGATGTCAGTGGGAGTGCTTTTGGCTCTGATAGAGCCAAAAGCACTCCTGGGCTTGCGGCAGCGAGACCCTACAGCAGGGTCTTGTCGCAAGCCAGATGGTCGCGATGGTCTTGACCATCTCGACCATCATTTTGGCCGCTCGCTATAGCTGTGGGTGGTCACCCACAGCTATGCGAGCGGCCAGGAGGCCGCTCCAAAAAGGAGCAGGGACGGCCCTGATTCAGACCGAGCGCTCTGTCAGAGCGTCCGGCTCTGAATCAGGGCCAGAGTTCTGTACCTGTGGGTCAGATACAGTGCAGGGTACAGTGTGGGTCAGATACAGTGATGGATATAGTCTGGGTTGGATACTGTGCAGGTCGGATACAGTGTGGGATGGATACAGTCTGAGTCAGTTACAGTGTAGCTTACAGTGAAGGTCAGATACAATGCACTGATATAGTGCAGGATACAGTGTGGGTTGGATACAGTATGAGTCACTTGCAGTGTAGGTTGGACACAGTGTGGGATACAGTTTGGGTTGGATACAGTACAGGTCGGATACAGTGTGGGATGCAGTGCGGGTCTGATATAGTGGGTGATACAGTATGGGTTTGATACATTGCAGGTCGGATACAGTGTGCGTTGGATACAGTGCGGGGTACAGTGTGATTCGGTTACAGTGCATGTCTGATACAGTGCAGTTTTGCAGTTTATAGTGCAGGTTGGATACATTGTGGGTTGGATACAGTGCAGGTCGGATATAGTGTTGGATACAGTGTGGGTTGTATACAGTGCAGGTCGGCAAGGCCGCCGTCAGGGGGGGACTGCCGGGACTGGAGTCCCGGCCCCTGGATGAAGGAGGGGGGGCCCACCGGCGCCTGGCTGCTTTCGGCACTGCACAGCTTGCAGCCCAAACTAACCTCGCGATCAGAAGAAAAGGGGCCCAGCCACCGGCGCCACTGGTACCAGCCGCCGCCCTGGTCCCCATCTGGAAGAGGCAGCGGGTCCGCTCGGGCCGCTCCTCCACCAACCAACATCCGTCTGCCCTGGGATGTCAATAAAGTGTGCTGCAGTGAAGTCGGCGCACGTGACGTCATTACGTCGCGCCGCGCCTCTGGAGGGAGAGCCGGAGGTAGGAGGAGCCGTGGAGAAGCTGGACCAGCGTCTGCAGTGCTGGGGAAGAGGCAGAGAAGAAACCGAAGACTTCAAGGAAATAAGGTAAGTGACAAGAAAGGTGTGCACATCGGGCAGACACTGGATCTAATAAGGGGGGGAGTGGGAAAAAAAATCTGGGCAGACACTGGATCTAATAAGGGGGGGAGTGGGAAAAAAATGCTGGTCAGACGCTGTTTCTAATAAAGGGGGGGAGTGGGAAAAAAATGTGGGCAGACACTGGATCTAATAAGGGGGGGAGTGGAAAAATAAATACTGGTCAGACACTGGATCTAATAAGGGGGGGAGTGGGAAAAAATACTTGGCCGACACTGGATCTAATAAGGGGGGGAGTGGGAAAATAAATGCTGGTCAGACACTGGATCTAATAAGGGGGCGGGAGTGGAAAAAAAAAATTCTGGGCAGAGACTGGATCTAATAAGGGGAGGTGGAAGTGGGCAAAAAATGCTGGGCAGACACTGGATCTAAAAAGGGGGGGGAAGTGGGCAAAAAATGCTGGGCAGACACTGGAATTCTGGGCAGAGACTGGATCTAATAAGGGGAGGTGGAAGTGGGCAAAAAATGCTGGGCAGACACTGGATCTAATAAGTGGGGGAGTGGGCAAAAAATTCTGGATGGACACTGGATCTAATAAGGGGGGGGGAGTGGGAAAAAAAATGCTGGGCAGAGACTGGATCTAATAATGAGGGGGGGTGTGAAAAAAAATGCTGGGCAGAGACTGGATCTAATAAGGGGGGAGTGGGAAAAAAATGCTGGTCAGACACTGGATCTAATAAGGGGAGGGAGTGGGAAAAAATGCTTGGCAGACACTGGATCTAATAAGGGGGGGAGTGGGAAAAAAATGCTGGATAGACACTGGATCTAATAAGGGGGGGGAGTGGGACAATAAATGCTGGTGAGACACTGGATCTAATAAGGGGGGGGGAGTGGAAAAAAAAATTCTGGGCAGAGACTGGATCTAATAAGGGGGGTGGAAGTGGGCAAAAAATGCTGGGCAGACACTGGATCTAATAAGGAGGGGGGAGTGGAAAAAAAAATCTGGGCAGAGACTGGATCTAATAAGGGGAGGTGGAAGTGGGCAAAAAATGCTGGGCAGGCACTGGATCTAATAAGGGGGGGAGTGGGCAAAAAAATGCTGGGCAGAGACTGGATCTGATAATGGGGGGAGGGGAGTGAAAAAAAATGCTGGGCAGAGACTGGATCTAATAACCGGGGGGGGAGGGGCTGCCTATTTTGTCAGTCCCGGGCCCCACCAATTCTGATGGCAGCCCTGCAGGTCGGATATAGTGTTGGATACAGTGCGGGTTGGAAACAGTGCAGGTCAGATACAGTGCGGTATACAGTGTTGGATACAGTGTGGGTTGGATACAGTGCAGGTCGGATACAGTGTGGGTTGGATACTCCAATAGTGAACTTACTGTGACAGCGGTGTTGGCAGTGTGGGGATGCCAGCAGTGTCAGTGCGAGAATGCCTGTGGCATCCTCAGTGCACAGGTGCTGGGGGTGTGGTGTCGGTGGTATCCTCAGTGTGGGAGTGCCGGCAGTGTGTCCTCAGTACGGTGGTGCTGGCAGTGTCCTCAGTGCAGGGTGCCGGCAGTGTCAGAAGAGCAGGGGGTGCCAGCAGTGTCCTCAGTGCGTGGGTGCTGGCAGTGTTGGCAGTGCAGGGGTGTCAGCAGTGTCCTCAGTGCGTGGGTGCTGGTGGTGTTGGCAGAGCAGGGGTGTCAGCGGTGTCCTCAGTGTGGGGGTGCTGGCGGTGTCGGCAGTGCACGGGTGCTGACAGTGCCAGTTGTGGTGTGGTGTCGGTGGTATCCTCAGTGTGGGAGTGCCGGCAGTGTGTCCTCAGTACGGTGGTGCTGGCAGTGTCCTCAGTGCAGGGTGCCGGCGGTGTCAGAAGAGCAGGGGGTGCCAGCAGTGTCCTCAGTGCGTGGGTGCTGGTGGTGTTGGCAGTGCAGGGGTGTCAGCGGTGTCCTCAGTGTGGGGGTGCTGGCGGTGTTGGCAGTGCAGGGGTGCTGACAGTGCAGGGGTGCTGACAGTGCCAGTTGTGGTGTGGTGTCGGTGGTATCCTCAGTGTGGGAGTGCCGGCAGTGTGTCCTCAGTAAGGTGGTGCTGGCAGTGTCCTCAGTGCAGGGTGCCGGCGGTGTCAGAAGAGCAGGGGGTGCCAGCAGTGTCCTCAGTGCGTGGGTGCTGGTGATGTTGGCAGTGCAGGGGTGTCAGTGGTGTCCTCAGTGTGGGGGTGCTGGCGGTGTTGGCAGTGCAGGGGTGTCAGCGGTGTTCTCAGTGTGGGGGTTCTGGCGGTGTCGGCAGTGCACGGGTGCTGACAGTGCCAGTTGTGGTGTGGTGTCGGTGGTATCCTCAGTGTGGGAGTGCCGGCAGTGTGTCCTCAGTATGGTGGTGCTGGCAGTGTCCTCAGTGCAGGGTGCCGGCGGTGTCAGAAGAGCAGGGGGTGCCAGCAGTGTCCTCAGTGCATGGGTGCTGGTGGTGTTGGCAGTGCAGGGGTGTCAGCGGTGTGGGCGTGCTGGAGGTGTTGGCAGTGCAGGAGTGTCAGCGGTGTCCTCAGTGTGCCGGTCCTGGGGTGCCGGCAGTGTGGGGGTGCTGTGTCCTCAGTACGTGGGGTGGCAGTGTCCTCAGTGCAGGGTGCTAGCAATGTCGGTGGAGCGGGGGTGCCAGCGGTGTCCTCAGTGCAGGGTGCTGGCGTTATCAGAAGAGCAGGGGGTGCCAGCAGTGTCCTCAGTGCAGGGGTGCCGGTGGTACCCTCAGTGCGTGAGTGTCGGCATTGTGAGGTTGCCGATGGTGTTTTCAGTACGTGGGGCAGTACGGGGGTGCTGTCCTCAGTGCAGGGTGCCGGCAATGCGGGGTTGTCGGCAGCGGTGTCAGTGCGTGGGGATGGGCGGCATCTTCCTTCCTTTCCTGTGCCTATTGAAGTCTATGGGCAAGCGCTTATTGGCTGAGAGCTGTAAGCCCATTTAATTCAATGGGACTTTTAAATTGGCTGCTCGAGGCAAAACCTCGAGATCTGACAGAGAAATCTTGAGGTTTTGCCTTGAATAGGGATCTGGGGAGGTCGGGGAGATCTGAGCTGTGTCTCGGATCCGCGAAGTTCGGGTGGGCTCAGTTCTCTGAGAACCCGGCCCGCTCATCTGTGTTCAATAACCATATCCCCACTGCACGTTGAACCCGGGTTATTCCTGAGTCATCCCCTTCACACTGCACCCGTATCTGCCCTGCATGTCAGTCCTTTGAGGATGGCCTCTGCATCCACAGGCAATCAACAGGTTTTAAACTTGTTGTTTTTTAACTACAAAGTGACCCTCTCTCAATTACATTTGGCACCTTGTGCTCCAGGACCCTCATCCTGACCGGTGACAAACTCTCCACTTGCCTGGCACCCTGTCCCCTCCACTGATACTTTGTTTGCGGTCCCCTCCCATCTTGCACTCTGTGCCCTTACTCTAATCTCGCCCATAACACACTTCCCACTCTCTTGCTTAAAATAAAAGATACAAGATAAATATAAAATTATATGTAAGATCAGTTTTATGGTATGGTCATCCTTTAACACTGAAATACAGAGATGTGAATAATATAGTAGTATACAGTCAGTAACTGTTTTTTCTATCACAGGCAGGCTCTGTGTCATCACATTCATTTATTACCTGATATCACATTGGGGAGCAGAAAAACTACAATGTTTGTCTATATCCATCACATTTGATGCTGCATTGTGACTCAGGCGCATCTGGCTGCAGTCCTATCATTGTTCTGTTTAAATTCTGGAAAAGTTACAGCTACTCTAAACAACTGTGTGAATGCAGCCCAGCAAATAACTCTATAAAGAAGTCATCAGTGAATGGTCAATCACACATTTCAAATGTATGCCTAGCAGCCTTTCAAGATAGGCAGTACGAATGCGCTATGATTAGTTTGCTGGGTTCAATCCCCAACATGTCCTAATCAGTGTGGAGTTTATATGTTCTCCCCATGTTTGCTTGGGTTTCCTCTGGGTGCTCTGGTTTCCTTCCACGCTCTAAAAACATGGTTAATTGACTTCTGACAAAAAATTAGCACTGGGCTCTATGGGGTAAATTTACTAAAGTGAGAGTTTGTAGAAGTGGAGATGTTGCCCTTCAAGAACATAATAGCTAGAATCTGATTAAAGGTCAACATCTCCACTTCTAAAAACTCTTCTGTTAGTAAATATACCCCTATGTGTGTGTACATGTGATGAGAAATATAGATTATAAGCTCTACCATAGGAGAATGATGTGCCCACAAGTGTCCTGTCTGTCACTGAGCTTTACTCAGTTAACCCGCTCCTGGCTGGATCTGTATCATACCGCATGTATCTGAGTTGTGCTGCATTAACTCTGTGTTGTCTCACATTCTGTTGTTCTACCTGGTTAATAAACCAAAGATCTGGTAAAAGCTATTCAACGTGTGGACCGACCTCCATCACACTCCGCTGTCACATACTTGCCTACTTTTGAAACTAGTTTAAAGGAGATTATAGTTGAGAGTAGAATGCGCCGTGCGCCATTGACAGTGTACACACATAACAGTGCAGTAATACTCAGATATACATGTAGCACGGCCAGGGCTGCCATCAGAAATTCTTGGGCCCGGAGCTAACAAAATAGGCAGCCCCCCCCGGGTATAGGTCAGAGTTGAGTGGAGCTGCGGCTAATGTGGGTGGAGCTATATCGGGGGCTGCCTCAAATGGTGAGTAAACCAGGGAAGGCTACGCATGGTGGAGGGGGCAGGGGGGTGGGACAGGGCAGGGAAGACTGGACAAGGGGGACACTGGGCTGTGAAGGGTGGACTGGGGTGGCAAAGAGCAGGGAAGGCTGGTTGGACTAGGGGGGCAAAGGACAGCAGGGGAGGGGCAGAGAAGACAGGAAGGCTTATTCATAAACAAAAAGAAGAAAAAAGATAGAGTATTTTGTATGGTGCACTCTTTGTCACTCAAATATTCCAAAAGTTATTATGATAATTCAATGACTATTAAAATAATAAATCTTTATTAATATTAGATTAAAACAGTTGTACAAGGGACACCAATACGGCAAAATATAAAAACAGTAGAAATATTCCTAAACAGGAATAAGGATGTGAATGATATCAATGATTAAAGTGAATTCAAATATCCAGTTACCGCTGTTATATGTTATCTTATATTATATATTATAGAATTTATTAGATTTCTCAGTATGGTATATCTCTATTCATAAAGACCTATCAGAGCGTATTCTGCAGTGTCAGTTTTTATCTAAACACTGTATGTGTAATAAGTTATATAGATAAGGTCTATTCTTCCCTATTAATTTTAATCCACAGTGTCGTGCCTGTTTGTGCTTCTACATAAACTGTATCCACCTGTATCTATAATTAGTTACTATTGCAATAGGGGGAAAATTGACAGATAGATTGTAAAGTATTATTGCAACAATTGTTGCCTACATCCAGATTCTCCTACTCAAAGGGGATCTATTAATACTATCTGAAAATCATTTATATGTTTTGCACATTTGCACAACCAGTTCTCCGCTTGGATTACACAAGGGAGGAAGAAAATTGACGTGAAGTGCAATTCTGCTTTACATAATATATACTGTGAGCAAGGTATCCATTTGTAGTATGTTCAATTTATCACGTTCACAACTTGTGCAGAATGCAATTATTCACCCATCTGTAGAATATAGTAGGGAGAATGTAAGAGATATACTCAGTTTAACCTCTGAGTTATAAGTGTATCGTATGTACATTTCTCCGTCCGTATGCTTAGTGCAGAGGAGATACAGAGTGTATCCGGAATAAAGCTATGGTCAGCTTTAAAATCGGTATGCCACAAATCACAGGCTAAATAATAACATTTTTAACAGTGGTATAAACTGGAAAAACCGACGCACGTTTCGCCTGCGGGCTGCTTTGTCAAGGCAGATCAAGCCTTGTGTAATCCAAGTGGAGAACTGGTTGTACAAATGTGCAAAACATATGAATGATTGGCAGATAGTATTAATAGATCCCCTTTGAGTAGGAAAATCTGGATGTAGGCAACAATTGTTGCAATAATACTTTACAATCTTTCAATTTTCCCCCTGTTGCGAGACAGCAGCAGCCGTGAGCAGTCTCGCACTGCAGCCCAGCACAAGCTGTGTGCTGAGCTGCTGTGTGTGAGGGGGGGGCGACGCCAAACCCGGTCCCCGCCAGGCCCCTCTAGCCAGCCTGGGCCCGGGTAAACTGTACCCGCTACTCCCCCCTTTCGGCGCCCATGACTTAGTGTACAAAATACACATACCTGTGTACTATTCTTAAGTTATCTGCCAGTGTATCCGGAGCTGCACCTTAGTGTACAAAATACACATCCTTGTGTACTTCATCCCTACTTTCTATACAAGTCCTATCTACTCTTCCAGTGCCTCCCCAAGTGGCATCATCGTGTACTGTGTTTTCGTCCTTTCCATTCCCTTGTGCTACTCCCAGTGTTCCCTTTGTTAGTTGTCTCAGTATATTACTCCAGTCTCTCATCACCAGGAACCTGTCCAGAGAGCCGCGACCTGCTCACTTGGTGCGACGGAAACCATATCCCAATTGGAGGGGTCACTGGAGAAAACCACCAAGTGAGTTAGGCTCCACACTTCTGGGTAGGTATCGCCAAACCTGGGTTTGACTGCAATTGGAAGACTTAGTTTATCACTCCCGTCATTTCCCTGCAAGTATCCAAAGCCCCTCGGTTTCTAACCTCATCAGAGGTAGTCACAGTACCCGGTTGTGACACATCCAAGAACAGTTTAGTGATGAACAATGCCTTTTCCAGCATGATGGAGCATCTTGCCATAAGGCAAAAGTAATAACCAAGTGGCTCGGGGAACAAAATATCAAAATTTTGGGTCCATGGCCAGGAAACTCCCCAGACCTTAATCCCATTGAGAACTTGTGGTCAATCCTCAAGAGGCGGCTGGACAAACAAAACCCCCCAAATTTTGACAAACTCCAAACATTGATTAGGCAAGAATGGGCGGCCATCAGTCAGTATGTTGCCCAGAAGTTGACTGACAGCAAGCCAGGGCGAATTGCAGAGGTCTTGAAAATATTGACTCTTTGCATAAACTTAATTGTCAATAAAAGCATTTTAAACTTATGAATGTTTGTAATTTTACTTCAGTATACCATAGTAACATCTGACAAAAAGGTCTAAAAACACTGAAGCAGCAAACTTTGTGAAAACCAATACTTGTGTCATTCTCAAAACTTTTGGCCACGGCTGTAGTTTGGCTATGGTGAATATCGGATGTTAAGGAATAGTTTGACTGAGGTGGCTATAGGATCGTAAGAAGTAGTACGGCCAGAGCCGGCCCTAGGCATAGGCATTATAAGCAAATGCCTAGGGGCGACTGGAATGCCCTAGAGGCATTCCAGGGCTCTGCCTCTGCCAGCCAGCCGCTGCCCCCACCTGCCACGCTGTCAGTGAACCCGTCCGTCTGTCCCCCCCCACCGGCGCTGCTACCCTTCCTCTCTCCCTGTGCGCTGCCATGATCGGAGCTCTCCGATCGGGCAGCGCAGTGGACGGCCAGGCCAGTCATGTGACTTGGCCATGATCCGCATCCACCCGGCCCTTAGACAGAATGATCTTCTGCACAGAAGCTCATTCTCTCCATAGGAGGAGACAAGATGGCTGCAGGAGGGCATGCTGCGCATGCCCTGCCGCTGCCACACCTCTCATGAGCCTTTGCGGAGCAGAGCTGTGAGTGACCTCACGGCTCTGCTTCCAAAATAGCCGCCGCCCGCCGCTGCCCAGCGCCCAGCCCTTGGACCAGGCATCAAGATCAGCAGAAGTAGCTGCATCTAAAAGTGAGTTTAACCAGGCACTGTAGGATATATCCCTAAAAAAAACACATATATA
Source organism: Taudactylus pleione (assembly GCA_031769625.1). Classification (NCBI taxonomy): domain Eukaryota; kingdom Metazoa; phylum Chordata; class Amphibia; order Anura; family Myobatrachidae; genus Taudactylus; species Taudactylus pleione. The sequence goes on along the minus strand of JAUIMM010000608.1, from coordinate 12,528,331 downwards.
TATATATATATATATAGGCATACCAGAAGGTGCGGCACTCAGGGCATGTCAAAAGAATGTACTCAGACACATAAAGCAAGTGCCGCACCTTCTGGTATGCCTATTTGTTGATCTATGTGATGGCACCGGGCGAAGTTCTATATTATACATGAGTGCCGGACCATACTTGATTGTATATATATATATATATATATAATGCACAAGAATGGCAGCACTCTGTGGACTTCAAGGAAATAACCACAGCACAAAGCTTAATATTGGTAAAATTATGCATTGTGCTGTGGTCATTTCCTTGAAGTCCATGTACTGCTGCACTTCTGCGTTTGTTTAAAGGATGTGCACCCTCGCCGTTTATATATTGCAGCGCTTGCCTTTGTCCGTATTATATATGTGTGTGTGTATATATGTGTGTGTGTTTTTTATATATATATTTATATATATATATATATATATATATATATAAAGTGTGTGTGTGTATATATATATATATATATATATATGTGTGTATATATGTATGTGTATATATATATATATATATGCCACTGTGATATCATTGGCGTCCACGTATAAACATTTAGACCCCCATTTATCAACGATGGTGAACACCAGCGCAATATTTAATTTAGTATCACTGTGATACTAACTAAAAATTTAATGGTATTTATGAATGCTTAAACCTCCGGTGAGGTCCTCCTCCTCTATGAGGTCCTCCCCTGGGCTGCTGGCTGCCTAACGCTGCCAGCGACAGGGCTCTGGTGTTATGCGCATGCGCAATGGTCCGTCTGCGCATGTGCATAACACAGGGAGCCGGCAGTGCCAGGAAGGCTTTGCTGAAGCCGGAAAGGCACTGCTGGTTCTCCATTTCCAGCAATGGGAACCGCATCACACTCGCCAGCTAAAAGATATTGAGAGCGATACTTGACAAACAGCTGTTTGTTAAATCCAGAAAAGATGGCATAACCCCTTTAGCGAGCACTAAAGGGGTTATGCTTCGTTGATAAATGGGGTCCTTTGATTGGTGGTGAGATTATCTGTTAGGGGGCACCAGTCAAAATTTTGCCTAGGGCACCAAATTGGCTAGGGCCGGCTCTGAGTATGGCTGTGGTGGATATAGGATGGTAAGGAGTAGTTCGGCTGTGGTGGACATTTAGCAGTTGAAGCAATTCTTTACTAACCTACTCCAAAACATCTTTCCTCTTAGTACAACTGATGTGCTAGGCCATTGTGGATGAAGTACTTTCCAACAGGACCTTTGTTACTGTGACAGCTCATTTATTTAGGCAGCATATCTGGTGTAGTAATCTATAACCACAAGCACATCTCCAATCTTTCACACAAAGGAAACCAATTAATAATAAATGTGTGGATGTGTAGATCATCATACATAACAAACTTATCTAAGAAATATATACACAGAGACAGTAAATGGAATTAAAAAGGTTGACTATTTATTAGGGGTGAGCGGGTTCGGATTTCTGAAATCCGAACCCCCCCGAGCCCCCCCGATCCGAGTCCGATCCGAATCAGGCTCGACTTTTCCCGCCTGACTCGGATCTGAAATCGAGGCAAAACGTCATCATCCCGCCTTCCGAGTCTCGCGGGTTTTGGATCCTATATAAGGTACCCACGTCGGCGCCATTTTCTCACTCGGCTGTGGACAGTGAAGAGGGAGGGTGGGAGTTAGGGCTGTGTAGTGTAGTGTAGTGTAGTGCTGCTGTTGTCCACTACTTCAAAGTCCATAGGGGCTGGCTGTGTTGTGCTGTGCTGCTGTTGTTAATAGGGGCTGTGTCCACTACTTCAAAGTCCATAGGGGCTGGCTGGACTGTGTTGTGCAGTCAGTTCTCCATAGGGGCTGTGTCCACTCCAAAGTCCTGTGCAGTGTCCCAGTCCTAAAGAGGTGCTGTAGTGTTGTCCAGGGGGTGCTCTGTCCATCAGGGGTGCTCCCCCCAAGTGCTAAAAAAATAATATATTTTCTGTGTTTGTGAATTATGTGCGCAGTAGCCGCACGTGCATCAACAAAGTAGTGCCAAGCGTGCGCCTGTGTCATAAGTAAAGGGCCGGCTGGCTTGACCGTTAAAGGGTGCTGTAACCCCCGAAAGTACACTCCAGTCCAAACCAAAAAAAAATTATTTTCTGTGTTTGTGAATTGTGTGCGCAGTAGCCGCACGTGCATCAACAAAGTAGTGCCAAGCGTGCGCCTGTGTCATAAGTAAAGGGCCGGCTGGCTTGACCGTTAAGGGTGCTGTAACCCCCGAAAGTACACTCCAGTCCAAACCAAAAAAAAAATTATTTTCTGTGTTTGTGAATTGTGTGCGCAGTAGCCGCACGTGCATCAACAAAGTAGTGCCAAGCGTGCGCCTGTGTCATAAGTAAAGGGCCGGCTGGCTTGACCGTTAAGGGTGCTGTAACCCCCGAAAGTACACTCCAGTCCAAACCAAAAAAAAAATTATTTTCTGTGTTTGTGAATTGTGTGCGCAGTAGCCGCACGTGCATCAACAAAGTAGTGCCAAGCGTGCGCCTGTGTCATAAGTAAAGGGCCGGCTGGCTTGACCGTTAAAGGGTGCTGTAACCCCCAAAGTACACTCCAGTCCAAACCAAAAAAAAAATTATTTTCTGTGTTTGTGAATTGTGTGCGCAGTAGCCGCACGTGCATCAACAAAGTAGTGCCAAGTGTGCGCCTGTGTCATAAGTAAAGGGCCGGCTGGCTTGACCGTTAAAGGGTGCTGTAACCCCCGAAAGTACACTCCAGTCCAAACCAAAAAAAAAATTATTTTCTGTGTTTGTGAATTGTGTGCGCAGTAGCCGCACGTGCATCAACAAAGTAGTGCCAAGCGTGCGCCTGTGTCATAAGTAAAGGGCCGGCTGGCTTGACCGTTAAAGGGTTCTGCAACCCCCAAAGTACACTCCAAACCAAAAAAATATATATTTTCTGTGTTTGTGACTTGTGTGCACTGTGGCTGCACGTGCATCAACAAAGGAGCAGCGCCAAGCGTGCGCCTGTGTCCCATAAGTAAAGAGCCGGCTGGCTCATTTCTTAAAGGGTGGTGTAACCCACAAAGTGCACTACTCTCCAGCAAAAATAAAAAAATATTTTCTGTGTTTGTGTGCGCTTTAGCCGCACGTATATATATCAATATAACATAAATGGAGGACCAAACTTTCTCTGATAAAAATAAAATAGGGAAAGATCAAGAACCAATTCCTACTAGTGCTGTTGCTGCTGCTGGGAGTTGTTCATCATCCCAGAGAGGAAGTAGGAACATCACTACTTTTACTAAACAATTGACCCTCCAACAGTCCCTAGCGATGAGGATGAAGTACGACAGCAGTCATCCTGAAGCAAAACGTATAACTGAGGCCTTGACTGCTATGTTGGTGTTAGACGTGCGTCTGGTATCCGACATTAGTGCAGTGGGATTTAGACAATTGATGGAGGTAGTGTGTCCTCGGTTCCAAATCCCGTCTAGATTCCACCTGCATCCTCAAAGCAGCAGCGACAAGCGTGCGTCTGTCTGTTAAAGGGTGGTGACACCCTCAAAGTGTGCTACACAAACAATTAAAATATTGTTCTTTTTTTTTCTGTTTTTGTGAAATGTGTGGGCTGTAGCCGCACCTGCATCCTTAAAGCAGCAGCGACAAGCGTGCGTCTGTCTGTTAAAGGGTGGTGACACCCTCAAAGTGTGCTACACAAACAATTAAAATATTGTTCTTTTTTTTTCTGTCTTTGTGAATTGTCTGGGCTGTAGCCGCACTTGCATCCTCAAAGCAGCAGCGACAAGCGTGCGTCTGTCTGTTAAAGGGTGTTGTAACTCTCAAAGTGCTCCAAAAAATAAAAAAATTTTTTTAATGTGTTTGTGACTTGTGTGCGATGTAGCCACACTTGCATCCTCAAAGCAGCAGCGACAAGCGTGCGTCTATCTGTTAAAGGGTGGTGACACCCTCAAAGTGTGCTACACAAACAATAAAAATATTCTTCTTCTTTTTTCTGTCTTTGTGAATTGTGTGGGCTGTAGCCACACCTGCATCCTTAAAGCAGCAGCGACAAGCGTGCGTCTGTCTGTTAAAGGGTGGTGTAACTCACGAAGTGCTCCAAAAAATAAAAAACTATTTTTTTAATGTGTTTGTGACTTGTGTGCGATGTAGCCGCACTTGCATCCTCAAAGCAGCAGCGACAAGCGTGCGTCTGTCTGTTAAAGGGTGGTGACACCCTCAAAGTGTGCTACACAAACAATAAAAATATTCTTCTTTTTTCTGTCTTTGTGAATTGTGTGGGCTGTAGCCGCACCTGCATCCTTAAAGCAGCAGCGACAAGCGTGCGTCTGTCTGTTAAAGGGTGGTGACACCCTCAAAGTGTGCTACACAAACAATTAAAATATTGTTCTTTTTTCGGTCTTTGTGAAATGTGTGGGCTGTAGCCGCACCTGCATCCTTAAAGCAGCAGCGACAAGCGTGCGTCTGTCTGTTAAAGGGTGGTGACACCCTCAAAGTGTGCTACACAAACAATAAAAATATTCTTCTTCTTTTATCTGTCTATGTGAATTGTGTGGGCTGTAGCCGCACCTGCATCCTTAAAGCAGCAGCGACAAGCATGCGTCTGTCTGTTAAAGGGTGGTGACACCCTCAAAGTGTTCTACACAAACAATTAAAATATTGTTCTTTTTTTTCGGTCTTTGTGAAATGTGTGGGCTGTAGCCGCACCTGCATCCTTAAAGCAGCAGCGACAAGCGTGCGTCTGTCTGTTAAAGGGTGGTGTAACTCTCAAAGTGCTCCAAAAAATAAAAAACTATTTTTTGTATGTGTTTGTGACTTGTGTGCGATGTAGCCGCACTTGCATCCTCAAAGCAGCAGCGACAAGCATGCGTCTGTCTGTTAAAGGGTGGTGACACCCTCAAAGTGTGCTACACAAACAATAAAAATATTCTTCTTTTTTCTGTCTTTGTGAATTGTGTGGGCTGTAGCCGCACCTACATCCTTAAAGCAGCAGCGACAAGCGTGCGTCTGTCTGTTAAAGGGTGGTGACACCCTCAAAGTGTGCTACACAAACAATTAAAATATTGTTCTTTTTTCTGTCTTTGTGAATTGTGTGGGCTGTAGCCGCACCTACATCCTTAAAGCAGCAGCGACAAGCATGCGTCTGTCTGTTAAAGGGTGGTGACACCCTCAAAGTGTGCTACACAAACAATTAAAATATTGTTCTTTTTTTTTCGGTCTTTGTGAAATGTGTGGGCTGTAGCCGCACCTGCATCCTTAAAGCAGCAGCGACAAGCGTGCGTCTGTCTGTTAAAGGGTGGTGACACCCTCAAAGTGTGCTACACAAAGAATAAAAATATTCTTCTTCTTTTTTCTGTCTTTGTGAATTGTGTGGGCTGTAGCCGCACTTGCATCCTCAAAGCAGCAGCGACAAGCGTGCGTCTGTCTGTTAGAGGGTGGTGTAACCCTCAAAGTGTGCTCCACAAACAATAAAAATATTCTTTTTTTTCTTCTGTCTTTGTGAATTGTGTGGGCTGTAGCCGCACTTGAATCCTCAAAGCAGCAGCGACAAGCGTGCGTCTGTCTGTTAAAGGATTACATCGGTGACAGCATCCAAGTAGGCATGTCAGACAGTCCGTACCTGTACTGGCAGGAAAAAGAAGCAATTTGGAGGTCCCTGTACAAACTGGCTCTATTTTACCTGAGTTGCCCCCCCTCCAGTGTGTACTCCGAAAGAGTGTTTAGTGCAGCCGGGAACCTTGTTAGCGAAAGGCGTAGGAGGTTGCTTCCACAAAATGTGGAGAAGATGATGTTCATAAAATGAATGATCAACTCTTCCAGGGAGACCAGCCTCCAGAACGTACAGAGGGACCTGTGGTTCCAGCAGGGACGAATTAATACTCTGTGAGGATGAGGATGTACATAACACTGAAGAGGGTGAGGAATCTGTGGATGAGGAGGATGAGGACGACTTCTTGCCTCCGTAGAGCCAGTTTGTGCAGGGACAGATTAATTGCCAGCTTGTTTTGTGGGGGCCCAAACGAACCAATCATTTCAGCCACAGTTGTGTGGCAGACCCTGGCGCTGAAATGATTGGTTTGTTAAAGTGTGCATGTCCTGTTTAGACAACATAAGGGTGGGTGGGAGGGCCCAAGGACAATTCCATCTTGCACCTCTTTTTTTTCTTTGCATTATGTACAGTTTGGGGCCTAGTTTTTCAATGCCATCCTGTCTGCCACTGCAGTTTCACGCCTAGATGGGTCACGTGTTTGTGCCGCCCACTCGTGTCGCTTAGCATAGTCATCCAGCTACCTCGGTGCAACCTTTTGGACATAAAAACACTATTGTGAGGTGTGAGGTATTCAGAATAGACTGGAAATGAGTGGAAATTAAGGTTATTGAGGTTAATAATAGCATAGGAGCAGAAAAACCTACAAATTCTGTGATTTTAGCTGTTTTTATGCTTTTTTTCAAAAAAATACAGATCCAAAACACAAAACCCAGAACCCAAAACACGGAAGGGTGGTTTTGGCAAAACCAATCCAGATCCAAAACACGAAGAAAGATCCAGATCCAAAACCAAAACACAAAACACGAAAAGTGGCCGGTGCACACCCCTACTATTTATTTGAATAACTGTATTTTAAAATTATAGGCAAAAAAGTATAACCTCTAAACAATGCAGCCCAACAATGCAAATTAAACATCAAAACACTGCATTGCAGGCGGTATCCGCACATTGGATTCAAAACCCAATCACAAAGTTCAAACCTGCGACTAATACTATCCCATCCAAAGATGGACAAACTGCCCCATAAAGGTGGTACAGTATTTCCGCACAATTTCTAGAAGGTGAGTGCACAGAATGCACCAACTGCTCCCAAGCTGATGAGCTGTACAGTACTTTCACGCCAATGCCAGATTCTGCAGAAACAAAAATGCAGCCCTCCACCATACAAAATCTTAGACCACCTGACCTATGCTATCTAACAAACTGTACACAAACAGGACCAGAAACTCATCTATAAAATACACCACATCGGGCCTATAAAGCTGTTTATCCCAGAAATGGATCAAGGGATGTTGCACCAGCAAACCACCATGTGCCAACCCAAATTTAGCCACTGCAGCATTAATTATTTTTCTATCTTCGTCCAAAGCACCATGGCAATGCTGCCTAGAAATAGTAATGGATCACAGAATAGTACAGAAAGACCAAGCACCCATTATGAGAAGAAGGTCTGACACTATGTAATGGCGTAAATCAAGGGCTATCCTAGAGCCACGGTCATTCCCACCCAGATAGATCACCAAGACTTTGGGGACACCAAACTGCCTTGCAGCTGCCAACAACCTGGGTTTGAGGAACACACAACGAAACCTAACCGACACAGGACATCGTAGCCTTTCCCTGGCTGCGGTAGAAAGAGCCACTCAAAAGACAAATTAATGAACTACAATCCATACGACCAGAGCATCAAATATCAAACCTATAACAGAAGGTGAATGAGAAATTAGAAACAAAAGTTAATATTTAAAAATTAAAGCTATATTAAAAATGTAAAGTTATATTAGAACAATATGGAAGTGCCAGTGCGCAAAGGCAGGGAACTGGGGGGTTATGCTGTGGGATTGCTCAGGAAAAAAAATATAATAACTCGGCAAGAGTTGAAAAACAAAAACCTGCTGAGGGACTGTATTTTTGGGCCGACTTAAGTCCATCTAGTCAGGCAAAAATGTTAATTCTTGAAGACTCTAACTGTTAAAAGTGTTGAGTTTTGCCTGAGTAGGATGGACAGGGGAGACTAAAATGAAAGGACAACAATGGAGACAGACCAACAGGACCACAATGAAGACAGCATTAATCACAAACATCAACCAGGTGAAACTCGCCTAATATAGCACAACAGTGCACTCTACCCAATACAAACTTCTAAGCAAAGCATGGTGGGCAATGCTAATTTAGCAGGCAAACCCAGGTCTGACACTCGATAGGAGACATGAAACACCGTGGAAAGCACCAACGGGAATGTTGAACTTCAAATGTGGAGACTGCAATATCAGAGACTGCCAACAGTAGTCGAATCAAAAGGAGGATATCGATTGGTCATCTCTTATTGACCGGATGAGGGGTGGAACAAGCCCAAACCTTAAGAGCCCTAACAATAATACAACTCTTAGTAAGTTCAGGGCAATCGCATATAACCTATAACATATACCTATAACATGTAGCGCTTTAAAAACAATGTTGAATTGCATGCAGCACAACACGATTTGAGCAAGCAAGCAACAAGGAGGCCCATTGACCGTTAATATCATGCACTACCCCCAGGTTGTATCTAAAGATAATACTCCTATCGTGCAACTTGCAATCCCACAGCTGAAGTGTAACCATAATGGGAAAAAGCTCCAGAAGCATAAGGTCTCTACTAAGGCCTCTGACAAACCACTCTGCAGGCCAAGGGACAGAGCACCAGGCCCCATCCAGGTAACACCTGAACCCAGAGGATCCGTAAACAACTGCAAATGGGCATTGGTAACAACCACAAGAGCACACCATTAAAGTAAGCAAGAAAAAAAACAAATAGAGAGGTCCCTTTTGATTTCTGCAGTGCTGCAAATAATGGTGTGACCTATGGACACCTGCAGTGGTCCTCTCAAGTTTGCGAGAGAAAACTCTTCTCATGGGGATAACACGGCAGGTTAAGTTAAGCAAGCTCAACAGAGACTGAGCCTGATGCAAAGTGACCTTCCCAGCCACCAAGCAGACATGAATAGCATCTTTTAACTTTAGAATTTTGGCCCTGATTCAAAGGCGCTCGCTATTTGCGAGCGCTCGCTCTGAATCAGGGCGGGCCGTTTTTTTTTTTACCCACAGCTTTAGCGGGCGGCCAGGCGATGGTCGCAATTATCGCGACCATCGGGCTTGCGACGAGACCTTTGTGGTAGCGTCTCATCCACCGCAAGCCACAGTGAACTTCCTGCTCTAATAGAGCAGGAAGTTCACTACTGACATCACGTGTGATGTCACTAGGGCCGCCCACAAATGGCAGGCGTTCCTTCGGGAACGCCTCCGTTTGTGCAGCCACCCCCACGACCCGCCTACAAAACGGGGCGAGCTGTCGATCAACATCGACAGCCACCCCGTCTTGTAGCGAGCCCCGGAGTGAGTGATTTCTCACTCGCTCCGTGGCCCGCGCACGCCGCGCGTGCTCTATGGCTGACCATCGACCCACTTGTGAGCGCTATGCGCTCGCGAGCGGGTCTGAATCAGGCCCTTTGTCTGATGACAGGCGACAACAAATGTCCAAGGTATCGATTTCGATACCCAGGTACTACAACAAAATCACAGGGCCTGCAGTTTTGTTGCGGGTAATAGTTACCCCAAAAAAAGAAAGAAGGGCCTGAATCTGTCATCCATGCGAAAGCCCATGTACCTGAACCAGTTAGGATGCAAGGTAATAAACGAAATGCAGATTTAATGTCTATCTTGCCCGGCCCGGACAAGCTTCAGCACCTGATCAAAAGATTGATAAGCCACAAAGCAGAGCTCCTGCAAAACGGCATCATTAACTGATATGTGCCTAAAATACTCTGGCGTCTTCTTAGGGATGATGCCAAAAGAGGACAACACTAATTCTGCTATAGACTGAGAAAAGAAGGGTCCGATCATGTGACTCAGCAGCACCTCTTTAAAGGTCCTTCTCCTTAACAACAAGCGGTAGCTCACTCGCTGACCAGAAGAGTTCTATGGAGAACTAACTGGCCCAGCTGAAACAACTGGTAAATGAAAACCAAACTCAAAACCAGCCCATAACAGATCGGTCACAACTCTATTTGGATACCACACTAACCACTTGGCCATTACATCCAAGTTAACAGGGTAGAAAGCTTTAGCTATCAGCCCTGGATCAAGCTGGCTTCCTGGAAGCTGGGGCAGCAACAGGTCTTGAGCAGCCAGATACGGGGTCGCCTTCCTCAACACTGCTGCCCAAAAGGACACGAAGCACTTACCCATACTGGCGGTAGAGGGTAAAGTGAGTGACCTAGAGCCACACCTATAAATTTTTGCACCCAAATTCAATAACTGAGAACCTGTCCTGCTTACAACAAAACTCTATCGTAAACAGGCCAAGCAACTCCTTTACCCAACCTATTCATGCTATCCATAAGGTGGAAATACCTGATGATGTTCAGGGGCTCCGCGGGCTGTATCTCCAAAGAGCATGTGGAGAAAACAAATATCCCTGCCTGCAAATTGGAATAGGACTGGAAGACTTCCAGGCCTATACTACCATTGTGTTTCGTAGCCCGCAAATCTTTCCTAATTTTTTACATGAGGGAGAACATGTCAACATATCGCCCTTTAAAATCTAGTCCCTAATGCAAGGTTGCAGCCCATGCAGAATCGCTGTGTTGGTGCCAGCGTATCAAGCAGCGCATTGCACAAGTGGCCGAGCAAGGACACCGCACACAACGATCCCGTCTATCTGCCTGGTAAACTTCTATGCACATTGCCGTGCTTTGCGTGCGCTCTGAGAGGGGCTGGAGTCACTAGAATCATCAGATGTAGAAGAACTAACCTCAGGATTGCTATTCTGCTAATATGCATGCAACGCAGTTGCCAATATCAGCGGTGATATGCAAATAATTGCATTTGCATTGCGATCACAGCCTAACAAAAGGACGCCCACTTCCCCTTACTCACATAAGTATACTTTAGCAACATAGCAAAATAATCGGTAACATTGGACCTTATACGCACAGTTAAGGCAGGTCAGACCTCACTCAGGAATTGCTAACTTCAGCACACACTATGAGGCCTCAGGCTGTGTATGGTATCGCAGTGGCTAAGTTATGCACGCCCCTGCAACAGCGTTGAAACGCACTGGCACTCCTGCGTTCGCCCGACCACCCCCCCCTTGTTACCACCCAGAAAATGCACTTCCTGTCTATCACTCTGCGAGGTGTCTGCGTAGCCTCTGTGATCGCAATAGCTAGTTCGCGCACTGCATACGCAGAACACAACAATCGACAATCGGCCGATTGCGTGCGTATTAGCAACTGCGATCCTTGCTGAATCAGGCCCACAGACCCAACTGAAGTGTTAGCAGGAGGAATCACTAATGCATGAGTACAGCCCATGGAGGCAAACCCTTGCAAGATGCTATTGGCCAGAGGTACAACGGGAGTCAGTGGCGCGGATTGCGTAGCATTAGGGATCAGTCACCAAAACAGGAGCAAAAACAGTGGCCATGTTAAAGATAAATCCCATCAGAGCAGCTGGATCCAGGGATGAAGACACAGTTGAAGCAGACATCTGGGTAGGTGGGGGAGCTATTGTAATCTGTCCAGCAGCTGCAGCCTGTGAAGCAGGAGCATCCAAAGGCGATGAAATGGTGAATGCAAGAAGACAGGCTGCAGCAGCATGAGCTGCAGTAGCAGGTCCAGACTATGAATGGGTTAAGCCTGACAACTCTGAAGGCACTAGCTCCGCCCCCACTGACTCACAAAATGGTGCCTGCCTCTTCTGCTAATGGAGGCAGGCCCACTGACATTAATGGCCTCCTCACAAATAGGGAAGAGCCCAGGACCCCCCAGGGAGGGCAGGGGGTTAATTTGTGCTAACAGCGCCAGCATGCCGTGCTCGGCTTCTAGCCCCAGCCACAAGTGGCGCATGGCGCCATGACCACCGCAATTCTCCTGACTGGTGAAGAGCTTTGGTCATAAGGCTCAGCAGCAGACGCCACCCTGGCAACTCCCACCAGCTCCTGCATTCGCTCAGGGGTAAGGGAGGAAGTGGGCAGGGGGGCACACAATGTGGCTGGGCATGACAAAGCAGTGCAAGTGGACAAATCAAAAACAAGGCAATTGAAGAGAAAGGGGGGAATAGAGTTGAAAATAAAGAGTATGGGAAAGAAAATCGAGAAGATAGCAAGTAGATACAGTAGCAATAGTACACAGAAGTCAAAGGAAAAGAGAACAGGTAGAGCAGGGACAGAGGTAATCCAACACATCTGCTATTATATTACAGCACAAGTGATTCACATTCCTAGTTAATTTTTCTTCAGGAAAAAGGCCCAGAATCTGCACTCCAGTATATAAATAAACTTTGAATTTAACCACACCCCTAGCTATCTAATAGGTTTAACAATGTGCATGTGATCACCTCTCAAGCCAACCCATCAGTGTTCTGGTTTAAGCCACTCCTGGCTCATCCAAGCCGTCCGTTATTCCTCCCTATGTATGTTCCGCTGTATAGACAAGAGTGATTGGACACTGACAGCAAATAGATCAACAAGATTTTATTGACATCAGTACTTTGTAGGTCCACCAAGTTGCAGTGATTACTGCAGGCACTCTTCTTGTCAAACTGTCCACAAGTTTCTGGACAACAGCAGGCAATATGTTTTGCCATTTCGTCTTAAGTACAGTGACCAACTGTGACACTGAAGAAGGTCGGGTCGGCCTAGAAAGCTCATGTTGCTCCTATTCGTTCCAGAGGTTCTCAAGATGTCCACTCTGAGCTGGCCAGTCCATTAGAAGTTACCGAATATTCTGCATACCAGTCCAGCGTCGCCCTTGAAACATGACAGGTACCGTAGCATTGTCGTCCTGATAAAAACATTTGTTGTTTCCGTAGAACTGCCACAATGTAGGGAGCACAGAATTATCGAGAACATCTCTATACTTCTCAGAGTGACAGTGTGATCGCATTGGAGCCTTCGCGCACTGCGATGCATGCGCAGTACGCAACACTTGGCCGCCTGCGTGCGTAATCGTAGTTGGGATTCATAATGAATCAGGCCCTATGACACAGATACTGATACAGCAGCAGAGGATAATAGGAGAACAGAGAGCCTATTTCCTTTCCCTGTGTGCTCTTCAATAGGCCAGCCCACTATGTAAATTACAGGTATATTTGGCACATTTTACAAAGACGATCTGCCAGTGTTTACGGGCTCGGAGTAAAAGATTAATTGGCCAATGTCCTCACATTAGATATATCTTTGTTCAGCGTGTATGAACATCCATCATCTGCAGATATATCTGCACATCGGTTGATCTGCAGATATATCTTTCAGGTGTGTACCAAAGGAATGCATATTCAGCCACCTTAGATAAACACATGGTGGTATCTGCTACTGTGGCTTTTGTTCTAAAAGAACCAGTTCTGCTAGTATTGTCTTGTGTCCATCTTCTATATGAAAGGCAGGTAACCATTCTGTTATCCAAAGGTCAGTTCAAATAAACATGTAAATTGGTAACCTCTAGCCCCCGTGCTCATACATTCATTCGAAACACATTGGAAGAGGACATATGTCTTTTGGCTGTTGGGTAAGGCAGTGATCAGGACTCTAGACGTCAAGGATCATAAGTATATTTTAATGTTGCAACTCTTTAACAAAACCTAACTTTCCTAACTATAATTACTATTGTCTATGCCATGCAAATCTACATAACTACTGTGTTTTTATATTTTTATTACTCTCTAGAAACAAATAGCTGACTTCAGTATTATTGTATAGCATCAGAATATACATACAAGTGTAAACATGTGCTGCATTTGACAGTGTAATTGCACATAAATATATATATATGTGTGTGTGTTTGTATATTTAGGTACGTATGTAAGATTTTTTATGTTTGAGCAGGTATGTGTTTGTACTGTGTAATACTGTAAATGTTGCATGATCTTTGTAAGTACTTTATATTATTTAATGCGATAAAAGGACTGAATTTATTTTTATAAGGAGAAGTGTGGGTTAATTTAAAATCAATCTAGTAACAGTAGTATGCTTCTAATAGAAACAACATTGATGTTGCTTCGATGTTCTATTGTAGTCTAAAGTCTGTATTCCCAGCAGGATTTCCGTAGTTTGAGCTTTAGAAAATGAGTGTGATGTAAACCTCCCCAGATTGCAAGACTGCTATTTGGTAAATATACCCTCAAACTCCTGACTAGTTAATTTATAAAAAAAACCTCCTCCAATAGTTCAGCATTGAGTGATGAAAACTGGTCTATTTTCCTTAGGGAGTACAATGTTAAGCTGGCCATACACCTACACGACCAGCATAAAGGTGCCCACACACATACCGATATACTTACAATCAGACGATGTGTCTGATATCTCTTGAAACTCTCCCCGGCAGATCAGCATACGATCTGCACACGATATGCTGTCCAATCTTCATCCGATCTCCTGCAGCCAGACTTTTTTATAGTGCATTGTGTCCTAGATTGTCAGATCTGCTGTACAGCATGGCAGATCTGACGATGCGATGTGCGACCTGCGGGGGCGCGCATCGCATCGTGATTGTGAGTGGAGACTCACGATTTGGGCACAGTTTGGCTATATTTTACACGATCTGTCGTTCCAATGTGTCGGAATCGGCCAGATCGGGTAAAATATCGCTATGTGTGTGGCCAGCATAAGATCCGATTCATCATACGATTTCCCTCGACTCCCCGGAGCTCCCTGGCAGTCCCGGCAGCATGTTGGTTGTTTTGGTTGACAGTATCTGTCGTAAGATCGATCCTGTGTCTCACAGGCTCATAAGGGAGACAGTCATTGAAATGACTTGAATTGCTGCACGATGGATCGCATGAACAAAATAAATGGCACGATCTGCACACGATACGATGGAACAGATGGGCTGCACATCTGATCATAAGATCCGATTCTAGAAGCTGCGGGAGCGCGCATCGGATCTTATCTTATTAAAATAATACACGATTTTCACAAGATCCATCTTATGACTCATTGAAAATCGGGCAATCGGCCCGAAATCGTGCAGGTGTATGGCCAGCATTATTGTGAACTTAACCGTGTGGCAACAAAGGGAGAAATAAAGCCGAAAAGGAAATCATGATTATCATTACTCTGCTCCTTATGTATATATGGCCTGATTCAGTGTTGTGCACAAACCCATACAAGCACTGAGCAGTGTAACCTATTGTTCGTTATGGTTTCCAGACAATGTACTTCAGAAACTACTCATTATTGACTAAGCTGGCTTATTTGCCAGTACCATAGATATTGGCAAATCCATTTTAATTATGCTAATTAAACTAAAAACATTTCATATAAGCTCTTGGGTCAGTGCTGTACTGGAGCAGGAGATAACAGTTACTGAAGATTGTCTTTCCACAGTAAGTTCAGTTACAACATTCTACTGTAGAACAGTGCTTTATTTATTTAAACCTGAATTTTAACTGCACTCATAAGATCCGATTGCGAGTCGGACTCTATGTCGATATTCACGCAAATATTCAGTGTTTTTTATCTGTCCATGCGTGAAAGTCGCAAAGCACATGCTACCCACAGTGTTGACGTACAAGTGGCCATACTTATTGAGATGCACTGTCTCAGAAATGTATTGGCCATTCCTAGGTGGTGACTTGAAGGTGGCTATTCAGATGCTTGGAAATGTACTGTCTTATGGGTGTGTAATGGTAGTGCTGCGGACGTGTTGCTGAAGTGGTTGCGAATTCAGATGCTCAATCGCTTACATCATAGGCCATTATTGGATGAAGATTTTGCACCAAGAATGGTGGATGGTGCAAGTTGCGATGGTGCATCCGACTGTTACACCTAAAGACGACCAAGTGGTATTGTAGCATATAAAGAACCATAAAGTGGGCATCTCAATCTATGCACATTCAGCTACAAAGATGTACTTGGCATAAAGTCACAGACTCGACTGTGGCAACTGCGGCCGGATTAGACAGACCCATAGGGTGTACATACTTCAATAACACCCTGTAGTATTTCAGGTGTCAAATATTATTTATATGCATCTATCTACTTGTAAAGTTATCAGATGGTGGGATGCTGTAGTGAAGGGAATCATTCATTCGTAAATGTACAGTAGAGTTCTACCTGTTGTATTCAGAATTTTTTTTATTTGATTCTAACCTGATAGCAAATGCGTATTTTGTTATGTCCAATGTTTTAAAAGGGTGTAAAGCGTATCCACTAGGCGATTAAAATGAGCGACTGAACGATAACAACATTGTTTAATTGCTCATTAATCGTTCACAAATCGGGCATGAAAATGTCGACAATGACCAGGGATGTGCGCTCCCGCTGGTCATTTTCGACATCAATCATCGCCTGAACATGCTGGTCAATCTGCCAATAAAGACAGATTGGCCATATTCAGGGATGAGGGAGGGTGCTAACACTGAACGACATATCGTTTAGTATAGGCACTGCAGGGGATGAGGAACGACTGTACGATTACAATGTTGTATTCGTACTGTCATTCCACTATCTGCTAGTGGATACGCACCTTAAGTATATCTAACATGCATGATGTAAATCTGGCACATATGCTATTGCAGACCTATATGAATTTTACGAACTTTGCAATTTTATATAAGAACAGATTTTTTTTTTATTACTTCTGAAAATTTAGGCACAAATTTGTTCAACCTCAACATCAGCCCCTAAGTCTGTTATATGATGTAGCTTTCAGCTGTTGGGTGGTATACATTGCATTTGCAGTTCTTTAAACCACAGATATTTTCACAGTACCCTCCATAGAATACTGTGCTGAAGTTTGTGGTGAAATTGATTAATTTTAATACTTTACATAACTTCAATGAGGAACATTTATGTTTCCATTGATATATATATGTCCTTTTTAGATCATTTTATCAGTTTTGGTAACAGAATAATTTATCTTTTTAATCTTATTAATAACCTGGTTTTACACGTTTATCTGCAATATTCACTACAAGTTTCTATGTAATCTTAAGACTCTTAGTGAAAACTATTTATTATCAGTTATTTATATAGAACAAATATTCTGCAGAGCTTTACAGAGAATATTTATACATTCACATCAGTCATTGCCCCAGTGGAGCTTTTGATCTATGGGCTTGATTCAGCAGAGAATGGAATTGCAAAGCTGCAACACAAGTGGCTTTGCAATTCTGTCCTGCAAAAATGCAAATGTAGCAAGAGGTGCCTGACACCATCTTGCTGTATCTGTGATCCCAGTGCTGCAACTGGGGTCGCAGCCAGGGATCACCATCACTATCGGTCGCGATGGTTGCCCCTTTGGTCAGGTTGCGGTAGCTGAAGCTTACTGCAGCCTGGCCGTGTCATGTAAGCCTGCGAGGCCAAGAAGTCTGCATCCATGGACGCAGATCCTGGCCTTGCCACTTCCAGAAAACGGGGACGACATGCACCACCCCGGAAATGCCGCTTGTCAATCAGGCAGAGGCATACGATCCACGGGACTTTTACCATGGGTTTACTACATCGGAAATTGCCACGGACAGGGATGGGAGCTCAGTGGTTTTACAGCCTGACTTCGCTGTTAGAGCTCTCCCAGCAAAAAGGACGGTCCCAGTGCCATAACATCATTGCACTTTCATCGTTAAGTGCTGGCTCCATATTGGGATTTATGTGGATCTTGCCACTTTATCTGCATGCCACAAGTGCACATCAGAACAGTTACAGTACCTGCTTACCAGTGGCGATTTTAAGCCGCAGATTCACCTCTGACTAGGCAGGAGCAGCATTCCCACTGCACTGACACTGAGCCACTGTGTCTGCTTATTTTTCCTGATCAGTTCATTATTTAGCAAGACTGAAACATTATATTTCTGCAGGATTGCAAAATCCAGACTTGGATGCTATTGAATATACCCTATTTTGCACTATACATCACAGTGAGACTTTGATATATGGGTGAGACCCCACTCCTCTTTCCACAGTATCGCTAGCCGCTCGTTAATTGGAGTCTTACCTATTTAAGGCTATTATCCAGCATGTGTCACTAGCCGATATGGTTATAGAAGGCTAATATTTATACTTAGATTGTGGTGAAGATAATATACACATTGTTTTTAATACATTCCCAGGAGTGTCATTGATATAAATGTGTATTAACAACACTGTACAATCAAAATATATGTATTTTTTTAAATAAATGTAATATACGTTATTTATATTCTACTGGTATTTTGGCTGAAGTGTGCAGTGCCACCCACTACCTTTTTGTCAGAGTTACACAGGGGCCAGTGGCGGAACTCCTGGAGACAATGGAGTCATTTGCCGCCGGGCTCCAGCCCTTAAGCGGGCACCTGGTTCCATTGTCCCCAGGGCCGTTCCGGTCACTGCCATGGAGATGGAGCGCCGCTGATCGGCGCTCCACCTCCAGCGGCGTCAATACGGGGGTGCAGACGCACCCCCTATTTGCCAGGCGCCCGCTGAGTGTATTACCAGCGGGCGCCCGACTCCTTCGTTCCCCCCTGCGGTAGCCGGAGGAACGGAGCTCAGTGTGAGCTCCGCTTCCGGGTCCCGCAGTGCACTATGGGAGTGACGGGGGCTTACTACTGGGGGCATTACTGGGGGCTTTCTACAGGGGGCATTACTGGGGGCACTACAGGGAGTTTACTATTGGGGGTTTACTACAGGGGGCTTACTACTGGGAGCACTACAGGGGCCCTTAGTACTGGGGCACTGCAAAGGGGGACCACTACTGGAGGTACTGCATAGGGGGACCATTACTGGGGGGCACTACATAGGCGGCACTACATAGGGGGACCTCAACAGAGGGCACTGCACAGGGGGACCACTACTGGGGGAACTGCATAGGGGGCCGGCAGCTGGGGCTGGCATAGGTGCTGGTTGGGTGGTACATTTTAATTTGGGGGGGGGGCACCAACATTGATCTTGCCTCCGGGCACCTGGGATGAAGTTACGCCACTGACAGGGGCCTGCGTGCAATTTCGCAAGACTTATTCTGCACATGCGCAGAATGGGTCCTGCACATTCGCAGATTCCTGATAATTGTGAACCTGCAGTCAGCAGTGCACTGCTGAATCAGGCCCTATATTCCCTACACACATACACACTAGGATTTATTTTTCGTTTGGATCTAATTAAACTTTAAGTATATTTTTGGATTCTGGAAGGAACCCGAAGTACCCAAAGGAAACCCACTCAAGCACGGAGAGAATATACAAATTCCACACAGTTGTGAGCAGTGGTGGGAATAGAACCCAAGACAATTATTTGTTCTCTTAGTGATACCTTTACTTCCTATTACATATAGTATACATAATCTTAATGGATGTTGAAATCTTCATTCATTTCCTTGTACTAATTACATATTCTATATAAATAGCTGCATGTATTACATTTAGGTATGTAAACATACTGGATTTGTTTGGTGATTAGATCTAAAGGAATTTCCCAGGAAAATATTTGATACTGTGAAAAATAAAGTACATACACCATTATACAATAACCCCCAAACTTTCCTGCCAAGCGTTATTCTGTTCTGTGTTGTTCCATTGACTCTGTCCTGTTTCTGATTTTGTTTAAATACAGCATCTACTCTACAGAACACTTTAAAAAAAATGTAATTTTATTATTAAGTGTATTTTTGCGCTGATGTGATAACAGCGCCAAGGGTGTATCTCGGGGTCTGAGTGCCTCTGGCAAAGTAAGGGTCTGGCGTCTGCCTATGTCACTCCAGGCCTCAATTGTGCCTCTCCAGGCTCCCCCTGTGTCACTTCTGTGTTTGCTTGGTACTGTGGAAAATCGACCTTCACTCAATACAGAAACTATACTGCAGCTCTATGCAGTGATGTAGTACAAAACCAGTCTCCAGAACATCAGAGCTACCTATTTGTAAAAAAATGTATTGAAGCCCAAGGTGCATGCTCTAATCATCCAGTGCATAACTGTGCTGGGGCATGGGAGTTTGAATCCTCTCCAAAAGGAGAAGGGCCATATTTCTACCCATCTCCTCAGAGCCAAAATGCCCCATTGAGAGGAAAAAGGAATCTTCAGATCCCCTTTGCCAGAGCTTGGGGGGGCCCCTTGACATCCCCCACCCCTAGAGCCAAAAGGCAAATGTGAAAAACATTACCTCTTCATTGAAAGAGAGCTCGCCAGGACAACCGTTAACTCTTGGTCTGTCCCGGTAATATACATTTTATAAATAGTAACGATTCTAGCACTGGACAAGCGGCAAGATATATATATATTTTTTAAATAGATCCCTAATTCAAAGAAGTTAAAACCCTAACCGTGTTATATAGTATTTATATCACATGTTGCCCTTATATGTATTGTACCTAACAAATTAAATTTATTTATGTTTTATAGGTCCATAAAATGATTAATCCACAGCTTATTTTTATAATTCATATTTTATCTCTGATGTATTTGCCATCATACAAAGCAGGTAAGTGCAAATTAATATGCATGTTGAAATTATAATTATAAGTACTATTACAAATGTATTTTTTGGCAACATCCTAATAGCCATTCAATGTCTACTAAGCGGGATATTGTATAAGTTGATAGAAATTGTAAGGTGAATCTTAAAATGTCTAATGAAATAGGTATTTTTCATGTTATTTGTTCTATTAGTTCTTAAATATTTATTTTCTATTCTTCCTCAAGAAATATAGATGATTTTTTTTAGTGGTCCTCTGTTTACAGTGATCCTCTGTTTATGGTGGGCCTCTGTTAGTCTTCAGACAAGATTGAGCTAGAAATAATACATAAAAATGAATAACGTACTGTCTTTGCTATAAAAGTGGTGTTTTTCGATGACATTAACTAGATCACGACGAACTTTTACTCATTAATCAGAAAAATTACAATATAATTTTATATAGAAAAAAAGCAAGTAATTTCCATTCATTGTTTTTAAAAAAAATTTTTTTTAATTATCCCTATTGACTGAACTTCATCTGCCAGCCTTCCGGTATTGGGATTGATCCGCCGGGCTGAGTTCCGGCGGTCATACATACCGATTCCAGATATTCCCCTACTCAAATCACCCACATACCTTTTACATATATTAAAGAGCAGCACGCACAGGCACATTGATGCCTCATGCATATTTAAAGGTTCATGCCTCCCACAACACCCTGTGGCTGCAATTAGTGGTGTAATTAGAGCTTTTTTGGACACACTGCAAACATTGCATCCTAAGCCCTTTGATTTCCTAGAGCTTGCTAAAGGACAGTTTATACTGTAAGTTATCACAGAAGAAAAAAGCATATCATTATTTTCATACAAGTAGTACATTGTAGTGGGTAAATCCAAGTAACCGGCATGATTATCTCTGACTCTTTAGTCAATGTTACTGTTAAAGATTTTGGTGTCTGTGTTTGTAAAATAGCAAGGTTATTGGGTTGTGGTGTAGAATTGTAATTGTAATATTAATGTGAAAAATCACATCTGTGCCTGTGTGCAAGTCAGTTCCTGATTATCGGCAAAGGTGTATAGTAAGTGTAATATATACTTACCTGTTCTTAAGAATGTCTGGGAGACTTGCAAAATTCAGGGTGTCCTCCCGGACAAGCAGTAGAAAAGGGCACCGTCCCGGAATTCTCCTACTTACCTAGTGAAGTGGGTGGGGCAAGGGCTTTATGACATAGAAGGTTAAAAGCTGGTGTAGCTGTAATGCAAATAAGTATTATAATTGACATAGGGCAGGATGCACTATGCTGTAAAATCCGGACAAACCTCCAAAAATGCTGTTTTTCTGAGTTTTGCCCGCATTTCCAATATGCTATTTGCTTTTCAGAGCTTGGACCCGATATGCAATACCATATATAGATTATACATGATTCAGCTCCGGGATTCAGCGAGGGGGGTTGCTGGATAATGACGTGGTCTTTTGGGTGGGGCCAGGTGATCGCGTGATCATGGCTCTGCCACCTCTTCACAATGCCGAAAATATTGGCATTGTGAAGCACAGGGCGGAGCTACGATGATGTGATTCATGCACTGACTGGCAGACGGCTGCGTATGTGCAGAAGTCCCCACTGGTCTGCAGATGATGGTCCTTCATATATACTGAACGACCATCATCTGCTTCTGGCCGCGGGTCCCACTGGCCGGGGTGTGTCCCACCCTCCTCCCAGCAGCCTCTGCTGCATGTGTACGGGTAGTCGTTAAACCGCCCGTACACACACACACAGCACGATGCCCCGATATATCTGCCATTGGCTGTGCAGCACAGTGACACGATATGTCTGTGAATGACATCGTACACACGGCCCACGGGCACCAGATATATTGGTCAATCAATTGATTAGCCAATATATCTTTCAGTGTGTACCCTGCTTAAGATTTATGTCCATTACTTAGATAAACACAATGCTATCACCACCTTAATCACAATGTAACATAAGTGAGGACGTTCTATTCAAACATGCTTTCTCTCTCTTATCATGAACACAAGACAACACTTAACAAATACAATTAACTTTCCTTCATATTTTCCTTTTATTTTTTTACATATCCCTTTTTCTTCTGAAAAGCAAATTAGCTTGCTTCAAACATGTAAAAACAAAACTGGTTTCATTAAGTGTACACCTCAAATCTTGTCACAAAGGGGTTAACATCTAACATTACATCTGGCACTTCTTATATTGAGGCAATGGTTAGAAGGATTAACCCATAGCCTGCAGTTGCAGTTAGTGATTCACATAAAGCACTTCAGTCATTTATCCATTTAGACAGAAATAGACTATTTCTGTGCAGAGCACATAACATTTTTTGTTCTCTAGTTGTGAGCAGTTGACCACAGGTATTTGAATTTTGGAATTTTGGTTAAATACAAATTCAAACGCTAGAAATCAAAAAGTAACAATTTTGTTAGGAAGATGTTATTATCAAATAGCTTAATAGTGTCATGACAAAATAAAAATCATACAAAAAAATAATAATAAAAGGTTGTCCCTGTAACAGCAAAGTACCGATGTATCAAACCTTCTAAAAAGGACAAGTAGAGAAGTTACCCATAGTGACCAATCAGCTTATAGCTATCCTTTTATAGAATGTACATGATATTGTAGCTGGAAGCTGCTTGGTTGCTATGGATAACTTCCCCACCTGTGCTTTTTAGAAGGTTTGATACATCTACCCCTAGTTGTACAATTATCTCTGTATGATTGTGACCCCATATACTATGTTTGAGCCTTTTTATTCTGCGTTTGTTTCTACCACTTGTCCACTCGACCCAGAGAAAGGGCACATCTGCACGCGCCCGAAAAGGAGTGTGGCTAAGGAAAAAGAGGCGTGTATTTAAGACGCACCCCCTATTTGTCACTGTTGGGGCTGTGACCGGCACTTACGGACATGCCAGGCTGCCCCCAAGCGCTGCTGTCAGTGTGAATGGATGCTGGGCACATGCGCCCAGCATCCATTCATCGGCAGGGAACCACTACACCACAGTTTTCCCCACCCGCGGGACACTGCGAACAGCGAGTGACCGGCACCCGCAGGCTGTATTTAAGATGCGTCCCCTTTTCGTTACTCTTGGGGGGCGTGCCCGGCACTTACGGACATGCCGGGCTGCCCCGAAGCGCTGCTGTCAGTGTGAATGGATGCTGCATGCGCCCGGCATCCATTCACTGGTGGTGACCGCTACACCACAGTAGTTTAAAGGTGCCTATCCACTAGAAGACAGGCAAAAGACTGCACGATTATGACATTGTAATCGTACAGTCGTCTGTCAGTCTGTGATGTGCCTACACTGAACGAGCAGTCGTTCAGTGTAGGCACAATCAATCATCTGCAAACATGCTCAACCTGACGTTATCATCAGGTTGTCCAGCATGTTTGCATGATGATAGATGTCTAAACGACCAGCGGGAACATGCATCACTGGTAATTTTAGACATTTTTTAAACACTCTGCAAACGCTTTTCAAATGATTATCGAATGATAACGATATCGTTATCGTTCAATCTCTCATTTTAGTCGTCTAGTGGATAGGCACCTTTAGAATATTGCCCCTATTTATTAAAATGCAGTAATAAGGCTGATATTCTATTGCCAATTAACTCATTCTATCATTAGATTCTCAGCTGCCTCTTCGACACTAGCCTGTTTTACTAAACAAAAACTAACCACCTCACCTTGCCATTAGGAGGAACATGAGCAGACTTAAGTTCTAAGTTTCACTTAGTAAAATAAATAAAATTATTCCAAATATTTAAAAAATCCAATTACCTGTGAAGGGGGCTGTTGCGACAGCATACAAATGCTGGCAACGGCACCCCAACTTGCACCCCTTGTGGCCCCCCCTTCTTGTGCCAGACTCGCACATCTCTGTACACAGCCCTATGGGGTTGCAAACAAAATTCCACAAGTCCAGTAGAACCGTAAGTGCAGCATACAGCCGCACTTACTCGCGCTGCGATTCTACCCTAGGAATCCTCCCACATTTACTTTCTTCTGTTCAGACTTCTAAGCTGTATTCTGTAGGAGTCAGTCTTTTTTCTTTATAGCTCCCTTGTATGGATGTGAGACTTGCTGAGATTGAGGGAGAAAGACGTTACATGTTGATGGGACAAGACAGAGGGAGAAGAGGAGGAGACGGAGAGGGGTAGACAGCAAAAGAGGCCACAGAATGGTTCATTTTGATGGCATGAAAAACAATGATGGTTTGAACCATCAATGGGCACCCCTGGCTGGGACACATGACTGTGGCGGGTGAATCAGAATGAGGGTGGGGAAGTAGTGTGTGGCAGGAGGCAAGGCTGCATGAAATCAATAAAACTTAGATGAACTCAAAGCCTGTTCCACATACAGATATTAATTGGTGTCAATTTATAATCACACCTGCAGCACATAAAAAGAGAAACTGTCAGCCTATTAAAGGAAAGGGGATGTAGTTATGAGACCAGCGGCAGTGGAATCCCGACAAGGGACTTAAGATAGGCGTCTAAATACCGACGCCTATCTTAATTCCGACGCTGGAATCCAGGAGGATACGTACCCGAACGAAGGCAATATCCCCTTTAAGAGTGATAGTTTTTTTTTTTTGGTTTCTTTTTTATTATTTTAAATAAAGTAGGCACACTTTATGGGTTTTTTTGTACGGTATTTAGAGGTCTGCCTGATGCACCATCCATGCTACTGTATGTATGTATGTATGTATTGTGTATTGATTTACACATAATACATTTGTTTTGTAGAACTGTGTAAAGATGATGGAGTGGAGTTTGAAATAGAGTATGTTCTGGAAGACCAGCCTGTTTTTGTCACCTGCCCACTACAATACTTATTAAATGAGGACAATTTCAATGTAACCTGGTTAAGAAATGGCTCACAGAGTGAAATCACCTCAGACATACAAATGAGACTTCATCAGGATCAAAGCTACCTTAAGTTTATCCCTGCAATGCTGAATGATACAGGCTACTACTCATGTGTGCTCAGGTAAGACTGTTGTCTGATAAAGCAGACCTGCTGAGAGCTGCGGCGGGCCCGGGTAATAGGGGGTGTGGCCTAATCGCAGGAGGCGTGGTCACGTCCCCCTCCCGGTAAAAAAAAAAAGATATGCAGCGCCGCAAAGCGGCGCTGCGCGCTGGGGAGGGGGGCGCTCTGTGCCCCCTCAGCCCTGCTCAAAGCCAGGGGGTCGCGATCAGTGTGATCGCTCCCCGCCACAGGCATAGGAGACTGCTGTGGCTGCTGCTCAGCAGCCACGAGCAGTCTCCAACTGCAGCTCAGCACACGCTGTGTGCTGGGCTGCTGTGAGGGAGGGGGAGCGGCGCCGGACCCAGGCCCCCGCCGGGCCCCTCAGGAAGCCCGGGCCCCGGTAATCTGTACCCGCTCCCCCCCCTCTCGGCACCGCTGCTGATAAGTGATCAATGGCGTGTACAGTACCAACCTGGGGTTCTGTGCAAACCTTTGCCATGAAGGCCAGAGCTGCTAGTATAGTGTTCAAGAGATTACATAGAGCTAATCTGAACAGTATCATCTGTAAATTGTTTTAAGCAAATCTGTTTACTAAACCTTTTATATATTGTATAAACAAATGCCTCCTTTGTTGCTAGATAAACAAGCAAATAGGCATTTTCAGCAGTGAGATTGGAAAATAACCAATTTTAATTTTGATAAATAGGTTTCACATTTACTATGTTGTTTTCTGTTTATATGTTGGATCTCTGTAAATTCATAAAACATATTGTTATGGGGATCTAATCACAAAATAGAAAATATTGAGAATATACAGTATCTAACATCTATATTTGCTTTACACTAAATAACAAACCCTATTTAATATACTGTATGTTATTTTTAACAATACATTAGTAAGTTGTTAAGAGTGAATATTTACTTCTAGCCAAGTCAAAAGTGACTGAATACATTTTCTTTATATGTTTTCCCCCCTTCTGAATACAGAAATTCCACATACTGCATACAGAGGCTTAAAAAAATTGAAGTGTTCAAAAATGATGAAGGCCTGTGTTATAATCATACCATAATGTTCCGTTATATACCAATTATGCAATCAATTCTTACAATTGAATGTCCAGACATGATGAAGTATATCGATAAGAGGAGCACACCGATGAAATGGTTTAAGGTAATAATAATTATTTTTTAATTAATTTAAAAATACATGTAACTGTGTACAGTGCACATGTCAGTGCTATTGTAATCTTTGAATGTATGTGAATAAGTGAGGAGTGGGCAAATTATTTATTTCTGAGGTGTAGAAATCGTAATATAATTTACTGTTCCATTTGTTATCATGCATTTCTGAGAAGCTTAAAAAGAGAAGGGAACTCTCAGCTGAATAGCAGTACAGTAGCAGTATATATTACTAATGTCGCAGGTGTCATGTCAGCAGTGGGACATATATATATATATATATATATATATATATATATATATACCCCCCATCTGTCCCACTTTTGGCAGAATAGTCCTGATTTTTTACATTTTTTTGTTCCGCATTCAGGACATTTGTGTCCTCATTGCATGTGGCATAAAAATTTAACTTTTCACTTTAAAAAGCATCCGCCACAGGAGTGGCATAACCTATAGTGTGCTGTGTCCATGCCTCTGCCGAGACCTGCAATGTTGAGAGGTATGTATATCTGGTAGAATCCTGGGATGTCCTCACAGAATGCTTTTCATGCATTTCTGTATGTTTTAAATAGATACATTTAGCTAATGAGATGCTACAGTATCAGAGAAAATTGTATTTTTGCTCCATGGGCAGCCTGCTAAAATAGTTATTTGGCATATTGCAGTTTTAAGGGGTGATACTGTATTTTTTCTAGTTCCTTTCTAGTTTTTCCAGTGACTGACTATATATTGTATTTCTATACAGGAATGCCAGCCTTTGAATCTAGACAATGACAAGTATAAGGTTACAGGGAACTTATTGAATATCAAGAATGCAACTTTGCAAGACAAAGGGAACTATACATGTGAAAGTACCAACATATTCAATGGCAGAGATTATAAAATCTCAAGGACAATTGATTACTTCATTGCAGGTATTTATGAATACATATTATACAACGTTAATCTGAATTGACCAATTATTTATATTATCTTAAAAAAAAATCATATGATACGGTAACTATAAATGATATGGCAAACACCAGACAGCATTCTATACAGCACCTGCAGCTTTACATGATATGTTTCTTAGGGCCTGATTTAGAGGTGGACGCAGATCCCGATGTGGCTGCCACCCCAAATGTCACAGCCGCTGGGTTTTGTATTGAGACGCCCACTAGTGGCTT
Organism: Taudactylus pleione; assembly: GCA_031769625.1. Taxonomy (NCBI): domain Eukaryota; kingdom Metazoa; phylum Chordata; class Amphibia; order Anura; family Myobatrachidae; genus Taudactylus; species Taudactylus pleione. Next base: position 12,500,820 of record JAUIMM010000608.1, on the reverse strand, counting down.
ACACAGATGCAACATCAGTAACCACTGCATACAAATTCACAGGCATAGACACCCCCTGAAACATGCGTGACTAGCATGCGTTTGAGACACCACCTTCCGTTACCTCTGACAAATGCTCCGTGCTTGTAAATTTCTCTGCGACCAAGTCTTCTCTATGACTGCGGTTTTAATTACTTAACACCGCAAACATTGGCATTGTCACAACTCCTGGGTAGATAATGGATACAACCCGTATTTTGGGAATTTGGCGAGACCTATTTCTGAGGCGCGGAGTCTAATTTGCCGGTGGTGTTTACCAGGGACCCTCGCAAGAGCGTATGGACTTGGCTGCGTCCGACACACAGGTCACTGCCCTCAGAATACGTTCCCCAATACTGGTGCTGGTGAACTCTGGATGTAACGGAGGAGACTTTCAGCGTAGTTAAAAGACCGGGTCAGAATCAAACGGACAAGACCGTACCAAGGACGTATTCAGGTCACAGATAGCCAAGGTCAGAACCAGATTACCAAACACAGTACCAGGGATTAGACACAAACGGGTCAGGAACAAAGCCAAGATCAGGAAGAGACTTGCTGGAGCTGATTACAGCAGGCTGAGATTTATGGTGCATACACACGGTCAGACTTGCTAGATCAACGATGAACAATTTGAACGATTTTAGCAACGATCTCATTAACGATGAACAATTTCTGACAATATTTAAATGAATGAAATCGTCCAAATCTGACTGCAAACAGTCGATTTCAGATATCGATATCTGACATGCGGGGACACGCATCATTCGTCGATGCATATCAACAATGTGAACGATGTAACGATTTTTACACTCGTTATCGTTCATATCTTCCAGAAAATCTGACCGTGTGTACCCTCCATTAGTCTCACCAAGGAATCCTCTTATCAGTGCAGCTGGTGATTGCACTGGGCTGGAGAATAGGCAGCAACTAAGACGTTTGCTGAGTGAGTACTCTGTGAAACTTGCTATTTCTCTGACTAAAATCCAGCAGCACAGGACACAGGAATCACGGGGGAATAGCAACTGAAGATTTGGGCTAGATAGCAGCAATGGTTTACTGCACATAGGAGCCACAGAATAGCAGTATCATAAGGAAGCAACTCTTTGCTCTGGCACCAGTGGGAGTTCTCACAGGAGGTATGAATCTGCTGTAGGTCCCTGATAGACTGCTAAGGTCAGCTGAGGCAGGAGCACTCCCACTGGAAGAATACTATCAGCTGACATAGTGCATGATGGTGATGTCAATGTATAGTTCTCAAACAAGGTCAGACAGAAATCCTGACCTGCAGCAAAGGTAAGTCACACAATTTGTGCAGAATGTGACAGGCATCCTCTGTCACTCCAAAAAAAAATAAGAAAAAACAGCGCTTACCCAGATCAGGAAAACAAGTATTTATGCAGCAGTAAAAAAAGAGGTATTTGCTACCTGTTGACAACAGTACAGAAAAGGCAATATACTGCGCCTAAATAGCCCAGTCAGGACATCAATTCAAATTAATTCAAAAACACATAAAAAATTAATAGGTTTAATTACCCGCACTTATGGTCAGAAAAAGTACATAAATTTACAAAGACATAAATAATATTGGTATTTATGTCTATGTAAATGTATGTACTTTTTCTGACCATAAGTGCAGGTAATTAAACCTATTAATGTTTTACGTGTTTTTGAATTAATGTCCTGACTGGGGTATTTAGCCTCTGTCACTCCAGCCAGTAACCGTGCAGGGGCATCCGCCATACAGTGGATCATGCAGTGTGTACATGATGCTATAAATCGTTACATCACATCGCTGGGTTGCCTGGTCGTTTTGGGTGTGTACCCAGTTTAAGAATAGTACTAACCCTAGCGGTAACACTAACCCTCATGGAAATATCAACATTATGGCAATGCCAACACTTCTGGTGTCGGCACTTTGAAAATGCTAACATTAATGATGTCAACATTATTTAATTATTCTTGACAAAGGGCCAAATTCAGCAGTGTATGCAAGTCCTCTGCTGAATGCAGATTCCTGATTATCGGGATCACACACAGGACCCGTATGCCTCTGCCTGATTGACCGGCAAATGCGTTTACGGGGCGGGTACGGCTTGTGTTCCCGAAAATGGAGGCAGAGACGGTCTGCGTTCCCAGAAATGGGGGCATATTGCGTCCATGGATGTAGATTCCTGGTTTTGCAGGCCGGCCAGCCTGCGTAATCTGAGGCTTACTCAGCTGGCCTACGCCATCCAACATCGCGACCAATGGTCGCAATGGTGATCCCAGGTTGTGAACTCGGTCGCAGTACTGGGATCGCAGATGCAGCAGGAGGTGTCATGTCCCATGCGCTGCATTTGCATTTTTAGCATGGACAGAATTGCAAAGCTGCTTTCGTGCGGCTTTGCAATTCATCCTTATCTGAATCAGGCCCAAATAGCGTAATTATTTTAAATATTTAAAATATGTTACTTTAACTTTAAAATGCCATATTAGAGAATATATCATAGTATCTGAATAAAGTGTATCAGGTATAGATGAAGTATGCTTGTCATTGGAGTACACAGTATTTCAGTGTTATTTTATAGTCTTATAGTCCCATAGTAATAGCAATCTTCCATACCATATGTTAATGCTGAACTTTTATGCTAATTGAATTTGAGGCACATTATTTAATATTAATGAATGGAAGTTCTGAACAAAAAAAATACCAGCCCAAGAGATTTACATAGATCAATTGTTTTTATAGATAGATATAAAAGTATTAAAATGTTGGCAATTAGAAAAGGACCATGATGGCTTTTACACTATCTTAGGAAGTTATGTTTAAAGTACCCAGTGTTGACATCAGTCCCACTTAACAGGTGCTAACCTTGCAGGTACTCAATGCAATAAAAAATGAATGTAAAATACACAAATGCATATAGCATAGTCTATTTTCAAATAACTGACAGTGACCATGAAAAAATGGGGGAAAACTGGAATACCCCAATGTATCAACAAGAAAGGAGCAAAGTAAGGCGATGGTCAGTTATAAGATTTATTAAAAAATGGAAAACAACATCCAGTTAAACAAAACAAACATATAATTGCACCTAATGCTGGCCATACACGCTACAATTATCGGGGCGATCCGCCTGATATCAGCGGATTGCCCCGATAATTGTAGCGTGTGTGCGGGCGACCGAGGGTTAAATATTGCTCGGTCGAGCATGCAGGATTGTCCAGCATGCCCGTCCGATGTGATATTTACCCGGTAAACTGTCGGCCGCATCGGGCAGTGTATGCCCAGCGAGGCCGACAGACAGACATTTCCTACGGAAGGAACAGGGAAATGTCTCCTCCCCCGGGGGCGGAGCGCGGATGTCGGGCTATACACTGTGAGATTTCTCTCACAGTGTATGCCGGCGACATCTGTGGCTGGCAGCCGGCCAGATAAAATGTCTGTCGGTCTGACAGACATTTTATCTGGCTGTGTATGCCCAGCATTACTAAAAAATTGCCAAAAAATTGGCACAGCACATTTTGACTCCTTAGGAAAACCACATTCTATTTCACTACAATAATAAATATGCATATGAGTAAAAATAACTAGCTAATAGGACTTTACTATACCAATGCTATGAGTTGAGCCAAACCAGTGGCTTAATTATTTCCAGTCGATGTTAACAGTCACTCAGTAGCACATAAGAGGTTAGTTCTGCTTTCATGCCTCAATTAGCAGCAGGACAGTGTTTGGCTACTAGCAATTCATAAGCAATAGATTTATAAGAGTCCAGCAGCAGACGTAGCTAATTGTTTCCAATAACATGTTTTTTTTAATGACAAGCAAAAATTGTAGTAAAGCAAATTAGTAGTTCAGCAAATATTTTGCAAGTAACAACTTGTAGCAAGCAGATATTGCTAGATAAGCTCATCCGATATACTCAACTATTGGTGTTTCTTTAGCTATAATCAGGCTGAGCTTCAGTAGATAGCAGACAACAGGGAGAGTTATTTTGTGACAGATGATTTTAATATGCATGCATGTAGCAGTTCAATTTATAACTACATCCTTCATAGTATCCACATTTTATGCCTAGACTCCATTGAAACTCTTACAATCCCCTCAGTTCTTAAATCCACAAGCATGTTTCTAATGCCAGCAGGGTCCAGGTCCCAATGGGAGGTTGATACTTAAGCCACTGGTGTGGCTAAACTCACGTTGACCATTGCTATAGTGAAGTCATGTCTCAAAATTACTCATACATGTATATACAATAGGCTTGGATTGACCCACTGCTGTTATAAGGAAAACACAGCTGGACATCACTGCATGTGGGCCCACCCAGCAGCCTGCTTTCTACAACAAGAGCTAGATCAGGGGTGGGCAATAAGGGGCCCTCCAGCTGTTGTTCAACTACAAATCCCAGCATGCCTTGCAACACTTTTAGCATAGCCAAATAGCAAAACTGTGGTAGGGCATGTCGAGATGTGTAGTTGGATGCTTGGTTGGTTGGATGCTTATAGCCCACCCCTAACCTACTGTAGATGTACACCTACAAGGTTCCAATTTGATGAATAGCTATAAATTTGAGAGCGCACTACGCATAGTGTGTACATTAGAACTAAAAGTAAATTAAGAATCTGGTGTAGGAAAAGTTCCTAAGAACATCTGATTAGCTGTCAGAATACTGGTTTGTGTATGTATACACTGTTTTTTTTTTTTTAGGAGCCCCACTGTCCAATCTGCTTGCTGTTGCTAGGTAGGAACCCTAATTCCCTAGGACAGTATAAGTTTGCACATCATTGACTTTCTGTTTTCAGGCCACTGCGCCTTATTGTACCAACATTTTCATGGATTATGGTGCATTCACACGGTCAGATGTCCCTGGTCGATTTGAACGATAACAATATCGATATATCATTATCGTTCAAATCGACCAGTTTCTGGCCCCTACGACCAAACAATGGTCTATGCGCAGGCACAGATGGTCAATATGGATATTGAACATCGCCCGTGCATGTAGGCCAACCTGGTCGATATCGACCAGGGTTAGCCTGTTTACTATAGGGACCCGCGATTGTTGATCGTGGGTCATTATAGTAGTTGGGGGGGTTGATGAATGTGTTGGATGTTCAATATCGAACATCCAACACATGCAGGACGATCAGATAACGATCGTTATCGTTATCTGATCATCTCCAATCTGACCGTGTGTACCCTCCATTAATGTGGATGTGTCCTACTTTCACTGGAATGCATTTTGATTAGTCCTGGTGCACTTTACAGAGGAAATGTCTTCATATACACACATAATTAAATGTAAAGAAAAACTAAAGTAATGTAGTTACATTTGAATAAAAACTGTTACTTTCATCCCAGAAGTTGTTTATAATTGGTGAATTATAATATGGGATCAGATGTTCAGTAGAATATTTTGTAATGGGGAAAAAAAATCAAATAATAAAGTGTATTTGGGTTGACTGACAAAGACTCTCCCATTGGTGCTGCTATCAGCCTATCAATTGCTCTCAATACTAGGAACATATTTTCAGCTCCGGGCTCCATAAATTGGAAGGCTTTATCTTTCAGTGCTGGATCATGCCTCCTCCCCAGTTACTGGATTGGTCACTCTAATCTTCAGGGGGTTGGAATGTATGCCTACAGATGTGTCCACATACATCGAGCCTCCTTGTGTGTTAAACAGCCACTCTAGTCGCGTCATGCCGTGAAGCGACTTGGTAGCGCTCAGTGTCTTTTTGTGTGACTTTTTCCCTTAAATGTGTCAAGGTATGCCAATAGGATGCAGAAACAGCTTCTGCTGATTAAAATGATATATCAGCATGCCTATATTCTGTGTGTGACTGTGGGTGTAACTGCATGCGAAATGCCACGTTACAGTTTGACAGCCATTGACACTGTAACGTAGCATTTTGCATGCAGAAATAGCCACAATCACGCACAGAATATAGACACGCCACATATCATTTTAATCTGCAGAAGCTACTTGTGTGTCCTATTTGCATCGCTCTTTGAATAAGTAGCATTTTAAGGGAAAAAGTCTCATGAAAAGACGCTCAGCGCTACAGAGTCGGACGGCGCTCACGCCTGGTGTAATGCGACTTCCAGCGCACGGAGGATAGATGTATGTGGACGTATCTGTATCTCTGTGTCTAATCCCTTGCCTGCAGCAGAATATGTTGTCTGAAGACATTGAGGACCTGATTCACAGCGCTCACAAGCAGGTCCATGGTCCCCATCTGCGCATGCGCCGCCTCAGGCGTGCGCATGCGTGGGACCTGTACTGCGACGGCAGCTCCATCACAACGGGTCTCGCTACAAGCCGGGGTTGGCTGTCAATGTTGCTTGACAGCTCGCCCCGTTTAGTAGACGGGGAGGGGGGTGGCTGCACAAACACAGGCATTCCCTTAGGAACGCCTGGTGTTTGTGGGCGGCCCTACTGACATCACTCGTAATGTCAGTAGTGGACTTCCTGCTCTATTAGAGCAGGAAGTCCACTCGGGCTTGCGAGTGCCGAGACCCTACCAGAGTCTCCTTGCAAGCCCGATGGTCGTGATAATCGCGACCATCGCCAGGCCACCCGCAAAAGCTGTGGGTGGTCACCCCCAGCTTAGTGAGCGGCCTGGAGGCCGAAAAAAATAAATAAAACCCCGCCCTGATTCAGAGCGAGCATTCGCAAACAACGAGCGCCTCTGAATCAGGGCCTGAATTCCTGGATTTAACCTTTGAATTGCTTGGTGACACGCTAACTTTCACTTTCAATAGACCCTGGCTACTCTTTTGGATGCCTAGTCTGACTACCATCAGGTACAGGAGACATTTGGAGCCAACTGCATTTGTCTTGATATATGCAAAATCGTTCTCTCCCTGGGTGCAGTTCTTATACAGACCCAGGTGGAGATTTATCAAATCTTGGAGAGAAATTTTTCTTTTCTTGTTCCTACTCTACTACTTTACTTCTTGATCCTATACCCTCACAAATCAGTAGAGCTCTTTCTCCTTTGCTCATCTCAACATTAACTAAAATCTGTAATCTCTCTTTTTCTGCTGGAATCTTTCCTTCACTGTTCAAGCATGCAGTGATTACTCCTATTCTAAAAAAAACAAAATTCTGACTCAAACTCTCTCACAAATTACCGTCCCATCTCTCAGCTCCCATGCACCTCTGAGCTACTTGAGAGACTTGCCTACACTGGCCTTGCACACTTTTTTCACTCACAAAACTTGTTGGATCCACTTCAGTCAGGATTTAGGCCCTCATTCAGAGTCGTTCGTAAGCGGCTGCTCGGTCATACGCCAAACGACTGCAAAACTGAAAAAGGAAGCGATCGCACGGCCGGTCGGTCGCAACCAAAGTAACGCCCATACGTGAACAATGCACCTCCTCTAGCTAGCGAGTGATAGCAGCTAGCGATCGAGTCAATCGTTGTCAGTCATTGTTAGTCGCTGTATGTTAATTTTTTTCTGATGGTTGCGGCCGCTTGTGTTGTGTGCACATTACACCAAAAATTAACAAAAAATAAGCCATCCCCATGAAATATATTTATTCTTATTATTCGCTAATGCAACCGCAGCTGAATCAATTACATGCCAAATAGCAGTGTTATTAGCTGCAACAAACGATTATTAGCTGCTCATCTTGTGTGGCTCAAAATCGAAACATCACTCCTAACATCAGTCACATTCGATAGTATCGATTGTACTCTGGGGCTTGAGATAGCACATACCCAATCTCAAACTGTACGATCATCCAGGCCTCTAACCTGCTCGCAGAGTGACGTTTTACTACTTCCGGCCTTCTATGTCGGTCGTAGCAGGAAATTTATGTACGCCCCTGAAACGCCCTGGAAACGGTGAGGAACGCCTGCGTTTTTAGACCACCACCCCCATCAACACCCACAAACGGCCTTTCATGTCAATCAACTCTCGGAAGCCACTTCCTGCTCGTAAGCCGTACAATCGACAGCATTTTGGATCGCAAGGTCTCGTACGCACATGCGCACAACTAACCGTACGCATGCGTGGTTTGGAAACATCGGATGCGTACGACCGAGCAGCCGCTTCCGATCGACTCTGAATGAGGTCCTTAGTTCCCAACACTCCACTGAGACAGCATTGACAAGGTTGTGAAAAATCCTATTACTGCTTAGTCTAAAGGCCATTACTCACTTCTTATTCTTTTAGATCTTAGTTCTGCATTTGACACTGTTGACCACTCTCTTCTCATACAAACACTACAACCCCTACATTTTCAGGACACAGCCCTATTCTGGTTCTCATCCTACCTATCTGATCGCTCTTTCAGGGTCAGTATCTCTGAATCAACCTCCTCTTCTCTACCTCTATAAGTTGGACTACCGTAAGGCTCAGTCTTAGGTCCTTTGCTTTTCTCAATCTATACCACCTCTCTTGGCAAATGCATCAGCTCCTTCAGATTTCAGCATTATCCCTATGCAGATGATACTCAAATCTACATATCCTCCCCAGATTTTGTCACCATCTATATTAATCTGCATTACTGATTGTCTCTCTGTCATTTCATCTTGGATGTCATCTCGCCATCTCAAATGTAACATTTCCAGAATTAATATTATTTCTTCCGACCAATAGTAGTTACCAACCTGATATCTCTATCACTGTTGAGAACTCGACAATCAACCCCACCTCACAATCCAACTGCCTAGATGTCATCCTTGACGCTGAACTGTCCTTTGTTACCCACATTCAATATGTCTCCAAATCATGTTACATACATCTAAAAAACATATCCAGAATATGCCCATATCTTATACAAGACACTACAAAAACTCTAATTCATGCACTGATTTTTCCCGCATTGATTACTTCAATCTCTTCCCCAAAATAGACTCTTGCCACTTAAATCTATTTTGAATGCCGCTGCAAAGCTGATCTTCCTCGCTAAACGTACATTGTCTGCTGCTCTGCTCGGTCAGTCTCTTTATTGGTTACCTGTATTCTACCAAATTCAATATAACATACTTTTACTTACACATAAGGCTATTATCCAAACTACACTAACATACATCTCTTCACTTGTCTCAAAAAATGTTCCAAACCCAAGACATTTTTTGGGTTGCACTCAGTCTATGGAATGCCGTCCAATGTATGATAAGACTTTCCTCTAGTCTCAAACCTTCAAGTGTTCTCTGAAAACTCACCTCTTCAGACAAGTTTATTATTTTGCCTTCTGAAGAAACCGGGAGTGTGCTGTTGCCCGGAGAAACGCGTCAAGGATCCACACTTGTCTGCTGCATAAAAGACTGCACTCACGCTGGCTGCAGACACCAGCTGTTTTGGACACTTGTGAGCTGCTCCATTTCCACGGCATTGCACTCAACCTGAGACCATGCGGGACAGTCAGTGCATATGCTCATTTGAGCGCATACCGGACCAGAGGTACCCAGCCTTTTCATGGACCCTCCCCCATTGTGGAGAGACAGTCACGCACCTGAGCATTGACCACCATTGCCCACCGGTGTACTCATTTACAGCGTCCTGGAAAGGCATTTACTTTTGGACCTCTTGCCGGCTCCATCCACCTCCCACCCTACCTGGTCTGCAAGTATACTAGCTGGTTTTCCAGCTACTTTTCTTCATGTTACAGAACATTTGTGCTACAAATTTACACTATTAGCCACTTGTCTCTCTGAAATTGGATACAAACTTTATGTTCACAGCTTCTGCTTCAGTTGTCAGCACATGAAACTGCGGATTGCCACAGATTTAAGTGTGGCCCAGTACCATCTTTAAGATATCCACTGTGCTGCTATATACCATTAATCTATATGTTTACAGTATATTGTTGTAATATTTGTATCATTTACTCTTGGGATTATCAATTTTTATTGTATGTTTCTTTGATGAGAAGAACTTTTAATCTTTATAGATAATTCATTCTCTATTGTGTAATAAATTTTCTTATACTGAATTCCACACGGGGCTACACTCCTTCTTTTTCTGTCTTATTATATTGTGGGACGCAGAGCCCACTGAGAGCTGCCAAACTAAATTCAGGATAATATTGTTTGAAAACCAGCGCACCTCCTTTCCATATCCTGCTCCAAGTTTATGAAATCGCAGAACCACCCACATAACCTACATAAGCTATACTACCCAATTACATCCCTACTATACAGTCCACCTATAACTCTACATATTTTCTCTCTTTTTTTTACTTTCACATCCTCTGCAGTTGTTCTTGATGATCTATATGATCCACACACACAATCTGGCTGGACCTACATGCAATAGGTAGCACCTATCCTTGAGTATCAATGCCTATTTCTCTATAGATAGTAAGCTTGCGAGCAGGGCCCTCTTACCTCTATTTCTGTCTGTTATTACCCAGTTTTGTTTTAATAGTGTTTCTTCACAATTGCAAAGCGCAAACAAAATATGCTGTGCTATAGCAAGTACGTTTTGTGGCTGAATCTTAGTATTTTTCACACTGTGCATTCTCCATAGCTGAGAATACACAACTTTGAGCAATAATGGGCATTTCAGAGTCATGCTCACCCAGTGGCGTCACAAGGGGGGTGGGGTGGGGGGGGTGCGGGCCGCACCCGGGTATCACTCGTCGAGGGGTGACACCAAAGTGCAGACTCCCCCTCTGGTGACAGGAGCCGGGTGCTGCACTGTAGAAGTACGTGCAGCACTCGGCACCTGTCACAATGAGGGAGCCAGCACTACAAGCACACTGGTCCCCAGGGGCAGCCCGCACCTCCTGGACCCCCCGGAGACACTAAAACAGGGGTTCGGGTGTGTGGCCCCGCCCCCACATGCAAGGCCATGCCCGCTTGTCCTGAGGCCCCGCCCCCTTTCCCCGGCATGCGCGGCTGCACTGCGCTCACTCTTGTACACCCGCACCGGGTGCAACCAAAGGTAGGGACGCCACTGTGCTCACCTCAGCCACATCACCACTTGCAGATGATGGTGTGTAACTGTGTGGCAACCAGACATGGGTATGAAGATAGAATTGCTGGCTATTCAGAAGTGAATATATGTAGATAGCCATCTGATTTCAAACTGACCTCTCGTGCTAAGGAAAGGGCTGCTACAAATGCGCACTGATAGTTATGATGGCTACTGCCACAAGTGGGTGGATGAGGTGGTGTGAGCGCATAGATGCGGGGAACTCTGAATATAGACAAAGATCAGCATTTATTTCCAAGCACACAATGCGGCCGCATCTGCAACCAACTTTGAGTCAGCCACACAATATATACAGTAAAAATGGGCAGGGATATCCTAGGAGAGCAGGTCCTGACAGGCTTACTCATCTCTCCGTAACCTGGGATATCTGGGGAACAAACTGAGTAAAAAGTACACCTGACTGAAGCTCTTACTTTGTGTGAAATAAGGTGGATGGAAAGTGAGGTAAAGTTAACCCCTTGTTTCGTCACAGTCCCTTGAGATGGCAATTTTACTTCTGTAGACAAATACTTTTCTGAGCTAACATTTAAAAAAATTCAGGAAAAACGGAATACCAGAAAGCGAAATGTAGATGTGCCTTAAGGTATGTAGTCAGAATGTCCACATTGAAAATGTCAACATGGGTTGAATGTCAACATGGATGTTATGTCGACAGTCAAAAATGTTGTCATTCAAAAATGTTGAGACATTGACCATGCATGTGGACCACGCATTCGCAGCAGCTTGCCGGGGGTCAGAATATAGTAATGAAGTGATATTTAATGAGATCACTTCTCTACTAACACATCGCAGGGATGGGCTACTTTCGAAAACCCTGTACCTGCACGTGTTTTTTGATACATTAGGGCGGTAAATTATTTCTTATAGCAGCAAATGGCATTGATAAGAAATTGCAATTATCTGGTCTACAACCTGATCATTGATAAATATGTCCCATAATGTTTTAGGATATAAAAAACTGCAACTGCTTTTGTAATAAAGAAAAAGTAAAAAGACATCAACACTAATGTATAGTAATGTCTTCAGAAACTCACACATTTCAGTATAGCAAGGTGCTTTAAGACCATTTTATTCAATCCATTTCAAGATTTACCTCTGAATTGGCGAATGACAAAAGTGTATACATATTACAATTGTACTGAAATGACTGAATACAGCAATATTTAAGAAAAAATGCATAATAATGACTTCCTATTTTTCTTTCTTAGTGCAACCATTACAAAGTGCACCTGTTATGATAAATCCAAAGAATGACTTCTTACAAGTGGAATTAGGTGAGTTTTGCTGTTAAAGGGTGGTAACTGCCTGGTAAACCTCCGTTTTCGCACTTGGCTAAACTATCTTTTATCATCTAAGCTGCTTCCTAGTAAACCTGTTAAATTATATGATGTAGCTTGCATAACAACTCCCATATTGGGGTTTAGTAGAACATGATGGTGGTAGATGGGTTCAACATAGGTTTCTAGTTGACCTCTGATGAACCTTCAGAAGTGGAACGCGTTAGGACTGTGGGATTTTTTGTGTTGGAGCCCCTGGCTGTTACAGGCTCCCGGTTCCTATTTGAACAAGGACTCTCAAAATACACGTGGGCTGCCTTCCCAGCTATTGTCCAGAAGGAATGAGGCACAGAAAGAGCCACCGGTTTGGTGTGTTGCCTGCACGTAGAGACTTAGGGGGCCCATTTATCAAAATTAATTTGAGGTAAATTCCCCGAAAACACCTGTTTTCGGGGGTTTACCTAAAATATTAAGTATCCCCCGGATGTATGAAAGAGGGACCGCAGCAGGTATCTCAGATACCTGCTGCCATCCCTCCATTGCCACCCACAGCCGCCTCCCCCATAGGTTTCAATGGGGGGATGCGGTGCTGTCAAATGTATCAATATCGGGAATGCGAATCATTCCCGATATTGGCCCCAGCAGCTAACGCTATCTGAAGATAGCGTTAGCCACTGTAGTCTATGGGGACTTACTGCATTTCAGCCGGCGGAGGGATCTCCCAGATCCCTCCGCCAGCAATGGGCGCCGCTCATGTGCAGTCCGAGGGACTGCGTATGCGCAGCAGTCCCGCATGCACTCCTGCCACATTGCAGGGACGGGCTCCTTTCGGAGCCCATCTCCCTGCATGTGCCGGTACATACATTCAGCCGGTATGATGGCATTTTGCAATGCGATCATGGGCGGTACTGGATGCCCTGATTGCATTGCAAAATGCGATCATTAATAAATGGGCCCCATAGAGAGAGCTGCCTGCTTTGTGCATCACTTGGACGGAGTGAGACACAGAAAGATAACATCACTCGTTCATTGATTACCTGTTCAGACACACTGCGGGTCGTGGCAGAGAGATTCGGGGTAAAGACAGTTCCCCCTAACCTCCGGTGCTGGAAATTGTTACAGTTGAAACTGTGGTGCTGTTACCCATTCGGGACTTCTGTTTGTATACTTACGCCGCTCAGGCTTCTGCACAGCCGACGGCTTTGACTTTGGAACACAGCGGGGAAAAGGCAACATATTACATGGTGTGTCTTCATACCATTTGATACATTGATGGGATTTCCTGATCAATTTATAGAGTTGGATTTGATATAACACCACAATTTGGATGAGTATCAGCGGGCATAGTGGAATATCCAATTTATATTGAAGATATTCCGGTTTTAAAGGATTATAATTTGTTTGGGCCAAATGCTATTGGGGTATATGTTACCCACTTAATGTATTAATTTCATAAACACAATTTATTAATGTTTTAATTGGTTGTCTGATGAAGATTTACATGTATATGTACATATTTTCTTTTCTTTTGTAATTTTCGCAAGAATGTGGCTTTCTTTTTTTTTAATCCCAATAAATGTGTAAAATAAATGTGTACTTTATAAACCAGACTTCACTTATTGATCAGTTAGTTGGTATAGCGCAATTTAGTTTTAGGTATTTATGGTATATGGTTGGAGGATGCAGATTCCTCTTCTTTAATTGCTGCAATCTGAGTGTGAAACTGATTCCATAATTGTGTGGAGGACACCGCTGATCAGCGCCATCAGATTTTATATATTTTTTTTGCTAGTTACATGTATTAGGCCTGATTAATATATCACTAATACTAGATGGGTTATGCAGGTAGGAAAACTTTGCTTGTTCTTGCTAATGTCTTATCCAAGTAACCCATTCATGTGCAGCTGCATATACAGTAGCAGAACCTGGCGTTTAGTTGAATCTGCCCCATAGAATGCTTGTATATTAAAAGGAGGGCTACTGTGCCATTGTTTATCGACATTTAAGTACCTCCTTACATGTCTGTTATTGGTAATTCAGTGTTCTTCTAACATGTAACAATTTTGCAGGAGCTGCTATTACTCTTACTTGTGAAGCGTTATTTAATGGAATGATAGATTTGTACTGGACATTCAATGATTCTTTCATGGATGAATATTCAGATGATGACCGAGTGGTAATGGGAGATATGTAGTAAGTATGAGTTACTAATTATTCAAAATGTAACAATTGTTTATGAAATATTTCTGCTACACACACCCCAAGGCTTCATAAAGAATTGATTTATATGGAGGAGAGGGGGAAATTTAATACAAATTCCACAATCAAATCCTTATGCTGCCAACTTCACTCAGTGGGTATCAGGTAGGAGACTGGCTCACTCTTTCTGGAGTCCAGGGGGTATATTTACTAAAGTGTGGGTTTATAGAAGTAGAGATGTTGCCCATAGCAACCAATCAGATTCTACTTAACATTTATCTAGCACCTTCTAGAATATAATAGCCAGAATCTGATTGGTTGCTATGGGTAACATCTCCACTTCTATAAAACCGCACTTTAGTAAATATACCCCCAAGAGAACTCCCCCAAAATACAGGACTTATTTTTCTCCTTCATCCACTAGGGGACACTGGAGTTCAAGACAGTGGGGTATAGACGGTGGTAGAGCAGAGCCTGGCACTTTAAATAATTCTGAAGTGTGACTGGCTCCTCCCCCTCTATGCCCCATCAGCCCCAGTTTTTAGAATGTGCCCGAGAGAGCCGGTCACAAAGGGCTGAGCTCCAGCCCACACTTAGTATTTTTTCTTTTATTTCAACTTTATTTTAATTTATAGCTTTCACAAAGCATTGAGGACAGGCTGACAGAGTGCTGCGTCTGTCAGCCTGCTACATGGAGGCATCAGGAGACCCGCCACCACTAAATAAGAGTGTGTGTTGGAGTCCAAGGCACCCTGTCAGTAGCTCAGGGAGGACACGCCACAGCTTAATATAGAGGCTGTGTCCGTGCTTCCGAATGCCTAGCCGCAGCCCTGATGCCAGCAGCTGGTAAGTATAGCTCTGTTCCCCTTATGGGGAACGGAGTTTAATCTGCGGCCCCCTCTGCCCCCTCCCAGGCTCAGGTGGTATACACTGTAGTATAACCCCTCCTGGAATCCTGTTATAACGCCGCTAGCGTTATTACAAGGGGCAGAGCTACCGAGCATAGAGCGCGGATACATGTACAGGGAGACTGTTCAGACAGTCTGTAATGTTGCTGCCTAGCAGCGAGCCCTGATATCCTGCACTGAGCGCTGTCTGACTTAATAGAGCTGACAGCGCTCTGTTTGTCAGCTCTCATGAGAGACGAATCCTCCCTCTTCTCTATCCCCACGGGGAGTCTACATTGCGCAGCAGCGCGGCTGTTCCCTGCCGCGCTGGTGCTTGAAGAAGCACTGGCGCTGGCTTCTGCAGGGGGAGGAGCACAGCCGCCGGAGAGCGAGGCTGTTATTCACAGCGCTCTCGGCTGCTGGTTGCGGCGAAGATTGCACCGGCGCTGCCTACAATTGGCCGCATGGCGGGGCTTAGGGAGCTGCTCAGAGCGGCTGTTCCCTGCCGCGCTGGTGCTTGTAGAAGCGCTGGCTTCTGCACACAGCCGCCGGAGAGCGAGGCTGTTATTCAGCGCTCTCGGCTGCTGGTTGCGGCGCCGGTGCTTGTATGAAGATGCACCGGCGCTGGCTATTACGTTCCCGCTCCCCCACTCGCGCTGCTATACCAGCCATTGTTTGCGCCCCGCCCGCTTATTGATAAGGGGCGGAGTCTAGTCCATGCTGGCGTGCACAGATGCCGCCATTACCTCCAGCGAGTATTTTAAAACAGCATATGCACCTGCCTTAAAAGGAGCTGGGGCTTATTGCCAGCATCTCCTGCATCCTGAACTCTGGAGTTCTGTGGGGGGTGCAACCCTTAAAAGGGTTGTGGGTTTTATTCCCAGAACGGCCCTAGCTGTTGGGAGTTTGTATGTTCTCCCTGTGCTTGCATATGGCCTCTCCCGTTTTTTTCTTTACTTAAACCTACAGCACCTGGTCTTATTAGGTTTAACGACACAACTGTGGAGTTTGTAATTTAACCTGCAGTCTTTATATAGATCTGGCTCTGCCTCATCTCTGTTATATTGCACGTCGGTAGTTCCCCTACGGAACTGGGCAGTGTACTGGTTTAATATTATATTTAAAAAAAAAAAAAAATGAAGCACAGGGAGGAACATGCCACAGCCTAATATAGAGGTTGTGTCCATGCCACTTTGCCCACCACATATCTATCAGCGCCTATGGCCACACGCCCAATCTCGTCTGATCTTGGACGCTAAGCAGCGCCAGGCCTGGTTAGTACTTGGATGGGAGACTGCCTGGGTATACCAGGTGCGGCAGGCTTATTACATTGAACATCTGGGGCAAATATGCTTGATGTGTAACAGAATAATGCAGTGTGTTTCTTGCATCTATAGCTGCCAGAGATCACTCTGCCTAAATGTGTATGGTATGCATAGTCGGGGCCACTGTTCTGGCTGCTGCCAGAAATTACGGTTATTGAATATCTTTAACTCAAGGTTACAAAAAGGGTGCGTCCCATCCTCAGGCTTATGCCTCACATTGGCTCACCTTAAGAATGAGCCGTACTGTTCTCATGCATATATGTGGCTGCACATATGTTAAATCTCAACAGCCTTCGGTGCTTACCTTAGAAGGTATGCATCTATATGGATTTATATCTTATTTATTCCCTTCGGCAGCACACACAACACGAAGTAGTGACATATGGCCGTTGTGCTGGTTGGCATTGCTGTCTCGCATCACTGAGGTCATCTTTTGATTTCCATCATCTGGGGCACACCTGATAAGGCGAGTACACCGGTAACGGAAGGGTCCCAGGATCGCAATCAGTCTGGGATAGTACGTTGCTAACATTTCCTGCCCCAACGCCGTAGCAGAATGACGGCCACACGCGGCACATGAGCAGTCTCCCTGCGTGGAGGTAAGCCACATGTATGTATATACTTGTATTTTATACTAAACCCGGCGTTAAGACCTGGGGCTCAGTTCCTTCCATGGCTCTAACTATTGCCCTTGTTATATTTTTCAAATTATATCGTCACCTACTAATCTTGTATGTAGGTACGCGTAGGCATGTGGGGATTTGTGTGTGTGTATGTATATATATATATATATATATATATATATATTGCTTCTTATCCTTACCATTAAAGCAGGGGTAGGATATGTTCTTCTCAGTTTTATGTCTGATACCTAGCATATTTAAAGAGGATGCTGCGATGAGAGGCTGGACTCTCCTGATCCGGTAGTTTGTTCTATAACTCCGCTTACACCATCTCTCCCTAGGGATTGGGTGGTGTGTGTGTATATGTATATAATTATGGATATGTGTAGGTATGCCTATACTTCCACAATCATTAAGGTACATATTATTCCACGTCTGGAAAGCTATGTCGGTACTAACTCTTCCTTTCAAAGAGTTTGTCTTTTCATGCAGCTATGTTTATGTGTGTGTGTGTATGTGTATATATACTGATATATTCCCGTTCCTTGTATGAATTTCCTAATAATTGGAGAAATCTGTTTTTGGCCCTGACTGGCGTTATCACTAAATATATATATATCTCTTCTTACTTGGGATAATTAACGCATTCTATGTCTATGTACAGGTACCTTTCCCAGCATCGATTCTGGTACTTTATATTATTGTCTTGTCGCATATCTCAATAAAATGGGTATCTGATGGTCCCTTGGGTACATTTCCTATCAGTACATAGAGAATCCTGGATCTATTCCATCCTCATGGCTTATGTAGTTAATTTACATGAGGCCTAGGGCCACCCGCCGATATAGGCAGGGTCTGGCCTGGGTTGTATCAGATTGTGGGCGTAATACACACTTCACCATTATAAGTGTTGGGGTATATGTATAATCTCTATACGGATACACATCCCTAATGGAACAGGCTCAGGTATAGCGTCCTGTTGTACGGCCTTCTTGTCTCCACTAACAATTTGCTAGTTTCTACAGTATTTTCTTCTGCAGCATCTCCAGACTGAAGTCCGTGCTGTAGAGCATTGATCTTTGCCCACTGAGGCTACTCTCTGTACCTGTCGTGGTGGGTTGCTGTGAGATGAATAGGGTCAGTGACATTCTACATAGCGTCCAGAGGGCATCTGGTCGCTCACAGGTAAGCGGGCTTACCCCACTAATGCCTCGGAAGATGCTTCCTTTTCATGCATCCTGACATAGCTGTTATTCTCTCTTACGCACCCTAGCTGCTGTCCTAGCAGCCTTCAGTTCTTTTAAATCAGTTGGCTGTACACTTTAGAGCTTTCCTGGTGTGTAGGTGCATAGTTGTAACATTGAGATTTGTGACCCTATTCTACTGGAATCTGTTGGGTTTATGGACTGAAGCGCATCTATGGGCTAATGCACATCTTTACTATAAAGTGTGACAGTCTCTATGTTCCATACAGAGGGCCTGGTTAGTTTCCTGTTCAGTATCTGTTGATAAATTCAGCACACTGACAGGTACCTGAATGGTACCTTCATAGTTGTCCTAGTGCTTTAGCCTTGCGGATGGGATACTTCCCTATATTGGTAACTCTCCCTGGGTGGAGGTGGCATCGTGCTCTTTTTCTGCTAAGGGTATCCTGGGTGTTTTCATACTATGTTCAGGCCAGTAGTTGGTACTGATTACACTCTACCATCATGTAGGAAGTTGTCTGCTGTTTGACAGGAGGGGTGGTACTGCCGTCTGACCCACTGGAAGGAATTGTAGTCTCAATCCTCTCGTATCCGTCTCATGCCCAGTGGGATCGCCACTCGTTGACAACTTCTATGGTCTAAACCTTCCACTGGTTACCAACCCTTTAGTAGTTATAGTTGGACCTCGAGAATGGTTCAGGGCGACTGTTAGGTCTTGACTCTTGCCTCCTTGTTTGCTTGGTTAAGAGTCTGTGGACGGGTTCAGCTCCGTCTCTGTATATTGGTATCATTATACTTTTATCTATATGATTGATGTCCCGCAGTGCTGGGATTCTGCTGTCTGAGACTGTTGCAGCTTCCTGTAGTTGTCGCTGGTACGGTTTTCTCGAGTTTTGTTCTCATGTTACTGCCATTCTATGGATTCTAGTTGGGGTTTTCTGCTCCCAGCAGTCTTGCTTGGTCTGTTTTTGGCTGAGCTTACGGTGTTCTGATGCTTCTCATCTGCGGCTACTCTCTAGCCGTATTCCATTGAATTTACGCTGTAAGTTGTGGAATGTCTGTGACTGTTCAGCAAGGAGCTCTGATTGTCTCCTGGCTCTACGACATGCCTCCAGTCTTGGGCTGTCCCTGTTTCGGTTGGCCGAAAGGTCGGCAGGTTCTCCGCGCTTCCCACCCGGGAGGTTGGCTTTGGGACGTCCCCACTGTCTTGAACTCCAGTGTCCCCTAGTGGATGAAGGAGAAAACAGGATTTTGGTACTTACCGATAAATCCCTTTCTCCGATTCCACAGGGGACACTGGACGCCCGCCCAGCGCTGCGTTCCTGCCGTTTTGTTGGGTCCTTATCTAGTTGTGTGACTGCATGTGTTCCCTGCAGTGGGTTCCTCTGTTCTCCTTCAGTCGGTATTGTTCCGTTCTGTGGTCTTCTCCTTCTCCTCATTTTCCTGTTGTCTACCATCTCCTCTCGGGCTCAGTTCTTAAAACTGGGGCTGATGGGGCATAGAGGGGGAGGAGCCAGTCACACTTCAGAATTATTTAAAGTGCCAGGCTCTGCTCTACCACCGTCTATACCCCACTGTCTTGAACTCCAGTGTCCCCTGTGGAATCGGAGAAAGGGATTTATCGGTAAGTTCCAAAATCCTGTTATTAGCTTTTCCTTGGTGACTGATATGATAGGATACAAGTGTTGCCCCCCACAACAGCATCATCTCCGATATAAGGGAATTCGTACTGCCAGACTGATTTGCTATATGCTATATGGAAGTTAGCACACCTTTTGAATCTGGTGACATTACGAGTATATGCAACATAGTGGGGCTAGATGATACCTATAAGTAGGACATTGACAACTAACAAGAAACTTGGCAATATATGGATATAAACCAATTTATAAAGTACAGATATCAACTGATACAGAAATGGTTTGTTAGCAAGAACTACAGTATCTGAATTGTTGTCACCAAAATGTTAGAATAAGGGATATATTTACTAAAGGTCGATTTTGGGTTTTTGGTGTATTTCTAGTCAATTGTTTATTAGATTTTGCAAATCAGGGATTTACTACAGGTAAAATCAAATGTAAAATCTACTATAAAATCAAGTCCTGACCAAAATCGTACATCGATCCAAACATCAATATTTTCCCATAGACGACTACAGGATCCCCTGATTTACTAACAGTCGGATAGGAAATCGATTAAAAATCAACTTCAAATCTGAGTTTCAAACCACCCAAACAATAGACCTGCCTGAGGCAGTCGAGTTTGGGAGAAGCTTGCATAGATCACCTCTAAACATGCTTCTTAGGGTTAAAGCACCTAAATAACTTAATAAAAGGGCATGTGTTAACCCTCTAAATCTATAACCAGCCCTGGACCTTGTAGCCTGGTCTGGTCATGGCGAAATCCCAGTGTGGGGTTCCCCCTATTTTCCATTAACCAGCACCAGGCTGAACCAGCTGGGGTGTTAATGCCACAACAGGAAGACACACATCATAGGGTATACCTGCCAAAGCATTAAACCAGCCCCAAACTGGTCAGCCCAGGGCTGGCAATCTCCGAAAAGTGGGGACCCCTCCAAAAAATTAACCATCCTTGTACTCATGGTGGAGGTGGGTGCAGTGGTAATGGGTTAAATTGAGTAATAATATTGTTCTTCACATTGGGACTACAGGTACCAACAAGCCTACCCTGTGGCACTTTTAGAACCACAAGTGCCAGCAGATCTTTGGCACCTGTACCCCAACTGTGAAAAAAATATTAAAATAACAACAGTACTCACACACACCGAATAATGTATTCCTTATTACACAATCATTCACTCACCCGCACTACGTATTTACCTACTTCCTGGAGGAGATGCTTTTACCCCTAAGAAGCATGCACAGTTCATAATGTCTTCTATGACAAGAAGGGTGCTGCAGCACTCTGCTCCTGTCACTGCAGGGGGCCTGATTCAGAGACGGTCGCAAGATGCGGACGCTCGCTCCCAGCATATTCAAATTCAGCTAAGTGAGAACAAGACAGGTGATCACACGGCAAGGCATAAGCACGCCCACTATGTCTTGGCATGCGATCACTTTGTGTATGCAGACCCCCACCAGCCAGTCTTTAGCCACCCACTAGCGCACGTCATCTCCAGGAAGTGTATGAAACCATCGGTACATCGGGTTCCATCGGAACTGACCGCAGCGCTTGCCTGTACCCTACCATAAGCACTGCGAGCACTTCAGTGTATAATTCGACTAGGTGACATGTACTATGACGCTGCCTGTTAATTATGCACGCCGCTGAAACTGCGTTAAGATGCTCAGGCACGCCTGCGTTCACACCTCCACTCCCCAGTTTCCAGTGGCCTGCCCCTGTTACCACCCACAAATGGCTTGACCAGTCACTCATTCAGCTGGGCTGTCTCTGCTGGGCGAGCGATTGCTTTCCAATCGCTCGGACTACTTCGCGCACACGCACTGCGATGCATGCGCACTTTGCAAAACTTCGCTCGCTTCGAGCTATCGCTTGCCAGAGAACGGGTCTGAATCAGCCCCCTCATGATGCCACTGAGTGGCTTCCTATGGTTTTGTCATAAAATGTGTCCAACTCTACATCATCCCCTTAGTGACTAAACAGATAATGTGATGAGATAGATAGGATAGTTAGATAGATAGAATGTACAGTATCTATCTATCTATTATATATCTGTAGTGTGTGTACTGTATATGTATGTGTATATATATATATATACACTGTATACATACACATACATTTATAAAATATTTTTTTTTTATCTTTGTATATTTTTGTTTTATATTAGCAGGAGAGTCTCACCTGATGGAAACCGAGTAAACAGCATAAGCCTAAATTTTACAACAGTTAAAGAAGAAGACTATGGCAGAGAATTTTACTGTCATCTCTCTACTGCTTTCCATCGCAAGGCATTTGTTGTATTAAAACACCCAGGTACTGTATGTATTGAAACCAATCATTGTTGCCATTTATGTCCTAGTGCACTATGGGCCGGATTTAGAATTGAACATTAATGCTGCCGCTGATGCCTCTGTGTACGTAGCTGCTATGCAAAAATATAATAATGTTGCAGATGCCAGCAAATATATTGAAACGCCTACCTGCGGCTGGAAATGGTTTCCACACGACTGCGTTCTATGCTGCCACTCTCCGTTACCTCCCCCAAATGCTCCCTTACTGTCAATCACACTGTGAGTAAAAAGTCACCGCGTATAACGACGGTAATGTACCTAGACACATGAGCAGTGCGACTTAGACGCATGCATGGCTTACTGATAATCGCAAACATCGGCCTTGCATACAACTCTGACCCTAAATGCATATGTGTGCAGAAATATAAACTTTCATAACCTACTGTATGAAAAAAAAAAAAGTAAATAGGCCTTCCTGTATTCCCAGCTACTGTAGTACAAAACAGACAAGTATACAGTATCATCAAGAGTTTGAAGATCCCCAGCCAACCATAAACCCTTACCGCTGACTTACTGTTCACATTAGGCAACAAAAGGTTACTTTATAGTCCCGGTAATAATGGCCACCGTCATAAATATA
The DNA here is from genome assembly GCA_031769625.1 of Taudactylus pleione. Taxonomy (NCBI): domain Eukaryota; kingdom Metazoa; phylum Chordata; class Amphibia; order Anura; family Myobatrachidae; genus Taudactylus; species Taudactylus pleione. Next base: position 12,477,778 of record JAUIMM010000608.1, on the reverse strand, counting down.
AATAAAAGTTGTATAGATGTAAAACGTGGAGATACTTTAAGTATCTCTACATGACTACCATTTATATTATTCATGGAAGTGCAGAATATTTTATGAACCACTTTGTTTTATATGATACAATTTAGGTGACACCTTGGTTTAGTCTTATATGTAAGTATATCATAAAGATGCATTATTCCCAGTGCATGTTTTAGTTGCATTAAACCCTCTTAGTATAAAATGTAGCATTGTATTGTCTATATAAGAGTATTTCTGAACTAATTTGGGCATTTCATTAAAGCTAACTGCAGTAGAATGCCTTTGTGTTTATCACTCCAGGTAAAAAGCGTTTTCTTTACATACCACCACATCATAGACAGTTCTAGTTTCTTTGCATTAGCACAGGGGGGACCACAAGCAGGATGTCCATCTATTATAGTGAAAATACAGATTTTTTTTATATTTTTTTATTATCAATATTTAGAGGGTTTTGGGGAATATTGCATTCAGTTAAACTTAATATTATAACGCTCTGAATTTTTTTTTATAATGGGCAGTTACAAGGTCCGCTCTCCATTATACTGAGACTACTAGTAGTCTGGAAAAATGTCAAATCCAGGTATGTCAGCCTTGTAAATTATCAGGCTTCCACAGCCCAAGGAGTACAGGTGGATAATTATATTTTCCACCACCCATGGAGCGTGATCCTGAGTAGAATGCTGCAGCATCCGTGTCTGCGTCTTTTGATGGTTGCGAGTCTGTGACTTTATGCAATTGCAGCTACAAGTCCTTCCCTGGTGTACAAGTATGCATCTGAATGTGACTAAGATGCCCACTTAGAGTGTCTTTAGATGTTCAAAAAATACTGCTTGGTGAGTATTTAGACGAAACCATTGGTCGCACCATTGAAACTTGCAGCAGCAACATGGTAGGTGGCAATTCTCCATCAGAGTAAGGCCTCCAATGTGATTGACTATGTGTCTGACTTTGCAACCATTACAACGTCACGCCTGCGACACTTCCATAACATGCCCATAAGCGTGACCATCTTCCCCCCGTGTGTCTCAATCGCAACTGTGACTCTGTGTGCACGGACTCTTAACGCGTGCGATTTAGATGCATGCATAGAAGAAAATAATCAGTGTGTCCAACTCATAATCAGGCCAATGGTGAGCAACGTGCAATCATATGCTATCCTCTGTGGGAGCCCTACCAATTCCAAAAGCAGTGATCAACAATTACAGAGAGGGAGAATGTAAAAATCCATTTAAAAAAACATTTTCTTCAACATTAATTACCGACTGGCCTTTATCATCAAATGGTGGTGGATAAAATTGTGCAATCCACTAAGCTCTTCTTTTTAATGGGCCTATATATAAAACCTGACGATAGGAATGCCCTTCTATTACCGCTTACCATAGTGATACTGTAGGAAACTACCTATTGCCGCAATTTATTAATAAACTGTCATGAGACAACTGGCGGAAAGCAGTAAGGTATAACTTCCTGTTTGGTCAGGCCAATCACAGGGGAAATGCATATGAGTGACCGGCTAGATGGTTATAAATAAACTGTCATATCTTATTTTATGCTGTCTGGGGTCATGATAAAATAATTATTTTTAGTTTTCAAAATGTAATAGTTATATTTTCATTACAGTATTTTTCTTTTCAAACATGTCTGATTGTGTCTTTATCTTTTTCTGTTTGCAGAGCCTAATTTGCAGGGATTTTTGATTGCTTTTTTTGTGGCAATGGTGTCTGTTATTGTTATATCTGTAATTGCCATCCGGGTCTTTAAAGTTGAAATTGTTCTTTGGTACCGGAGTTCCTGTTTTGCTCATACAGATCATAAAGGTATATTTTATGTGTTAATAACAAAGGGTATTAGAATGCTGGTGAAAAGTTGGAAACTGAGGGCCTGATTCAGCATTATCGGGAATCTGCGCGTGCGCAGGAACCATTCTGCGAGTGTGTAGAATGGGTCCTGCTAAGACTCACGCAAGCCCTTGAATGCCTCTGCGTGATTGACAGGCAGAGGCATTTAAGTAGTGGTGAGGGGGCGTGACCAGCCCAGGGACTGTGTGGACGTACGCAGTCTGCTTGGCTCGCAAGCCAGCCAGCCTGAGTAAGCTGAGGCTTACTCAGCTGGCTGGCTGCCCGACGTCCATTGTTGTGACCATCGACAGATGGTCGTGATGATGATCCTAGCCTGCGACCTCCGTCGCAGTGCTGGGATCGCAAATGCAGCAGGGGGTGTTATACACCTCCTGCTGCATTTGCATTATTGCAAAGATCGCAATTGCAAAGCTGCCTGCGTGCAGCTTTGCAAATGCGATCCTTGCTGAATCAGGCCCTGAGACATGATGTAGAAAGTATTTTACCTGGAATTAAACCTCTCATTTTCAAGTAGGTCTTGGGAGCATTGTATCGTGGCCAAATTACAGGCAAGAAACAAACATTACAATTGCAGACATGTCAAATGACTGAAGTACTCAATGATTGTAGATTGAGAATAGAGTTAAGGTACTCAGGTAGTTTATTCCAAAAATGGAGATAAATCAGAGCACCCAGATTCCTTGCTGGCAATACTGGCTTTTCAAGGTTGTTCTTATGTTCTTATGACTGCTGGCTGCTAGGGTGAAAAGTCTTTCAGGTAATTGGGTAACTTATCCAGAATGTATATTAAGAATAAACAGGCAAAGTGAACTATGCATAGTATCAAAGGACAGCTAACCAAGATCTGATCTATGTATTCCCATTTTCATCTGGTATCTCTTTTTTTCTGTATTGCTTAGTTCGTACTATGCTGTAAATTTTTTTATATAAGACATGTTTATGACCATATAAATATAACAGATTAAGGCCCCCATTTACTAACGAGTTTTATCACCAAAACGAGTGATAAATGTCACTGTGTATTGTAACCCTGGTTAGGGTTACGGAGATAATTCATATATACAATTGAAACAGGTATATATTTTCATTCATCTATTTACAGCAAAATGCCATTTATGAGGTAAATGTTAAATATACTGTAGGGATAGATGTGATGTGATGTAAATATGTGGAAATGTATGTACCCTGTGCATGTTAGATATCTATGATGTCAGTGGACTTTGGTGCTTCATGCTGCAGATATACATTTCACAGACATTGGTGATAGTTGCAGAAGGGGGCGGAGTAATATAGATGGGAGTGAATTGGTTCCTGTCAGGAAAATAGGATCCGGTGAGAGGGAGGACATATAACAGGTGTTAGCAGCAGTTGAGAGGCAGTCTCCTGATCCCTCCCTCCAGTGCCTGCCCTCCTGTGACCCGGGCAGCCAGTGAGTAGCGATATGCTGCCGGGCACAGGGGGGCAGAGCCGGAGAGGGAGCCCAGCCGGAGCTGAGGAAGAAGGTGGGACAGCGGCACCCACCCTGTCTTGCCAATGATGCCAGAGACGAGGAGTCGCGGGAGGTGGACCTGCACCGATCGTGGCGTTCCCTGGTGAGAGGAGGCGGCTGGCTCAGACAGCAGCCAATGGTCGCAGTGGGACTGTCAGCGTCATGGAGCAGGCGCCGGCTACAGTTGGCCAGGAGGTGGCTGTCGGGAGTCCCCCTGTGATGGAAGTCTGAGAGGCGGGTCCTGGGCAGGCAAATCAGCCTGAATTCAGGCTGACTGCAGAGGCTGAAGCAAGCAGCAGCTCCCACTACAAAGGACAGCCCGGAGGCTGTATCTCTATACCGCAGGGGTGTGAGTACAAATACAAGCACCACACTCACAATAATCACCAGCTGCCCTTCAAACATTACTCAAAGGCTTAATTTCTGCCTAATCATATAACAGACTTACTAGCAAGCTGAGGCAGCAAAGAGGAGGGACCAAAAGGGATAGATAACTCAATGTCTATAACAGACTGGTGGGACTTAGAGAAATAAAAGCTATTCCCTCAGGGAATACAGGAAGAATTTGCAGCCTGAGGCAGATATAACTTAGGGGGAGATGGTGTATGCATCTACTGTACTGTCTATAATAGTGCCAGTTACACTTATAATCCACAGCACGCAGCACCAAACTCGGGTGTTTGCATTGGCAGGACTGCTGTATAAATATAATTATTTTAGAGTATGAATAGTTATGTTCATTGTGACTGTGATGGAATAACCCCACAGGACTATATTTGTTGATATTGCAAGGCTTATATACTTACCAAGGTACCAGCATAAGCACATTATATGGACTTAGATATATTGTGGAGGGGAGTCCAGTTATACTAATCTATGGCATGACAAAGTCTATAATACGACCAAGGAAAAGTGAACGCTTGCTAGAGGAAAAGCCCCATAAGGATAATTAACAAAGACAATATCTACACTTCAGAAACTGAACCGGGACTATAAACTCTGGATTGGAACGATTTATAAATATAGGCCCTCATTCAGAGCCGTACGCTCTGAGCAGAGCGCACGCTCTGAATGAGGGCCGGCCTCCATGAAAATGGAGCGTCCTTCTGGACGCTCGTATAGCTGTGGGTCACCACCCACAGGTTATACGAGCGTGCATTTTGATGGGCGCGATGGTCGAGACCATCGCGACCATCGAAATTGCGAGCCGGAGCCTGCGGTTGAGGTTTTCAACCGCAAGCTCCGGAGTGATTTTGGCTCTATCAGAGCCAAAATCACTCCCACTGACATCACTAGTGATGTCAGTGGGCCGGCTTTTGATGGGAGGCGTTCCCGTGGGAACACCCCCGTCAGGGAGGCACGCCCCCGGCACGCCTACCAAAGGGGGCGTGCTGTCAATCAACATTGACAGCACGCCCCCTTTGATCGGACACAACGAGCGAAGGACTTTCCTTCGCTCGTCGCGTCTGGCGCATGCGCACGACGGAGCTCCCTCCGTCGTGCGCATGCTCAGTCCAGAACATCGACCCACTTGCGAGCGGACAGCCGCTCGCGAGTGGGTCTGAATCAGGCCCATAGTCTCCTAACTAATGTTATAACATTGTTTAAGTTTAAGGGTTTTGTATATTAAGCAATGTATATATGTAATACACGGAGTTGTGTTTATCCTCTGTATATTAACAGCAGTTTATAAGCAAAGTACAAGTGAAGATCCTTTACTTATATTCCTTATAAAAGTAACTTTAATGTTTTTTAACTACTGTGTGTTTACTTACCTGGAGTGATTACGGTGGGAGTTCCATTACTGCGGAATCTGTGGAAGGAGAAGACATAGGTGGTAAATGTGAAGTGAAATGATACAGTATTGTATGGTGATTATTACACATTGTCTATACACCACACTATATATTCTATCACTGGGTTTTCCCAGGTGAGCCCTTTTGACATTCAAAATAATTAACCTGGGTGGAGGCACTGATAAAATAATGGTACACCACTTAGAGAGAGGTTAAAGGTGGGTACATTATACAACATGGGAGTTAGTAACCTGGTGACCCTTTAGTGGTAAAAAGGGGGGTTACAGTATGATAAATGGTGCTCCAGCCAATCAGCCCCCAACTGTCATTTTTCTAACAGTTGACAGTTAGGAGGTGATTGGCTGGAGCACCATTTATCATACACAGTGACATTTATCACTCGTTTTGGTGATAAAACTCGTTAGTAAATGATGCCCTCAGTATTGTATTGATACATGTGCAGTGTCTGTATTTGCATGTTTATGTGAAATCTTAATAAAAACAGAATAAAAAAAAATAAAGATCTGATCAGTGTATTACACATCGAAATTCCCTAAATGGCAGACTGATTTGTATCGTGTATGAAGCTTGCCAAAGTTTACAATTGGCACTAGTTTGTGTTACATACCTAACTACCCTACCAAAACGTCCTTGAAGGGTGTGAGGTATCGTTGGCACAGCGATAAAACGCCGGCAATGGCACCTGAACTCGCGGCCCGCTCTGAGCTCGAATTCACACAATTTTGTTGGGAGCCCTAGGGGGCTGCGAGCACATTTGCTAGTACAGTAAACTCTTTTGAGCACAGTTAACCAGGCAGAAACAGACCTTAGATCTGTCTGATATACCACTTGGTGCAAATGCTTTGTAACGGAAGTAGAAAAATACAAGATCTAGATTATTTTATTTGAAGAAAAAAAGTTTTTATTTATTGTTTATAATGTTACACTTGCAGATGGAAAGATTTATGATGCCTACATCATGTATCCGAAAAATTTTATGGGTTCCAGTTATGAGATGGACATATTTGTACTTAAAGTGTTGCCTGAAGTGCTTGAGAAACAGTGCGATTATCGATTGTTTATAATTGGACGGGATGACCTACCTGGCCAAGGCAAGTATTTTCCCATCCACATATTCAGTACATTGCTAGAAAAATTGTTTATTTATCTGTCATGTATAGAGGTGTTCATATAAATACAAATGAATGGAATCCATGTTATATGTTTATTTGTGTAACCAGAGCTGTAACTAGACTTTTTGGTGCCCTGTGCCAGAAAGAGCATTGGCGCCCCCCTCAGTTTTCAAAGGGATATAATGCACCTAAAAAAGGGCCATGGCTTCATGGGGAAGGGCCAGGGCAGAGATAGGAGAGGCCAGGAGATGCTGGGGATGAAATAAGAGGAAGCTACGAGCAAGAATGATAATAAACAGAAATTTGACAGGCCCGGACAGCGCCCCCTGACCTGTGGTGCCCTGTGCGGTGGCATCGGCCGCACTACCCTAGCTACGGCCCTGTGTGGAACATTCTGGTTTATGGGCTTACAAATTTGGAGCAAGCCAAAGAGCGGAAGAGGAAACGAAAAAGGGGGGTTGCCCTAGTTTTGCTATATCTGGAGTTAGAAGTTGCAGGGTTACAGCAGGTAAAGTAGCTTAATTAATCTTCCAGGCTCTCTAGTCAAACCATGTCACTACTGTGCTTGCTGAGTCTAATTAGGTCCAAAACATGGTATTACACATTCCTTTGATTCAGTCAGTGCTATCCTACAGTATTATACATGGTAGAAGTGTAATTGACATATACACTGAAAAATGACAACAGTATTAGGGCCCTGATTCAGACACACTCGCAAGCGGCTGTCCGCTCGCAAGTGGGTCGATGTTGTGCACTGCGCATGCGCACGACGGCGGGAGCTCCGTCGTGCGCATGCGCCAGACGCGATGAGCGAAGGAAAGTCCTTCGCTCGTTGTGTCTGATCAAAGGGGGCGTGCTGTCGATGTTGATTGACAGCACGCCCCCTTTGGTGGGCGTGCCGGGGGCGTGCCTCCCTGACGGGGGCGTTCCCAAGGGAACGCCTACCGTCAGAAGCCGGCCCACTGACATCACTAGTGATGTCAGTGGGAGTGATTTTGGCTCTGATAGAGCCAAAATCACTCCGGGCCTTGCGGTTGAAAACCTCAACCGCAGGCTCCGGCTCGCAGTTTCGATGGTCGCGATGGTCACGACCATCGCAGCCATCAAACTGCACGCTCGTATAGACTGTGGGTGGTGACCTACAGCTATACGAGCGTCCAGGGGGACGCTCCATAGTTATGGAGGACGGCCCTCATTCAGAGCGTGCGCTCTGCTCAGAGCGTACGGCTCTGAATGAGGGCCTAGGTCCAATGTTTCAGAACTGTTAAAATTCCTTTCCTAAGAGACTTGCATTAACAAGTGAAATAAAAGGTGGTTATACAGTAATTCAAAGAGGAAGATGTACTAAGCCTTGGAGAGAGATACAGTGGAGAGATTAAGTACCAACCAATCAGCCTCTGTCATTTTTCAAACACAGTCTGTAACATGACAGATGCTGATTGGCTGTTTTTTTTATCTCTCTCTGAGCCTTCTTAAAATTCCCACAAAATGTTTTACTACATTTATTTATGACAAAATAAATTATTTAAAGAACAATAGTTACAGAATTGCTCTCAAGCGATCCAGTCATTTCTATAGTGCTGTAGATTCTATTCACACCTAGTATTTGGAAGAGGTGATTTCCCAGGACCCCTGCATATCTTTACGTGGGCCTGATTCATTATGGATAGCAACTGCGATTGCAATAGAGATTACGAACGCAGTTCAACTGCGATAGTATGCTAATCCATTGCGATTGCTATGCCGTCGCAGCACTACATAAAGACGCCCACTTTACCTGAAACACATCCGTAATCCTTAGCAAGACTGCAAAACCATTGGTAACATTTAGTACAATCGGAGCCTCACGCACACTTGCACAAGGTCAGAACTTACTCAAAAATTGCTAACTTCATCGCACGCTATGAGTATGTCTTTGGCATCGCAATGGCGTTCAAACGCACTGGCATGCATGGGTTTCACGGAGCACTCTCCGGTCACCACCCACAAACAACACTTAGCAGTGACTAGTTTGCGTACTGCGATGCATGCGCAGAACGCAACAATTGGCTGATTGCGTGCGTAACGTAGTTACGAACCGTAATGAATCAAGCCCATTGCCGGTGCATGTGAATGCAGTTATACAAGTGCATCTTAAACCATGAGAGCATTATCTCCCAGCAGCTAGTATTAAGAATGTGAGACAGCTATGGAGGTAGCGGTTCAACAACTTCTTTTCAATCTCTTTGGTTGATATATCAAGCATGGAAAATAGTGAATAAGTGGACCAGTGGAGAAGTTTCCCATAGCAACCAATCAGCTTTGAGTTAGGATTTATCAAGTACATTCTATAAAATGATAGGTAGAAGCTGATTGGTTGCTATGGACAACCCCTCTGTGTGATCTAAATATAAACAGCAGTAAGATAATACAATTCTGGATTCCAATTGAATCAGAGGTGGTACAGAGATAAACCCATAGCCAAGCAAGCCTCTTAGTCATGCAGTAAGAATGATGATAATAGCAGTCAGTCTTTTTTTGGAGGTTATGTGTATTGTAATCCTTTTCAGTAAACACTAATACATATTTAATCTTTGTTTGAGTATAACGTTATGGTAGCAGTACTAGTTATGCTATGAGTTCTAGATGTTATTCACATTACTGTACCTATATTTATTTTGTACAATACATACTGTACAACTACAAATAACTGCAGGGCTGATATTTTTTGTTTTATTTATCTATGTATCCTCAAAGTGCTATTTCAGACACATTTTTTTGGTTTCTTATTTCTTGTGTGATAAGTAGGAGGATCTTTTGGTATAAATCTAAATCTACATTTTTGTGTGTTCGCAGCCATTGCAGACCTTGTGGATGAGACAATCTCCCAGAGCAGAAGGTTGATTATTATCTTAGGAGACATATCAAGTGAGAACAGCCTTGATGATGATTTTGAACAGAAAATAGCCATGTATGATGCTCTCATTCGGAATAAAATTAAAGTCATCTTGATTGAGCTGGGAAAGATAACAGATTACACATACATACCAGAATCTATCAAGTATATCAAACAGAAGCAAGGTGTTGTCCGATGGAAAGGAGAATTTACAGAAAAGAGTCTTCACCCTAATACAAGGTTCTGGAAAAATATCAGATACCGGATGCCTTCAGCCCAGCATTCTTCTGACAGAGAATTGTACTATATAGGTTCAGAGGACTAATAATGACCTGAGTATTTATAACATGGATACAGGACCAAACCCTCAGTTGGCTTTGATCAGCATTAAGTGCATTTATAATAAGTCACACTGGAACCTTGGTTAGAGGTGTTTGAAGGACAGACAAACTTCATCAGCATTCTATATGATCAGTTGTTTATTAATCATAGCTATAACATGGATACTTTGGTCATTGCACTGATATGTTTGTTCACTTTGGTACAAATATCACCATTTTGGGCTGAACATATTCTTTTTTACAACAGCACTTTCATAGGGTTATCCTCTGCCTTAGTTGTTTCAAGCTAATCCAAGTTTTGGCAAGTGAAAATCATTTACTCTAAACAGTAGTTGTTTAATTATTGTTCTAGACTTTACTTCCAGTTCTACCTGAATTATCAGGGATAGTTTGGAATTGGATAGACCTTGATTGCCTGCTTATTGCATTTGGTGCACAAGCATAAGTGTGACAGCATTTATGGCCTCATAAAGAAGCTGTTTTGTGCTCTAAATGAAGGGAGTCAATCACATTAGGTGCCTTATACAAGAGTAAATTTGTTGCTGTTTGATAACACGTATTGGCTATATTACTGTATGTCCACTTGCTGCTGTCTATCTGGATTTCTTGTTTGGCACTCCATTTCATCTACTGCAGGAAATAGTTCCACTGGATTAATAAAGTGGGGGGCAGTAAAAGCATTTGTATGCCCAGAATATTTTGGATTACATTTTTGATCAAAACGTATTATAAGGTGCCACAAATGGTCTGCTGCATGATTCAAAGGGGAAGTAGATCAAAACAACAACAAATTACACAATGAACAAATTAATGCATTATACAGTATAATACATAGGGGTGAGTTCAGAGGAGTTATTGGGACATCGCAGGGCAGTATACCAGGATAAACAACCGTGGCCCAAATGCATGGGTCCAGCAAATATGGTTAGGGACGCTCTAGGTGGAGACTAAGAGATCAGACAGAAGTTGTCTGAGGTAGGTGTGCAGGTGAATAGGAGAGTGTAGGCAGGAAAAAAATATAGAGGACCCTGCCAATGAGCGCTTACAATCTGGAAAGGATAAAGAGGCCCATACATGAAGGCTGTATCGGGGCAATTCTCCGTTCAGCCAACGTCAGGGGATTAAACAATTTCGATTCCCCGATTCTGACTCGAAAATGGTCGGAATCAACTAGTAGGGGATTTTTAACATATTGAATTTCTCAAATTCCCAGACAGATTGCCGATCAGCAGTTTTGATTGCTGATCGGCATCGGCAGAATGGGAATTCTGGCTGTAAATGTATGGCCTGCATTGACTTATCCTGAGATATATGCAAGTCAACATTTAGATTTAAGTCCACACGTTTTGAAACAAAATTTTCATGCATACATATATTCAAGGAGGAAAATGTGTCATACTGTACTGCGGCACCTTCACCGGACCTCCCCCGCACAAGTCTGAAACATCCTGGTATCAGAGAGGCTGATGACGCGACTCGCACTGAATCTCGTAATCCTGGGCCTGCTCCACAATGCCAGTAATCTTAGCATTATGTAGCGGGGGACGTGATCATGATGACGCAATCGCTCGGTCAGGCCCCCGTTCCGCCCCTAATAAACTACCGTCTAAGCCATGCCACATTATATGGCGCCACGCCCTCCCCACTATGTCGACCTGGCTGCCCCCGGAGGGGTCAGCCAGAATGTTGGTAAGCATGCTTTTTACTGTGCAGCAGTCTCATGGTATTTACAGTATCTTTGCCTTAAAGTATTCCCAAAGTATTTTCTGAAGGAGATTCTTTTATTGAAATGTACTAAATTTATGTATATTAATTTTTTATTTTACCATTGTTTTGCCACATATTTGCATTGTTTTTGCCCTTTGTATGTGCCTTTCAGCCATTCATTTGTTGAAATTGTTGAGAATCCCATTAATGTGAAATCTGTTTTTGACACTTTTTTTATATGAATAACATTTTTTGGCAACTACAGTAAGCAAGTTCTGCGGTGTACTGTACCAACACGATAAAATAAGAATGTGAACTTATGACAGCCTGCGTGCTGAGGCAGGATCATTTTATGCTGATGCTGTGTTGACAACACTATACACAATCTTCCATTTCCTTTTGCTCACGAAATTCTAGGAATCGGATCCCACAGTAGATTATAGCACCATGTGTACAGTATGTCCAATACAATGAAGTAGCATAACTTCCATTTAAAAAAAAAAGTAAAGATGTTATAAAAATAAAGTTCTTGGCTGGGCCAATAGTCTCTTTTATCTAAATAAGGTTTAGCATTTTACTATTGTACATATGCATTGAAGCCTGGAATTGTTTTGTTGGTGGGCCTAGTAGTTCACATTGATATTTTTTCCAAATGATATTACAGATGTAAGAACATTTTAAGTGTATTGAATAAACAGTTTTTCTACAAAGTTTGCTTTGTTGTCTATATCCTCTAAAATAATCAAAACAATGACATAACTATACTTAATAATTGTACATAATTAGTTCCTCTTTAGAATTACATTAGCAGAGGCATTCCCTGCTTATCAGATGACTGCAGAAACTCATTCTGCCAGCAAGAAGACAGTTGCTCAGGTGGTGCCAGTCAACTGGTGCAAGACAGCTTAATCTTTCAATCGGATGTTTTTCCTAAAATTTTCTAAAGAAAACAGTTTCCCATAGCAACCAATCAGCTTCTAGTGATCATTTATAAAGTATATTCTATGAAATGATAGCTAGAAGCTGATTGGTTGCTATGTCAACTTCTACACCTGTTCTCTTTTGAAGGGTTGATACATCTCCCTCATAATCTTTTTTTATTGAGGAAACTGCAAAGCTTACACACCATGTACACATGTAGCATGGATTTGTGGATGCACCCATTGCAGACAAGGGAGAGTGATATTCACCAAGGTGGAGTGCACAGGCTGTTGCAGCTGGAAACAGCTATGACCAGTGGTAGGTGGGGGGAGTCAACCCATAACTGGGGAGATGGGAGGGAGTTCCTGTGTTCCTCCAATGAGGAAGAAGGGGTGGGTCCATGGCAACTGTCACAAAGCCCATCCAAAGCACAGGGGAGGAGGAGCTGTTGTTGGAGAGAGACTAAACTCAGAAGTGACTCAACTTAAAGGGAAAGTGAACAGCTAGTGTACAGTCAGCATTAAAGAAGTGATGGCCTCTGTATGTGTATTAAAGAGTGATCTGTGGAGAGCCTATAGATATTGCGATGATAGTAGAGAGCTCCATAATGTAAAGAGGGAAAGTGCCACTCGATGTGTTAAACCCTGTGTGTATGTGGAGAACACACCCTGGTGAGATGGGATGCAGTCAGGATGTCTACAGTCAAATTTTGACAGTTACTGTGGACACCAGAAAGCTGGTGCTGTGATCCAGACATGGTTAAAATGTTACTTATGGCATTTTTAACCGTGCGGGCATTATAACTTTAAACATGCTCCTTGAGTGGTATGTTTAAAATTATAATGTTCGCGCAGTTAAACTACTGGAGCAAAATGACAGGGTTAGTGATAAAAAGCAAAAATCATTTGGAAATAAATTAAATTTATTACATCTACCTATATGTGAACCCCCAATATATCAGGGCATCTCTGAAAGTTCTAGAACAGGGTGTCAGAGTTCAGCCGGGGATCGGCCGTCCCTTACCGTCAGAGTTCAGCCGGGGATCGGCCGTCCCTTACCGTCCTGCCGGCTTCCTCTGACTTCCCGGGCAGTCGGACGGCTGGTGCGGCGACGTGGGAGGTGCTGAGCATTCTCCCTGATGCTGGTGTCTCGGGCGGCCTGGTGCGCGGGGATCGGAGTTCCTGTCATGGGCGCCGCCATGACACTTCCTTCTCTGACTATCCTTCCTTCCCTGACAGTCTGGCCGTTCAGCTGACGCTGTGGACCAATCAGTGGGCTTCCAGGGGTATATATCCGGCTCCTGTGTATCAGGTAGTTGCCTGAACAACCATTGTCGCTGCTAGTGTTACTAGTGGTCTCTCGTTCCAGGTTCCCTTGCTTCCAGTGATCTATTCCCGTGTACAGCTATATCGTCCTTCTCATCAGTGCGTTACCACCGCCACCTGTGTGCAGTGTACTATCCATTTCACCAGTGCTTTACCATCAGTGTAGTTATACGTACCCACCTCTCCAGCGTCATAATCTCTGGCTGGCTCCAGTACCACTACCCACCTCGTTACTGGACTCTGTGGTCCCTACCTACGTGTGACAGTATTGCACCGTGGTGCACTCTTTCTAACCAGCAACCCGGTAGAGTGTGTCCACAGTGCACACTTCCTTGTACCTCAAGTACAGTGTCCCTACGTGCCCCTTACTGGCACAGACCCTTTGGGCCACGAGTGTTCGTCTCTCCCTTTTCCCGCAGGCTTTGGTCACCTAGTCAAAGGACCGCGACCTGCTTACGAGGTGCAGCTCAAGCCCATATCCCGATTGGTGGGGTCACTGGCGAACACCATCTCGTGGGTTAGATTGCGCACCTTTGACTAGGTCTCGCCAACGACCAAGATCTGTGGATGCGGAGGTCGTACATTCAGGCCCCTTGCCTCCGTTTCCTCCCGCAGCCTCAGGCCTCAGCTTCCAGAAAACCGCCTCCCAGCGTGACAGTTTGTTCAGGCCCAATGGAAGCTACAGGCTCCCCAGGTACTGGGAATCTCCAGGAGCTAACGTCTCGCATGGATAACCAAGAGACGGCACAGCAGCATGTGGCCCAGTACCTACAGGAATTATCTGGTCAGCTCCTGTCTATTCAGAACACTCTGGCAGCTATGTCTCATGCTCCACCTTCTGTCGCTGCTACGGTTTCTCCTGTATTACCTTCGGGGGTCGTTCCTCAAAAATCCCGTTTGCACTTGGCTACTCCCGAGAGGTTCAATGGTACTCCTCAACGATGTCGTGGTTTCATAAACCAGTGTGGGATCCAGTTCGAATGCCTACCCCAGAATTTACCTACCTCCCGGTCTAAGGTGGCCTATGTAATTTCATTACTAACCGGGGCAGCTCTGGATTGGGTCTCCCCCTTGTGGGAACGAGCAGATCCGCTCGTATCTAGATATGAAGAGTTCGTGGCAGCTTTCAAAAGGATCTTCGATGAACCCGGGAGATCTGTCTCTGCTTCTTCAGATTTGCTTCGTGTCCGTCAGGGTACCCGGTGCGTCGGGCAATATGTAGTACAATTTCAAACCCTGGCGTCCGAACTAAAATGGAACGAGGAAGCACTTAAGGCAGCCTTCCTACATGGCTTATCTGAGAGGATGAAGGATGAATTGGCATCTAGGGATTTACCTCCCTCCTTCTCGGATGTTATATCCCTCTGTATAAAAATTGACCTTCGCCATAGAGAGCGCTGGGGAAATAGGGGGCGTGGAGATCGTCCTCGGGATCGCCCATCCTTGGGAGGTCATTCCTCTCCTTCCTTCTCTAGCAGTGAGGAGCCGATGCAAATTAACAGATCCCGGTTAAGTACCGCCGAACGGAACCGGCGTTTTCAAAATAAATTGTGCTTGTATTGTGCTGCTCCGGAGCACACATTAAGGAATTGACCTGTATTGATGGGAAACGCGAAACCCTAATTGATGTTGGGAGCATGCAATTGGTGGTTATTTCTGACTCCTCCCAAATAAATGACAGTTTATTGCCTGTGTCGCTCTCCTACCAGTCCAGGACAAGGATGGTTAAAGCCCTTGTGGATTCTGGGGTTGCCGGCAGTTTTATTTCTAAGTCACTGGTTCAGACCCTAGGCATTCCGGTGGTTCCATTGCCAAACAGATTACTGTTCTCTGGTGTAGATGGCAAGACCTTGCTAGGGAGATCCATTTCCTCAAAAGCCCTGCCAGTGTTCCTCCGGATTGGATGTCTGCACCAGGAGACTATTGAATTTTTTGTTCTTCCCGACTCAGCCTATGAACTAGTTTTAGGCCTCCCCTGGCTACAAAAGCACAAACCTACGTTTGAGTGGTCCAGTATGCAGATTTTATCGTGGGGTCCAAGTTGTTTCCATGGATGTCTCATCCAAGTACTCCCTGTCCGCACTAACGCGGTGTCCTCCAGTGGAAATATAAGCTTCCCCCCGTCTGACAAGCCCAAGTGTTCCTCTGTTCCCGGTCTACCAGCAGCTTATCAAGATTTTGCCGATGTATTTTGCGAACAGGCTGCGGATAAACTTCCACCTCATCGTTCCTGGGACTGTGGTATTGAGCTCCTGCCAGGGAAGAACCCTCCTCAGGGTCGAACTTATCCATTATCAGTTCCTGAAACAGCCGCTATGGCAGCATATATAAAGGAGAATCTAGCTAAGGGGTTTATCCGGCACTCCACTTCTCCAGCAGGGGTGGTTTTTTTTTTTGTTAGCAAGAAAGACGGCGGGCTTCGGCCTTGTATTGACTACCGGGGTCTCAACCAGATTACTGTAAAGAATCGATATCCTCTGCCTCTGATTCCGGAGCTTTTTGATAAAGTTAGCGGGGCTTCTTTGTTCACCAAACTTGATCTGCGGGGTGCGTATAATTTAATACGTATTAAAGCTGGAGATGAGTGGAAGACCGCTTTTAACACCAGAGACGGCCACTTCGAATATCTCGTAATGCCCTTCAGACTCTGCAACGCCCCAGCGATATTTCAGGGTTATGTGATCGAGATCTTCCGGGATGTCCTCTACAGTTTTGTTATAGTCTATTTGGATGATATTCTAATTTTTTCCAAAAATTTGCAAGATCATCACCAGCATGTCCGCGAAGTCTTGTCACGCCTCCGGAAGCATCATCTTTATGGAAAAATATCCAAGTGCCTTTTCGAACAAACCTCGGTACCCTTCCTAGGGCACATCATTTCTGGAAAGACCCTCCAGATGGATCCAGAGAAGTTAAAAGCCATTTCTGACTGGCCATTACCAAAATCCTTGAAGGCTACTCAACGCTTCTTGGGTTTTTCAAATTATTACCGGCGGTTTATACCAAATTTCTCCACACTGGTGTCTCCTATCACAAATCTCACAAAGAAGGGTGCCAATCCCATTCGCTGGCCAGATACTGCCATCCAAGCCTTCCAAAAATTAAAAGAAGCCTTCTCCACTGCACCTATCCTGTGCCAACCCCAATTGGACAAACCGTTCACAGTTGAGGTAGATGCTTCTTCAGTAGGGGTAGAGGCAGTACTGTCTCAAATCTCAAGTGATGGAAAGTACCATCCCTGTGGGCATTTTTCTCGTAAGTTTTCCATTGCCGAAAAGAACTACAGAATTGGTGACCAGGAACTACTAGCAATGCGGTTAGCTTTAATGGAATGGCGGCATTTGTTGGAAGGAGCCAACTTTCCAGTTACCGTGATCACAGATCATAAAGACTTAATCTACCTCCAAACGGCTCACCGTCTAAATGCTAGACAGGCCCGTTGGTCCTTGTTCTTTTCAAGATTTAATTTAAAACTTCAATTTCGTCGTGGAAGTCTAAACAGAAAAGCTGACGCCCTCTCACGGTCTTTCTTGTCCAGCACAGGAAGAGGATCATCAACGTTCCCGACCAATTTTAGATCCTGTAGTCTTCGCCTCTACTCAAATGTTGACTCCTCCCCCAGGGAAAATTTTTGTGACCCCAGAACTACGGGGAAAATTACTAACTTGGGCTCATAGCTCTCTGTTTGCTGGCCATTCTGGTATCCTTAAGACTTACAAGTTCCTTCAGCGTTCCTATTGGTGGCCCACAATGAAAGGGGATATTCGAGAATTTATTCTTTCATGTGTAAAATAGCGCATAGCATAAGACTCCCCGCAAGAAGGCAGCAGGTCTCCTGTGACCCCTGTCCATTCCTAATACTCCTTGGACCCATATATCCAAGGATTTCATCTCTGAACTACCATGCTCCCAAGGATACAATACCATATGGGTAGTGGTGGATCACTTTTCTAAGATGGCACACTTTATTCCATTGATGGGTCTCCCTTCTGCTCCTCAGTTGGCAAGAGTCTTTGTTAAGGAAATATTCAGGTTGCATGGACTTCCTAAAGAGATCATTTCCGATCGCGGAGTTCAATTCGTAACTAAATTTTGGAGAGCCTTATGTAGCACTTGTGGAACCAAGTTAAAATTTTCTTCAGCCTACCATCCACAAACTAATGGGCAAACCAAAAGAGTTAACCAAGAGCTGGAGACTTTCATAAGACTCTTCGTTTCCTCCTCACAAGATAACTGGCTGGATCTATTACCTTGGGCAGAATTTTCACACAACTTCAAATATCACACTTCCTCCAAAGCCACTCCTTTTTTTTACGGTGTTTGGGAGACATCCTCGAGTCCCAGATTTTCAAAATTCGCCTACTGTAGAGGTCCCTGCAGTTTCTGAATTGGTGGAGTCTTTCGCAACCGTTTGGAAGAGGGTTCATGCCTCTCTGAAGCTGTCGTCCAAGAACTACAAAAAATTTGCGGATAGACGACGTGTCGGTGTTCCACTGCTGAGAGTCTATTCCTGTTTGCAGCTATATCATCCATCTCATCAGTGCTTTACCATCTCAGCCTGTGAGCAGCTATATCATTCATCTCATCAGTGCTTTACCATCTCAGCCTGTGTGTAGCTATATCATTCATCTCATCAGTGCTTTACCATCTCAGCCTGTGTGCAGCTATACCATTCATCTCATCAGTGGTTTACCATCTCATCCTGTGTACAGCTATATCATTCATCTCACCAGTGCTTTACCACCTCAGCCTGTGTGCAGCTATATCATTCATCTCATCAGTGCTTTACCATCTCAGCCTGTGTGCAGCTATACCATTCATCTCAGTGGTTTACCATCTCATCCTGTGTACAGCTATATCATTCATCTCACCAGTGCTTTACCACCTCAGCCTGTGTGCAGCTATATCATTCATCTCATCAGTGCGTTACCACCTCGCCTGTGTGCAGTATACTTCCATTCCACCAGTGCGTTACCATCACAGCCTGAGTGTAGTTATACGTACCCACCTCTCCAGCGTCATAATCTCTGGCTGCTCCAGTACCACTACCCACCTCGTTACTGGACTCTGTGGTCCCTACCTACGTGTGACAGTATTGCACCGTGGTGCACTCTTTCTAACCAGCAACCCGGTAGAGTGTGTCCACAGTGCACACTTCCTTGTACCTCAAGTACAGTGTCCCTACGTGCCCCTTACTGGCACAGACCCTTTGGGCCATGAGTGTTCATCTCTCCCTTTTCCCACAGGCTTTGGTCACCTAGTCAAAGGACCGCGACCTGCTTACGAGGTGCAGCTCAAGCCCATATCCCGATTGGTGGGGTCACTGACGAACACCATCTCGTGGGTTAGATTCCGCACCTTTGACTAGGTCTGGCCAATGACCAAGACCCGTGGATGCGGAGGTCGTACATTCAGGCCCCTCGCCTCCGTTTCCTCCCGCAGCCTCAGGCCTCAGCTTCCAGAAAACCGCCTCCCAGCGTGACACAGGGGTTCTCAAACTATTTTGCTCTGGGACCCCATCTGACAAAACATGTTTTTACAGGACCCCAGCAATTTACCGCCAAACAATGCACCTATATATAAGTAGCACACTTTTTTTAAAGATATTGTGACATTTCTCACCAAGCAAAATGAAATATGGAGAGAACATGACACTTTTCTTTTTTTGTAATAATTATTTATATTGAATGGTCAGGCAATTATTCACCAAGAAAAAACATCAAGGCTGCGAGATCAACAGATCAATACAGACAAAATAATTGTAATATAGCATGGTGTGTCTATTTGTAACAACATGACACTTCAAAAACTAGAACATATTTATATAATAATATTTTTTTTTATTTCTTTGTTAATGAAAAGGGTGAGCTTGTAGTGTTGAACACAAATCCTTGAAACGGGGCTTTGTGTGACTCAGATAAAGGCGAATGTCATCTTCAACAGCAAGACGGGATCTGTACTTATTTTTCAGTAAAGTCAAAGCTGAAATCCAGCTTCACAAAGGTAAGTAGATGTGAAGGGCATCAGCACCTTTAGTGCAGCAGATGACAGCTCTGGGTATTCCTGTTGAATCGATATCCAAAAGTTTGCAAGAGGTTGTTCAGAGTATCTCAGCTTCAATGTCTCATCACAAGAGAGGTCAATTAATTTTTCATCCAGTGAAAGTGGCAAACAAGCACTTGCAGTTGCTTCAGGACTGAATGGATTCCTAATCCACCCTTCTACTTTTCGATCCTTCTCAGGAAAGTACTGACGAAATTGCTGTTTAAGGCTCTCCAAATGGCTGATGATGATAGGTTGCAAATCATGTTTTGGAAGATCATTGTCATGCAAAAAATCATCCAACAAAGAGAATGCTTCAAAATTGCCACTTTCCACATGAGTGTACCACAAGGACAACTTCTTGATCCAACTTTCAACCTTGTCAGTGGATGAAAAAACTGTCATTTCTTGTCCTTGGAGGGAGGTATTTAGCGCATTTAACCGTTCAAAAATGTCTGCTAGGTAAGCTAGCATAGCAAGCCACTTGGCATCTAAAAAAAATTCAGCCAGCAGAGAATCTCTGTCTGAAAGAAAGAAATGTACTTCGTCCCTAAGCTCAAACAAATGGTTGACCACCTTTCCCTGTGATAACCAGCGTACTTCTGTGTGATAAGTAACTGATGGTGCTCAGCTCCCATCTCCTCACACAAAACTCTAAACAGACGTGCACTTGTTGAACTGCTCTTAATGAAGTTGACTGTGCGTACAGCTTCATCTAGAACTTGTTTTAGAGCAGGTGGCATTTTTTTTGCAACTAGGGCTTGCCTATGTATAATGCAGTGAGTCCAGGCTGCTTCTGGTGCAACAGCTTGCACTCTGGTCACTAACCCGCTGGTGTTTCCAGTCATTGCCCGAGCACTGTCGCTGCAAATTCCAACACAGCGCAGCCATTCCAAGCCAGAATCAGTGACAAAAGCATCCAAAAGTGAAAAAAGTTGTTCCCCAGTAGCACGTTGTGGTAGTGGCTGGCAGAACAGAAATTCCTCAATTAGTTTTTCATCATTCTCAAATTTTATGTAGGTCAGCATCTGCGCAGCCCCCGACACATCTGTCGTTTCATCAATTTGAATGGCAAAAAAAGCACTTTGTTTAATTTTGGTGGTGACTTGCTCTGTCACGTCTATTGCCATGCTATGAATTCGCCTAGCAATAGTGTCATTAGACAGGGGGATCAAATCAAGCTGAGTAGCAGCACTTTGCCCAAGCAAACCATTTCTTTGGCACAAGGTAGAAAAAAGCTTTCTCCAATGTTGTGCGGTTTACCCGTTTTGGCTATCCAGTTTGACACCACAAATGAGGCCTCAAGGGATTTCTCATTAACTGTAGCTGCTGTTTTTAGCACAGTTTTTTGGCCGCGTAGTTCCCTTAATTTCCTTTTAAAATAATCAAGCGGTTTGGTTTGCAGAGAACTGTGTTTTGTCTGCAGGTGCCTGATCATTTTGGATGGTTTTAAGCTCTCTTTAGCAAGAACTTCGCCACACACAACACACTGTGGACGTGGTGCTTCCTCCGAGCCAGCCCAAGTAAAACCATATTCCAAATATTTTGGATCATATTTCCGGTTTCTTGCCTTTTTATTACTATTTGAATCTTCGCTGGTAGCACATCTTTTGCTGCTACTGGCAACCAACTCGCCATCATTGCTCTGCTTTCTGCCACTCTTTTGAAGAAAACGTTCCATTTCACTTACTGATGTGCAACAAAAAACCTGGATTTAATGCTCTTTATTTCACTGGTTCTTTTTTGTGCCATCTCATCCCCACCCATGTCCATCGTTTTCCTTATAAGAATGATGGGTGGGAGTGATGAATGCACATCATCATCCTGATATATTTTTATATATATATATTTTATGCTTCCTTATACGAGGGTGGTTTAATAAATAAGTTAACAACCTTTCATTGCGTAAATTCATTCAACTCGTTCATATACTTATAATCAATAGTATGGTCTTGGTACAGATTCTTTTTCCACATAGTCCCCATACTTGTCTAAGAATTTGTTCCAGTGGTACCAAGGCATCTATCCCGGCATAGAAGAAATCAGTGTAAAACGCCTGAAACCAGGACATGACTTTGGTTGCAAAGTGCCTTCCACCCAGGTGCTTCTTTAATGGTCCAAAGAGATGGAAATCACTCGGTGCAAGGTCAGGGCTATAGGGAGAATGGTCCAGTAATTCCCAATGGCAGCATTGCTCATCTTTAACGTTTGTCCTGCCATTATCAAAGGTGATGCACCAAACCCATACCTATTTCCTTGACGTGACGTTATCACAGTACATAAGTTGGAGATGAGTTTCAGCTTCTCATGTGACCTCTGGACGCAGAAAGCTGATCACACTATGCACCTCAATGTTTGACCATGTTTCCCCCAGCCCCACCATCTTACAACTAATGTCTGGAACAGTAATATTGATATGAGGTGCAGTCTAAT
Organism: Taudactylus pleione; assembly: GCA_031769625.1. Classification (NCBI taxonomy): domain Eukaryota; kingdom Metazoa; phylum Chordata; class Amphibia; order Anura; family Myobatrachidae; genus Taudactylus; species Taudactylus pleione. Next base: position 12,455,839 of record JAUIMM010000608.1, on the reverse strand, counting down.
GGCCATGAAGGGAAACAGTGGCCTACCTGCCCTGGCCTGGTGGTAAATTAGAATGAAATAGTGAACATTACACACGTGAGAGGTCTTGTTACCTAACTTATTGTACCACCCTTGTGTAGTTTTATGGCATACAAATATATAAGAAGGATAATGGGCAAGGGGGGATGAGGCAATAAATGTATGTGCACATGACCCCCCATTGCCCATCATCTTCCTTACATATATTTATGTCCATTATCTTTCTTATATAATGGCATACAAATATATAAGAAGGATGATGGACAAGGAAAGGGGGGGGGTAGTACGCACATACAGTTTATGCCTCATAATCCCCCTCCTATTTTATGCCATTATTGGGTACATGTATTAACTGGCAATATGGGGAAGAAGTGGTTGCCCTATCACCATAGCAGGGACAGCACTGCGGCAGGGACTGGTGGCTCCAGGGGCTGCACATGGGATCTCGCGATGCTTGCAAGATCCTGCGCATGCCCATTGGAGCCAGCCAGGAGTGAGACACAGAGCACTAAGCTGATGCGCTGTGTACTCAGGCAGGAATCACTGGAGGGAGTTTTCACTCCCCCACTCTGGCAGATGACATGTTCTTGCATCTCATTTGTTAGTGCTTTTTGCTTTGCCTCGGTAATGAGGCAAAGCAGGAAGAGTTATAGCAGTACGATCCATGCCGCTATAATAAGTCTGCCCATATATACCTTATATACTTTTAAGACCATCATATTTCTTATGTGCTTGTATGCCATAAAAATATATAAGAAAGATGATGCCCATAAAAATATATAAAATGATGGGCATGGGGTGATGTGTATAAAATGTATGCACATTACCCCTCCTTGCCCATCATCTTCCTTATTTATGGCATAAAAATATGTTGGACATGAAACAAAGGGAAGATGGACAATGGGAGTAATGTGCATACATGTTATACACATCACCTTACTTTAAATTATGACCATAGTTCTCCATTTTACTTACTATGAAATAAATGTTCTTGCTGTTTAATATGTAAAGCTTCCACTAGCTGGGGCAGCACAGATACAGCTCTTGTCCTACTACTAGCACATGTAACGCAGAGTCAGACTGCGCAGCAGCTCCATTCACTCTAACTGACACGGGGTGACGTCATGACGCTCGGGCGTCGTGACACATATGCATTTCAATCACCGAAGGAAGAAGGAACCGGCGGGGGACTGCCGGTAAAAACGCCGCTACGCATCGTCATGGCAGCGTAAGCCCAGGACTCGGGACTGGTATTTAACTCTAGTGAGTTGCGACCCCATGATGAGATGGGCACGACCCACTCTGGGGTCGCGACCCACAGTTTGAGAAACGCTGTTCTAGAAAGTACCTCCAGCAAAAGAAAAAGATCAGAGGGGGAGAGGACAACTGTCTGTTACTCCGATGAGGAACTGCCAAATAACTCTGTCAAAAGCCTTCTCTGTATCTGTAGGTAATATATAAGTGGGTTGCCCCAAATTGATCAGTATTGACTACATCCGGTAATAAATGAAGGTTGTCACCCAGGATCACAACACCTTCTAAACAAAATTCTAGTTTTTCCATTGTCCAGTGAGGAACTTTAGCTGGTGGTGGTTAGGAGCATACAGGTTAATTATAGGATATTGCCGGTGTAATGTTTGCACAAAAAAGGAGACTCCTCCCCAAATGAGTGATAAATCAGGTTTGTTAAAGGTAAACAATTCAAAAACAAAATAGCTGTGCCATTGGTTTCTCCTTGAGGGCTATCACTATAAATGTCATGTCTGTGTTTTTTGCAGAGTGTGGGGGAAGATTCTTGTTTACCATGGACCTCCTAAGTGAATACTAGACTCACTCTATCAATGTGGAAATGTATTCAGTCCCCATTTGTTAACAGGGCACAATTTTATTTCTCCATGCCTGCATTGTTATAGAACAGTGTTTCTCAATTTCAGTCATCAAGTACCACCAACAGGTCATGTTTGTGGATTTCTTTAATCATGCACAGGTGTGTTAATTAAGGGTGTGCACCAGCCACTTTTCGTGTTTTGGTTTTGGATCTGGATCTCTCTTCATGTTTTGGATCTGGATTGGTTTTGCCAAAACCACCCTTCCGGGTTTGTATTTTGATTTTCGATCTGTATTTATTTGGGAAAAAAGCATAAAAACAGCTAACATCATAGAATTTGTTTTTCTTTTGTTCCTACGCTATTACTAACCTCAATAACATTCATTTCCAGTCTATTCTGAACACCTCACAATATTGTTTTTAGGTCAAAGGTAGCTGGATGACTATGCTAAGCGACACAAGTGGGTGGCACAAACACGTGGTCCATCTAGGAGTGGCACTGCAGTGGCAGACAGGATGACAGTTTGAAAAACTAGGCCCCAAAGATTACATAATGCAAAGAAAAAAAAGAGGTGCAAGATGGAATTGTCATTGAGCCCTCTCACCCACCCTTATATTGTATAAACAGGACATGCACACTTTAACAAACCAAACATTTCAACGCCAGGGTCTGCCACACAACTCTGGCTGAAATGATTGGTTCGTTTAGGCCCCCACAAAACAAGCTGGCAATTATTCTGTCCCTGCACAAACTGGCTCTATAGAGGCAAGATGTCGTCCTCATCCACCTAGTCCTCACCCTCTTCAGTGTTGTGTACATCCTCACAGAGTATTAATTCGTCCCCGCTGGAATCCACCACCACAGGTCCCTCTGTACTTTCTGGAGGTTGGTCTTCCTGGAAGAATTGATAATTAATTTTGATGAACATCAACTTCTCCACTTTTTGTGGAAGCAACCTTCTATGCCTTTCGCTGACAAGGTTCCAGGCTGCACTAAAAACTCTTTCGGAGTACACACTGGAGGGGGGGCAACTTATTGTAGGTAAAATAGAGTCAGTTTGTACAGGGGCCTCTAAATTGCCTCTTTTTCCTGCCAGAATAGGTACGGACTGTCTGACATGCCTACTTGGATGATGTCACTGATGTAATCCTCCACCATTCTTTCAATGGTGACAGCATCATATGCAGTGACAGTAGACATGTCAGAAATTGATGGCAGGTCCTTCAGTCTGGACCAGATGTCCAAACTTGGTCCTACCTGCCCTGCATCACCGCCAGCGGGTTGGTTAGGATATCTAAGTTGTTTCCTGGCAGCCCCAGTTGCGGGAGAAAATGAAAAAGGAGCTGTTGCCGTGTCACGTTCCGCTTCAGCTGACAGTGTTTTCACCAGCAGGCCTTTGCACCTCTGCAGGCTTTAAACCTAGGATCGAGCACAGTGGCCAAAATGTAGTGGTCTGATTGCAACAAATTGACCACCTTCGAATCCTGGGAAAGTGAATGAAGGGCTTCAGCCACAAGTCCCACATACTGAGTGGAATCACTCCATCTTAGCTCCTTCACTTTCTCCAGCTGTTTCTGCAAAAGCCTGATGAGTGGAATGACCTAACTCAAGCTGGCAGTGTCTGAACTGACTTCAACTGTGGCAAGTTCGAAGGGCTGGAGAACCTTGCACAACACGGAAATCATTCTCCACTGCACTTGAGTCAGGTGGAAACCCCCTCCTTTGCCTATGTCATAGGTGGATGTACAGGCTTGAATGGCCTTTTGCTGCTCCTCCATCCTCTGAAGCATATAGAGGGTTGAGTTCCACCACGTTACAAACTCTTGCTTCAGGTGATGGCAGGGCAGGTTCAAGAGTGTTTGCTGGCGCACCAGTCATCGGCACGTAGTCACTGAATGGCGAAAGTGGACAGAATTTTTTTGCAACACCCAAAGCGTCTCCTGCACGCCCCTGACGTTTTTCAAAAAATCTGCATCACCAAATTTTTCTGTGTGAGCAAAACATGGGACGTGCTGGAATTTGCCAGGATGTAATGCCCACACAATATTGGTGGCATTGTCAGATATCATAAATCCCCAGGAGAGTCTAAGTGGGGTAAGCCATTGGGCGATGATTTCCCTCAGTTTCTCTAAGAGGTGGTCGGCGTTGTGCCTCTTACTGAAACCGCCGATACACTGCGTAGCCTGCCTTGGAACGAGCTGACATTTCTGAGATGCTGCTACTAGTAATAAAAAGGGGGATTTGCACATGCTAGTGATTATGAATACAGTTGAAATTAAAATGAAAGAATGGATTGATAAATGTTGGTAAAATAAAGAATATAAATGTATGGAAATAAAATATAACAACAATTACATGTTAATAAGACCGGCAAATGCTAAGTATACAGTGGGCTGAATATGATACATTGAAACACAAGGATGTTCATAGCTCTTTCATTGAAAATTTGTTGTGTTAGAAAAAATGGTAAGTCAGTTGCGGCTGTCCCGTGTCTTGTACACTGAGAGCGGAGCTGCGGTCTTGCTACTCACCCTATCTTACCCTACTAGCGGCGCAGACTGGAGTCCGCTGGCGACTGTTGGGAACGGGTTGTAGCCGGCTGCGTGCTCTGCACTGTGGCCGTCCTGACAGAGTTTTTTCCTGGCTGTGTTCCTTTTCTGGCTCTGTGATGCGAGCCAAAGTCCGGGGTTCCTGCTGCCGCTTGTGCTCCTGCTGTCTCTCTGTGATGTCGCTACGCGCTCTCCTAACACCAATGCGTTTCGTCACTCAATGACTTTTTCAAAGTGTCTGTCGAAAGGATTCCAGCCTTCTTAAATACCCACTGGAATGTTCTCATTGGTTCTTCCTTTAGAACTTGTAAATAAGCGGCTGGATTCTCTTTATATTGTGTGGCCTTACTGATGTATTAAGTGTGTTAAAAATAATTGAAAATAAATACAAAAATCTTTAATGGTTAAAAAAATTAATAAATTAAATGTTTAAAAAAATATTATATAATAAAAGAGCTACATGTGTTCCTTCGTCAATAGCACTAATTAAGCGCATCAGTGTTACTCAGGTGATTGCCAGGTCCTAAAATCAAGAACTCAAAAATAAAAATTAAAAATAGTAAAAAAACTTTTAAATTATGTGCAGAATTTACATGTGGAGATCTAAAATTGTGTGCCCTAAAATTGATTAAAATCAAATCCTCAGAAAAGCTCCTAAATCAAAGTCAATATTCAAACCTCTAGGTTGGAGAGTACCCATTTTGTAAATCCATTCTGTTTCAGACTTAGAGATTTTATCCACATACTGTCCTCCTCTCCAATTTTTCTCAACTTTCTTTATTGCGGTAAATTTCAACCCTCTTGGGTTCTTTTGATGGTGTAATAAAAAATGGTTTGACACACTATGTGCTGTAAAACCTTTTTTAATATTCTTTATATGTTCTCCCACCCTCGTTTTTAATTTCCTAATGGTGCGGCCGATGTACTGGAGGCCGCAAGGACATTCTAGTAGATAAACCACACCTTCTGTATTACAGTTTAAACTCTGTTTAATCTCGAATTCCACATTCTTGGTATTAGAGCAGAAATTCTTTATTGGTTTGGTACTAATGGTTCCAGTGTCCCTGCACGCTTTGCAATTTAGGCAAAAATGAAATCTTTTTTCTATAGTGGTAAATGGTGCTTTGTCTGGTGGAATGCAGCTAGCTGTCAGCATACTTTGGAGTGTCTGTGCTCTTTTATATACAATTCTTGGTTTATTTTGAATCAGGTCCTTAATTTCTGAATCCAATTGAAGTAGATGCCAGTGTTTTCTCAGACTCTGTTCCAAGCCTTTTGTATTCCTATTGTATTGTGTGATGAACAACATGCTTGCAGGATTTTCTTTTTTCTTGTTGTACTGTAATAGCTCCTCTCTGTTAATTTTTTCAATTTTGTTAAGGCTGTTATCTATTAGTTGTTCTGAGTACTCTCTTTCCATGAATCTTTGCTTCAAAAGTTCTGTTTGAAGTTTGAATTCCTCATTCTTAGTGCAATTTATTTTAAGACGTTGGAATTGTCCCCCTGGGATGTTCCCAATCCATTTGGGGTATTGGTTACTTGATGACAGTAGGTAGTTATTGCAATCTACTTTTTTTTAAAAAGGTGCGTTTGTGTATGCTGTTACTGTCTACATAAATCTCTAAGTCCAGAAATTGTATTGACTTCTTGCTGTAATTATTGGTGAATTCTAGAATCAGATCATTGTTATTTAAGTATGTCAGGAATTTTATTAAGGTATTTTCATCTCCTTCCCAGATGGAACCATTAGTGCCAAACCAATAAAGAATTTCTGCTCTAATACCAAGAATGTGGAATTCGAGATTAAACAGAGTTTAAACTGTAATACAGAAGGTGTGGTTTATCTACTAGAATGTCCTTGCGGCCTCCAGTACATCGGCCGCACCATTAGGAAATTAAAAACGAGGGTGGGAGAACATATAAAGAATATTAAAAAAGGTTTTACAGCACATAGTGTGTCAAACCATTTTTTATTACACCATCAAAAGAACCCAAGAGGGTTGAAATTTACAGCAATAAAGAAAGTTGAGAAAAATTGGAGAGGAGGACAGTATGTGGATAAAATCTCTAAGTCTGAAACAGAATGGATTTACAAAATTGGTAGTCTCCAACCTAGAGGTTTGAATATTGACTTTGATTTAGGAGCTTTCCTGAGGATTTGATTTTAATCAATTTTAGGGCACACAATTTTAGATCTCCACATGTAAATTCTGCACATAATTTAAAAGTCTTTTTACTATTTTTAATTTTTATTTTTGAGTTCTTGATTTTAGGACCTGGCAATCACCTGAGTAACACTGATGCGCTTAATTAGTGCTACTGACGAAGGAACACATGTAGCTCTTTTATTATATAATATTTTTTTAAACATTTAATTTATTCATTTTTTTAACCATTAAAGATTTTTGTATTTATTTTCAATTATTTTTAACACACTTTATACATCAGAAAGGCCACACAATATAAAGAGAATCCAGCCGCTAATTTACAAGTTCTAAAGGAAGAACCAATGAGAACATTCCAGTGGGTATCTAAGAAGGCTGGAATCCTTTTGACAGACACCTTGAAAAAGTAATTGAGTGACGAAACGCGTTGGTGTTAGGAGAGCGCTTAGCGACATCACAGAGAGACAGCAGGAGCGCAAGCGGCAGCAGGAACCCCGGACTTTGGCTCGCATCACAGAGCCAGAAAAGGAACACAGCCGGGAAAAAACTCCGTCAGGACGGCCACAGCGCAGAGCACGCAGCCGGCTACAACCCGTTCCCAACAGTCGCCAGCGGACTCCAGTCTGCGCTGCTAGTAGGGTAAAATAGGATGAGTAACAAGACCGCTGCTCCACTCTCAGTGTACAAGACACGGGACCGCCGCAACTGACTTACCATTTTTTCCAACACAACAAATTTTCAATGAAAGAGCTATGAACATCCTTGTGTTTCAATGTATCATATTCAGCCCACTGTATACTTAGCATTTGCCGGTCTTATTAACATGTAATTGTTGTTATATTTTATTTCCATACATTTATATTCTTTATTTTACCAACATTTATCAATCCATACTTTCATTTTAATTTCAACTGTATTCATAATCACTAGCGCGTCCAAATCCCCCTTTTTATTTCTATGATTAGAATGGTAATCAGGTATCTGATTACACTCAACAGGACAGCTGCTAACTCACTTATTAAGCGCGCAGGATATATCTTACTAGTGACGATGCTGTTGTTGCTGCATAAGGTGATACATCTACCCAGTGGGCTGTCACAGTCATATAGTCCTTAGTCTGCCCTGTTCCACTTGTCCACATGTCCGTGGTTGAGTGGACATTGGGTACAACCGCATTTTTTAGGACACTGAGGACACTTTTTCTGATGTCTCTGTACATTCTTGGAATCGCCTGCCCAGTGAAGTGGAATCTAGACGGGATTTGGTACCGGGGACACACTACCTCCATCAATTGTTTGAATCCCACTGCACTAATAGCGGATACCAGACTCATGTCTAACACCAACATAGCTGTCAAGGCCTCAGTTATCCGCTTTGCAACAGGTTGACTGCTGTCGTACATCAACCTCATCACTAAGGACTGTAGGAGGGTCAATTGCTTAGTAAAAGAAGTAGTGGTTTTCCAACTTCCACTCTGGGATGATGAACGACTCCCAGCAGCAATGGCAGCAGTAGACGTAGCAATGCAGGATCCTTTGGAGGAATCCCGGATAGGAGAAGAGTCAGTCATGCCAGTGACATGGCCTGCAAGACTACTTACGATCCTGATTGAGGAGGAAACTGACGTGGAGGGAGTTGCTGGTGTGGTTTGCAGGCGCTTGGATACAACAGGATAAAGGGATTTTGGTGTCCCTGGACTGCTTATGGTCTTAGCCACAGTTTCTGGGTAGTTAAAATTAGTTTGATGAAGGGCAGCGTACAACCCACAGGACAGCCCCTGTAAAAATTATTATGATGAGGGGCAGCTTTTCACGCTGGGGGTGGGTGAAGAGAGCACCCCTGAAGGACAGAGCACCCCCTGGACAACACAGCACTACAGCCAGCCAGCCCCTATGGACAGGACAACAGCCAACCCCTATATGGACAAGGACAACAGTAGCCATCCAGCCCCTTTGTGTATAGACAACAGTAGCCAGCCAGCCAGCCAGCCAGCCCAGCTTTTCACACTGGGGGTGGGTGAAGAGAGCACCCCTGAAGGACAGAGCACCTCCTGGACAACACAGCACTGCAGCCAGCCCCTATGGACAGGACAACAGCCAGCCCCTATATGGACAAGGACAACAGTAGCCAGCCAGCCCCTATGTATATGGACAACAGTAGCCAGCCAGCCAACCCCTATGGTCAGGGTCAGCAACAGCTCCCAGCTCCCTCTTCACAGTAGCCAGCCAGCAGTACTTTATTTATAATAACAATAAGTAACACACAACACTGAGTGACAACAGTAACCATCCCAGCTCCTTAACTCTGCACACTCCACAGCCAGAATGAAAAATGGCGGCGATCACGGGACCTTTAAAGAACCCAAAACCCGGAAGAATCCGACAGCAGGATGATGACGTTTTGCCTCATTTTGGGAACCGAGTCTGGCGGGAAAACCCGAGTCGGACTTGGCTCCCGGCTCGAATCGGGGGTCTCGGATTTCGGAAATCCGAACCTGCTCATCCCTAGTGTTGATCTATTTTTCTGGGTCAGTAATTATCCCACCTGCTGCCACAGACCGAAATCTTCAAAACATGACCTGTTGGAAAAACTCGAGGGTTGAGGTTGCGAACCACTTCACTAGACACTCACCATGATCTAGGTAATGTACAGTATATGTGTATAGGAAATTCTCACAAATAATAATATTTTTTATCATTTAACATTCATTTCTGGTCCCAGGGGGAGCTCACTAGTAATGATCAGAAATGTTGTGTTCAATAGGATGCGCAGGGCCGTAGAGAGCCCGGCCGGGCCCCGGTAAAGGAGGGTGTCGTAACGGCTGTAAGCCCCTCCAGCCCGGCGCTAAGCAGGGGGGGGCGCGATCAGTGTGATCGCTCCCCCCCACAGCCATAGGAGACTGCTCCCGCTGCTGCAGCAGCCGCGAGCTGTTTCGCACTGCAGCCCAGCACAAGCTGTGTGTTGAGTTGCTGTGAGGGGGGGGGGGGTGACGCCAGACCCAGGCACCATTGTTGTTTGTGAGTGTTAGGGCAAAAGACATGCAACACAGGGACATAACATTGTTTACTAACATGAGCAATGGCTTATACTCAGCAGGTTTAGCTGGATAGTACAATATAAAGCTGAACTACAGTAGACCTCCCCTTACCCACCTTCACCCTAACAGGGGCAGCACAGATGGTGTAATGGTTAGCGTTACTGCCTCACAGCACTAAGGTCGTGGGTTCAATTCCAACCATGGCCCTAACTGTGGAGTTTGTATATTCTCCCTGTGCTTGCGTGGGTTTCCTCCAGGTACTCTGGTTTCCTCCCACACTCCAAAAATATACTGGTAGGTTAATTGGTTCCACACAAAAATTGAACTTGACAGTAACGTTTTATGAATGCGCTGGAGGTGACGTATAAGGGAGGATGCTCCTAGGTAGTTAACATCCTTACCCCTACTTATTACACCTTTACATACGCTACATATGGCAAGACAGTTGTTGTCCGGATTTGGACAGAAATATTTCCAGACCAAAAAGGTGGATTTTTTAGTATTCTGCCCAGGTATGACGATGGGCTTTTTCATCCCACGGACAACAACTCGTTCCCTTGGTGCCTGATTTAAACAAGCCCCATCACCATCAGATCCTCCTCGTCAACTTCCTCCTAAGTGCCAGCTACACCAATATCCTCATCCTGTTCTACTTCAACAGTGACATCTTCAATTTGAATATCAGCAAGTGGACTGTTGGTGCTCCTTCCAGCACTTGCAGAGGGCATGTAAATGGTGGAAGGAGCCACTCTTCCCGTCCAGTGTTGGGAAGGTCAGGCATCGCAACCGCCGACACACTTGGACTCTCCTTGGGGATTTGTGATATCCTCTTAGAACGTACAGTTCTTTGCTGTGCTTTTCCCAGCTTAACTCTTTTAATTTTTGTAGTGGGAGGAGGAGGGCTTCCATCGTCATGTGAAGCTAAACCACTAGTCATAGGCCAGGACCTTAGCCGTTCCTTGCCACTCCGTTTCGTAATTGGCATATTGGCAAGTTTACATTTCTCCTCAGACGATTTAAATTTATTTTTTTGGGTCATTTTAATGAACGTTGGCTTTTTGGACTTTACATGCCCTCTACTATGACATCGGGCATCGACCTTGGCATACGACGTTGATGGCATTTCATCGTCTATGTCATGACTAGTGCCAGCAGCTTCAGCACTAGGAGGAAGTGGTTCTTGATCTTTCCCTATTTTATCCTCCAAATTTTTGTCATCCATTATTTATATGTAGTGCATTATTTTAATGGAGTGAATTACCCCTGTAAAAATTAGTTTGATGAAGGGCAGTGTACAACCCACAGGACAGCCCCTGTAAAAATTACTTTGATGAAGGGCAGTGTACAACCCACAGGACAGCCCCTGTAAAAAATGTTTTGATGAAGGGCAGCATACAACACACAGGACAGCCCCTGTAAAAATTACTTTGATGAAGGGCAGCGTACAACCCACAGGACAGCCCCTGTAAAAATTATTTTGATGAAGGGCAGTTTACAACCCACAGGACAGCCAATGTAAAAATTAGTTTGATGAAGGGCAGCGTACAACCCACAGGACAGCCCCTGTAAAAATTATTTTGATGAGGGGCAGCTTTTCACGCTGGGGGTGGGTGAAGAGAGCACCCCTGAAGGACAGAGCACCCCCTGGACAACACAGCACTACAGCCAGCCAGCCCCTATGGACAGGACAACAGCCAGCCCCTATATGGACAAGGACAACAGTAGCCATCCAGCCCCTATGTATATAGACAACAGTAGCCAGCCAGCCAGCCAGCCCAGCTTTTCACACTGGGGGTGGGTGAAGAGAGCACCTCTGAAGGACAGAGCACCTCCTGGACAACACAGCACTGCAGCCAGCCCCTATGGACAGGACAACAGCCAGCCCCTATATGGACAAGGACAACAGTAGCCAGCCAGCCCCTATGTATATGGACAACAGTAGCCAGCCAGCCACCCCTATGGTCAGGGTCAGCAACAGCTCCCAGCTCCCTCCCTCTTCACAGTAGCCAGCCAGCAGTACTTTATTTATAATAACAATAAGTAACACACAACACTGAGTGACAACAGTAACCATCCCAGCTCCTTAACTCTGCACACTCCACAGCCGGAATGAAAAATGGTGGCGATCACGGGACCTTTAAAGAATCCAAAACCCGCGAGAATCCGACAGCAGGATGATGACGTTTTGCCTCATTTTGGGAACCGAGTCTGGCGGGAAAACCCGAGTCGGACTTGGCTCCCGGCTCGGATCGGGGGTCTCGGATTTCGGAAATCCAAACCCGCTCATCCCTAGTGTTGATCTATTTTTCTGGGTCAGTAATTATCCCACCTGCTGCCACAGACCGAAATCTTCAAAACATGACCTGTTGGAAAAACTCGAGGGTTGAGGTTGCGAACCACTTCGCTAGACACTCACCATGATCTAGGTAATGTACAGTATATGTGTATAGGAAATTCTCACAAATAATAATATTTTTTATCATTTAACATTCATTTCTGGTCCCAGGGGGAGCTCACTAGTAATGATCAGAAATGTTGTGTTCAATAGGATGCGCAGGGCCGTAGAGAGCCCGTCCGGGCCCCGGTAAAGGAGGGTGTCGTAACGGGGAGGTCACGCACCCTTGCCCAAAAATAAATAAACAAACCACTTTTACGTGCTGGGGAGGGGGGCGCTGTAAGCCCCTCCAGCCCGGCGCTAAGCAGGGGGGGCGCGATCAGTGTGATCGCTCTCCCCAACAGCCATAGGAGACTGCTCCCGCTGCTGCAGCAGCCGCGAGCTGTATCGCACTGCAGCCCAGCACAAGCTGTGTGTTGAGTTGCTGTGAGGGGGGGGGACGCCGGATCCAGGCACCATTGTTGTTTGTGAGTGTTAGGGCAAAAGGTATACAACACAGGGACATAACATTGTTTACTAACATTGCATTTACATGTAAATATGTACTGAGCAATGGCTTATACTCCGCAGGTTTAGCTGGATAGTACAATATAAAGCTGAACTACAGTAGACCTCCCCTTACCCACCTGCACCCTAACAGGGGCAGCACAGATGGTGTAATGGTTAGCGTTAATTCCAACCATGGCCCTAACTGTGGAGTTTGTATATTCTCCCTGTGCTTGCGTGGGTTTCCTCCAGGTACTCTGGTTTCCTCCCACACTCCAAAAATATACTGGTAGGTTAATTGGTTCCCCACAAAAATTAACCTGTGTGTGTGCACATGTGGTAGGGAATATAGATTGTAATCTCCACTGGTGCAGGGACTGATGTGAATGGCCAAATATTCTCTCTGTAAAGCGCTGCGGAATATGTGTGCGCTATATAAATAACTGGTAATTAATAATAAATAAATCTATTTCCTTTAAAATACATTTTCCAGAGATGGGCAGAGACATCTCCAAGCTGCACAGACACAACATTTTAGTGCACTGGGACCCTCTTTTCCTACTCAGTGTAGCGATTCCCCCATTGCAGAGACACCCTGCTCAGTCTTTGCATGGATTCACATGTTCCAGAAGCCTCTAAACAAGCAGACGTTCCTTCTTGCAGATAAACTCCTGACCCCTCATTGCAAATATTTCTTTACCTGTTGAAAAATCCACTTCTATCCAGTCCTAAAATATGTACATGTATCACCATATATTAATTCATATAGTTACTTTATATAGGGATAGGGTTATATACATATGGGGCAGCAATGTCTATGCAATGGTGTTTATGTGGCCATTAGTATATGCTATAAAATTTTACTTGGGGGTTAGGGGAAAGAAATTTTATTGAATGTAAATTTTTTAGAGATATATACTTGTTATGTTCATTATAATAGATATATTCATCTATATCTGTACACCTGCAAGGTGAATGTGTGGTAACGCAGGCTGTAATTGTAGTATAAAGCCTGAGGTAATTAGGCTTGTTAGGGAAGGCTCTAGAAGGGGCATGAGGCCACTGTTCTTATAGGTATGGAACATGAGGACGGCAGCTGCGTCACTGCTCGGTTGCTCAGTTGGCATGACAGTTGGAGACGGAGCTGTGAGCAGAGGCTATCTTTTCCTGGTCAGTGTCAGAGGCAGGACCGTGAGGTGTCAGGAAGGTGGAAACCCTATTACAGAAACCGGCTATTTGTATGTAACCCCGGCAGCCAGTAACCCTTTCAGAAAAAAAGGGGGATCAACGGAGGCAGAAGTGGGTAATATTTATTGCCCTGAACCACAGACAGCGGCCAGAAAGGAAAGTCAGGGAGACAGTTATACCCATATAAAGAAAATGGTTGGAGCCATTCAGCACCAACACTGGGTATATTTAGGATATAGTATTTTCAGGATTTTTAGTTAGGGGGAAGAACCAGAAGAGTACTGAAATTACTATTAAAGCTGGTGATTATTAACACTACCTGGGATATAAATTATTCCAGCTGCTAGGATATAACTGCAGGCTATTTTAACTCTGAAAAGCATTATAAACAGCTCTTCCTAATAAGTGAAGTTACAGAAGCAAATAGGAGTAAAGCCGCATATCCACTAGACCACAGGTTCTCAAACTCGGTCCTCAGGATCCCACACAGTGCATGTTTTCCAGGTCTCCTCACAGTCACAAGTGAAATAATTAGCTTCACCTGTGGATCTTTCAAAATGTGTCAGAGAGTAATGAATACACCTGTGCTCCTGCTGGGTGACCTGGAAAACGTGACCTGTGTGGGGTCCTGAGGACCGAGTTTGAGAACCACTGCACTAGACCACAGGTTCTCAAACTCGGTCCTCAGGACCCCCATCAGTGCATGTTTTCCATGTCCCCACACGGAATCAAGTCAAATAATTAGCGCCACCTGTGGACCTTTTTAAAATGTGTCAGTGAGTAATGATTACACCTGTGCACCTGCTGGGTGACCTGCAAAACATGAACTGTGTGGGGGTCCTGAGGACTGAGTTTGAGAACCACTGCACTAGACGATATAATAAACGATTGAATGAGAACGATATTGTTTAATCATTCATTATATTGTCCAGTGGATATGCCGTCAACGACCAGCGATGTGCGCTCCCGCTGGTCGTTGACGATGTCGCTCATTGCCTGAACCTGCTGTCCAACCTGATATCGTCAGGTTGTGCAGGTTTGGGGATGAGGGAGGGAGCCGGCACTGAACGATAACGTTAATGATATCATTCAGTGTGTGTGCTCAATATCGTTAAGGACATTGAGCACACCACTTCCGGGGACACACTACACGATATCGCTCATGGAGTGAATCATGTAGTGGATATACTCGGCTTAAGACTTTAATACTACAATTTATCTCCAGATACTGTACCACAATTCATTTTGCACGTCTAATGCTGCCCTCCACTAGTCAATTAAACCTAGCGATGGAGAGATAACAAAGGTCGTTATCGCTCCATCGCTTGGTAATCGCCCGCAAATCAGGCAGTAAAAGGTTAAAAATGACCAGCGATGCGCGCGCCCGCTGGTCGTTTTTAACATCAGTCATCGCCCGAACATGACTGTCAACCTGACGACCGCCGTCAGGTTGCCATGTTCGTGGATGATTGATCTGCATACACTGAACGTCTGAACGTTCAGTGTATGCAGTTCACCCCGCGGGAGACGACGGCGTCCCCCGCATCGTTAAATGGATGGGCAGCATAAGTGAGAACAATTCATTTGTATATCTGTGTATGTTTGTGTGTGAGTGGAATGAGTGCTGACAGGGTGAATGAATGCTTTAACCCATAAACTATTACATTCACCCTCATTCATTACCCTTCCCCTCATGAATTAATCAACCCCCTATTAAGTCATTCCCACATGAAAACCCACCAATCCCAACTGAGAATCCATTAACCTATTCCTCTCATTCCATTATCATGACACCATCCCAGCAGCCATTAGCACTTTCAACCCCCTTACCAGCTCCCATAAAGATCTCCCCACACAGCTCCCATCAACCTATTTACCCAATAATACCCCCTACTCAACACCTAATAACTTCCCTCCATCTAGCACTGATTAACCAATGAATCAATCATGTTACACACATTCCCGCATCCATTAATGCATTCATTCACCCTGTCAGCACTCATTCCCCTCACTCACACACACCTATATACACACACACACCTATATATACACACATACATACAGACACACACCTATATACACACACACCTATATATACACAGACACACACCTATATATACACAGACACACATCTATATACACACACTTACATACATAAATAAAAAAATATATATAGTGGTATACTCCAAAAAAAAATAAAAAAATAATTATATATATATATATATATACACACACTGGTAGGTTAATTGACTCCCAACACAAATAAACCCGAGTGTGTATGTGTGTGCGCATGTGACAGGGAATATAGAGTGTAAGCTCCACTGGGGCAGGGACTGATGTGAATGGCCAAATATTCTCTGTAAAGCGCTGCGGAATATGTGTGCGCTTTATGAATAACTGGTAAACAATAACAATAATAAATAAATAAACACATACATACACACACCTATAGACACAGACACACACCTATTTACATACACATACTGTACATTCTCCTCACCAAATAATTTAACAGCAACTCTTCATGCACTGTAGTCTGGAGGGACGGAGCTCCTTTCGTGATTGACAGGCTGGAACTCCCAAGTTAGGAGAACACCCGGGGAGAGGGAAGGGGTGGCCACCACACTGCCTGCATGTTCTATGTCACTGAATTCTGATACATGACAGTCAGGAAGGTTCTTCAGATATGGCCCTCCAAACCTCCCCAACACATACACACACACGACAGGTGACAGGAAACATACAGGCAGTGTGGTGGCCACCCCTTTCCTCTCCTCAGATCTCCTTTTGTTTGGTAGACTCAGTGGTGCTCTCCAGGGGCCAGTGCCCTTAGGCAGCTGCCTAAAATTACCTAATGGTAAATGGTGGGAGTTAGCGGCTAAGGACTGCAGAATGAACATGGCTAGGTAAATGTCCCAGGGGACCGTGACAACTTTGGTGTAGATACATAGTAGTTATAGGTTGAACTTGTTATTATATTTTCTTGTCATCTGTGGTATCACATTTGACCACTGGGTGACAGCAGGCCTTTGGTAGCTAGATTCAAATATAAGTAGGTGAGGGACACAGTAAGGGAATGTGGAGGTTGAAGGACTTTGTTGTAAGCTGACAGGAGCTCTCACCAGATGCATATTTTGTTAAGCCACATCACTCCCATGATATTTTATTTCAATTATCCAGGCACATTTTATACAGATAGGTGCATTTAGAAATGAACAAATACCCATATTTTACAAGTAGAGATGAGCGGGTTTGGCTCTCAGAGATCAGAACCCACCCGAATTTCTTGGATCCGGGGGCGATCCGAGCGCAGCCTGCCCCGGATCCCTCACCCGAGGCAAAACTTTGCGACCCGCTGTTGGGTCGCGAGGTTTTGTTTTGAGCAGGCTTAACGCTGATTGGCTGAGAGCCGTCTGACACGGCTCCCAGCCAATCAGCGTTAAGCCCATTGAAAATGCACTAGGAGAGAGAAAAAGATGGCGCCCGCCATCCCCCGCCACCTGACACCGTCGGCACCCCTCGCTGCCGGAACCGCCGGCACCCCACTGGCAGCATCCCCTACTGCCGACACCACAGTTGCCGACACTCCTGCACTGCTGCCCCACGTACTGAGGACACCGCCAGCTACCCCCACACTGCCAACACTGTCAGCACACATGCACTGAGAACACCGCTGGTACGCCCGCTCTGCCGACACCGCCGGCACCCTGCATTGACAACACCCCTGCACTGCCGACAGTCAGCAAACCTGCACTGAGGACACCACTGGCACCCCCGCTCTGCCGACACTGCCAGTAAACCTGCACTAAAGACACCGCTGGCAGCCCCGCACTGCCCTTTCATGTACTGAGGACACCACCAGCAACCCCCACACTGCCGACACTCCTACACTGAGGACACCACCAGCACCCCTGCACTGCCGACACTGTCAGCACACATGCACTGAGGACACTGCTGGCACCCCCGCTCTGCCGACACCCTGCATTGACAACACAACTGCACTGCTGACACAATCAGCAAACCTGCACTGAGGACACCGCTGGCAGCCCCGCTCTGCCGACACAGCCAGCAAACCTGCACTAAAGACACCGCTGGCATCCCCGCACTGCCAAAATCACCGGTACCCTTCACTGAGGACACAGCCAGCACCGCAGC
Organism: Taudactylus pleione; assembly: GCA_031769625.1. NCBI lineage: Eukaryota > Metazoa > Chordata > Amphibia > Anura > Myobatrachidae > Taudactylus > Taudactylus pleione. The sequence continues at coordinate 12,438,017 of JAUIMM010000608.1, read as the reverse complement.
ACTGCCATTCCATGTACTGAGGACACCGTCAGCAACTCGGCTCTGCCGACACTGCTGTCACAGTAAGTGCACTATTTGTGTATCCAACCCACACTGTATAACACACTGTATCCGTGTTGGAAATTAGAAGCTGAACTGCCACATGTTAGTGCCACCCACTGTGTCACTTAGCTTAGTCAGCCAGCTAGCTGGATGAAACCTTTGGGCCTTAACTAGATGAAGCAAATAATATTATGAGGTGGTCAAAACTGAATATAAATTACTGGAAATAAATGTTATTGAGATTAATTATACTGTAGGAACAAAAACAGGCCCATTTTATGTGATTTTAGCTGTTTTTATGGTTTTTTAAGAAAAAAATCCAGATCCAAAACCAAAACACGAAAACAAAACACCAAGGAAAAAAATCGAAAACCAGATTCAGATCCAAAACCAGGGGAGATCCAGATCCAAAACCAAAACACGAGGGTTGGCGCACATCTCTAATTACAAGTTTATCAGTAGCATAAGTAATAGAGGCAATCCTCTCATTTATAATTAATTTATTTTGCAATATCATTGCACATCCAAGCTTGGGGTTCCTAGTGGGGTGTTGGGTGTGGTGATATAAGCAGTGTTCCTACATTACTCTGGTGGCTGTTATCCTAGGTGCTAGAATAATGAATTTAGTGGGTAAAGATTAATATATTGGTTATTAGTGAAGGGGAAAAACCATGTTCCCCTGTGTTAGTTGATGAGCCTGTGTTTTTTTTGTCTTAGTGGTAATATAATTATAAATGGTTAATGGGGGGCATATAAAAGGAGAGTTAAGGCCCCCATACACGGTGCGATATAGCAGCCAATCCAATGGATTGGAACGATATTGCTGCTATTTCGTTCTGTGTGTTGGTATGATATCGGCCAGTGCGCGCTCCCGTGGGATCGTACATTACTCCTCCAGATCTTTCTGCATGCTCAGTTGATCTGGGGGAGCGATGTACAATCACATGCAGCGCTATGTGGGTGGGGAAGGGGGGTGCCAGCATATTGGGGCGGTCAGCCACCCGATCGTTCCATATGTGGGAACCGCCCGATATATCAGGTGTCGCATGCAAGGTGCATATCGCACCGTGTATGGAGCCCTTTAAGGTGTGTACACACTAGACGATATTTTACACGACAAATCGTGTAAAATATGTCGAAATCGTGAGTGTCCACTCACAATCATGATGCCGATGTGAGTACCTGCGGGCCGTACAATCGCATCTTCAGATCTTTCCTGCTGCAGATAAGATCTGCTAATCTCGTACACAATCCGGTAGCATATCGTACAGTGTTTATGCATGTACGTTATGTCGTTTATATCCCCATATGATGCTTGCAGCCATGGATCAGGGAGATCTGTGCTGCAAGCATGAAGACACAGATGCATGGACGGATCTCCGTCCGTGCATCTGTGTCTTAAAAGTGAATAAACTGTGAAAAAGAAAAACGGCATGGCCCCTCCCCCCAAAAGAGCAACCAGCCCCAGGCTTAGTGACCCAGTGCTGGTTGTGCAAAATACAGGGGACAAGTGATGTAGGGGTCCCCCTGTATTTAAGGGGGGCTCTGGTCCGGTCCTGGTTCTATAAATACAGGAAAAAAATGTGTAGGGTTCCCCTGTATTATCCAGAATCAGCACCAGACTTTTTCTACCTGTAGTTCCATAGCAAAAGCAATATTAAAATAAACACAGGGCAAACACACCGTACAAAGTAAAATTTTATTAAACATACATGCACACACACTATCTCACATACTCACCTATGTACTGATGTGTCCACATACATCTATACTCCAAGCGCTACAAGTCACGCCACACATAACACGGAAGCTCTGTGTGCCTCGGTAGCGCAGAGTGCCTTTCATATTACTTTTTACCTTCTGTCTTATTCACACAGTGATGTAAATAGCTAGCACAAGCAGCTTCTGCTGATTAAAATGATATGCAGCATGCCTATATTCTCTGTGCATCTGCGGATGTGTCTTTGTCAATGGTGGGAACCGCAAAAAGTAACCTTAAGTTACCTTTGTGGTTCTCACCATTGACTTCAATGGTGAGAACCGCTCATTGGCTGAGAGGTGGAAGGCTCGCCTCTCTCAGCCAATGAGCGCTCAGCGGCGGGCTTTCCATAGTGAAATCCCGCCGCTGAGCTCTCACTCGGGTAGTACCGTCCTTAGGGTACTATAGTCCGTGGGTCCGCGAAATTCGTGTTTTTATTTTGCCAGGTCCGGGATGCCTACTTTGGAAAGAGGTCCCGAACTTCGAATAGGAGAAGGTGAGTATGGATATTTTTTTTACAGGTACTCTATGGTTTCTACATGGAGAAGAGGACGTGATGGCTTCAGGGATAAATAGATGAGTATGTGTACATGTGTGTGTGCTTGTATGTTTTAAAACAATTTTACATGTCTAAGGTGTGTGTCCTGTGTTTATTTTAATATTGCTTTTGCTGTGGAATTACAGGTACCAGTGGACCAGTAATGCCCCGCATGCTGGTAAATGCAGTTCTCCAAGTACCAGCATGCTGGGGAGGCTTGCTGGGACCTGTAATTCCACAGCAAATGACAATATTTTGAACTCTTTCAAATCGCACTACACTACATAATCAACCCGACACCCACTGCTGGGGATAGCCCCGGGCTATCAGCCTAGGCCTGGGGTGCCCTGGAAAGGGGGACCCCTTTATTGGGGGGGGCAGTTCCCCAGGGATCCCCGGCCTGGGCTGACTAGCAGTCAGGGTTGATGCTTCGGCTGGGGGACCCAGTGAAAGAGCTCCCCTGGCTGTGGCATTAGCCCCCTGCTAGAAAGAATCCGGTGCTGGTTCTGGATAATACAGGGGATACTATTAATTTTTTTCCCAGTGTTGGTTGCGCTAAATACGGGGGACTCCTACGTCGTTTGTCCCCCGTATTTTGCACAACCATCACTGGGTCACTAAGGCCCAGGACTGGTTTCTTTCTTGGGGGAGAGGGGCCACGCCATATTTTATTTTTTACACAGGTTTTCATTTATTTTAAAAACACAGGAGGTGTTTTCACTGATCCCGCCCGTGCATCTGTGTTTATGTTTTTACAGACAGATGCATGCATCACGAATCTCCCTGGTCCATGCATGCATCTATCTGCTATTCTGCACGATCTAAAGATCGGCAACTCTTTAGATCGTGCACAATAGATCTTGTGACACTTCATGCAGCTTTTGCTGCACATCGTGTCCTGGAGTGTCGGGGAGAGTTCAAGGGAAATTGCTCACGATATCGCATTGCGAGCAAATCGTCTAGTGTGTACACACCTTTACAGATAAAATAAATTTAAATAATTGTCAAGATACAGCATATACAGTACCTACACCCTTTTTTAATAAAATTGAGAAAAACAGACACTAATCAGTAGAAACCAACAAGTAGAGTAATGTAAAATATATTAGCAGTTGACAAGAGTAAGCAATTGTAGGTGACAGAATATATAGGGGTACATATAGGGATTTATATGGGGTTTAATAGTTAATACACAGGGGCGGATTGGGCCGCCGGGAGATCAGGACAGTTCCCGCTGGACCGACTCAGATGTGCTCCTGCCCCCCTCTGCTAGGGCTGGCTGCTAGTACTCAGTGTCCGGGGGCTGTGCTGCATGTAAAAAAGCACAGACGCAGTGTCTGACTAACAATGGCCACGCTGAAAGGACCGCGGCAGGCTGCATCGCCCTGCAGAGCTTTAGAGGGCTGCTGCTGGCTGCTGACGGCTGCATAACTGGACCTGTCTTGCTGAGTGAGCGGCGGGCGGGGCTCCACTCTGTGTATTGAAGCAAGGAGACACACACACCCGTCCCCTGCGGAGAGCAGCAGCACGTAGGATGTGTGCACTGTGCAGGGAATGGATTAGTGTGACAGAAAGGGGTGGAGCCAGGCTAGCTGGGCCCGGGGTCTTAGAGGAGCCAGGTGCAGCTGCAGCACAGAAAGGGAATGGATCTTCTTATCTTCAATGTCGGCAGCATCATGACTGTGGCTGGTGAGTGAGTCCAGCAGGTGACTGTCACTGTTGTTATATAGGGGATGCAGTGTTATATATAGGTGCTGTGTTGTTATATGGGGGATGTAGTGTTATATAGGGGGATGTAATGTGGTGGAGCTTTGTTGTTATATGGGGCTCTGGTGTTTTATAGGTCGATAAGGTGTTATAGTGGGCTGTGGTGTTATATAGGGGGTGGTGGTGTTGTATAGGGGCTTTTGTGTTACATAGGGGCTGTGGTGATATATAGAACTGTATTTCAGTGTATAGGGGGTTGTGTCTGTATATAGGAGGCTTTGGTGTTATATACAGTAGACCTGTGTGTCATTATATAGGGACTGTGGTATATAGAGCTGTGTGTCATTATTATCGATACCTCTTTAAAACCTCTATGCAATCCTGTCTATACCTTCTAAAATCCTGCCTATACCTTCTAAAATTGTCGCAATTTAGCGTAACGAGTCGCACAGTAAATAAATGCTTTCAGACTTTGAATGTGGTTCCAAAGCACAAAAAGTTATTATTCAATATAAAAACAGATGGTTACACGCTGTGATCTAAAGACAATTAGCGCAAATAAATCATACAGACCCAAGGTACAGTTGTTACGTACGCACACACTCTGGGCCCAGATACCGGCATCAGCAATAGAAACCTCTGTCAACAGCACAGCAAGAAGACTCTCGACTGGGGTCAGAAAGCGCACATATATACACTTATAGGGATAGGCAATACAATAGAACAGATTGGCATAATTCCATTGGTTCTTCTTAAAGGTGCTTTTGTTACAGGATAGTTCATAGGTCAATTCAAATGGACACAAGTCAGCCTCCAACAGCCCTTTGTATCCTTTTTCCTGCTGCATGCTAATCTAAGCTGGTAACATTACAAAGTACATTTTAATGTTCTAACTCTCTATAGTCCATAGTTTGCAGATGCATGTTGCGATCTTCTCACCAATGATACCGGAAAACTGTTGAGACACAGTGGATCAGTACAACACCAAACACGGTCTGCTTACCATGTATTAAACCTTAGATATCAAATAACCTTTATTTCACAACGTTAATAATTACTGAATAAACCTTGAATATTACACTTTAATACTAGGGAACTTTTTATGTAAGTGTGCAGTGTGTAAGTATTGGGGAATTGGGAAAAGACGCTAGTTAGCGCTGTGCGACTATGTGTTTTGTGGAGTACACCATGGTACGTGTTTTGCAGGGTTAATCATTTTATATGTTTTAATGACTGTCTGTATTTACATGGTGAGGACTTTTAACTTCTTTCTATTGCGTGGGAATCGCACGATACTAAATAATAGCATCGCCGTATGTACTTATATTGGGCGAGATTCGCTAAAATGGCGCTGGGCGGCCAGTCGCAAAATGGCATCTCTTTGCCATTTGCAAAATGGCGTCGCGCTGATTTAATTTTGAACCGATCCTGTCTCAGCCAATTATGCAGCTTCGACAGTCCACCCTTTGATAGCAAACAACATGCTATCATAGATTTTAAAATTATTTTAGGCTTATATTATGACATATTATTTAATGTTATATTATGGGATGGCACAAGGTGGTTCTTAAACCATCAATAATGTGTCTCTAGGAGGGGACATAAAAGTACCCCAATATGCACACCACGGATCTTGGGAGATCATGGGAAAGATATGGGGATGCACCAATTCTATAAAGGAAGTCTTGAGGGGGAATAGGGACTTACATTATTTAAAAATAACATTTTAATACCACATTTTATGCATGTCTAAATCTTATACGATGGTACCTTCTAGTTCAGGGTTGTAATACATATACCTCAGTATTCATATTGTTACTACTGACCACCATCATAATTTCATTCCTTTGATTCACCTTATCTTTCCACTTTCCACATTTCAAAAAAGTAGGAACACACCTGACACATAAGCCAATTACTATGATGACAACCAGTATGAGGATCAGGAGTTTACCTATACTCGCAATCATTTCCTGGGCCCACTCTCCTAGACCTGAGAACCATTTCACTGGGTTCAACCATGAAACCCATTCCTCTACCTTCTCCTCTACTTCAGCCACTGAAGCATTATGGTTCTTCTGAAATTCCCATTTTCACTGCAGAATTTCATCCATCTTCCGGTCTATCACCTCCTTGGGGTCGCTGGTATCATTTGTAATGTAAGTGCAACACTTTACTCCAAATTGGGTGGCCAAAGTTACACAATACCCTCCAGTGACAGCTGTTAAATAATTTAATACTAATCTGTGTTGCACCAGTTCTTTCTTGTACGCTTGCAATTCCCTACCTGTATACCGGAATGTGTCATCATACATCTCGGCGATATTATCTATTAATTTAGCAAGGTCTTGGATATATCTAAAATTTAGTGTACCCTGAGCGATCCTGGTGGGATCCAATGCTACCAAAACTTGAAAGCCAGTTGTCTCACTAATTAACTGAGTGGCTCTATGCACATCACCAGGTATCATATTTCTTTTGTCTCTGTGTTCATACTGTGTGTGAAGATATGGTGATGGTGTGTCTTTATGAATACCAAGCATTTCACCATGTGTAACAGTCATAACTTCTGGAATTACTCTTCCCAAATAACACAAACCTTTGGAACTCGGAGAGAGCCACTTATACGCTTTCCTTCCACATATAAAATATACATCATCGGGGAGAACATAAGGAATAGTAAACATCATTATCATCGTACACATCTCCCTGGCAAGTGATCCTACTTCAGGTTCTCCCATTTGACTCATATAAGTTTCTCATTGTAATATCTTGGCACAATACCCTCTGGTACCCTACCAATCATTTCTTTGGTGGAACTCAGTGTATATTTATACCGGAAGTGTCTTCCACTCGACCTAGTTGTGCGTAACAATTCATAATTCATAGGCTCTCGGTCAGCTCTTAGTGAGAAGGTCTTAGTCTGATTTTTCCCAGTCACCTCCCAACTTCCTGGTTTATTGGAGTTGGTGATGTTTAAACATAAAAGTAATTTATCTACTTGGTACTGGTGGAGTTTAAAATGGGGTGGTTTGGTATTAAGAAATGTTCCATCTAGTGTATGCCCTCTCTGTGATTCTAAAATTTCAGAGACATTTAATAGGAATGGCACTAATCCTACATTATGCTGTCCTTGGGGTACGTGGGAGCACACCCAACAATCAGTTTGGTTCAAAATTTTGCCCACCATGGTGTGATAGTCCTCTAACGGATACCCACCCCAATACTGATTATACTTAGGTTGACACCGTTGGATGCAATTTTCATCAATTACGGACCCACAGAACTCACACATACAATAATCCTCAGACGATAAACCTTCACTCTGTCTCCAAGTATCCGAAATAGCAGCTCTCATAACAATTACGGCACAAAGATTGGTCAGACACTCCCCTGATTGGTATAGCACTCCTCCTCTCTACTCCACTCCATCAATGCTGCCATTAGCTCCCATCTCCTCCATCGGTCCCCCATCACAGAAACCAGAAATCCCCAAACAAACCAGGATGATGGAAACTCTGGAAGAGAATACAAAAATTAACACAGCAGACCAGTCCATTGCCGTAGCAAGGACCTACAAATTTCTTTTAGCTCAGATATCTCACTGCAACCTTTTAACCCTCCCAGAACAAGCTCGCGATCGACAGGTCCATGTTATCTGCCTCGTCTCCGCCCTGTTTCTCCACTGGTTGGTTGACCTTCTTGCAGGGAGTGGAATGGACCCAGGTATCTCTCTCGGCCACCTTCAAAGATGTGGTACTTGTCAGCAACACCTGATACGGACCTTCCCAACGATCAGTCAAACAACCTGAACGCAAGAAATTTCTGCTCATAACATATTCTCCAGGTTCAACATCATGACAGTTTGTTTCAGGCATATCATGGGACATCAATTTCAGTTTCTGCTGTTGCTGTTTTAACTGTTTACTCATTGATATAAGTTACCTTACAGTTACCTCGTTTTTACCTTTCAAATCTTCCTGCAGGTTTATAATCAAATGAGGTTGTCTACCAAACAGTATTTCAAAGGGGGACAGATTTAGAGGGGTCTAGGAGTGGTCCTTATGCTATGTAGGACCAACGTTAATGCTTCTGGCCATCCTAGTCCAGTTTCTGCCATGATCTTACTTAATTTATTTTTAATAGTACTGTTCATCCTCTCCACCTTGGCACTGGCTTGCGTTCGGTAGGGGGTATGAAGTCGACTATTAATACCCATCAGCTTACACATATTTTGGAAAATATCACCTGTGAAATGAGTACCCCTATCACTCTCAATAATTTTAGGGATACCGTATCTGCATACAAATTCCTGAACAATTTTCATGGCAGTAAACGCAGCAGTATTAGTGGCAGCTGGATATGGCTCAACCCAATTGGAAAACACATCAGTGCACACTAATACATACTTGAGATTCCTGCAGGGTGGTAATTGGATGAAATCAATTTGTATTACCTGGAAAGGTCCACCAGTCAGGAGGAATGTGGGATGGTTCGGTAGGGATTGTTTTCCCAATGTTTTTCCTCAAGCAGGTCAGACAGGACACTGCTCTCTTTTCCACTTGAGAAGAAAAACCCGGTGCGCACCAGTATGCTCTCACCAATTTGCACATACCTTGCTTTCTCAAATGAGTCAGACCGTGCGCTGCCTTAGCCAGGCTTGGGTAGTATGCCTTCGGAGCCACTGGCTTACCTTGTCAGTCTCTCCAGAGTCCAGAGGACTCATGCCCACATCCCTTGGACTTCCAGACTGCCTTTTCCTGGGTAGAACACAAATTTTGCATCTTAATTAATTTCAGCATGTTAATTGTTTGGAAAGTCATCATTTGTTCAGTTGGTACATCCATTTTTAATCCTGCTGCCCATTTTGCAGCTTCATCTGCCCTGTTGTTGCCCAGTGACACTGGATCATCCTCACATATATGGGCTTTACACTTAATTACTGCCACTGCCTTTGGCAACTGGATTGTTGTTAATAGTCCTTTTATATGTTTGGAATGTGCAATTGGTGTGCCAGCTGCTGTCAATAAACTTTCTCAAACGCCATAGGGCACCGAAATCGTGTACTACCCTGAAGGCGTACCTAGAGTCACTGTAGATATTAGCGGATTTTTCTTCCGCTAATGCACACGCTCTCTTTAGTGCCACCAGTTCCGCCACTTGGGCCGAGTGTGGTGGGCCTAAAGGTTCGGCTTCTATAATGTCCTCGTCATTTACCACAGAATAACCTGTACATAACTCTCCAGTGTCAGTTTGTCTATGACAACTCCCATCCGTGTACAATGTCACATCTACATTTTCTAAAGGTGTATCCCGTATGTCAGGTCTTGAAGTAAAGGTTTGATTCAGATATTCCATACAATCATGTGCATCAATATACCTGCAGAACTCACCTTTCGCCAGTGACTCACCTCTCTCCACCCTTTGTGCATCATGTTGCACAAATGGTAAATACGTAGCTGGGTTTAACGTACTGCACCTTTTGATGGTGATGTTTGCAGGTGCTATTAAGGCTAGTTCCCATTTTGTGAACCTAGCTGAGGAGACATGTCTTGTTTGGGCAGAGTTTAGCAAAGCAGATACAGCATGTGGAGTATAGACAATCATATCATGGCCTAGTACCACATCTTCACTCTTACTGACCAATAGAGCAGTTGCTGCTACACTTCTTAAACACGTTGGGAGTGATCTTGCCACAGTGTTCAATTGTGCACTGTAGTATGCTATGGGCTACTGGCATTATCATGTTTTTGTGTGAGGACACCTGCTGCACAACCATCGGCTTCTAAATCAAAAGGTTTTTCATAAGCAGGTATTCCCAATGCAGGTGCTCTTGTCAGACTATCCTTAAGATTAAGGAAAGCCTGCTCTGTTTCCTCTGTGTGTATGACACGATCGTGCTTTGAGGAAAAGACTAGGTCCTGTAATGGCAAGGCCAAAATAGAAAAACTTGGGATCCACATTCTGCAGTATCCACACATTCCCAAGAATGTATGAATTTGCTGTTGGTTCTGTAGCAGTGTCATGGTCTGTATGGCCTGGATTCTGTCATTTGTGAGATGTCATAACCCCTGAGTTAGGCAGTGTCCCAAGTATTTAACCCTGGACTGGCATGGCTGTAGTTTGTCCTTAGTAACCTTGTGTCCTGTTTGTGAGAGATGAAGCAATAAAAGTTTAGTATCATTTAAACGTGACATAAACGAATCAGAACATAACAATAAATCATCCACATATTGTATTACAACAGATCCATTGGCAGGTTGAAAAGTTTGTAAACAGTCGTGTAAGGCCTGGGAGAAGATACTGGGGCTGTCTATGAAACCCTGGGGCAATCGTGTCCATGTGTATTGTACACCCCTGTATGTAAAAGCGAATAGGTACTGACAGTCAGGATGAAGAGGTACAGAGAAGAAAGCAGAACAGAGGTCAATGACAGTGAAATGGGTTGCATTTGGTTGGATCTGCATGAGAATGACAGCTGGATTTGGCACTACGGGAAATTGGCTCTCTACCACCTTATTAACCCCTCTAAGGTCTTGTACCAGCCTATAACCCCTCCCACCACTCTTCTTTACAGGAAAGATGGGACTGTTGGCTACACTTGCTGTACGAACTAAAATTCCCTGCTGTAACAATCGCTCAATTATGGGATAAACCCCTAATTCTACCTCCTGATTTAATGGGTACTGGGGAATTTTTGGAGCTTGCCTACCACTTTTTAAATTTACCATTACGGGACTTACGTTTGCCATTAATCCAGTGTCCTGTCCATCCTTGGTCCAAAGTGAATCTGGAGTTTGGGATAAAATTTGATCTACCTGAGATGGATTTTTACTTAAGCCAGTAGAGTGATACATTATTCTTTGGGGAGTGTCCAACATATCCCCCACCTCGTGAGCAACTCTCTCTGGGATATCTAGATATACTGTATACCATCAGGGGTACAATATATGACACATCCCATTTTACATAGCAAATCCCTTCCCAGTAGGTTAGTAGGAGCCGCTGCTGCCAGGAGCAAAGAATGCCTGGTATGCAATGGCCCGATAGTGACCTCTGTGGATTTTGTTAAAGGATAATGTTGCACTTTACCCATTACACCCATTGCTGGTATCGTCTCGCTGGTTACCTGTAAGTTAGCGGGAGATTTTATCACTGATCTGGTTGCCCCTGTGTCTACAAGAAAAGGATATTTAGTACCAGCTACATCAACCATCATTACCGGTTCTTCCCTAGTACTTCCCGTTAACCTACCTTATGGGGATATCCAGGTACTCCTTGGTTAGGGGGTCCCACCCTCTTACCCTTACAGTTCTTACTTACATGTCCCACTTGGTTGCAGTTAAAGCACCTTCGTGAATGTGGTGGGTGAAAGGATTGCTGTGTGGGTTGAGCGGAAGGGAAAGATGGTGGGTGTGGATAAGGATATTGAGGGAAGTATGGTGGTTGTGGATAGTGTGGGTTTTGTGGCTGTGTGTAATAAGTGCGGTAGAGCTGTGTTTGTGGTGGTACAGGATTGGTGAGAACGTGTAGTTGTACAGGTGCAGGTGTGTCTGTTGGCTGTTATGTCACAGTCATTCCTTCTAGAGCTTGAATACTAATGGCCATTAGCTTCTCGCTCTGGGTCTCTCTCTTTTTCAGAATGTTCTTATCATGTTCAATAGCGGATTCTATGAGGTTGTCTACAGTAACTCCTCTCCAGCCAGGTAGTGAGGTCTGAACTCAGGTCTTTAGGTTCTCTTTTAGACCATCCATAAGTACAGTGATGATCATTCCCCTGTGATGAGTGCTATCTTTAATATCCTCTAACCCAGTGTACTGGGTGATAGCCTGCAGAGCTCGGTTACAATAATCCTCTGCAGATTCACTCTCTTTTTGTTTTATGGTGAAAATTTTGCTCCAGTTAACTACTACTGGAAAATATACACCCAATTGAGTTATAATGTGGGTAATGTTACCTTGGTTAATTTCGTCTGTTAAGGGAACATCTCCATCCAATACGTAATCCGTGATAAACTTTTTCAAGTCGGTATTGCGTAGAAGACAAGCCCTTAACACCACTCACCAATCTTTATTGGTTGGCTCGTGAGCACTACCCAAATTCTTTAAAAATCTTTGGCATTTGGCTAATTCCTTTTTAGGGTCAGGGAAATCATTCATTATGGAATTTAGCTCCGCTCTTGTCCAAGGAAAATGCATTGCTACTTCCCTTGTGGGCACTACACCGTTCGCATCTGCATTCCCATTCGGAACAGTTATTGTCCTAATGGGATGCATACCGGCCGCACTGCTACTTTTGACCTGGTTACCTGGCTGTGGATTCAGTCTATTACTGCTACATATATGGTTAACAACTTCATATACTGGTGCAGGGGATGTTAAAACTTCCTGTACTGTCACTGATGAAGATGGGGCCACCATTTGTGCTTGTTGTGATGGAGCATCCTCCATGTGTACAGCATGGGAAATGGCAGACATAACAATAGCCTCATCATCCGCATCATAAAAATTTTCTTTGTGATTACTTAAGAGAGGGTACAAGTTACTTGTTACATTTTTATGGGTTTTTTCAAAAACTGTACCTGCACCCCCATCCGCATAGGGCGGTGGTGATGAACCACTGGCAATACATTCCGCAACACTACCTTGCTGCATGTGCGTGCCATTTCGTGGCGCGCACGCAACGCAGTTTAGCACTGCAGGTGCGCTCTCCTGTAACGTGCTCGTGATGCTAGTTTGTGTCGCGTGCACACCTTTAAGCCACGCATTCCCCTCATGCTGCCATAACTTTAAACACTCGTTATGTTTTACCTTTTTCATTCGAGAACGCACCATACAGATACTATCTCGGACATTGTTCAATACCTCCTTATCAAAGCTACCAATTCTGGGAAAAGGCCTAACACTACTCCTCATCATTTTAAACCATACATCACAGTACCTAGTTGCATAAGCACCGTACTTAGTATGCATAATATGCCGTGCCGCTCCAAGCGGCACTTCCAACAGCAGCACATCATCTAACTTCTCTACCGTTTGCTTGGCCCCCCTTCTGGGAGAACCCTAAGCTTTTCAATAAAGATTTAAATTGGTGAAAGACAGTCAAGATACTTTCACTTACCTGCGGACGATATTAACAGGATGCGCCCACACACCTATGGAATAATAACCAGGCTGCTTCCACGCACCTAATCCCTTTTTGACTACCTTTCAACTGCTAGCATGCAGGCATTCCAATAACACCTACCCTTTTCAGTGATTTCGTCCACCCTCTACACAGTTCACAATCACAATTTAACCGAAACTGTGCAGTTCAATTACAATGCTCAAATGTCAGTATATAGGTGCTATGTTATATAGAGCTGTGTGTCAGTATATAGGGGCTGCGGTATTATATAGAGATATGTGTCAGTATATAGGGGCTGTGGTATATAAAGCTGTGTGTCAGTATATAAGAGCTGTGTGTTAGTATATAGGGGCTGTGGTATATATAGCTGTGTGTCTTTATATAGGGGCTGTGGTATATAAAGCTGTGTGTCAGTATATAGGGACTGTGGTATATAGAGCTGTGTGTCGGTATATAGGCATACCTCTCAATATTTAGAGGTGGAAAAGAGGGAGAGACCTCCGGCGCGCGTGCCTGAAAAGGGTGTGTGGCTTCAGTAAAAGGGGCGTGGCTCTCCCTACACAAGAGAAGAGATGCCGTGCGCATGCACACGGCATCTGTTCTCCTCCCGCACACCCGCTGCTCTGCTATGCAGAGCAGTGGTTTGTGATCTCCCAACTTCCCCCCCACCGCGGGACACTGCAGTCCGCGGGCGGGACAGTCCCAGAAAAACGGGACTGTCCCGCTGGAAGCGGGACAGTTGGGCGGTATGATATAGGGGCTGTGGTATATAGAGCTGTGTGTCGGTATATAGGGGCTGCCGTATTATATAGAGTTATGTGTTGGTGTATACAGGCTGTAGTAAGTGTATATCCCTAAGGGGACCCACATGCTGTATGTTTGTGCTTTCTCTCATAGTTTCCTTTCAAGGGAATTTAATTATTTTATCGCACCCTCACGCCCGTCTAAAGTGACAGGAGATCGAGGTGCTATATTCAAATGTTTTCTGGGCGCCCATGCATATAGCACATGTTGCTCCCAAATAGACATGGTTTTGCTGCGTAAAATGGCTAAATCCGTCTATGTGCGATAAGTCAGCAGTTTTGCCATCCAAAGCAGGACTGCTTTGGTCGGCCAAACTGCTGACTTATCACACATTCCTGCTCACCTGCCCAGGGGGCTGTGTGAAGAAATGTGTTCTCCCGCAGATGTATGCGTCAAACAGAGCAACAACAGAGCCAACAACAGAGCCAAACAATTGAATTACTCTGTCGGGCGCCTGGCGCTATCAGCCGTGGGCGAAAATAATTGAATTCCCCCCATTATTTTCTTATGTTGTTGTGCTGAAATTTTCTGCTGTGTCTTGAGTTCTGGATTGTTAGATATCTCCAGGGGCAGTATCCTGTGCTCCCCTCAGTGGCTTATCAAAACTATGACGCCTGTCGCGATCGGAGCTTAGCTCCAATTGGGTAGTGTTTGGAGCTTCTGTGCATATGCAGAGTCTCCTTGTATGGTGTTAATTAAGTGGTTGAGGGGGAGCTGCCGCGCATACCCAGCAGCAGCAGCTCTTGCTATGGTCCTTTGCTGAGCTCTGTGATACCCCTTTCACACTGCCATCAAGTAACCCGGGTTATTGCACAGGAGCGCGCAGCAACACGGGATAGTACAGTGTGAAAGGGGTCAGTTGAAATAACCCTGATTGAGCAATCAGGCATTTCAGCTTGTGTGACGAGCAGGGTTGAACACGAGTGGTGCAGTGTGAATGGGTAAGCCTGGATCGAGGCGACCCGGGTCCCTTTCACTGCAAGCGCTGGCTCAGCAGTGATGGTGGTGACGTCATTGACCCGGCATTAGTGCTGGGTCGGGCCGCCAGTCTGAAATGGGTTTCAGCCGGGTTGCATGCACAAATCTCGGGTGCAACCCGCCATTAACGATGTGAAAGGGGTATGTGTCACTCTTTACAAGACTCCTACAGCAAGGAGGTAAGAAGCGACTTCTCTGCTACGCTGTTCTGACTGCGTCAGAGAATTAATAATGCTTTTAATAAGAAGAATTTCAGTGTTTTAGGGAATTGGTTGCATTGCACAGACGTCACCAGAACACTGTTAAAAAGAAGAGTGTTTATGTTTATTTCCATTAAGATACTGTAGGTCTACTGAAAAAAATAGACGTACAGTACATTCTACATTTAGCTAAGTTTGCTATATTTCTTTGGTGCAGCTATCCTGGAGCCCAGAAGGGAACAAATGTGATCTATTTTTGTATAAAAGAATCATTGTCAGCATCTGTCCTGTTACAGGCGATATATAATCAATAGGAACATCAATGGTTTACAACAGAACAATGAGGGATATCACAGCACATCTATGGTAATATAGCCAGCTACAAGGGTCCTGACTTAAGGTGCGTATCCACTAGTAGACATGGAAACGGCAGCACGATTACGACATTGTAAACATGCAGTCATTTCCATGATTGTGATATGCCTACACCAAATGTTCTCTCCTTCAGTGTAGTGCACATCAATCATCCCCGAACATTGGCAACCTGATGACGGTCGTCAGGTTGACCAGCATGTTAAGGCGATGATAGATGTCTAAAACGACCAGTGGGCGCACGTCTCGCTGGTCGTTTTAGACATTTAACTTCCTGATTTGTGAGCGATTACTGAGCGATTGCACGATTTACGATGTTGTAATCGTGCTATCGCTCAGTTTAATCACCTAGTGGATACCCCATTTAAGAAAAGCACATGAACATTCTGCCCTACATATTCCCATCTCCCTTCCAGTATGCACCTACACTCCACCAGCTGCTGATGCTGATATTTTCCAATATTAATGTGACGTCTCAGCCTTTCCTGCTAATTCTATTATACTATGAAGTTTTTGGAAATTCATATCAGTAGTAATTGATAATGTGAAGCACCACTATGTCATAGTATACAGCATTATGGAGTTGACTTTGACTCAGATGCAGTGGAGTGATGATTTTGATCTGTGTTGCACCGCGCATACATCCCGATGGTGTTTGTACAGAGTCACAGCAGTACAGATTGTGTAGCACACTTGAAGAAGTGTATTATAAATGTGTTGGGTGTTCCTGGGTGGTTACAGGGGGATGGCTAATCAGACATAGATGTAACGTAGTATGGGCGTGTTATTGGGCTGTCTCGGGCGTGCCGCTGATAGTGGCTGTGTACAGAGAAACAGAATCACTCACATTCGCGACCATATTCAGACTGTTCTGCACCTAGCAAAGGCCTGGTGCAAGTTTTGATGGTGCCACCAATAGTGGGGTCTAAAGATGCAGTACAAAGCATGATTGCAGTGTGTGTAGATGCTGTAGATAGGCGTCTCAGTCCTTGTACATTCGGACATACGGCTATACACAATGCAAGGGGTTTGTAGTGACTGCAACTGCGTCCGACTCAGAATCAGGCCATATGGAGAGGGAGTAAACCACCCCCCATTAGGGCTGCTTCCAGAAACTTCCCGGGCTGGTTTTCCATCCCAATCCGCCCCTGGTAATACAATCAGATCAGTGTAGTAATAAGTATAATAGTAATAAGTATAACTGGCATATAAGGTGTTCAACATCAAACAAGTTTGGAAAAATCATATGGGACAAAAAATATATAGGAGACAGTGAATTGAAGTACGGAAACAAAACTATGGCCATCTTGGTTATCTGACGTCACTTGGGGCAAGTTGTTACAAAGAAATTGAGTTCTGAAGACGAGTGTTTCTGTATAATTTGTGCTAAGAGTTACAATCTGTTGAAACCTGGCCAGAAGTGGGTCCTGTGTATTGCATGCAAAGGGTGAGCTAATGTTGCTTGCGTAAGAACTGATGTAGTAGCATTTACTTGAAGTAATTGCGAATCAGAAATTGGCAGTGAAGACAATTAGTGATGTCTGTCATTGTCATCAGATTATATACCAAATATATCCAAATGCGATTTTGTGATAAACGTACAAAGTTTTCACATGAACACTTTTTATAATAAGATATTGTACAGATTATTTTATCGATAACAATTTTCTCCAACCCTGTAACAACTTATCCCCATCGGGGGGCAGATTGTTACGATTATTTTTTTCCGAAAAACATGTTTTTCTTTTTTAATAATAATTATTGGATGTATCTTACACTCAATATAAACAGAAGAAAGAATACTGTTTTGTTTGTAAATTTTTATGTTTGGTTGTGAATAAAGATTTGAGATATTTGAATTTCTGTATCTTTATAAAAACTAGCCCCGCCATCTCCTACACTCTATACGATGTATCGTACGATTTATTATTCCATCACGTAAAGCTGTATAGTGTGTACGCCCAATCCAGCATTCACAAGGGTCGTTTATTGAATCATCCCTTTTGCTATGCTACAAGTCAGATGGGACCATGCATGATGTGGTGCTGTTACGCGCAGCATGTAACAACACATTGTGCCATCGTACATTGGATCATGTAGTGTGATTGGTGCATGCGATGTATTATTACATAGCAACATTCCGTCGCTGGGTCTCACCTTCTTTCAGGTATGCAGGCAGCTTTATTCCTCTCCCTTCCTGTACTCTCATCTGTCACCACTTCACTGTCAGCCATCTCCTCTTGGATGATCCACTGCCTCTCCTCCCACAAGGCCCCCTTTCCTCATCCCCTATAGCTCTATTGGCAATACAGTACCACCTTCTTTCTTAACTGTATTTGTGCCTCCCTTTTTCACCTCCTACCACAACTGCCTCTAAAGTTTATTCTGAATGGCTCTTAATCTTTGGATTGCGTCTTACAAGCTTCATACTGTATGTGTCCTTAAAACCCTTTTTTTCTTAGAAGTCTACCAGCCATCCTCCTAATTCTCCCAACTCTACACTCCCCAACTCTGCCCCACAAGTACATACAGTATGCTTCAGAGCTGAGTGCATGCATCTACGAGTGTTTCAGCATTGTACACATCTCAGTCGCATCTCACTTGTGACACAATGGGGCATAACTGGACAATGGAAATTTTCACATGTGCTAAGTTTAGCGCCATGGGTATGTAAGCAGATTTGTGGGATACTCACAGTTGAGCATATGCAGAGATCCATCTGATTTCAGATTAATATTTTGCACAAGGTATAGGGCTACTGCAAATGCGCGCTGATAGTGATGACAGCTACTTGTACTAGTAGATTGAGTGGGGCAGAGATGTGGGCAATTCTGAATACAGACAAAGGTTCATGTTTATTTCTGAGCACACAATGTGGCCGCATCTGTGACTGACGTGCAGGTAACTCTGAATCAGGGGTTGTACTTACTATATACAATTTTGTTAAATCCAGTGGCTTGCAGCTCACCCCCCAAAAATTAAAGAAAACTAGATTTGAGCTAATAACACTATATTACTTTTCCAGACACTGACCCTGGCACTTGCTGCACTGTGGGCCTGATTCAGAGCCGCTCGCAAGCGCTTGAGTGCTCGCGAGCGGGTCGATGGTGTGCTCTGCGCACACGCAGCGGCCACACTGTGCGTGCGCAAGCCCCGGAGCGAGAGAGAAATTCTCTCGCTCTGTCGCTCACTACAAAAGGGGCAGCTGTCGATGTTGATCGACAGCTTGCCCCGTATTGTAGGCGTCACCCACAGCTATGCGAGCAGCCAGGAGGCCGCACACAAAAAAACACCCGGATTCAGAGCGTCCGGCTCTGAATCAGGCCCAGTGTTCACTCATTATTATTACAATTATTTCTAAAACTGTAGCATAGTTTGCAGCACTTATAACTGGGAACGAACACAGACATGATAAAATCATAATATTTATAAAATCTTCATAAAACATTTTAATTTTATTCATCAGCATAAATGATACTTAGAATTATTTTTTTCTACTTCAAAAATCATAGGGATGAAATTATTCCCCTCAAATTACAGATATAACATAAAAAAGACTAAAACGTGTGAATTCTAGCATGTGGTATAAAGAAACACATATGATGAATAATTATTAAGTTTAATACAACTATACAAATTTTATTGAGCATAAATAGTGAAAACAAATGCTACACAAAACTAAAACTTAAGTTAGGAACTAGGAGGATTGGTAAAACAATTTTTCTTCCCAACTACTATTAAAATTCACATCTATTTATGAGATTTATTTAGCAGATTTGTGTTTATTATATTTCAAAATCTATTTAAAAATTAAAATTAGCAGTAAGTTTATTCAGCATTTTCCCCCTTCTGAAAACTCTGGTCATATGACAAATGCAATGTACTGTACAAATACTGTGAGCTAATTCCCCTTTTTGTTTATGTCAACAGAAGAATATACTGTCTTTGCTATTTTGATAGAACACGTTATTCCCCAAACATTATTCGGTGGAGACAGATACACAGATGTTACAGAAAAGGGTAAGGTTACTTTAACGTACACAATGTAATTAACATGCCATGTCATTTTAAAATAATGTGTTTAGTTGTTGTGACACACTCAAATGTCTTTACCTTGTATGTGTATAGGTCTCTATGGTACTTTTCTGTTCATACTATCTACTCCTTATTAGAGAGGTTTGTCATTTGTAAGGGTCCAGAGGGAGTCACAAGTGTAATAATCAGCAGACTAGAGCAAAATATATTCTAGACCATACAATAGAGATTTCATTAAAAGATTAGGAAGGCATGGAAGAATGTAAAGAATATAGAAATAACTTTGGGTGGATTCCTTGTCCATTACATAAGCTTGCTGAGTGGGTAGACAGTTCAGTTTACAATGTGAATGCAGCATGAATATGGCTACTCACTGGGAAGGCTATAAAATGTGGTACCAGTAAAGCAACAGAGGAACATAACTTTTAAAATATACATTTTTAACAGATAACTGCACTTTTTATTTGTTGTATTTTAAACCTTATATCATCCAGTATAATTGTATCACACTTTTTGAATATTTAATGAATTCCCAGTCAATGACATCTAATCTATAGACAGAAAAGTAATGTCCATCTTACTAATGGTTACAATATTGTACATGAGAATCCAAAAGGTATAGTAGTAGTTGCTACAAATAGTAAAATAAAAAGATACTGACTTTAATTACAAGTATATATTTTTACTTTTAGGCTGAAGATATGAATGTAGAGAGTATATTTTGTGTTTTTTGCATTTGCTTCTTTCCGAACTTTGGAGAAACAGGTAAATATGTTGTATAATGGTTTTGTGTAATCTCTGTTTATTTCAAGAGTGGACACTGTTACATATTTACTATGTACTTATTTGAATTTTTTAAATAAGTATGAATTGTAGTTTTCTGACTCAGACATATCAAACATATGCTCCACAATTATTTTGTTGAATTTGTTAATAAACCTTTTAATACATTCCTGCCTATAAACCTCTAAGATTCACCTGCCTAGAACCTCTAAGACAAAACCTGCCTATAAACCTCTAAACACAACGCTAATTGCGCACGCAGTATGACCGCAAATAAAGACAGGAGTGGAATCTGTGGTTCCAACGCACAAGTATTATTCAGGTAAAAGTACAGTCAGTTACACGCAATCTATACATACACAAGTTAGGCGTAAAAGGAAATAATACAGACCAAGTACGGTTATACATACGCTGCGCCTCTGGACCCAGAGATAGACTTCTGACTAGATATCCTCAGTTCACCCAAAATTCAGCATGAACTGGCAAACCAGTGTTCGGACACATGTATTTATTCCCCCCCAGACTGAAACAGGACAAAGGGGGAACTTCCTGCTGATCTCATTGGTTCCCAGAGGAGAAGCATATGTAACAACACATTTAACAGGTTGTTTTAAATAGACTTTCCCTGCCTCTAACAGCCGGAAGTTTTTCTGGTAACGCCTCCTGTAACATTCCATCAACTAAACATTTTGTTGCTTGTAAGTTCTGCGATCCGTAACTTGAGTTTGCATGATGCGATCTCTCCACCGATAACACCGGGATTCTGTAAAAAGCGTACGCATCAGGACGAAACCAAACACACCTTGCTTATCATGTATAATACCTTAGATATCAAAAACCTCTATTTCTTAGCATTTAAACTAACTTAACCAACTTGAATCATACAATTTGATGCTAATGGAACCTTGTGTGTGAATATGTAGTGTGTGGGTATTCGGGGTTTGGTATAAGGACGCTAGTTATTAATGGGTGAGATTTAAGTGCATAATCTCTCATACACAAAGTGAACATCCAGCAGTGTGGATGGCTGAGGGTTGTAGTTCTACATTCCCTCTGTCAGCAGGCCCCCACCTGTTGTGTGTTCAAAGGAAAACAAAACCTCTTTTGTTCTCACAGACTCTTGTGTCTTACAATTGCCACAACTATATACTTTATCTGCATCCAGGGATTCCCAATTTGTATGTAAAAATACCCATTGTCTCTTCTTATTTACTTTTACTCAGAAAGCTTGTTTTTTTCAGTTGCCCTTGGTAGGTTAACAAAAACATTGCCATCTGTTCTTAGCTCCTGAGTTATAACTTGAATTGGCTGACCACAAAAATGGTGTCTTGCGATCTCATTTCCAAAATGGAGTCTTGTGGCCATTCGCAAGATGGCGTCGCTGCGATTAAATTTTTAAACTGAACTTGTCTCACTCAATTATTCAGCTTCGACAATTTTATACCTCCCAGAGCTGGTGCCACATGTGAGAACACATCTTTCCTTCTCCTATGCTACTGTGAATAATATTGTTGGGAGCATCCCAGTATTGGCACTTATATTCCATAAATAAGGGACTGCCTAAATTTACATTACGTGTTTCTATTTACCATTTACTCTAGGGCATATTCTACTCCATTTTCTGTAAAAAGTGCAGGAGCCTACTTGGGTATTGCAAATTCTGTTTATATTGGGAAAAACATGAATGGAAGCTTTTTATTTTTGTCAGTGTATATGTGTATATATACACTGGTGGCCAAAATTGCGGACACATTTTGAAATTTTAAGGTTTTTCAACTTTGAATGCTTATAAAAACTGTTTCACTTCATGCAGTGCAATGATTCATATATCAAATGAAAGGAAATTTAATGCTGAATTCAACACAATAAACAGAGGTCAAATATTTGCATTACAAGGGAAGTTATGCTACTTTCAGTCAGACAAAGAAGCACAGATGCGTGAGATTCAAGAAGCGGATTGTAGTGACAGCTACTACCAGACAATCGGCATCATCGTTCTGAGGACCAATCAGCTGTTGTTTATGAGCAGGTGCAAGGTCATGTCAAAGGTGGGAAAGGTCAGTTTGACTGTTTCATTTTGCAGAATAAATTTGGTTACTGAAGTGCAATTACGGTTGGACGTTTGTGTATTGTTTAGTGCTATTGATGGTGTAAAAATAAATACATCAATGTCATCCAGGCAAAGTGGTGACTGGTCACCCAGGAAGAGATCCAGGATTGTGGTTTTACGTGAAAAATGGTCTTTCGTATGCAGCAATTGCGAGAGAAGTTGGTGGGAATGTGACAACATCAGGAGTACGAAAGTGTTGTTTACGCTATCAGGAAACGCAATTTATACAAAACAAAGAAGGAAAAGCCGGATAAAGTGCACACCAGCTGATGATGAGAGGAGAATAAAACTAATTTGCGTCAGGGACAGGTGGATGTCATCTGGGGCCATTAGCAGTGAACTGAGTGCAACTGGTGTTTTTGTCAGTGCAAGAACGGTACAGAGAAGACTAATGGAGGTTGGCCTAAAGGGTAGGATTCCCCGAAAAAAGCCATTGCTGAATAAAAAGCAGTGGCAGAAACGAATACAGTGGACAAAAGAACACATTGCATGGACAGAAGGTCAGTGGAAACAAGTCATATGGATTGACGAAACTAAGATATCGATATTTGGTAGTAATGGGAGAAAATATGTGAGATGTCGCATCGGGGAAGAGGTAGATCCAGATTGCATTCAAGCAACAACAAAGAGTCCTACAAGTGCTATGATCTGGGCATGTATAACAGCAAATGCTGTAGACCGCCTTTATGTCATAGATGGCACACTGAACAGCAGAAAGTACATTGACCCCATCCTAAACCAAAACTTCTACCTTCCATCAGGGATCTTTTTCAAGATAATGCCCCATTTTTTTCCCAGCAGGTTTCGGCCACACTGCACGGACATGCAAACAGTGATTCACGGAGAATGACATACAGGTGCTGGGATGGCCAGGAAACAGCCCAGACCTGAACCCCATAGAACATTTGTGGTTACTTTTGAAAAAACTGGTACAACTGGCTCAATGCCACGTCGCTGTGCTGCTGTCTTGAAAAAGAAAAGATACCCAACGATATACTGATAGGACAGTAACTTCATAAGTACACAGGGATTTTCACCCTATGTGTTGTTTTCACTGCATAACTTCCCTTGTAATGCAAATATTTGACCTCTGTTTATTGTGTTGAATTCAGCATTAAATTTCCTTTCATTTGATATATGAATCATTGCACTGCATGAAGTGTAACAGTTTTTATAAGCATTCGAAGTTGAAAAATATTAAAATTTCAAAAAGTGTCCGCAATTTTGGCCACCAGTGTATATATATATATATATATCGATGTATAACAAGAGGTGGCACTCATAGTCTACTTAATCAAACAGTGAACCACAACACAGGGTGTTTAATGGGTCAACGTTTCGGGGACCGTATCCCTTCCTCAGGACAACATCAATAACTACAACATCAATAACTACACAAGTGTTCTATTCTCCCAATGTAAACCACTAAACTACGGTCCCGTCGGCTGACAGCTGCCCTCTGTGTCCCCCGGCTGCGGCGTCTCCATCACGCCAGAAGTGACGTCATCGGATACAGCCCAGAGACCCTGGTTACTGTAACCAAG
The DNA here is from genome assembly GCA_031769625.1 of Taudactylus pleione. Classification (NCBI taxonomy): domain Eukaryota; kingdom Metazoa; phylum Chordata; class Amphibia; order Anura; family Myobatrachidae; genus Taudactylus; species Taudactylus pleione. The sequence continues at coordinate 12,414,018 of JAUIMM010000608.1, read as the reverse complement.
ACAAACAACAGTGTGGACATAGTGCGGCAATATTGAGTCGCCAAACGGCGATAAAAAGTGCAAATGCATCATAAATATAATACACAGTGTGTAAAAAATAAATGTACAAAAAATAATAAAATTAGAGAATGTAGTAAAACACAATATTAATAAAATATAAAATTATGACCTTCAATGTGCATAACGAAGTAAAAAATTCTTAATAATCATGAAAAGTAAGACTATTAAAATAGTACTAGACATATCTGAAGTAAAAAGACAAAGGGCTCTATTTACTACAATCCGCATATTGAATGCGGATTGTAGTGTGATATTACCGAGTGAATTCGCATTGCGAATTCAGGCAATATCACAGGGATTTACTATAAATCCCTTGCAGGGACAGAGCTTGCGATAAAGCTCTGTCCCTGCGGATCCCATCCGCACTCTAGTCGCGGTATTTTCGGAAAAAATACCGCGACTAAGAGCCCGCGCATGCGCCGACCGACCACCGCTACTACCCCCCCACCGACGCTAAGCCCCGCCCCCCGGCGCTAAGCCCCGCCCCCACGATCGCGGACCCCCGTGACCCCCCCTCCCTTCATTGCACTTACCTGCATCCTCCTGGCCTCCGGTGATCTTCTCCGGGGTTCCCGATCAGGTGATTTCCCATACTGCACTGGGGCCCGATCACCTGATGACCGGGCCCCAGTGTACTATGGGTGACCAGCTGACCGGAGAGGAGCCATCACCGGAGGCCCGATCACCGGTCCCTGGATTTAGACCACACAGCTGATTACTGGTACCGGCTCCCGGCTCTGCTCTCCCCGTTAGAGCAGAGTGGGAGCCCGGTAACTGGGGGAGACCCTGGATAACGCCACCTCCAGGTGGCGTTATTATCACAGGGCTTCCCCCGGTATTTTTTTACAATTTATTTTTTAGTAACTATGGTCGGATCACATTTCCCATTACAATTATGGGAAATGCAATCTGCTTTACTAAAAATAAGTGATACTGGGGGTTGGAGTAGAATTTTACTAATTCTACTCCAATTGCCCTGTAATAACTACAGGTGAAACTAAAATAATGTGAAAAGGGTGTAAAAACACCCTTTTTCACTTTATTTTAGTAAAAATAATGTTAATAAATAGAGCCCAAAGTATTCAATAATGATCCTAGATCACCATCTTGTGTTAAAAAGGTAAAATGGCACCACCAACTAGAATGGAATGGCTATCAATCTGGGGAAAGGACAAGATAAAATCAAATCTACTGTACAATAAAGGGCATAAACAATATTAATTTCATTATAAAAAATTAATGAGACCCAAAGATTCATTAAGACCACGGGGACACAGAATCTAGCCAATGAATCCATCTAGATTCTAACTGTAACAGTTTTTTTAGCCCTTAATGCTACTGGTACATGCTGTAATGGTTAGCGTTACTGCCTCACAGCGCTGAGGTCATGGGTTCAATTCCCACCATGGCCCTACCTGTGTGGAGTTTGTATATTCTCCCTGTGCTTGCGTGGGTTTCCTCCGGGTGCTCCGGTTTCCTCCCACACTCCAAAAATATACTGCTAGGTTAATTGGCTCCCAACACAACTTTACCCTAGTGTGTATGTGTGTGTACGTGATAGGGAACATAGGCCCTCATTCAGAGCCGTACGCTCTGAGCAGAGCGCACGCTCTGAATGAGGGCCGGGCTCCATTTTCATGGAGCGTCCTCCTGGACGCTCGTATAGCTGTGGGTCACCACCCACAGGCTATACGAGCGTGCATTGTGATGGCCGCGATGGTCGAGACCATCGCGACCATCGAAATTGCGAGCCGGAGCCTGCGGTTGAGGTTTTCAACCGCAAGCTCCGGAGTGATTTTGGCTCTATCAGAGCCAAAATCACTCCCACTAACATCACTAGTGATGTCAGTGGGCCGGCTTTTGACGGGAGGCGTTCCTGTGGGAACGCCCCCGTCAGGGAGGCACGCCCCCGGCACGCCCACCAAAGGGGGCGTGCTGTCAATCAACATTGACAGCACGCCCCCTTTGATCGGACACAACGAGCGAAGGACTTTCCTTCGCTCGTCGCGTCTGGCGCATGCGCACGACGGAGCTCCCTCCGTCGTGCGCATGCTCAGTCCATAACATCGACCCACTTGCGAGCAGACAGCCGCTCGTGAGTGGGTCTGAATCAGGCCCATAGATTGTAAGCTCCACTGGGGCAGGGACTGATGTGAATGGCCAAATATTCTCTGTAAAGCGCTGCGGAATATGTGTGCGCTATATAAATAACTGATAATAAATAAAATAAATAAATAAAATCTTAAAGTAAAAAACAGGATGTGCCATGGGTTCGTTAGTGGCACCGTCTTTTGCCAATGCTTATATGTGGGAAATTGAGAGGGACTTATTTTTTGAACAGCCCAGTATTGCTGTCAATTTCCCTATATTTTCATTATATTGACGACCTGTTGGTAATTTGGCAGGGTAACATCCAACTACTGGTGGATATTGTGGAGAGTCACAACAGGTCTGAGAGTCCTATTAAATTGACGTTAACACACGATTCTATGCAAGTACTGTATGTTTCTTGGACATATTGATCAGTTTCTCAGATGGAGTCTTAAAGACTTCCTTGTATTCCAAACCCACAGATCGCAACACACTGTTGCATTTCAGCAGCTTCCACCCAGCACCCACAGTGAGGGGTTTACCCTATTCGCAGTTTCTGCCTGTATGCAGAAGTAACACCAATATTGAAGAAACCCACAATCAACTTGAGCAAATGGTGGGCAAATTCAGAGAGAGGGGATATCCTGAAAAAGAATTAGTAATAGCAAAAAATAAAGCTCTATTACATACTAGGGAGCATTTACTAGTTGCCAAAACTCCCCGTAAGAATCTTAAAAAAGACAGAGGGCCTCATTCAGAGGCGGTCTGAGGATGCAAGCGGTCGCTCAGAAACTGGGCGGCCGCTTGCATCCTGACCGCCCGCCTCTGTTGCGGTCGTTAGGCTGTGGGTTAACACCCACAGCTCTAACGACCGCTCCGGTGATGGTCGCGATGGTCCGAGACCATCGCGACCATCGAGCTTACGACGAGACCCTAGGGTAGGGTTTCCCTTGTCGTAAGCCCCGGAGAGCTTCTGGCTCTGTCTGAGCCTGAAGCTCTCCACTGACATCACTAGTGATGTCAGTGTGGCCTCCCCCAAACGGTAGGCGTTCCCATGGGAGCGCCTCCGTTTGGGCTGCCACCCCTCCGGCCCGCCTTCCAAACGGGGTGAGCTGTCAATTAACATCGACAGCTCGCGCCCTTTGGATCGTGCGCATGCTCTGTGGGGGGCCATCGACCCGGTCCGAGCACATCGGCGCGAACGACAGGGCCTGAATGACCCCCAGAATCCCCTGGGCAAATGAATGCACTGTCAAAAGCAAAAACACCAAAAAAAAGAGCTCGTGAATTTTTTCACATCATTACATCAGACCGAAACTTAAAAGGATTTAAAGAAACCAATCTCATGCCCAGCTACAGTAGGGGCAGAAATATTATGTGGGACATGCTGATATTACAGGTTTTGATAAAGATACACGTTTGGAGGAAACTTTCTTGAGCCACATACTGGATGTCCCTTTCGGATGACGTCATTGCGCTGTGAGAGCTGGAGTCTAGCCGGCAGCGTGACGCGGTGCTCGGTAGGGACAGACAGATGAGTGCAATGTGTGTTTATTGTGTGTAGGTCTCTAGGTATTTATAGATATGTTTTAATAGCACTTGTTGAATATGTATCCCTGAAGAGGAGGGTTGGCCCTGAAACGTCGGAATAAAGGATTATTATCTAATTTGAGGAGTCTGCTGAGTGCCACCTTATTTACTTCTATGCAGTTGGATGGGCCGTCATCCTAGGAGGGCACTGCAGCCAGTTACAATTCTTGTCAACATAGGAGTCCCGGGCTCATTTATACTCATGTGTACATATATAAATTCAAATGTATAATTTGGGAGACAGATTAGATCATCAAGGCAGGAGAGCATACTGTTCATAGAGCTGTTATAGTATTGACCTACAGTATGTTGATCTATCAACCTCATTCACCATCATAGCAGATAGGAATCAAATTCATTTTTATCAGATTCTTAATGGAAACTGTGCTTGTCTTTATTCTGTACATGCTGAAATATTGAGAAAATTCACCAATATCTTCTACAAGATATAAGTGAGTGTGTCCAGCATGACACTTTACAGAAGCATATAGGGCAGATGTATCAAACCTTCCAGAGAGATAAAGTGGAGAGCTTGCTTATAGCAGCCAATCTGCTTATAACTGTCATCTTATAGACTGTGCTAGATAAATGACAATTAGAAGCTGATTGGTTGCTAAAGACAATTTCTCTACTTTATCTCCCTCAAATTTTGTAACATCTCCCCGAGTCCTTTCCTTTGGTTTCAAAGGAAAGGATGCTGTTAAGATAGAAATGGTGAAAGGTCTGTTAAGATAGCAGTCCCAACAGCAGGGATAATTATCAGGTGCTCACACACATTTGATGTCAAATTATTAAGAGTTTTTTCCCCTCATGTTGCTTCTCAGCAGTCAAAATATTCTCTTATATTGAACTTTACTGTCAGGAGGTCTTATACAGTGTGTAGCTATCTGCTGCACCGTTCCTATTCATGCCCTTCGCTATCTTATAAACCTCAGGGTAAGATGAAAAGGACTTACTCGTGCTGTGATCTGGTGTCTCTGAGTTTGGATTGTGCATGCACAAGGTCACTGGCAGTCTCTTGTAACTTCAGTCTCCTCTTCTGTTGGGTTTAAAGCTTGTCTGGTCCTAGCAATCAGTGCTAGGTGATTGTCTAGTCTAGCAGCTGATTACTGCACTATTGCAAATCTTAACATGTACTGATTTGGCATTGGATGCCAGGTTACTTTCATACTGTTCTCATTAGTTTGCTCAAGACCCTTGTAATGACACAAGACCACGCTTTTGGCTTGCCCTTTGCTACTATTTGCCCACGCTGTGTATCAGGCCTTTGGAACTGTGTCAGACCATGCTTCTACCCAATCCTTGCATATACGGCTTATGTGTGTACCAGACACTATTTTGACTATTCCATATTATGTTTGCCAATTTATTTTTCTCCTAACTAATATACTATCTTGTATCACTGCATATCTTCTGTCCCAGTTGCGTCCTTGGTCCTACAATGTCAGCTCAAAACTGCTGGGATTTGGATACTTTCGTTGTTCACTATTCATCAACCTATTGCACCATACAATATATTCCAATTGTAATATGAGATCATTTTTGTTCTGTCACTCTCTGTATTGAAAGTATAAATATAAGGGATTATTTGAATTGTTGCATACTTTTTATTTTATTATATCAGATCATAGCTTCTGTGCACTTCTATTTTGTGGTGGTGCCTACCATAGCAGAGATAAGGAGTGTTTAGTACTGTAATGTGTGCTGGGCGGAGCTGTCTGGCACAAATCCAGTGCACTTTGTACATTACTGTAGGTTTACAGCGTTTATGGTGAAAGCTGGAATAGACCAGAAGTATTAGTTGACATCCGCTTTCATGCTGCGAACAGGGTTGAATTTTCCTAAACACAAGACATGGGTGTAGTTGGTTTCTGCTGGGATTCATTAGTGCTTGGGGAGGAGGATAAATAGTGTTCTGTTTATTATGGATGGAACCACCGACGCTGAAGTGATTGGCTGATCACTAGGTAGGTGACTAGTGTATAGACAATGACAGGGTTGTGGGGATTTTGAATTGTTGTAATAGAGTCTTACTGCATGGATGCAGAAACTTTAGGAATGATAATATAAGATAAAATCAAAGCTAATTGGTGACTGATCCTGTGGGAAGGGTCAGCCACTGAAGCACACCAGTTGCTAATCCAGGCTGACATGATCAAAGTCCAGAGTGCCCCACACCTATTCTCCCTCTCATACCCCTATACTGGGGACCCAACTCCACCAAATTAGGGTCTCAATTTATTATATTAAAAAACGGATGATCTGTCTCTGACCCTGAGCAAATGATTGGTCATTGTGTTTTTGTTTGTTTTGCATTCAGTAAAAGACTAAATTATCACTATTGATTCCTTTTTGCGGTTTTGAAACCAACTTTTTTTGTATTTTTTTTTTAATTGTTTAATATATGTTTTGGATATATAGAAATATTAAATTTAGTTTGTATAGTAATCTGTATTTTAATAATGATGTAAAAATAACAGGAATACCATTTATTTTAACAGCCAGTAGAAACATGACCCCCAGGATCACAGAGCCACCTAAAAATATTAGTTTGCAGGTAGAACCAGGTAAGAATTAAAATATACGTCTTCAAAATCTGTCTAAACATTTCTGAAATAAGAAACAAGCTAAATAAGGTTTTCTGACATAATAAAGCTTACTGTTATCATAAAGGGAACATACAGTATGGACGAACAGGGGAATTGCAGGGGCTGTGTCTACATGATACATATACAAGAAAAAGGAACATTTGTAGATGCTGTCATATCCAAAATAAAGATGTGCGCCGGAGCATTTTTGCTGGATTTGGCTTTGATACGTCATCCGCTTTTGGATTTGCATTTTTTTTTGATTGATAGAAGCTAAAATCACATAATTTGGGCCTATTTTTTTTGTTCCTAATATTATTAACCTCAATAACATGAATTTCCAGTCAATTTTGACCACTTCACAGCTGCGTGGAGTCAGACCGCTTTTATGCACATGCTCTGGGGTAAAACAGCATACTGGGGTGCAGTGCACAGTACAAACAAATACAATTTTTAAATTTGCAGAATGGCTCACACGCGCAAATAAGGGAAAGGGGGGGGTCCATTTTCCATTTTGCCCTGGGCTCCAAATACCCTAGTTACGCCACTGGCTGGAAGCCTTGTTATTTGATACCTTGCTTAACCGTATTTATCTTATATAACTTATTATATTTAATATTTGTAAATGCAACGGAAAGAACTACACATAATACTAATAAATCTAATTGTAAAAGTAGGAGGAAGGGCAGAGAAATTGAGGAAAGGTTATATTTCATGAATACATTGAGAGACAGATGCCAAATACAAACATACTTCCACAGTGTTGAGTATATACAAAGAATGGAATAATTACTGTATACAATCTAGATCTAGCTTTCCTTTTACTTTAAAAGGAAAATTAAAGTAAAATACAGTAAATACATTCTTCATTGTAATTTTGTAACTTTCAAATATACAGTATGTGTAAAGGATGCCGTGCTCAATGGGCTGGTTCTAAGCCTAGAACGGCCCCCTCCTGTCAGAAAACCCATGCATGTTACACCTCTGCTGATTAGCTGAAATGTAATCTCTATGTATAAATGTATGTGGAAGTTATTGTGGTTTGTTATTTTTTTTATTTTTTTTTTAATTTAATGCATGTACCACTAACCACATGGGCCATAATGTTCTATAAACATTGTTTTCATTGTTTTAATAACTGTTTTGTTGATTTTTTTTCTTTACTATTGTGACTTCCTAATTTTATTTTTCATATAAGCTGCTCAAGAGCCTTTTTATTGTAATTTACACATTAATGTTTGGTGTACTGAATCATTGCCAACCTATGTATACAGTTTTTATCTAAACAGTCATATTTCTTTTATAATTCACTGTAAGCTACACAATTGTGTGGCAGGCTTCATTTTGCATTCCCACAATTAGCCATAATTTGTAATGAGAAAAATATCCATAATACATATGCCTACAATCAAACACAACAAATAAACTAACACTTCCCTAATTTATGAAAAATTTTGAAAAAAGTAATGTGCACCCGTTCTTCCATTAGATGCGTCATTATTTTGTTTACCATCTCAACATTTTTCTCTGTATGTCCTTTTCACTATGCCCCAATTTACAAAATTTTTTTTTCAAATACTTTTATTCAAGCATCACATCAATTTACAGTAGTCAAGCGTGATACAATACAATAAAGGATATATAAGTGTACACATATATGCGTCCGCAACTCCACACAATAAAATACAAAATCACACATTGGTACATACAAACAAAGCGGTAGTTCTCCTAAAGACATAGGCGGATATACAACAGGCAAGCTGATATCTTGGAGACACATTCCACCCAGGACCACGATAGAGACGAGGAGAGCCAAGAAGAACCCAAAATCAATAGACATCTTATTAAAGAAGAGTTAATTCTCTAGTAATATAGAGTTCTGGTTTCATACCAGTCTGTGTTGTGTAGTGAATGTTTAATATGACTCTGGAAATCCATTGGTAGGATGGAGATGTAACTCTCCCAGGAGTCAAAAAACGAATCTGTATTTGTTTAAGGTGGTCTCCAACCAATCCATTTGAAAAATGTGGTGGATTTTACGTTTACATCATGTGTGTCTAAACTCAGCAGCATGTGTCTCCCCTTTCCCATTTGAGACACAGCTATTGTTGCCGCTATTGCTGTGCGTATTGCTTTTATAGAGTGTCGTCCCCGAACAAAACCCAGTTGGTGGGAAGTCAGAAGCTCCGGGAGGATCTGATGCAACATACTGGCCAGTATCTTTGAAAATACTTTAAAATCTACATTTAGAAGAATAATTGGCCTGTAGGAGTCTACTAACATCGGGTCTTTTACCTGTTTAAGAATAAGTGTAGTGAATGCTTTAGTAAAGGAAGGGTATTCATGGTGAGATCTATAGATTGTATTAAACAATTCAGGCAGTGTGGGTATGACTTCACATTTAAGCATCTTAAAATATGCGTCAGTAAAACCATCCAGTCCTGGGGTCTTATGAGGCAATAAGTCAGCGATCACATAGTCCAATTCCTCCTCCTCCCTGACCTCTCCCTCCAAAACAGCCCACTGAGATTGTGTTAGTTTGGGTAGGTTAGCTTGAGACAGTAGGCGAGCATGTGTAGCCTCCTGTGTAGGGATAGGGCTGTATAATTTGGAATAAAAATTGATGAAATTGCACCAATGTGTCATTAGTATGGGTATAGGTTGTGTTCGAGGAGACGCCCCGCAGCGCAGTCACAAATTAACTCTTTTTCCATGGCTTGGACATTGTAGCTAACAATTTGCCTGAGCAGTTTCTCCACTTGTAATAAGATTGTAAGAAACCTGTGAAAAATGACCAGTGTGGCAGGAATAATTGCAGAGGATAGTGTGATAGCCTCTGGCCCTATACACATATAATCTTACATAGAGTCTAACGTAGATGCATTATCGTACCTCAATGCACAACGGATCTGATAATAGGCACTAAAAAAGCACCAAGGAGTGTACAGAATGGAAGCACTGCTAGGTTTGGGATCGGACGTGAAACAGATGGAAGCGTCCAAAATAAGGGACAGTGGAAAATTCAGATGTGCAATACAAAGGTCCAATGATATATGTTGACTTGCAAACTTCTTACGCTCTTCTGTAACTGTAAAATCTTAGAATGACTCTTCCGGAGACTCTCAAATTAAGGAAAGTGATCAAGAGAAGGGTGGAGGACAAGGTTTGGGAAGAAGGTGATATGGGGGGGGGATGGATTACACACAAGGTGGGATGGAAGCAAGATAAAGGGAACTTGAAAAATATTTATGTTAAAGGTGTTAATAAAGGAAAGAAGGGGGTGACATGGACAAGGTTAGAACCAGAGAGTTATGCAGCAGATTCACGTCTCCAGCCTTCGAGTGCAGAAAGGATAGGTTGTGGACACCTCCAAATCTCTGCTTCCACTGATATCCAGGGCAGGGATCAGAGCCAGCAAGGGATCAAAGACACCCCTCCTCAGGGACAGCGGCAGGAGCCCATCCAGCAGAGAAACTCCAGCTATTGCCAGCAAGATAAACCACAAGCCAGAAGGCACAGCAGGAAGTCCCCCCGAACCAATACCGCAGCAGACATTGTCACCGGTCCTGACGAAGAGGTACCATCAACAGGTCCACAAAGAATAAGGAATGTCAGGTAGTGTGCCACAGCACCTCGCATCCACAGAGAGTAGCCGAGAAGAGCAAAAGTGGTCTCACCTCCAGGACAAAGCTCAGTAGCCTGGCAGCACCACTGGATGTCCACAGCCACATACCCGGAGAGAGAGCAGGTCCGACACGGGAGCAGGTGAGCGCGGGAGAGAAGGACCCTCTGGGTCAGTAGCGGTCAGCAGCCTTCGCACCCAACAGGCGGCAGCGATCCAGGCGAGTGAGCTCCGCAGCAGACACAGCCCCAGGAGACCATGCGCCGCCGGTAGTTTCCCCGACTTCAGCGGGCAGTGGAGTTTCGTGTCCTGCGACACAATCAGCAGCTGAATGGAGCCAAAGCAGCTTCACGGCACAGCACAGCATGGCATCCCGGTATCACAGAAGGGCGTCCTCAACCCCGCATCGATACAGGAGCAGGTAAGTGAAGGGGAGACAAGAATAAGTCATGGTAACCGCGATTGGAAGTTTTCAAGCCAAACAAGGCGTTGGCGGTCACACAGGTCGTCAGGTTCGATGGCCGGTTTCCGGGGAAAATTAGTATGCTCCAGGGAAATGATGTAAGCTCCAGATCCCCTAGGTGTAGTGGATCACTATGAAGTGTCCGGCATCTCAGAAAAGTAGATGAACTGGTGGGATTACAAAGGATTCTTCAAACCCTAGAAGGAGCAGAGCTAAAAAGCAGCCATACTTAATGGCCTGCCCAACGGAAGTCTTACTACATTTTTTTATCTTCCACTTACAAACCCTCACGAAATATGAAACCAATGACATATCATACCTATTGTAACCCTGAACATTTACCTTCCTTGCACGGCTTAGCGCGCACAGCGATACAACGTTCAGCGCTGAGAGGAGAAGAATCTTTTTTCCTCCTCTGGTTAAGAGTCACTACCGGACAATATAAGTAAGAGAGATTGAAAGCATTTCTAACCTCCTATGCATACCAGATGATCGGGACTACTTCTGAACATATGATCTGGAAAGTCCGGGTAAAATACTAAACTCTGAAAAATCGCTGGATGAAAGATATCTTGGTGACAGGGTATTTTCCACCTGAAGAAATACCTGTTAAAACAAAGGGGATCCCCATTATAAGTATCCAGGTGATGTGAGTGGTTCTATATTTTTCTATATATTTTTTATGCGCAATTTTGTATACAATCTTTAAGGAGATACTAACATCACTAACTATCTATCAAAAACTGCATGCATAACCAAGCTGGATATAAAAGAACATACTAACACAGCATATCTACTAAACATCATTGATAATATATCTAAAAGGACTTTATCCTAATATCTATTTATTGCATGTTTGTTTTTGGTTAGTCTCATTGCTTGTGACCGTATATGTTGGTCTCCTGGTCCTATATGATACAGATATTGACCTGGATCTAAGGAGCATCGCTAGTGTGACCATCAATAATACCATTAGGTTGAAGGATTTTTCCTTAATATTGTTTTTAATAATTTATTGTGTTGTGTATATTTTAAATAAACGTAATAATTGTCATCTCCTGTTATCTGTACAGCGCCCTCTACATGGTTGAAAGTCTCAAAACCTTCATACTACTTTTCTGTTTTATTGAAGGTTGACAGTTCCTTTTTTTGAGTGCACCAGTACAGATAATCTTTTGTCACTGGTTAGAACAGCAGCCAATCATCTTTTTTTATTGATCAATGACATATCACATTTTTTTATTGCACACAAATTATGATGTAGTATGACTTATTTAAAAATGTTTTTCATTTTTTTTTTATGTAGACTCAAAAATAGATCTACGGTGCTCTGCTGTGCATGTATGTAATACTTCTACAGAGGGTACAATTATTTATTGGTTGATCAATGAGCAGTTCCCAGACATGTATGATAATGTCCAGGAAAGTAACCAAAGGCAAGTACTGTAACTCATTTATCTATTATTTTCTATAAGAAAAATCACTTCAAAGCCAACTTATTTGCATTTAAATCATTGGGTATGCAGTGGTTCTATGACCATTTTACTAGCACGTGCCCATCATTGTGCTATCTATGAGGTTTCACAGAAAAGATCAAAATTCACATTTATTAAATGGAAATTAATACGCTTAAAGTATTTTCAATGTAATGCTTCTGCTCAATATGGTAAATGTGTTCTCTGTACTTCATCCTCAATTCATAAACTTGAAGGTGACACTCTAATGACTATTTAAATTGACATAAACATGGTAAGATATTTGTCAGGCCCTGCCTTATCCTGCAGATGTGACTCAACTCTCAGAATTCCCTGTTAGCAAGGACAGTGTCAGCATTCACATGTACATGAGCTTAAAACATTTTCTCCTGATAGACAGTAAGATGACTGGTAGGATGAGACAACGGAAAGAGAAAAAAGATACAGGTCATAATAACACTGGACATACTCTCTCAAACATTAATATATCTCATCAATTTCTTATATTTCACTTTACAGTGTAACAAAAAAAGGAGATGAAAGCTATATTAGTATCATCCTTCACATTTATAAAGTTGGCCCAAAATTTTATAACATTCCTATCACATGTATGGTGGTGGGAACAAGTGGACAAGACCGTTCAACTCTATATTTAAGGACGTGTAAAACAGGTTTGTTTAGTTTATGATTTTACGTACATGTGTAGCCACTCGATTATCTGTAATGAAGGGAACATAATATTGTATATTTTATTGTATAATATTAACCAGTCAAAATAATAAATCATTTGAATATTATGGTATAATTCATCACATAATTTGAAACATACAGTAGTTCTGCCCTGGCAATAGATATAAATGCCTTTGGGTCTGATTCAGAGGTGGACACTAATGCAGTAGCGACTGCGACTTTCGTTTCAGCCGCTATTGCAAACTTATGCTAATACCACAGCCGATGGGCTGTTTACTCAGTCGACCCACCAGCTATGGCTGTACTCCGCTGCAGTGCAGAAATAGCCGCATCCAGTGGACATCGGCTTCATCTTTGGACATTAGAGCAACCTTATGGTCGCTCAGAATGCCCGACAGTGCATGGCTGCTGGTGCCAGTAAAACACAGGCACACCCCCAACATGCCCACTGATAAAAGCCACCCCCAGTCACTGCCCAGGAATGCCCAATTGGAATGCATGCACAATGTTTCTTGGATGCATGCGGAGATTTAAAACATTTGCTATAACATGCGAGTGGTACCATTGTCAAGGGCATGGGTCCCTGGGGTTAGTACCGTTAGGTCCAAATTCCTGTATCAGCTATAGACAAATTTCTTTGCTGTACAATGACATTAAGCTTTTGAAAAAGAGAATTGGCATGTGAAGGCATCAAATCACTGGAATACAAGCCTAATATTTCTTTTTTTCCTGGGCAATTCAATTAACCTCCATTTTTACCACACCAAAAATGTCCAGTTTTTGGGCGAAAACACATAGGATCCGGGATAAGTTCCCAGATCCATGTGTTTTTCGCGATCACGGCCGTGAAAAAAGTCACTTATCAGGGATTTTGTTTCACTTGCCTCCAGGCAGGTGAAAAAAAATCCCAGATGGTGCCGGCTTCCTGTCAGCAGCCCAGCACACGCTGCCTTGTGTTGGGCTGAAGTCTCCTCTCCTATGCAGGTGTGGCTCCCTCCCGCGACTATTCATCGCACTGAATTGAATCCCCCCCCTCCCCCCCATATATCAAATTTATTGCATGAAAGCTTTTAAAGGAAGCTGGTAGCTGTCTCTTAAATGTGTCTTTACCAAAACAGCAACTTCTAAATATTGACACATTGTATAATTAAGATTTTTTTTAGAAGGTTTACCATTGCTGTACACCAAGCTGCACATCATAGGCAACTTAAAATATTTTTTATTGTTTTTCTTTAAATAATAATTACTGTCTTTTTTATATTTCAGGCCAACCCCTATTGGCTTTTGTCATTCCTGTGTTCATTGTTGTTCTGTGCTTACTGGTGGCCTCTGCATATAAACATTTTAGAGTTGCTGTTAATCGTGAATTTGAAACAAGTGGCATGAAGGTTTGTGGTTTTTTTATGGGCTTTGTCAGGGGCGGATTGGGACGGAAAACCAGCCTGGGAATTTATGGAAGCAGCCCTAATGGGGGCGGGGTCTGTCGAGGGGGTGTGATTCCTTCTCATAGGATCTGATTTTGATTTGGACATAGTTGCAGCCGTCCTTGTGTCTTGCTGCAGTTGCGTCTGTGACTTTAAGCTTATACCGCTACAATGTCATTCCCTGGTGTACAGTCCAAATATGCAAAGACTGAGACACCCGCTTTCAGTGTCTAAGGAGTCTATTCACTAATTCATGGAGAGAGATAAAATGGGCTTTGTATTACTGTATATTTACAGTACATTATCCTTTTAGTCTGCTATCTCCTAAGAAATAAATGGGGGAGAAATTTAGATAATTTTCGACCATCCTCCCCAAGCATCCATCTCTACATTAATTAAAGAAAACACAAAGTAAATACAAAGTGGTACATGGAACCAGTTATATTCATATTGCATGAGGGACATGTCCGTACACACTAGACAATTTTATGAATGATATGTCTGATTCCGAAGCATATCATTCAATATAATCTGGTGTGTATGCTCTAGATCATCCAGTGCGCTCTCCCGTGGGGTTTTCAGCCGCATCGTCGGGTCTGCCATAGATGCAGACTAACCTGATGATGAGACTGACGACCCCAAGCAGCAGGATGCGGTAGGGGCCGATATATTGGGTAGTTGGGCACCGGATCGTCTAGTGTGTACCTGCTGCCCGATATGATGGCTTGACGGTTCGAGGGGGGTCAAGGGTCTCACATCGTTAAGTGTGTACCAATCATTAGATTTCTACTGTACCTATTAGTCAAACATGCAGAAGCTATCTGAAGGGGATGTAGTTACATTACCGGCGGCCGGGATGCTGGCAGTCGGAATCCTGACAGTGGAAGCCCGACCTGGGACTAAAGATAAGCGTTGTAAACCTGCACCCCGAACGAAGGTAAGCGAGGCTTCTTAGGTCTTAGCCGGGAGGGTTAGGTTTAGGCACCCCCGGGGGGTAGGGTTAGGCACCACTAAGGGAGGGTTAGAGTTAAGGGGCGTTAGCATACCTACCACCCCCGTCGGGATCTTCAGATGTCAGGATGCTGTTGAGCCACTGGTATTTTATACCGATTCCATTTGAAGCAGTGGCTTAACTATAAATTTTGCTCCCCCATGCCAAAAACGTTTCAGGCACCCCCCCCCAAAAAAAAAACAATCAAACACACCACCAAAGATGACATTTAAGGTGTGTGGTTACATGATACAATAATGTGCTTTACACATTATGACACAATAAGTAATGCCACTTATAACACAGTATGCCACACCGGAATTCCCCTTTAATACATTATGCCACACCATAGCTATCATCCGGGCTGTCTCTCCTGTTGCCATGCTGACTGGATCTGAATTGATCCAGCAGACACAGCTGCTCAAGGTCCTCAGAGCGCGGGTGACGACATGACGTCTCCCGCGCACTGCATTACTAGGAATGATGGCCTCTGAAGTGATCGGAGGCCTCCGATCACTTCAGAGGCCAGCGCTCACAGTTGCAGTGGCGAAGCTACTGCCCTCGGCGCCCCCACGCCGCCCGATGTTTCCAAGCCACCACGTGGGCTGCGGGGGCAGTAGTTACGCCACTGATTTGAAGACCTATTGCAAACTACAGTTCTATTGAGCCCTTTGTATCACTTTAAATTTACAGTAAGTTATCCTTCAAATAAAAAATATAGTGGTCGCTCACATCAGCTTAATGACACGGTACAGGTGCTTGTAAAGGGCGGAGTTTACTTTGAACCTCAGAAAAAAAGGGTATTCTCTCCAGCACACTGCAACAATATCAGCAAAAAATACTTGAACCCTACATGATAATAGAAATTTAGAGGTATTAGTTGCATACATTTGCCGGGCCAGCGTCAAGGCTCCTCTATACCGGCATCCCTTTTTCGTGTGATTCCCTGGAGATGGTCCTTGGCTGGATTCTTTTGGGGTGCCCTGCGCCTTGGACGTGAACCCCTTAATGTTAGGGACGCCGGTATACAGGAGCCTTGACGCTTACATCAGATAAGATGTAAGAGCTTTTTAGGACATTTATCCCACAATTCCTATATATGATATGACATAATATTAATACCGGGAACAAAACTGTATTTTACCATCACCTCTGTGTCAGGAACATCAAAGAAAAATCATATATGACAATCAGTTGGGCACTGCAGAAAACAACTAACATTTATTGAGGTGAATGTTTCTTTATTATTGCACAGCAGTTTTGGTGGTTGTAGTTTACTGGAGAAGCAACCAGCACTAATATAAAAAGCGAGCGCTCGCTCTGAATCAGGGCGGGTGCATGTTTTTTTAGTTGAGGCCTCTTGGCCGTTCACATAGCTGTGGGTTACCACCCACAGCTATTGCGAGTGGCCATGATGATGGTCGCGATGGTCAAGACCATCACGACCATCGGGCTTGCGATGAGACCCTTGTGGTAGGGTCTCATGGCCGCAAGCCCCAGAGAGCTTCTGGCTCAAATAGAGCCGGAAGCTCTCCCACTGACATCACTGGTGAGGTCAGTGGGGCTGCCCACAAACGGAAGGCGTTCGCATGGGAACGCCTCCGTTTGTGAAGCCACACCCCCGCCACGCCTACAAAATGGGGCGAGCTGTCGATCAACATCGACAGCCGCCCCTTTTGTAGTGAGTCCCGGTGGTTTTTGCGCTCGCTCCGGGGCTCGCGCGTGCCGCACTGAGCCACCATCGACCCGGTTGCGAGTGCTCAGCGCTTGCGACCGGGTCTGAATGAGGCCCAGTGTTTGCTTCTAATTAATTAAATTGGTGGGAAGCTCATTGCCATGTAGTTGTGGACTGAGGGCCTGATTCATTACGGATCGCAACTGCAACAACGTACACAGATTGGCCGATGGTGCGTACTGGGCATGCATATTGCGATCACTACACAGATACAAAGCCAACGCAGAACAAGGGATGGGACGTCAGCGTTTTTGGGGGTGGTGACGTGGGAGTGGTTGGAGAAATGCAGGCGTGCTTTTCCGTTTGAATGCCATTGCATGGGCGTGCATAAATTAGCCTCTGCGACAGCATTCGCAGCTTGAGTAGTTACTTCATGCGATGAGGTCAGCACTTTCTGAGTAAAGTCAGACCTGTTGTAATTGTGCATGAGGGGCTGATGTTCCCGATGTGTACGCAGGACTGCAAGGTATCACGGATGTGAGATAGCGGTAATGGGCGTCTCTATGCTGGCTGTGCGACGGCTTTGCGATTGCATTAATTAGCATATTTATGCAGAAGACACGCATGCGTAATTGCAGCCCTGATTACAATAGCGATCCGTAGTGAATCAGGCCCTGAGTTCTGCACTGTTCAAATGGGCTCTGTATTTTACATTGCTAAAAGTTTGTACACTATTCCTGTCACGGACTGAGGAACTTGGAGTTGTGTACCCGAATTTGGGTGTTGGACAGAGACACCTGGATCAGTAGGTGGTTTTTAAACTGGACGGTTTAATATAGTTTCTGCTCATACAGTTGCAATGAAAGACGACTGTGGTATAAGATTAAATACTAGAGTCCTCTGGGCAGAGATAACACAACTAGAAGATGCTGAATAAGACTGTAGACTTGGAACTTAAATGAACCTGAACTTGATCTCCGGACTGGAGTGTTGTGGATTGAACCGAAGAACTTGGGATTTGACTCCGGACTGGAGTATCATGGATTGAACTGAAGAACTTGGGATGTGCTTGTTGTGCTGGGAAGCATAGGTTTCACACTGGGAGCTCAAGAACATAGATCATGCTGCAGCAACGGACCTTGTTGTACTGGCAACCAGCATGTGTTACAGGGAGGTCTTTAATAGCACCAGGCTGAAATGGATTGGCTGAGGCAACTTGGGTCTGCTGCTGACTGAATGCACGATTATCACCTGGCCTGGCCCAAGATGGCTGCGGCCAGATCCCAGGAAGCTTGAATGCTGGCGCATCGCGCGTGCATCGATCTGCGGCAGAGGGGCACAGGCAACAGCGGGGATGCTGCAGACGATTCTCCAGTGGAGGCCCCGCATCAGAAATCACCGGAGGAACAGGCCGATGGCACAGCAGGCCGCGACGGCAAGGATGCACAGGAAGGTACAGGGGTTTGGGGCGGAGGTCTCTGGCACGGGTTGTGACAATTCCTAGACAAATGGTATCTAATTGTACACTAGTATAAAGGGGTTTACACTGTACACTAAAAAAATGGGGGTGACTATTGGTCAGATGGATGTGCATTATTAAAATAGACATATTAATTTTGCATTGTATAGTTACAAATTAAGTAATGTGCAGTATATTGATCAAACATGCTTTGCAATAAATGCTGCATTAGAGGATGCAGTCATGATGTCAGCGGACGGGTCGCCAGACGTAAATATATCGACACCGGAATCCCGAAGAGGATGAAGTTGCCGATGCCGCTATCCTAAACAGAATGAAGATACCGATGGCATCCCGAAGGTAAGCATGTGGCTTTGCGGCTTAGGCATAGCGGGATGGGGGGTTAGGCACCCCCAGAGGGAGAATAGGGTTAGGCACCCCCAGGGGGAGGTTATGGTTAGGCTACGGGGAGGAGGGGTTAGGCACCACCGGGGGAAGGTTAGGGTTAGGTACCACCCTGGGAGGGTTTGGATTGGGGTGCGGGAAGGGTGTGTTAGGGTAATGCACCCCTGGGGGGAGATTAGGCTCCATCGGGGGAGAGGTTAGGGTTAGGCACCACTGGGGAGGGTCAGGGGGAGGGTAAGTATACTTACCAGCCCCTTTTTTTTTTAGTTCGGGATGCCGCTGTCTTCTGACCACCGGCATCCTATCCACCGACCATCCATACCCATTCCGTGCATTAAGTCTCTATTATGTATACTAATAAAAAGTGACACTACATTGTATATTGGTAGAAGGCACAGTTGTATGTGTAAACCCTCTGCTGCTGTGCTAATGTTGAGTTAGGTTGTCAGGATATAGTCCACCCTCCTACTGCTTCTCTCATCTGCTCTGGCTATAGCATGGCTGTGGTATATGCAACCAGAAGGCCACTAAGTACTAAGATGCTTAGAACATAATAAATTAGTGGAGTGTACAGGTGTAAACAATATAAGTGCAGAGCAAGTTAAATAAATGTTGAGTGCCAAACCATCTTGTGTTGCAAACTAGAGATGAGCGGTTCAGTTTTGCTGACAACCAAACACCCCCAAATTTTAGGCTTCCAAGTCGAATCGAGTCCTGCCTTGGATCACTTTTAGGGTCCAGAGTAGAACAGAGTCCTGGTTCAGGTCTGCTGTAAGTTCGGAACTTGAATTTAAAAAATGACTTATGGGTTTTGGATTGCATGTAAACAGGTCCAAATGTAAAAATCCAAAATCAAAGCCAAACCAAAATACTTGTGGGTGGTTTTGACAAAACCAAAACCATAACATTTGAGGGTGGCTTTGAAAAAAACAAACCACGGGAGTCCACACACATCTCTATTGCAAACAAGAACTTTGCTTCATTCCTTTTCCTCCAGTAACTATATTCTTGACGGTAACACTGCAGCACATTACTTTCAGTAGATGTTAAGTTCTATGGGCCTTATGCTGAGTTGAGCCATCTGTAATTGCTCCAGAAATGCTTAAATCAACCCATATCCAGAGTTATAGGCAGGGGTGTAAGTAAACCTGGGGACCCCATAGCAAAATTTTCTCTGGCCCCCTTAGGTCCCAACCACCCCCCTCTCCCGGCCGCTATGCTCATTACACAGTTATGGAGAAGACTCCCACTGTCTCACTGCAGCACTCCCGAATTCCCACCAAGGGAGCCACGGGACTTCCCATTACGGATCACTGGCAAAATTGCATTCTCTTAGCAAACACAGTAATGGTTTCCGCTTGGTGGGCTAGTCAACATCACAACCATCTCATCCTTTTGCGAGGCCCACACCTCTGCGCTAATTTTAGCCCACCTGGCGATGTCACAGGGGATCAGTAGTCAATTTAAGCTTTGCTTACCAGGGGCTGTCTTGTATGCTCATATGGGATGTATACTAAGGGTGCAGAAGAAAGAACTTTGACAATTTAAAAGGATCGTGCCCTTTTCCTATTCCATAATTTATACTTCTATATGTATATTTTTAAATATTTTGCATACAACAATGATACAACGTATATTTAATATGTAAACCATAATTATTATGATTTATTATTATACAATTTTTAAAGTTTTAAGATATTATGCAGTGAATGGATCACAATACAAGCAAATGACATACAATGACACGCAAGAAAAATGACCCAGGCTAAATTACCTTACTTTAGGGAACACTTGATACATACTGTAAGGTAGATGAATGACAGTTTTGGCTGCTGGTTAGGAATGTTTGTGTTGCAACTGTAAGACAGCAGTGTTATCAGACACCAATCTAGCAACCATTTGCAATTTACATTTTTGTGCAGCTTCCAGTGATGTGGTACGGTTGCATTGAGGAGAGGCAGTGCAAGGTGGACACAAGCTTGCTGATGCCTCCACCATAAGGGGCCACTGATATCACCAAGAGGAGCAGAGATGGAAACATCAATGACAGGTGAACTTACTGATTCTAGCAGCTGAACAGAGATGGAATTCCAGGAGATCTTTGGCACAACCCTGTTTTTGGTGTGAATTCCCCCTGACTTCACAAAATTTGAATTGTTTATATAAAATTTCTATTAAAAAGCATAAATACCAAAGTTGTAAATTAATCTTCTGTAACACTAAAGTTATTATGTGGTCACAAGTGCTACTGTGCTATAGACAGTTTATATTCAAACTGAAATCACTGGATCAAATCCCTGCCTTTAGAGGAGAAATGTTCTGTTCATTGTTTAGAGTATACAGTTATTCAACAAATGTCACATTAAATTAAGTGAGATAAAATTAAATATAAACATGTCCAAATATCAATTAATTAATGTGGGTAGACGGGATGTACTTAGAATACTGACGCACGGGAAGCCGTCTGACAGAATCCCGTTGTCGAAATCCCGACTTAGTACTAAAGATAGGCGTCTAAATACTGAGACCTATCTTTAGCCCGACAATGGAATCCTGACAGACGGCTTCCCGAACGAAGATAAGCGGGTTAGCATTAGCCGCGGGGTGGGGGGGAGGGTAAAGTTTAGGCTCCCTCGGGGGGACTTATGGTTAGGCACCCCCCGGGGAGAATTAGGGATAGGCTAGGGGAAGGGGGGTTAGGGTTAGGCACCACTGGGGAGTGGTTAGCGCTAGGCACCCCTCCAGGAGGGTTAGGTTTAGGGTGCGGGAAGGGGGGTTAGGTTTAGTCACCCCCGGGGGGGGACTTAAATTTAGGCACCACCCCGGGAGTTTTAGGGTTAGGCACCCCTAAGGGAGGGTTAGGGGGGGGAGAAGGGTAGGGTTAGTATACTTACCTGCCCTGTCGGGATTCTGGTATGTTGAGCTTCCGGCATTAGCATTTCACCTGGGATTTCATTCCCAACCCGGGTAGACAGTCAGAATACATATAATATAACCAGGGGCATCTTAAGAGAGGAGAGGGCCCGTGTGCACTCCCCGTGCGGGGCCCCCTCCTCTCTTCCCGGTGGCCGGCAGCCGACTGACGCGGCTGTCCAGCCACCGGAGCATTAGTAGACTCTGGGCACTAGAGTGTGCCTGTAGTCTACTGCGCATGCGCAGGACGGCGGGAAGATGGCAGCAGCAGCCATTTTCCGGTGTTGTGTAAGCGCAGTAAATTCTGGGCACTAGAGTGTGCCCGGAGTCTACTGCGCATGTGTAGAACACTGGAAAAATGGACCATAGACAGGTAAGTTTAAAATAATATGGGTGCAGGGTGTGCGGTGCGGGGCCCGTGTGCCCCGCACACACTGCACCTACTGCACCTATTATAGATACGCCGCTGAATATAACAGCCACACTAGTAAACCACTGAAGAGGTAAATCAGAAGCAGATAGTTAGCACTGCTGATTATAATAATCATCATTGCTTCTATTTGCCCCCGTCCTCTTCTTGCACTGGGCCTGTGCATGTTCTCTAGGCACTCGCAGCATTTCCTCTTTCCAATCGGGTGCCACCGTCCCTCTTCATAGGCACTGCCCTCCTTGCTTTTTATCTTGTGTGGAGCAGGAGTTTGATAGCATATTCTTCCCTTAGGAACTTGGGTCCAGGCTGTGACATTACCATACTCCCAGTACCACCACACTCCAATCCCATTATCAATTGCCGCTGCTTTGTCTTTCGGACAGCCCTACACGGCTTCTAGGGGCTGCAGCTGATGCAGTCCCTGGATGATGGTGTTATGTACATGCACCACCACTTCTGCGCATACGCTTATCCCGGCGCCTGCCAGAACCATTACACAGCCCCCGGGAGCTGGCTGGTTGGAACAGCAGCGGCAGGCCCCGCATGCAAAAGGGTAGGAGTCACTGCTGAACATTACATTGAATCAGGTTTAAATAACTAAAAATGGACAGTTTGGGGGACACTTTTGGAAAAAATATTAGTTAAGTGGTTAATCAGTAAGAACAGCTTTTTGCAACAAAGGATCAAAACAGAGTACAACCACCTGAAGGGACTGAGGACCTCATTCAGAGTCGGTCGTTGCGGCCGCACGGTCGTACGCCACCAATGTTTGCTAAACTGCGCATGCGTAAAATTCGCAATGCGCGTGCGCAAACTAGCTATTACGATCAGAAATTGCTCTCTCCTTCAACTTGGCCAGGTCGTTAGTTTGAGTGACAGGATGAGGCGTTTGTGGGTGGTAACAGGGGAAGGTGCTTGTGAACGGGGGAGTGGAGATCCGAACGTAGGCATGCCTGACTATGCAAACGGCATTTTGTGGGAGTGCATACGGATTATGGGAGTGCATAATTAACTAAGTAGTGTCATGGCACATGTGACATGGGAGGTTTTTACACTGACTTGATCGCAGTGCTTAAGAGAGGGTATGGTCACCTTAAGGTCTACAACCAGTTCCGATGGTTCCCGATGGTCTCGATTAATCCTTATATGCCCAGAGATGACGTGTAATGGGAACGAGAAGGGGGCGTATTTTTAGTCTTACGGCCGCATCCTCCCCTCGCTCGTCCAGCTAACGATCCCATCTTAACGACGCAACTTGCGAGCGCTTCATTTGCATATCCGGCCCCTTTTACCTTACGACCGTGCGGCCGCAACGACC
The DNA here is from genome assembly GCA_031769625.1 of Taudactylus pleione. Lineage (NCBI taxonomy): Eukaryota > Metazoa > Chordata > Amphibia > Anura > Myobatrachidae > Taudactylus > Taudactylus pleione. The sequence continues at coordinate 12,390,824 of JAUIMM010000608.1, read as the reverse complement.
GACTCTGAATGAGGTCCTGATTCTGACTGAGTCAAACGCTACTGTGACCGCTTTAGCTCTTTTGCTGTAGTCGCGTCTGCAACTCTATTTTAAAGCTAGTATCAGCCCTTCCCCTGGTGTACAAGTGTGCGTCTGATTCTGTAAGGACTGAGACACCCACTTTGTGTATCTATTGATGCTACAATACCACTCAGTGCGTCTACCAGTTGCATCATCAAAACTTCCACCAACCCCATGCTAGGTGCAGAATATCTGTCATAATATAGCCTAATGGTCTCCAATGAAGCAATTAAGTGTCTCAGTTTGCAACCAGTTATGCGACATGCCCATAGTTATGCCCATAAGACAGTGGGGTTTCCATGCCTCTGAATAGCAACCTCCCAGTCGCAGCTCAGGAATGGGCAATACATTTCTGAGACCATGTGTCTCAATCGATACTGTGACTTTATGTGCGCACACCATGGGACACATACTTTTCGACTTTTTAGTGACTTTAGTGACATATAATTTGCGAGAACATTGCCATTGTGTTTGATTCAGAATGAGGCCCTTGGTGTTAATAGTACACAGTGCAAGTCATTTATGATGTTGAAAACAGCCAAGGCACAGCGCAAAGTCCTCTTTGTCTGTGCCATATTTCTAGATTTCTTCACATATATGAGAATTACTCTTCACAAGACTGTTACCATTAACTGCCTGTAAGGTTCTGTTTTCCACTGCAAAAATGCATGACTTGGGCACATTCACATCACTGTGATCACATAGTGACATCAGAATCTCATCTTTGGAAGCCATCAACATATCTGTAGACTTTTGTACATCTTGTACCTTTGCCTCATGGGTTATGCGATCACCACTTGTATACGTTATTTCTTTATCGCCAATTTCAGAAACGGTTATGCAACCTGGACCTGTGCCCCTTTGGGAGGACTTTACACCCTCAGTTATTACTGTAAGCTGAAATCCACTTTCCCAAGATGGACCTTTAGCACAGGTCCCTTTAGGGACTTTCCCAACTCAGATACTTCTGTCCCTTCTTGTACACTGGTATCGTTAATGAGGACATCTCTATGATCACATTGCTGCTGAAAGACATCATTCTGGAACATCTTGCTTAGTTCCCACAATTCACTGTTTGTCCGCTGCTCATCACACAGAACACTCTGCAGCGGTAGCATATCACTCTGTGCGACAGCCTTTTCAGGATCAACGTGAACCAATTGCTGCTTGTGGTTATGTACTTTGCCACACTGGGTTCAGCAAAGACATCGGACGCCATTTTGATTCCAGAATCCTAGTTCAGAATGTTATTTAACTTCTTTTCCTCTTCTGATTTTCCCACTACCATATGGAACTTTTCCTGAGCCATAGACAGCTGCTCTTCCAGCTGGGCAATTTTCACCATGGCGCTTTCCAACTTGCTCCCAGTTTGCAGTAGATTGCCCTCCACAACTTCATGTTCAGCAAATCTCAACTTTTGTACATTTATTTCAGACTCTGCCACGTTTAATTCACTCTGCAACTCCAGTTATTTGGTATTGCTCTCCACTCGGAATCCTTGCAACTGGTTCTGTGCACTTAGCAAACGCTTCTCAAGGTTCTCACTCTGGGCCTGATTCAGACCCAGTCGCAAGCGCTCGCAACCGGGTCGATGGTGGCCCAGAGTGCATGCGCACGACGGAGCCGGCTCCGTCACGCGCATGCGCGAGACCCGGACAGCGACGGGCAATCCATCGCTCCGGGTCTCGTACCAAAAGGGGCGTGCTGTCGATGTTGAGTGACAGCACGCCCCCTTTGGTGGGCGGACCGGGGGGGTGGCTGTCCAAACGGAGGCGTTCCCATGTGAACGCCTACCGTTTGGGGATGGCCCCACTGACATCACAAGTGATGTCAGTGGAGAGATTCCGGCTCTGTTAAGAGCCGAAATCTCTCTGGGGCTTGCGGCAATGAGACCCTACCACAAGGGTCTTGACGCACGCCCGATGGTCGCGATGGTCTTGACCATCGCGACCATCTTCCTGGCCGCTCGCTATAGCTGTGGATGGTCACCCACAGCTATGCGAGCGGCCAGGAGGCCATTCTAAAAAAAAAAAAAAAAAGACCGGCCCTGATTCAGAGCGAGCGTTCTGTCAGAGCGTCCGGCTCTGAATCAGGGCCTCTGTTCTTGCAACTTCCAAGTCCTGCCATGGGCAAGGTTAAGCTCTCTTTCCAAAGATTCACTTTGCTTGACGGCTTTATGCAGACTTTCCTCCAGGAATACATTTTTTTCTGCCAGACATTCTGAAACTGCTCTAGCTGCAGTTAAATTGGATTGGAGAGCTTGCACTTGCTCTTTACAGCTGACTTTAAGACGGACCATCTCCATCTCTTTACCTTCACGGTCAGTTTCCCACTGAGCGAGAGTCTGCAGCATCTGGATATACTTCTCTTCTACTAAACAGAACTCTTCAGCCAGAGAACTTTTCTCCAATTCACAATCTTTAAGTGTTACATGTGTGGACACAATTAAAGAGTCTTTTCCTTTTAACACCAGAGCCAGATCCGCCACTTTCACTTGTGCACGCTCTGCATCACTGATATCTCTGGACACCTTCTTTCAATTCTTCCACTTCCTGCTGAAGTACAACACACTTTTGCTGCAATTCCACAACATCCTGCTCTAATACGTTATTCTTTGCTAGGAGCACATCATTCTCATACTTTGTAACAGATTGAAACTTTTCAGCTTCCTCAAGGCGTTCAGACATAGCTGCCAATTTGAGGTCTGTCTCTTTAAGAACTTCACGTTTTTTAATTTCTTGCTGCTCAAATGCCATTTTCAAGTGGACAATTCACTCCGTAATTTCTTTTCAGCTTGTTCATGAACATTTCTCTCATCAGCTAATTGCTCCTTTAAGTCATCAACCTTCCCAGCATAATACGAATTGCCTTTTATCAAAGCTTTATGCATTCTGTCAAATTCTTCCAGGCTGATATAGCCCTCACTGGACCACACACACTGACAACAATTCTGCTTTGTAAATGTCTCTTTTAACGTATTATCATTGTTTACCCCATCAATTTGAAAGGATTCACCACAGAGGATTTCAAACAACTTTAAATCTCTTCCATGTAACTGACTTTCTTCACATTCAGAGTTCAGACTGTAAACTCCAGCCCGGATTTTCCATCTCTCTAGCTTGAGACTGAAACTTTGTAGCAGGCATTCTGCCTTTAAAATATTTATTTATATTTGCCATAATTCTTGATACAAAATACACAGGAATAACTTGTTTTTGTTTTCACTGTATCACACTTTGTCTTCACAAGTATTTTTAACCCAGCAAAACATTTTTTCTTCATGTGGCACTACAAGTACCAGCATGTATCAAAACAGTCTCAACAGCTTTTCAATAGGAGCCTCTGCTCCCTCAGTACCACATTTTGACTTAACGAGCTTGAGGATTTCAACAGAACTTTTAAACCACACAATTCCTTTTAACCGTTCCAATGCCAAGGAAGTACACATTTGCAGACAATTCTCTTAAACAGTTCAACATGCGTTGTTTCCACTCACCACCTTGATGAGCCATGCAGGTGCAGTGAGCCTCCTTATGTCCATTTACTTGCAGAGAATCTTGGTGCGTAGAATCTCTTGGTGCCCGCATTCTCCACCATATTGTGATGTCTTGGGGTTAATTAGCTCGGTAGAGGGTGGATTGGTGCAGTGTTTAGGTGCTTAATGAGCATCCACACACAGGTTTCCAGCATACAAATGAACATGGTGCTTTACTTCAGCATGGTAGTCAGGAAACAACAATAAAATAATAAACAACCTAACCCTCTCTTAGGGCACTAGCTCACTTCTTGAGCCCTCTCTATAAGGGTGCAACTAGTCTGCCAACACAGTCTCTGTAAATGGGGTTCTTCCTGCCATGTGCAGAATTGCAGGGCCGTAACTAGGGTAGTGCGACCTGTGCCATGGCACAGGGCACCACAGGGCAGGGGGCACTGTTTGGGCCTGTCAATTTTCCTGTATATGATCATTCTCACTTGTAGCTTCTTCTTCTTTTATCCCCAGCATCTCCTGGCTGCCCCTATCTCTTTCTTGGCCCTTCCCCATGAAGCCTTGGCCCTTTTTCAAGTGCATTATCTTATGTCCCTATTTAAAAAGTAGGAGGGGGGGGCGCCAATGCTCTCTGGCACACGGCACCAAAAAGTCTAGTTACGGCTCTGCAGAATTGGACCCTGGCCTCCTGGCCTGAAATAGCTTCCTTAGCCTGCAGCCTCGCTGCTTTATAGTACCACAGTCTGAGAGTTTGATGGTCCCCCCTTGCCTCCTGCAAGATCCGGACTCAGGCCTTCTGGCCCCCAATGGTTCGCTTAGCTTCACTGGGTTCTCCTGGCTGCTGGGTTCTCACCTAGACTGTCCCCAGAAACCTAACTGGTCTGCCTTCTCGTCAGCCCACACCTGAGCTCTCTTCACCAGGCAGCCATTAGCCATCTTTCCAAAATGCTTTTCTAGTCTGTGTGGGCGGACCTCACCTGCCCCACACAGAATCTGCTGCTCACCAGTGCCGCCTCTGGTGACACTGTCACATATCAGCTGCTCACCAGTGCCATCTCTGGTGACACTGCCACAATATATATATATGTGTATATATATATATATATATATATATATATATTTATAATGTTAACTAAGTAGTTATACATATATGTACACTCACTATATATATATTTATATTTTAACTAATTATATCAATAAACAATTCTATTATGTATAGTAAATGTCCACTCCTACACCTTCACTTATATATAAAATTTTGTATCTTTCCTTAGCCTCACTTAGCCTATTTTATTAGTACCGGGCCCCAGATTTCTGATGGCAGCCCTGCTAATGTGCATTTTCCTGTATCAACAATGGTAAAAGCTGTATTAAACATGTATTTACTTACAAAAAACAGTGTTTACTTAAAAACAGAAAGAAGTATTACCCCACAGTGTAAACTTAATTTCATAATTGCTTCATTACAAAAAAAAGAGCAGGAATTGCATGTGAGTTTGCACATTCTTAGTTTGACGTGGTACAGGAAACCAATGTAATTGCTGAGTAAACTGTTATATGCTAGTCAGTATTCTATCTGAGTGCTGATTAAGGTCAACCACAATATAGTTTAAACTGTGAAGGTAAAACAATGTTTAAAGGAAGAACAGCCTGCTTTCTTATTGTTCTTGCATATCTACTAAAATTAGGTAAGTACTATCTTTTCTGCTTTAGAGGCAATTATGTGTCTGTTTTTATTTGTTTCTGATAGAACAAGGAGTGTCATCTTTATTGTAGATATCTGATATTACTTCTGTCTTTGATTTGCATATCTGTGTTGTAGAATTGTTCCAAAGGAAGAAATGACATTGGTTGACAACTATGGATTCAACTATAATATGTTTTAGTGACCTACACATAGAACATTAATTGTCCTATTATTATTATTACATTTTATTTATAAGGCACCACAAGTGGTCCGCAGTGCCATACATATGGCAACATTAGGACAGTACAGGGTGCGCAGAATATTACATTACAATACAGGAACTGAAGCATAAACAGAGCACAAGTAAAAATTACAGTAGCACCACAATTATCAGTACACAATACAGCTGGGAAGGTGAAGGCTGTCATAGAAATGCTAGAGATGAGGGCTGTGGGAACAGGAGGGAGGAGGACCCTGCTCCTAGGAGCTTACAATCTAGGGGAGAGAGGAGATAGACAGATGACATGAGGCATGTGGATGGGGAACTGAATCCCCCAAATTATTACAGTAATTCCTTTACTAAGGTTCACTGCGTTTGAACACTACACACCGTACTGCAGGATTTCAAACTTGTGTCATATTTTCTGAGGCTTCTAATTATATTTACAAACAATTAGCTGTGCTCTACGATGTGAGATAAATGTTGAGAAATCCAAAAGTCTTCAAAGATTTAAAATTTCTATGAATTTTAGTTTTTCATGTGACAATCAGTTCACAAAGGAGGAGCTCAAAAGAAATTCATTACTTAGAGCAATGTAATATTTTAATTGTGAATTTTGAACAAAACTATGTTTTAAAATATATATTTTTTTGGGAAAAAAAGTCTGTACAAAATACATTTAATACATGTATATTTTAAACACATTTTTATAATCTTAAGGTAAAAGATTTGTGAATTAATTGACCAAAAAATGAACTGTTGACCCTACAGGTCCCGGACCATCTTTCACACTCAAAATATGCATCTTATTTGCATTAATAAAATAAATGGGAGTGATAAAACTACATTTACTAGATTACACTGAACAATTTCATCCATAACATTTGTATATCTGTCTGCGACGAGCCTGAATCTGTGTAAAAAGGGCTTTGCTGTGTGGGGCCGCGATTTTTTCTCATGCTGAGTTTCATTGTGATTCATCTGTGACTATGTACATCTGTAAAACCAATTCCAATGCAGTTAAAGCCACAGCCAAGTGTCTCTGGTACACTGTGAGCGGCTTTTCACTGCATCTGCGATGCGACTAAGAAGCAAAATGTAAAGAAATATAATGCGCGCTACTCCTCTCGGAATGTCTCAGTCGCGCTGGGCATCGTGCGCCATATGGTGTGTAGACACTAGGGGCCAAAAAGTAATACGGTGAGAGTTTAGAAAATGTGAGAGTTTAGCAGTAAACTCTCACACTATTACATTGGTCAAGTTTTATCTTCAAAATGGGAAAACATCTGGATGAGAATTTAAATCGTGAGAGCTTTTTGAGTCTAAAAATGTGCGAGTTTGCATGTTCTTGGACTCTATTACTTTGGCCAAGTTTAAAAGGTGTGAGAGGTTACTGCTAAACTCTCACATTTTCTAAGCTCTCACCCTATTACATTTGGCCCTAGGTGTATGAGGACACATCTGAATATCATAATTTATTTTACTGCTTTCTGCTTTTTTGTTATGATACCATATATTCCTCTTTATCACACGTGCACTGAGGAACTGCTGTAAACATTTAAACTGCAGACTAGCACTGACTAAGGGCCTGAGGGCCTGATTCAGAGCCGGACGCTCTGAACGAGCGCCCGCTCTGAATCTGGGCGTTTTTTGTGTTTTTTTGGTGCGTCCTCCTGGACGCTCGCATAGCTGTGGGTTACCACGCACAGCTTATGCGAGCATCCATGATGATGGTCACGATGATGATGGTCGCATCCATGATGATGGTCTCGGTGACCGTAAGCCCTGGAGTGATTTTGGCTCTGTCAGAGCCAAAATCACTCCCACTGACACCACTAGTGATGTCAGTGGGGCCGGACCCAGACGGTAGGCGTTCCCATGGGAACGCCTCCGTCTGGGCAGCCACGCCCCAGCACGCCCACCAAAGGGGGCGTGCTGTCACTCACCATCGACAGCACGCCCCCTTTGGTGCGAGACCCCAAGCGACGGCTTCCCCGTCGCTCGCCGGGTCTCGCGCATGCGCACGACGTGGGCATGCGCATTTGGGTACCATCGACCCGCTTGCGAGCGTCCTGCGCTCGCGAGCGGGTCTGAATGAGACCCTGAGTCACTACGGATCGCTATCGCAATCGTAGCTGCGATTACGCACGCAGATCAACTGTGATAGTATGCTAATCGATTGCGATCGCTATGCCCTCGCAGCACTTCATGAGGTTGCCCCCTTTACCTTACACACATCCGCAATGTTTAGCAAGACTGCAAAACCATCTGTAACATCAAGTACCATCGCAGACTCAGGCACACTTGCAAAAGCTCTCACCTTACTCAGGAATTTCTAACTTCATCGCACGCTATGAGTACTCATCGCAGTGTGGCATCACAGTGCCTAATTTATGCACGCCCCTGCAACGGCCTTGATGTGCACTAGCACGCCTGCGTTTTGCCGACCCCCCCCCCGTCACCACCCACAAACGGCACTTCCTGTCAATCACTCTGCGATGGGTCTGCATAGTCACTGCGATCACAGTCCCGATCGTAGTGGAGTACTCGCGCAGGCGCACTGCGATGCAAAAGCATGTGCGGAACGCAACAATCAGGCGATTGTGTGTGTATTCGCAGTTACGATCGGTAATGAATCAGGCCCTAAGTGTTATATATGCTGATCTAAGACATGGTCTAAAACATTCCTTATTTTGTTATATTAAAACATTAAGAAGTATGAGCAATAAAGGAAAAAAAATCAGAAATGAAAATAGCGAGGCATAACAGCACTACTTGCCCTAAAATAGTACTGTTATAAACTTTAGTTAGTTAAATTTATACAGTTTGAAAAAAAGGATGGATGTAAAACTTTTTTCAGAAGGTCACTGTAATCACTTATCCGCCAATGGATCATTCTTCCATCATGTGAGCAAACTTAAAATGAAGTGAAACAATAAAAATATATAGTAAAGTATCTCGTAACCCATTTCAAACATGGCTTTTCTTGGATTGACGTGTATCACATAACATTGAAAATAGTCAGGAATAAGTTACCTGAATTACCTTTTTATAGGAATAGGAAGAGATCTTCTTGATGTTCATGATTATAGAGAAAAACTGCACAGTCATGTCAGTCAGGTAGTGTGTGGCACAATTGGGTTATTTGTATTCAACTTATGAATAAGTACTTTAAAAATAATGTAACATGGAACTTGAAGGCATAAAAAAATTAAACTAAATCTTTTTTACAAAGGGGAAAAGCTCCCCTGAACGTGGCAGCAGCACCTTGATGAACAACACAACACTTCTGCGGAGTGCGGACAGACCACCTGCAGAGTCACAAATACGTGAATGATAAACTGCAGTCTGGCCGGCAGTGTCACAGAACAATAATAGTGTAGCTACTAGCTAGCACACAAAAAAATAAAAAGATAATTTTTTTAAATTTTTTGAAGAATGGTAATTATTATTAATTTTAACTTTTAGTTGTTTTTTTTTTTACTGGGGAAGAGCACCCCTGGATTGCCAAAGCATCCTCCTGGACAACACAGCACCCCTATATGAACTGCAACCCTAGCCCATTGATGGACAGGACAACACAGCAGCACCCTTTATGTACTGCAGCCCTAGCCCCTTGATTGACAGGACAACAGTGACACAGCAGCATTATGTACTGATTACTGAAGCCCCACTTTATGTGCTGCATCCCCTGCCCCTTTATGAACAACACAGCAGCAGCCTGTAGCCCCAGCCCCCCACAGGTCAACACAGTGACACAGCAGCACGTGTACAGACAGAGCAGCACATCTGCTCCACAGCCGGATTGAAAATAGCACCGATCACCCGGACCTTTATACAATCCAAAACCCGCGAGAATCCGACAGCGGGAGGATGACACGTTTTGCCTTGTTGTTGGATCCGAGTAAGGCGAAAAAACCCTAGCCGGACTTGGATCTTGGCTTGGATACACGAAGTTCAAGTGGATCCGGTTCCCATAGAACCGGACCTGCTCATCTCTACTAATTAGGATTGCTTTTCTCTGCCCAAATACATCTCTATGGAGTTGGAGACCTAATGAAGCTCATCAAGCGATAAAAAGTTTTGTTACCCCATACCCAGCCATGTTGGACCTGCAAAGTCTGAAAGGCTTTGCTTCATCTCCGCCAGGTTAAACTAATGACCAAACATTTCTCTGTGATCCTTTGACAGCAGTATTAGGCTGCCAGTATTAAGGAGAAAACTGTCACAGGTGAGTGACGGGTGGCATATTAAATACTTTACAAGTGAATCTTCAATCTCTCTTACTGATATAATCGGCAAAAGGGAATGTTAGTGCTTTATATTCATAACTAGACCACTTAAACTAATGTGGTCTCACCTAGTAAATGTTTGTATTGTAGGGCATAAACTAGCTTTGGTTTTAAATCACCTGTTTTGGTTTTGATAAAACCACCCTCAGATGTTTTGGATCTGGATTTCTTTAAAAAAAATTAAACAAATCATGTAATTTGGACATGTCTTTGTTTCTACAGTATTATTAACATCTATGATAATAATTTTCATTTAATTCCATTCAATTTTGGCCACCTCACAACTCACAATATTGTTTTCACCAATATTGGCCAAAGGCTGCATTGAGCTGACTGGCTAAACTAAACGACAGAGCAGCGGCACAAACAGTCGCACACAGAGTATCGCTATGTCGCATATCATTTTAATCAGCAGGAGCGGTTTGTGCTTCCTATGCGCATCGAGGTGAAAAGTTGCACAGCACTACAGAGTCGGACAGTGCTCACGGGTTATGTTTAACACGACTTGTAGCGCATGGAGGTAAGATGTATGTGGAAGGTTTGCTATAAAAAATTAACATTGTCTAGATCAGAAGTTTCCAACCACGGTCCTCAAGGCAAACTAACAGTCCAGGTTTTAAGGATAGCCATACTTGAGCACAGGTGACTTTATTAGTACCTCAGTTATTTTGATTTAACCATCTGTGCTCAAGTATGGATATCACTAAAATCAGGACTGTTGGTGTGCCTTGAGGACTGAGGTCGAGAATCACTGGTCTAGATAGACAACAGATGTTAGACAGGCAATAGGTTGACAGGTATAAAAGGTTCATAGAGACAAAAGGCCGACATGGATGAAGGTAGAGAGGTACAAAAGGTCGACAGGGTAAAAAAGTCGACACAAAAATGGTTGACACATTTTTTTTTTAGTTTTCTAAATCCTAATCTTCACCCTAACCATCCCCTTGATGGCTAACCCTAACCCTCCCTCCTGGTGCCTAACCATGACCCTCCGGTAAGTGCCTAACCTTAGCCCTTTAAAAAACAAGATAAAACCGTGTCGACCATTTTTGTGTAGACCTTTTGACCTTTTCGACCATGGTAAAAAAAACACTGAAAGTTATATGCCCATCATAACCCTCCATCTGGTAGGAAAACTAAGACGACTATAACAACACTGTGTTTCTATTACTTGACACATTATTACCCACTTTCTGGTAAGAAAACTGGGACTTCCATAAGGGGATATTATATATATATATATATATATATATATTGTGATAGGATCACTGGTAAAGTGGTCTGTGACGGGGACATTTATCCCAGATTCCTGTCCTATGTGTTTAAAATCCCCAGGAGAAAGTCTGCAGTGTAGCAGGCTTGAGTCTCGGCTTTTTGAAAAGCCGGTTTGGGACCTGGGGGTTGTGGGTGAGAGGAGAGGGAGGGCTCCACCCACGGCCACTCCAGGTTTTGGTTCTCGCAGCCTGGTAACAGGCTTGTTAGGGTTTCCACCTGAGAGAGGCCAATATAAGCCTAGTGTGTTGAGGGCTGATTGTCTCACCTGGGAGAGCAGACAGGGAGTTTGCTCAGAGACACTTGAAAACCTAACTGTGAGTGTTGTGCTGTGCCTTGGTTGCTGGTGAGGGCATTAGGCCCTGCCAGGTTCTGGTAGTGAGGGAACTACCTGTGAAGTTAGTGCCCCGACAGGGCTAGGATTTATGTTTATGTTTTCTTTATGTTATTTCTGACATTGTACAATAAAGACTGGCGCCGACCAGCTTGTACTTGCATCCAGACTGGTGTGCTGCTTCCCTGTTGCTGTGTGTGTGTGTGTAAGGAAGGAGTCCTCTACCCAGGAGAGGGACCCCCTAACCTAACTGTGTCACAATATGGTGGAGAATGCGGGCACCCACACACACTGAAGTTGCAGCAAGAGGAAAACTTTCTGTTTAAAAATTAAAGGGACAGACACCCAATTGGTGAGTGTGGAAATAACACTGTGTCCTTGGAGTCCCATAGAGGAGGCGTCAGCCAATGCTCAGAGAGGCAAGGTTCAGCTTCCAACCTACACCCCAGGACAAAATGGAGGAAATTATTAAGGCCTTGCTCCAAGCTACAGCAGCTCAGCAGGAGACTAACAAACTTCATCAGGTCTCCATCGAGGAAAACAGACAGGCCATAAAAGAGGTGTTACAGCACCTGGTCGCCCGACCCAGAGATGTTAATACTGGTCCTCCCTCCACCACTCACTCCATACGAGCCAGTCACTTCCTCCAAAAGATGACTTCGGGCGATGATGTGGAGGCCTATCTCACCGCATTTGAAAGAGCGGCCGAAAGGGAGGGTTGGCCAAAGGAGCAGTGGGCAAGTCTGGTGGCACCTTTTTTGTCTGGGGAGCCACAAAAAGCATATTTTGACTTATGCCTGGTTGATGCCAAGGACTATAAAAAACTAAAACAGGAGATCCTAACTCGCTTGGGAGTCACCACCTTTGTTCGTGCCCAACGGGTCCACCGCTGGGAGTTTCATATGGATAAGCCTCCACATTCACAGATGCATGACCTCGTCCATCTGTCCTCAAAATGGCTACAGTCCGAGACGCTGAAGGGACCACAGATCGTGGAAAGGGTCGTGATGGACCGGTACCTGCGATCGTTACCTGCGACTCTGCGCAAGTGGGTGAGCCATGCAGACCCTAAGACCGCAGACCAGTTGGTCAAGCTAGTGGAGAGGTACGTGGCGGCTGAGGAGCTGAGGAGTATGCCCCACCAAGCCCCGATGGCGCACCGGCGAACTCCCACAGACACTGGTAAGACTGTTCCAGCGGAGAAGGGTGCTGGGCGGTGGGATGTACCTAAGACTGAGGGTGTAGAACCTGGAGACAGGCCTGCCAGGCCGGGAAGGTTCTTGCCCCGTAAACGACTAGACATTAATATGATTCAGTGTTTCCGGTGTGGTGACTTCGGCCATATTTCCGCTAATTGTTCACTTACAACTGAACCTATGCAATGTGATACTGCTCATGTCTACCGCAGGGCATCTTTCTTTGCACAGACAGCCTGTATGGCTGACCGGCAGGCTGAGACTGATAAGCACATGTGTGTACTCACTGTAGGTGGCAACCGAGTAGAGGCACTGTTAGACTCTGGTAGCTTGGTGACACTTATAAAAGCTGAGCTGGTGAACCCCTTGAGGCATACAGGGAAAACTGTTGGTGTGACCTGCATACATGGGAATAATCGATATTATGTTATGGCCGAGGTGAACATCGAGACCCCATGTGGCTCTGCTATAGTTTCTGTGGGTTTGGTGCATGGTCTGATGTACGATGCAATATTGGGGAGAGACTTTGCTCACTTCTGGAAGTTGTGGGAAAGCCGTTTTGTGAACAACCCCGTTTGTGAACAACCCCGGTCCACTTGAGAAGGTTGTCGATGTAGTGGAGGAGGGAGTTTCTTCTGAGTCAGAATTATTCCCATTTCCTACTATGGTTGGCGAACTAGAGAATGCGGAGCGTGACGGTGGCCCGCCAACTGATGTGCCTCCCATTGAGGTGGGAAGTGTTGTTGGGCCAGTGGATCATCTGCCTGATTTAGAGGTCAGAATAGAGGTCTTTGCCGTGGAGCAGTTGAAGGACCCTACTTTGGTAAAAGCCAGGGAGAATGTAAAAGTAGTTGATGGTAAACCCATAGACCCTGATAGTCCTTTGTCCTATTCCCACATGGCAATGTGTCAGGATTGGTTATATCAGGTGACTAAGAAGGGGGAAGATGTTGTGGAACAACTAATAGTTCCCAAAGCCTACAGAAGAACAGTGTTGGATCTGGCTCATGGTCGTATAATGGCAGGTCATCTAGGGGTAGAGAAAATCACTGAGCGAATAATGCAGAGGTTTTTTCTGGCCCGGGCTTCATAAAGAGGTATCTGACTTTTGCGCATCCTGCCCTGAGTGTCAGTATCATGCTCCCAGACCACGTTTTAAGGGACCACTAGTTTCATTGCCTATTATAGAGGTGCCGATAGTGAGAGAGCACCTGAAACAGGCTCAACAGGCACAGCAGAGGGTATACAACCGCAATGCTCGGTTACGCAGCTTTGCTCCTGGGGACAGAGTGTTAGTGTTGGTTCCCACTGTGGAAAATAAACTTTTGGCTAAATGGCAAGGGCCCTTTGAAATCTTATAAAGAGTGGGACAGGTCAATTACAAATTTTACCAGCCGGGGAAAAGAAAGCCGGAACAGATATACCATATAAATCTGTTAAAGCCCTGGAAAGATAGAACGGTACTGTCGGCCGTCCGAGACCCTCCAGTAAGTCCAGGGCCCTTAGTTCCCGAAGTGACAGTGGCAAAAACCCTGTCGGCAATTCAACAACGAGAGGTCAAGGAGTTTCTGGTTAGAAATAGGGTGCTGTTCTCTGACGTACCTGGGAAAACCTCGGTCGTTAAACATGACATCATCACTGACCCAGGGGTTAAAGTTAATCTAAAGCCCTATAGGTTACCAGAAGCACCAAGAGCATCGGTGTCGAAAGAAATTAAAAATATGCTAGAGTTAGGGGTTATTGAAGTATCACATAGTGAATGGTCAAGTCCCATTGTGTTGATTCCAAAGCCCAACGGGAGTGTGCGTTTCTGCAATGACTTCCGAAAGTTGAACAGTGTTTCAAAATTCGATGCCTACCCGGTGCCACAGTGGAGAAGTGGCCATAAAGTGGGCGATACAAACTTTTACATTTTCGGTGGAACACAGGCCAGGGGGCCTGTTGTCTAAAGCGAACGCGTTGTCACGCGTTCATTGTTTGAGGGCTTCAGTTGTTCCGCCCCATAGGTCGAAACAAAGGGGGGGGATATGTGATAGGATCACTGGTAAAGTGGTCTGTGACAGGGACATTTATCCCAGATTCCTGTCCTATATGTTTAAAATCCCCAGGAGAAAGTCTGCAGTGTAGCAGGCTTGAGTCTCGGCTTTTTGAAAAGCCGGTTTGGGACCTGGGGGTTGTGGGTGAGAGGAGAGGGAGGGCTCCACCCACAGCCACTCAAGGTTTTGGTTTTCGCAGCCTGGTAACAGGCTTGTTAGGGTTTCCACCTGAGAGTGGCCAATATAAGCCTAGTGTGTTGAGGGCTGATTGTCTCACCTGGGAGAGCAGACAGGGATTTTGCTCAGAGACACTTGAAAACCTAACTGTGAGTGTTGTGCTGTGCCTTGGTTGCTGGTGAGGGCATTAGGCCCTGCCAGGTTCTGGTAGTGAGGGAACTACCTGTGAAGTTAGGGTCCCGACAGGGCTAGGATTTATGTTTATGTTTTCTTTATGTTATTTCTGACATTGTACAATAAAGACTGGCGCCGACCAGCTTGTACTTGCATCCAGACTGGTGTGCTGCTTCCCTGCTGCTGTGTGTGTGTGTAAGGAAGGAGTCCTCTACCCAGGAGAGGGACCCCCTAACCTAACTGTGTCACTATATATATATATATATATATATATATATATATATATTAGGGGTGTGCACCGGCCACTTTTCGTGTTTTGGTTTTGGATCTGGATCTTTCTTCGTGTTTTGGATCTGGATTGGTTTTGCCAAAACCACCCTTCCGTGTTTTGGGTTCTGGGTTTTGTGTTTTGGATCTGTATTTTTTTTTAAAAAAGCATAAAAACAGCTAAAATCACAGAATGTGTGTTTTTCTGCTCCTATGCTATTATTAACCTCAATAACCTTAATTTCCACTAATTTCCAGTCTATTCTGAACACCTCACACCTCACAATAGTGTTTTTATATCCAAAAGTTTGCACCGAGGTAGCTGGATGACTATGCTAAGAGATACGAGTGGGCGGCACAAACACGTGGTCCATCTAGGAGTGACACTGCAGTGGCAGACAGGATGGCAGTTTGAAAAACTAGGCCCCAAACAGTACATAATTCAAAGAAAAAAAAGAGGTGCAAGATGGAATTGCTCTCCCACCCACCCTTATGTTGTATAAACAGGACATGCACACTTTAAGAAACCAAACATTTCAGCGCCAGGGTCTGCCACACGACTGTGGCTGAAATGATTGGTTCGTTTGGGCCCCCA
Organism: Taudactylus pleione; assembly: GCA_031769625.1. Lineage (NCBI taxonomy): Eukaryota > Metazoa > Chordata > Amphibia > Anura > Myobatrachidae > Taudactylus > Taudactylus pleione. The sequence continues at coordinate 12,375,027 of JAUIMM010000608.1, read as the reverse complement.
CAAAACAAGCTGGCAATTAATCTGTCCCTGCACAAATTGGCTCTACGGAGGCAAGATGTCGTCCTCATCCTCCTCATCCACCGATTCCTCACCCTCTTCAGTGTTGTGTACATCCTCATCCTCACAGATTATTAATTCATCCCCGCTGGAATCCACAACCACAGGTCCCTTTGTACGTTCTGGAGGCTGGTCTCCCTGGAAGAGTTGATAATTCATTTTGTGAACATCATCTTCTCCACATTTTGTGGAAGCAACCTCCTACGCCTTTCGCTGACAAGGTTCCCGGCTGCACTAAACACTCTTTCGGAGTACACACTGGAGGGAGGGCAACTCAGGTAAAATAGAGCCAGTTTGTACAGGGACCTACAAATTGCTTCTTTTTCCTGCCAGTACAGGTACGGACTGTCTGACATGCCTACTTGGATGCTGTCACCGATGTAATCCTTTAACAGACAGACGCACGCTTGTCGCTCCCGTTTTAAGGATGCAGGTGCGGCTACAGCCCACACATTTCACAAAGACAGAAAAAAAAAGAATTTTTTTATTGTTTGTGAAGCGCACTTTGAGGGTTACACCACCCTTTAACAGACAGATGCACGCTTGTCGCTGCTGCTTTGAGGATGCAAGTGTGGCTACAGCCCACACAATTCACAAAGACAGAAAAAAAAGAAGAATTTTTTTATTGTTTGTGGAGCGCACTTTGAGGGTTACACCACCCTTTAACAGACAGACGCATGCTTGTTGCTGCTGCTTTAAGGATGCAGGTGCGGCTACAGCCCACACATTTCACAAAGACAGAAAAAAAAAGAATTTTTTTATTGTTTGTGGAGCGCACTTTGAGGGTGTCACCACCCTTTAACAGACAGACGCACGCTTGTCGCTGCTGCTTTAAGGATGCAGGTGCGGCTACAGTCCACACATTTCACAAAGACAGAAAAAAAAAGAAGAATTTTTTTATTGTTTGTGGAGCGCACTTTGAGGGTTACACCACCCTTTAACAGACAGACGCATGCTTGTTGCTGCTGCTTTAAGGATGCAGGTGCGGCTACAGCCCACACATTTCACAAAGACAGAAAAAAAAAGAATTTTTTTATTGTTTGTGGAGCGCACTTTGAGGGTTACACCACCCTTTAACAGACAGATGCTCGCTTGTCGCTGCTGCTTTGAGGACAGTATCATATGCAGTGACAGTAGACTTGTCAGAAATTGTTGGCACGTCCTTCAGTCCGGACCAGATGTCCAAACCGACCCTTGACTTATAACACAGGCGCACGCTTGGCGCTGCTACTGTGTTGATGCACGTGCGGCTACATCGCACACAAGTCACAAACACATAAAAAAAATATTTTTTTATTTTTTGGAGCACTTTGAGGGTTACACCACCCTTTAACAGACAGACTCACGCTTGTCGCTGCTGCTTTAAGGATGCAGGTGCGTCTACAGCCCACACATTTCACAAAGACAGAAAAAAAAATAATATTTTTATTGTTTGTGGAGCACACTTTGAGGGTGTCACCACCCTTTAACAGACAGACGCACGCTTGTCGCTGCTGCTTTGAGGATGCAGGTGGAATCTAGACAGGATTTGGAACCGGGGACACACTACCTCCATCAATTGTCTAAATCCCAATGCACTAATGGCGGATACCGGACGCACGTCTAACACCAACATAGCAGTCAAGGCCCCAGTTATACGTTTTGCTTCAGGATGACTGCTGTCGTACTTCATCCTCATCGCTAGGGACTGTTGGAGGGTCAATTGTTTAGTAAAAGTAGTGGTGTTCCTACTTCCTCTCTGGGATGATGAACAACTCCCAGCAGCAGCAACAGCACTAGGAGGAAGTGGTTTTTGATCTTTCCCTATTTTTTTTTTATCGGAGAAAGTTTGGTCCTCCATTTATGTTATATTAATATATACGTGCTGCTAAGGCGCACACAAACACAGAAAATATTTTTTTATTTTTGCTGGAGAGTAGTGCACTTTGTGGGTTACACCACCCTTTAAGAAATGAGAAAGCCGGCTCTTTACTTATGGGACACAGGCGCACGCTTGGCGCTGCTCCTTTGTTGATGCACGTGCAGCCACAGAGCACACAATTCACAAACACAGAAAAAAAAATTTTTATTTTGTTTGGAGTGCCCTTTGGGGGTTACAGCACCCTTTAGCGGTCAATCCAGCCGGCCCTTTATTTATGGGACACAAGCGCACGCTTGGCACTACTTTGTTGATGCACGTGCGGCTACTGCGCACACAATTCACAAACACAGAAAATATTTTTTATTTGGTTTGGACTGGAGTGTACTTTGGGGGTTACAGCACCCTTTAACGGTCAAGCCAGCCGGCCCTTTACTTATGACACAGGCGCATGCTTGGCACTACTTTGTTGATGCACGTGCGGCTACTGCGCACACAATTCACAAACACAGAAAATATTTTTTTATTTGGTTTGGAGTGTACTTTAGGGGTTACAGCACCCTTTAACGGTCAAGCCAGCTGGCCCTTTACTTATGACAGGCGCATGCTTGGCACTACTTTGTTGATGCACGTGCGGCTACTGCGCACACAATTCACAAACACAGAAAAAATATTATTTTTTTTAGCACTTGGGGGGAGCACCCCTGAAAGACAGAGTACCCCCTGGACAACACTACAGCACCCCTTTAGGACTGGGACACTGCACGGGACTTTGGAGTGGACACAGCCCCTATGGACAACTGACTGCAAAACACAGTCCAGCCAGCCCCTATGGACTTTGAAGTAGTGGACACAGCCCCTATTAACAACAGCAGCACAGCACAACACAGCCAGCCCCTATGGACTTTGAAGTAGTGGACACAGCCCCTATGGACAACAGCAGCACAGCGCAGCACAGCACAGCACAGCACAGCATAACACTACTCTGCACTACACTACACTACACTACACAGCCCAGCCAGCCGTAACTCCCACCATCCCTCTTCACTGTCCACAGCCGAGTGAGAAAATGGCGCCGACGCGGGTACCTTATATAGGATCCAAAACCCGCGAGACCCGGAAGGCGGGATGATGACGTTTTGCCTCGATTTCATATCCGAGTCAGGCGGGAAAAGTCGAGCCTGACTCGGATCGGCCTCGGATCGAGGGGGCTCGGGGGGTTCGGATTTCAGAAATCCGAACTCGCTCACCCCTAATATATATATATATATATATATATATATATATAACACACACACACAGTCTTGATAGGCGGCACACTCGTTGTAAATGGTAAAGTAGTCGGTGCCTTCCGCAGGGCGCCCCAGTCCGGAGTCCCAAATAATACACAGCATATGCAGCGGCACTCGAACGAATGGAAGCTTAACAGCAGGTAAATCTCACCAACGTTTTGATTTTAATCAATCGTCATCAGGGTAATAAGGTATAGAAAATACAAGCTTACCTTATACCATCACGCACACCACGTACAGGTAGCGGCATCCGGAACCGGAAACTGGCGCCCACCAATGACGTCATCTCAAAGTCCCCGTTGCCATAGTGACTAAAAACAAATATGAATACAAACATTTACAAAGTATCAAAATCCACAATACACAAATTATATAATCAACATAGGTCAACTCTATTTATAAACATTTATAACAGACAATGCAGACCCACATTTTCATTAAGACCTTTAGGGGACAAAGTACTGAGGCGATAAATCCACCGAGTTTAACATCTTAGTAATTTTAGTGATCTATTCCCCCCCCAAGTATTGGCTCCGGAATATGGTCAATAATGATATATCTCAAAGTGGCCAATCCATGACCTGCCTGCGCGAAATGACGTGCTACTAGTTGTTCACTTGTTCCAGTTTTAATAGCCATACAGATAGAGTAGCGGTGAACTGCCATTCATTCTCGTAATGTCCTATCAGTTTTGCCCACGTATCCTTTCCCACAAGGGCATAATATCAAATATACAATATATCTGGTAGTGCACCCTAATACATGTCTAATAGAGAAGCTTTTTCCACTGCAGGGATGTTTAATCATAGATCCAACCATTAGATACCGGCATGTTAAACAGTTTAAACACTTGTAACACCCATGCTTGTTTGTTAAAAAATTTGTGGCACCAGTGTTCTTTTTACTAATTCCTGTAACGCCTGTTCTCACAACTCAATCCCTAATACTTTGTTTGACCGCCTGTTGTACTTTATCGCTTGCTACATTAAAAGTATTGACCCAAGGCATGCGATTTTTAGATGAAACCTTCTTCTCCTTGAATAATAGATCCTCTCTAGATAGTGACAATGCTCGTTGTTTAGCACTAATTAATGTAGGTAGATCATAACCTCTATCAATAAAACTATCTACCATAATATCAATCTGTTTCTCAGCATCAACTATATTATTACATACAGTATATGGCGAGCTCGGATAAACTGGGAATATGGTAAACCATACTTTAGAGGTTTAGTGTGGAAACTTGCAGCATGCAGAAGTGTGTTTTTGTCAGTTGTTTTTTTGAAAAAGGAAATATTTTCTATTCCTTGAGATATAGAAATCTGTACATCCAAGAAATTCACCATAGCTGGATCTATAGTATAGGTAAATTTTACCGGACTATCAGTATTGTTAGGCAAATCAAAAAAAGAAGTCAATTCATATTTAGTACCCATCCAAATCATAAATAAATCGTCTATATATCTTGTATAAAAAATCATATTTTTGGAAAAATCTGAGTTGCTAAAAAATAAATCCTGTTCAACCTGAAACAAACGAATTTGCATAGGCTGGGGCCACATTCAACCCCATGGCACATCCTGATGTCTGTAGGTTAAATTTTCCATCATATACAGTAGGAAATAATTTTTGGTTAAAATCATTTCCAAAAGATCAATCAGCAGATTAATATCAAAACCAGAGTATTTAGGGTTGTCAATCACCAATCTCCGTACTGCTTCTATACCCAAATCATTAGGAATTATAGTATAGAGGTTTGTTACATCAATACTACATAAGAAGGCATCAGCTGGAATAACACCAACTGCAGACAATTTTTTCAAAAAAGTAGTAGTGTCTAGTAAAAAGTTGTCATGACCCTTTACACATGGCTGTAATAAACTGTCTAAAAAGACAGAACATGGCTGAAACAATGATCCCGCTGCTGCTATAATGGGGTGTCCCGGTGGATTATCAAGGATTTTATGTATTTTGGGCAATGTATATAACAAAGCCACAACCGGGTATTTAGGTACAGTATTAAGGCTTCAGCCAAAGAACATGTGATAATGCCATCCTGAACAGCAAGCATGAGCCTATTCTCTAATGATTTTTTAAAATCAAGTGTAGGGTCAGTGTGTATTAATTTACATACAGAGGAATCAGCCAGTTGTCGTTCAATTTCTGACATATACACCCAAAGGTCCTGTGTCACGATTGCCCCGCCTTTGTCGGCGGGGCGAATAATGATATCAGGATAATCATATAAATCTTTTAATGCTTTAAACTCTTTTGAAGACATATTATACTTAATATTAGACTTAGCAGTGCATTTAGATAGATCCCGATTAACATCCTCATCTACAAGATGAATAACGTCTTTATAATGGCATTATAGGATAGAGCGTCAAACTGGGATATCCTCTGCAACTGTCTTAGTTGCAGAGGTATAACATATGTTATATTAGATGTTATATTAGAAACCATAGAAGCATCATTACCATGAAAGTGCTCATGCAATTTTAATTGCCTATTAAGGCGATGTTTCTCAACCTCCCACTGTAAACCATCAAAAGTCACTGTAGGAACAAAAGATAACTCACGGCTCAATATTAGTCTCTACATCAGAAAGGGGGTGAAAAGATAAATTGTAGATTATTGTCTCTTTTGGCGTCCTGCTTTTCCTCTGCCGCGCCCCTTGACCCCCCCGTCTGGTGTATTTTCTCTTGCATCGTAAGACTGATTGCGGGTACATACCCCCACTGGGACAAAAGGTACCCCCCTACGTCTTCTAGTATTACTTTGATCAGATCACTTGTATTAATCTCCTGAGTTGTTTCAGAGTCAGGGCTAAATTTCCAATGTTTTCTGTAGGTGGTTTCCCCCTGATAACGGCTACCTCCACCTATCCAATGATAGACCCTGTTCTGTTCGTAATCCAATTCCACTTTGGATATTTTAATTTTTTCCCGCTTATATATAGCGATTTGGTCTTTGAATTTCTCACATCAATTACTCCCTTCATCAGATTGTATTGTCACCAGGTGTGTACCCTCAAAGGTTTTTTTAATATGATCACGAACAAGGGCCTGTTCTCTATTTGCCTCCTCTATGACTAATAATAACAAATCAAAGCTGAATTTATTTAAGACAGCAATCCAGCGCTTACAAAAATTGGCATTATATCTTCCAATCGTAGGGGAGTTTTTTACACGAAACTCTTGTGGTATGAATTTATCCTTATAGTAGTCACTTAAGGTAGTGCCATGGAAATAATAATCCAGTTCTCGTTGTTTCATTTTTAATAGTTCCCGATATAAATGTTCCACGGTATAGGAATCGTTATCGTCACCAGATTGTACATTCCCTAAGATGGATTCAGCCTCTGTTTCAGAAAAAGATAATATTGTACCTTGAGTTGCTTTAGGAAGATTCAAACTCGTCAGCATTATCCTCCAACATGATATTTGTAATCTCCATCACCGTGCTCATACCACCAGCACCCCCAAACTGAGGACCCCGCCAGCACCCTGCACTGAGGAAACTGCCAGCACCTCAGCACTGCTGCCCCTCGTACTGAGGACACCATCAGCAACCCCACACTGCCGACACTGCCACACTGACACCACCGGCACCTCCGCACTGACACTGTCAGCACATGTGCACTGAGGACAACGCTGGCACCCCCTCTTTGCCGACACTGCTGGTACCCTGCACTGAGGACACTTCCAGCACCCCCACACTGCTGCCCCACATACAGAGGACACCGCCAGCAACCCTGCACTGCCGAAACTGCCAGCACTCCCACCCTGTGGACACCACTGGCACCCCCGCACTGCCGACACTGTCAGCACCCCTGCACTAAGGACACCGCTAGCACCCCCGCTCTACCTACACCGCCGGCAACCTGTACTGAGGACACCACCGGCACCCCGACACTGTCAGCACCCCTGCACTGAGGACACCGCTGGCATCTCCGCTCTGCCGACACCCTGCAGTGAGGACACCGTCAGCAACCCCGCACTGCCAACACTTCCATACTGAGGACACCACTGGCACTCTCGCATTGAGGACACCACCAGCACCCTGCACTGCTGTCACAGTAAGTGCACTTTTGGTGTATCCAGACCACACTGTATAACACACTGTATACGGCCTGCACTGTATGCATGCAACCCACACTGTATCCCGCACTATGTCAGGTGTAAATCATGTGCTCTGGTGTCAGACTGCACTGTATCCAATCCACACTGTCCCGCACTGTATCCGACCCGAACTGTATCCTGCACTGCATCCAGGGGCTGGCTGGCAACTTTCAGCCTGGGGGGCAAACACAAGCAAGTGGCCCAGCCAATGCAATTTTAAAAATGGGCGTGACAATAATGTTGGGGGTGTGGTTTGCATAAAATCAGGTCAATTTAAGGCTGTTTATTACAGTGGGCCAATTTTTAAAAAAAGAAAAAGGCTTAGACTGTGCGAAGGTCACAGTGGAAAGAGGGGCCTCTTCATGGTGAGGTGTTATTCAGCTATGGCCACTACCGTCCGCCTGTGTCTAGCTGCCAGTCCGCCCTCTCCTCTGTTTAAGCCTCTCACTGACAATTACAAAATGACCAGCAGCTTGGGCCGGATACTGGCCCAAAGCTTTCAGCCTGCTCCATATCCTTCAGGTAAATCATGTGCTCTGGTGTCTCGCAGTGTTTTTTCCATCCACTTTATCTTTCTCCAAGTCTTAGTACATAGATATCTAAAGTTTTTTGTCTGCTTTTATTATGCTGTATGCACAGCACAGTTACCAGTCCAAAAATAGTGATACCGTGGAACTAATGTATGTTACAACTTTATAACAAATTTTTTGGTCATAAATATTAAACAGAAAAAATTAAAACAGTTGTGTGGTAACAGGTATATCTCCTTTCATATATATATATATATATATATATATATATATATATATATATCTATATAGATAGATAGATAGATAGATAATATGCCCCACCCCACCTTCCACTTACCTGGTATGAGTGGAGAAGACAGGCAGCAGAGTGCCATAAAATTTATTTTTTCAGCTCCTCTTCCCACTCGATAAGCCACGCCCCCTTTTCCCACTCTCCAGCCTCTTGGGTTTCTGGGTAGGAAAACCTGGCTCCCCATTGGTCGAAGGCGGCCATCTTTTTGTAGTCTGTTATGGGGGCAGCCATTTTCTTTTAGTCCTTGCTACTTCAGCCGAATCTCTAGCTGGGCAGCGGCCAGGGAGCAGAAGCATCCTCTGCCTGCCTGCCGCAGCCTGACGGCCCTAGAACACTGAAATTGTACCGGCCCGGGGGGCAGATGGCACCCTGCCCCCCGGCCCAGTCCGCCCCTGACTGCATCCAACCCAGTATGTATGCCACACTGTATCTGACCTGCACTGTATTCAACCCACACTGTATCCAACCTACACTGTAACCAACTCACACTGTACCCTGCACTGTATTCAACCCACACTGTATGCCGCACTATAGCAGACCCGTACTGTATCCCACACTGTATCCGACCTGCACTGTATCCAATCCACACTGAGATGCACTGTATCCGACCCGCACTGTAACCGACTCAAGCTGTATCCAACACTATATCCAACCTGCACCGCATCCAACACACTATGTATCCCACGCTGTATCCGACCTGCACTGTATTCAACCCACAATGTATCCGACCTGCACTATAAACTACACTGTGTACGACCCGCACTGTAACTGACTCACACTGTACCCTGCACTGTATCCGACCTAGTGTCAAAAAAAATTCAGCCAAATAATGTGTAATTAGGCGCTGGAATGGGTTGTTGTTCTAAAAGCAGCTACTAAAAACTGGAGTAGTCAGCTCCAATATAAATAGAAGCCACACTTATAGCCAAAATAGCAGCGCTGGACTTCTTAATTAACAAACAAAAGCACTAATATAATAGTCACAATTCAAATTATGAAATAATCCATAGATTATTTCATAATAATAAAATCAATAAGTAGACATAAAATATATATATATATATATATATATATATATATATATATATATATATATTAGGGATGTGCAGGCTCGGATAGGTTCGAGTTTGCACGTGGAGTTCGGATTTTTCCCTCCAAAAAAACGGAACTCAGAACGAGGCAAAACGTCATCTTACATGGACGAACATCATCATTCCTGGTCTTTTGTCCAGGAATGATGATGTTCGTCCATGTAAGATGACGTTTTGCCTCATTCTGAGTTCCGTTTTTTTGGAGGGAAAAATCCGAACTCCACGTGCAAACTCGAACCTATCCGAGCCTGCACATCCCTAATATATATATATCCTGGATTGTAAAAATCAGCTGTAAAGCCTCAGAACTGTGTCCCGCACTGTATCCAACCCACCAGGGGCGTAACTAGAACTTTTTGGGCCCCATAGCAACATTTTTAAGGGCCCCCCCTAACTTAGGTCTTACACAATAACCACAGTAGTTCCCCTAAAACATTAAATGCCCACTGTAATGGTGCCCCTTATGCAATGCCCACTGTAATGGTGCCCCTTACGCAGTGCCCCCAGTAGTGAGCCCCCTGTAGTTGCCCCCAGTAATGAGCCCCCTGTAATGCCCCCAGTAGTGAGCCCCCTGTAATGCCCCCAGTAGAGAGCCCCTTGTAATTGCCCCCAGTAGTGAGCCCCCTGTAATGCCCCCAATAGTGAGCCCCTTGTAGCTGACCCCAGTAGTGAGCCCCCTGTAGTGATCCCCTGTAGCTGCCCCCAGTAGTGACCTCCTGTAGCTGCCCCCAGTAGTGAGCCCCCAGTAGTGACCCCCTGTAGCTGCCCCCAGTAGTGACCCCCTGTAGCTGCCCCCAGTAGTGAGCCCCTGTAGCTGCCCCCAGTAGTGAGACCCCAGTAACTGCCCCAGTAGTGAGCCCCCTGTAGTGACCCCCTGTAGCTGCCCCCAGTAGTGACCCCCTGTAGCTTTCCCCAGTAGTGAGCCCTCTGTAATGCCCCCAGTAGTGAGCCCCTGTAGCTGCCCCCAGTAGTGAGCCCCCAGTAGCGACACCCCAGTAGTGACCCCCTGTAGCTTCCCCCAATAGTGAGCCCCCTGTAGTAAGCCCCCTGTAATGCCCCCAGTAGTGAGCCCCCAGTAGCGACCCCCTGTAGCTGCCCCCTGTAGTGAGCCCTCTGCAATGCCCCCAGTAGTGAGATCCCAGTAACTTCCCCCCACGCGCGCGGGCGCGTGCGCACATACAAAACAAACAAAAAAAAAACTTACCTTATCCCCGCTCCTGTGAAGCCGCCGACCGCCCCGTCGCCCGCTCCTCGGCACTATGAGAGTGACGTCATGACGTCACTCCCATAGAGCACTGCGGGACCCGGAACACGGAGTGAGCTCCGTCCTCCGGCTGCCGCCGGGGGTTTGAGTGGGAGTCGGGCGTCCACTGGTAACACAATCTCAGCGGGCGCCCGGCATATGGAAAGTGCAGGGGTTGCGATCGCTGGGCCGGCGGGCCCCTTAAGCCGCCGGGCCCCATAGCAACCGCACCCCCTGCACCCTCCATAGTTACGCCACTGCAACCCACACTGTATCTGACCTACATTGTATGCGACCCGCACTGTATCCGACATGCACTGTTTCTGACTCGCAGGTAGGGAGCACTCTTTTTTGGGGAACTGCTCAACAAAAAGGCTGATCGATAGGGGCATTACATGGGCACAGAGTGCCAGTCATCGGTGGCCCAGTGTCCCCAGGAGTAAAATACAGATTAGGCAGTGAGAATAGGCATGTGCTGGTCTAGGGGGCATTCATGTGTGCTGTTGCTATTTACACATGGTTTAGGGTTTTTTGTTGCTTGTTAACTATGACTAATTGTTTTAAATAATTGTTTTGAGCAAGGCTATTCCATGTACAATATTTAGTACATTTCTGTGCTGGATTGCTTTCTATTGAATGTACTTGTGAGTTGGGCTGATTGGTTATTGCTAATACATTACTAATTGGGAAAACATTTGTAAACAGAAATAACTGCTGTGTGTTTGTGCCGCTGCTCTGTTGGTTGCTTAGTTTAGCCAGCCAGCCTTTGGCCTATGTTGGTGAACAATGTTGTGTGAGGTGTGGAAATGACTGGAAATTAATGTTATTGAAGTCAATAATACTGCAGGAACAAAAACATGCCCAAATTATGTGATTTCGGCTGTTTTGTATGATATTTTTAGAAAAAATACAGATGTGTATATATATATATATATATATATATATATATATATACACAGTTAGGTGCATAAATATTGGGACATTGACAGAATTTTCATATTTTGGCCTCTATTCACCACCACAATGGCTTTGAAATGAAACAAACAAGATGTGCTTTAACTGCAGACTTTCAGATTTCATTTGAGGGTAATTACATCCAAATCAGGTGAACGGTGTAGGAATTACAACGGTTTCTATGTGTGCCTCCCACTTTTTAAGGGGCCAAAAGTAATGGGACAAACTAAATAATCCTAAATCTAACTTTCACTTTTTAATACTTTGTTGCAAATCCTTTGCAGGCAATTACAGCCTGAAGTCTGGAACGCATAGACATCACCAGACGCTGAGTTTCATCCCTGGTGATGCTCTGCCAGGCCTCTACTGCAACTGTCTTCAGTTCCTACTTGTTCTTGGGGCATTTCCCTTCAGTTTTCTCTTCATCAAGTGAAATGCATGCTAAATCGGATTCAGGTCAGGGGATTGACTTGGCCATTGCATAACATTCCACTTTTTAGCCTTAAAATACTCTTTGGTTGCTTTTGCAGTATGCTTCGGGTCATTGTCCATCTGCACTGTGAAGCGCCGTCCAATGAGTTCTGAAGCATTTGACTAAATATGAGCATATAATATTGCCCGAAATACTTCAGAATTCATTCTGCTGCTTTTGTCAGCAGTCACATCATCAATAAATACAAGGGAACCAGTTCCATTGGCAGCCATACATGCCGACGCCATGACACTACCACCACCATGCTTCACTGATGAGGTGGTATGTTTTGGATCATGAGCAGTTCCTTTCCTTCTCCATACTCTTCTCTTCCCATCACTCTGGTACAAGTTGATCTTTGTCTCATCTGTCCATAGGATGTTGTTCCAGAACTGTAATGGCTTTTTTAGATGTTTGGCAAACTCTAATCTGGTCTTCCTGTTTTTGAGGCTCACCAATAGTTTACATCTTGTGGTGAACCCTCTATATTCACTCTTGTGAAGTCTTCCCTTGATTGTTGACTTTGACACAGATACACCTACCTCCTGGAGAGTGTTCTTGATTTGGCCAACTGTTGTGAAGGGGTTTTTCTTCACCGGGGAAATAATTCTTCTGTCATCCACCACAGTTGTTTTCCATGGTCTTCCGGGTTTTTTGGTGTTGCTGAGCTCTCCAGTGCATTCTTTCTTTTTAAGAATGTTCCAAACGGTTGATTTGGCCCCACCTAATGTTTTTGCTATCTCTCTGATGTGTTTGTTTTGATTTTTCAGCCTAATGATGGCTTGCTTCACTGATAGTGACAGCTCTTTGGATCTCATATTCAGAGTCGACAGCAACTGATTCCAAATGCAAATGTCACACCTAGAATCAAGTCCAGACCTTTTACCTGCTTAATTAATAATGAAATAACGAGGGACTAGCCCACACCTGTCCATGAAATAGCTTTTGAGTTTATAGTCCCAATACTTTTGGCCCCTTAAAAAGTGGGAGGCACATATATAAACCGTTGTAATTCCTACACCGTTCACATGATTTGGATGTAATTACCCTCAAATGAAATCTGAAAGTCTGCACTTAAAGCACATCTTGTTTGTTTCATTTCAAAGCCATTGTGGTGGTGAATAGAGGCCAAAATATGAAAATTCTGTCAATATCCCAATATTCATGCACCTGACTGTGTGTATATATATATATATAAATATATATATATATATACACATATATATATATGTATATCTATATATATATATATATATATATATATATATTACACACACATACGGTATGGGTAAGCTTTATCTTTTCAATGGTTGATTTTCTGATACTGTGGGGAGGAGGACTTTACTTTTTATTTGTGGAAGTTTTCAACCCAACGACACAATTTAATAGTAATTGGCATTGTGGCAATGGTGTTTTCCATAGTCTTTCCTCCCTACCTCTTCTTCCAGTTATTGCAATGCTGACCAGGCACTGGTTGGGGCACGCACCGTGCATGTCACTGCGCTGGCCCATGCATGTGCACACAGCGGACCTATGATACGAGCATGGGTATCTGGATTGTGTATATAAACAGACCGAGCAAACCTGATTAGTATTTATGGTCTAAAATGGAAAATCTATGGACTTAATTAAGCACCAGCAATATCTCCACTAAACATTATTATTCTAAGGATGTTCATGAACAATTATTATTGAACTTTTTATTACTCCAGGCTCACTTGGTGTGTAAGTCTATGCAACAGATAGAGCATTATTGACATTCGGAGGTTGGCAAACATCAAGGGTTAAATTTACTAAGATGGGAGTTCTATTTAAGAAGTGATGTTGCCCAGAGCAACCAATCAAATTCTACTTCTCATTTATCTAGCACCTTCTAGAAGATAATACCTGGAATCTGATTGCTTTCTATGGGCAACATCACTTCTTAATAGAACTCCATCTTAGTAAATGTACCCCCTAGTGTTGAAACACTAATGCAAGTTTTTTATTAATTGTTTTCTTATATAAAGTCAATATATGTGATAATGTTCTAAAATATTTTTATCTAGCACCTTCTAGAAGATAATACCTGGAATCTGATTGGTTGCTATGGGCAACATCACTTCTTAATAGAACTCGCTAATTCAAGTTTTTTATTAACTGTTAATTAATAGATGTTCTAAAATATTTTTATACTTTATGTGGAATTTATATTAAATAATATGTGTATTTGACATAAGTATTGGAGTTCTGACTGATATTTTCTGCCATCTCACAATATTATGTCGAGTAGGGAAGGGGGAAGGCGATATACCGCACAGAGGAGGTGTAGGCAACTCTCAAGATCACACACACAAATAAATGCTAATAGAAAGATTGTAGATTCCTGATAAAGATATTGCTGTTATGAGGGTGCTCCCAAGGAGCAATATAGAGCTATACAAAAAAAGGAAAAAAAAAAGAACTCCTATGTATAGGGGCACACCTCAATAAAATATAACTTTTAATAGGAAAATCAATAAAAATTTAGGAATCACTTAATTAGTAAAAATAGAACACGTGAGATCAAACACAAGATCTCAAAATTTCACATAGTAATCTATGCTCAACAGACAATACACAAGTACATACAGTAATGAAGTAACATTAATCAAAGTTCATAAAGCGTAAAGTGAATTGGTGTAGTTAGTCACCATTAGGTGATGGAGAAAATAAATCAAAACATATATAAATCACATGTATAAAACACCTACATATTAAAAAGCAACATGACCACTTGTATACTCAAAATTATTAATTCATACACATATAATTAATTGAGGCTTTCCTCTAATAAATGGGAATGTGGGGTATGCTTAACACCAGGTACAATATACAATGATTTGAGTGTAGTAACTAATAGAAGAAATAATTGTGCATTTACATACACTGGGATCTGGTTTTCCCACTCCTGCCAAGCATTAGACTGGGCCCGTTTCTGCTGCCAGCACTGGCTGCACATCAAAGCCACAGCTGGTGAGAGAACAGGGAAAATAAGTAAGTACCTGCCAATGATTAGCAGAAAGATTCCCTGTGGGATAGTGGTCAATGATGCAAGGGTCCTCTGTGTGCACAGGGGTACCCCACAAGCGGTGCCGACATACGTTTCGCCAGGGGCTTTTTCAGTGAAGCTCACATGTGTGATCATTTGGCCGGATGTAAATACCCTCAGGTAAACAGTGGTTGGTCCCATTCGTCTGATTGATAGATACATTCACCAACCGTATTGTGAGATGTAGACATGGCTCAGATCACATGACCAACAGGACAGTTTGTCTCATAATGCCATCCCATTGGTAGATCCGTGTCACATGATCTTAGCACAAGTCTGTCAGCCCCTGATTGGGCCTATTCAGTTATTTGACAGTAAAGAGGTATGACATAATTGCACAGACAGGGAAATCCATCACTTCTGGTAGTGTAGCCACCACATTTTAAAATAAAGATAGGAAATGTACATATATGTATGCCAAATAGTTAGTTTATCCTTATTAACCAATAAATCATGGGGATACCCTGTGTAATACTTGTGGTTGCTAGATTGTTGAGTATAATAACACAAAACATGAAATATAAAATAAAATTAGTCTCAGGAAAGTAACAGCTAATCCCATCCATAACAATTGGAAATGGAAAGTTGCTCTGATGATGCTACTACTAGGACAGCTTAATTTGTTAATACAACTTTATAAACCCTAATCAGGTGATAAACGTGATTGGAGCGTGGTATACCTGCATAAACATGAAAATCCACTGCTCTTGATAGTACATTCACCAGGTCATCATATTAACATAGAGAATGTGAATGCAAGTATACTGCTCAGAATTAGTTCACATATCTTCTCATGTAGTATTATAATATTAGCATATAACCGCGTCTCAGTTGCACAGCCACTTTAGTATATTTAAACCAACAACAAACAAACAGCAAATCGACTGACTGGAATATAAATTAGTCTCAGGTAAGTAACAACTAATCCCATTCATAACAAATGGAAACTGAAGGTTGCTCTGATGATGCTACAGTACTAATAGGACAGCTTGACTTCATAATATAACTTTATGAACCCAAATCAGGTGATAAACGTGATTGGAGCATGGTATACCTGCATAAACAGGAAATTTCACTGCTCTTGATAGTACAGTCACCAGGTCATCATATTAACTCAGACGTAGTTCACGTATCTACTCATGTAGTATTATAACTTTAGCATTTAATCGCGCCTCAGTTGCACAACCACTATTGTATATTTTAATTGTATCAAATAACAAAAGGTGTAATACACCCATATGAATAGAAAACTTTCATATTGTACATGGTGAAGTTCAATAGGTGGTGAGGTGACATTTAGGACACATATGGGGGTTAAACCAAAAATGGACAATTATTATACATGTGTATAGATAAATACCCCCTGGATCATAAAGTACAAAAATTAACAACATTTACAACATATAGGGGTCTATTTACTAAGCAGTGTTAGGAGACATAGTGAAAAGTGATAAGGTGCCAGCCAATCAACACCTGACTCTCATTTTTCAAACACAGCCTGTGAGATGGCAGTTAGGGGCTGATTGGCTGGCACCTTATCACTTTTCACTCTGCATCCTAACACTGCTTAGTAAATAGACCCCATAGAGTGGCATATCACATGTTGCAGCCCTGTGAATAAAATAATAATAATATCATGGCTCTATTGTGGTAATTAGCATAATTGGAGCATGATATATCTGCATAAACAATAAAAACCCATAGCTCTGAAGGCACAACCATCATGTTATAAGGTTAACACGGGGAGTGAGTATATATAAAGTTACACACATGAGAACCACATATATCACTGTCAAACAAAAAACAAACAACACATCAACTGACCGGAATTGCTCAGAGAAGCGAGGAGAATCAAACATTTATTTATTAGGGCAATGGTTCCATTAAGGAATATCTGCCCTTCTAGCTGGCGTCTATCCCTATTAACGTATTCTGCAGATTGGTGGATACATAGTGTTCGAAACAAATACAAGAAATATAAAAATAAATAATAAAGAAATATGTCATGCAAAAGAAAGATTTGCTGGGTAACTTGCATCTCGATCGACGTACACTGATATCTATTATATTAAATTAATAGTCCGAATAGTAGTGGATAACAAGATCATGTATTATCAGTGGTAATAATATGAACCAAAATGTGGTTAATATACACATTAAGTAATAATCCCTAATTAATAATAGATAAGAATAATGAGATCAAATGAGTAAAGACTATAATTGTATAAAAAAGTATATATGTGTAAATGATAATGTGAGGGAAAATGCGTGCCCTCTGTAGTGTAATTCGTACTAGTGATTAGTGATGCATTGAGAAAGTGCAGAAGATAATGATTGATAATGTTGGTGAATACCGTGGTGTTTGGAAATGTCTAATAAAATGTGAAAAATGATAACGTGAAAAAAACGCAATATGTGATAAAAAAAGAAAAGAAAAAGAAAAGAAAGACTGTGAGCATATCAGAAAGTGGGTAGTTAGTGTAGTGATAAAAATGAAAAAATTAGTAGAGTTAAATTATATCAGGACATGGGCAAATGAATGTAGGATCAAAATGGGAACAATTAAGAGAAAATGTTAATGTTAGGGTGATGGATCAGGAAGGAATAACCTATGTGTCAAGAATACTTTATGAGTTAAGGAAAGGGCTATAATTTATAATTTCATTGCGTCCATGCGGGTTCATGCTCCCAAGTTTAAAAGTCCATTCGCATGCCTTTTTCATCAGTTCTCTCGTCAAGTCACCACCCCTCATGTGGAGTTGATATCTCTCCAAAAGTGTCTAGCCACTGATGTCATTTTCTTCATCTTGGACAAGTCTGCCACTGCATGTTTGATATTGTCTATGTGTTCTAATATGCGTTGCTTCAGGGGTCGAGTGGTGATTCCCACGTATCTTTTCACGCATGTGCATTCCAGGCAATACACCACTCCTGTGGTACTGCAGTTGATGGCATATAGACCGTTTGTTTCCAAACCTATCAGTAATTGCGTCTCTTTTGGCCATGTTGGGACATGCTTTACAGTGGCCACATGGGAAGGAACCACTGACTATCGGTTTGGTCTTAGTTTGGGTAGAGAAATTACTTCTAACCACCATAACCCTGAGGTTACGTGCACATCTCCAGCTCATTTTTACCCGTTGGTCTAGGTGACTTCTCAAATCAGAATCCAAAAGTAGGACATGCCAGTGTTTTTGGAGGATATTTTTAATAATCCTCCATTCATTACAAAAGTTCCCAATGAAGTGTATTTTACCTTATTCTTTTGCATCCTGTTGTTTATTCTGATGGAAGATAAGGGAGTCCCTGTTGGTCCTGGCAACAGTATATCTGGCTCTTTTGATGGACTGTTTACTATAGCCTCTCTGTTGAAGTCTAGTAGCTAGTTCGTCACTCTGGATTTTGAAAATGGTGTCATCTGAGCAGTTCCTATGGAGTCAAAGAAACTCCCCTTTTGGAATATTGAAAACAGTAGGAGGAAAATGATGACTTTCACGATGCAAGAGATTGTCAGATGGTTTAACAATAATGTCTGGCCACTCTTGGATCTCCTTCAGGGCTTTTTGCTCAGTAATACTCAAATTATGGTGAGTATGTCGCGTTAGTTTGACTTTATTCGTCTGGGTTAAATTATCCAAATCCATGGACACAAGGTCCATGAAAATTCAGGACAGATGTTTTGTTGGGGATAAAAGGAGGACTTGCATTTACACAGAGGTCTTGATTTACTAATGAGCTCACTCTCTTCCTGCATATCCACTCCCAGTTCTTCCAGAATTTTCAAAGCTTCCATTTCTTGAGTAGTATGGGGAGGAGATAAATGTGCTACATCACCCTTTATACCATCAGGATCATCTAGCCCCCATTGATCCAAGGTGGACTGTCGTTTATGATGACCAGACATGGTTAAAGGATTACTTTCAATACTTTCTGTCCCATTGTCTACTTGGTCATCAAGACTGTTACTTGATGAATTTGCAAAGAATTTAGCATGGAGTAATTTCCTTCCAAATAAATGAAGGTCCTTCTCCCATTCAAAACGATTGAGAGTATTAGTGGGTGAAAATGTTAGCCCCATTTGTAAAACATTTATATGTTCTGGGGACAATGCCATGTTTGAAAGATTGATGACCTGTAGGTTATTATCTGTATTAATTTTCTCCTGATGGTCCGTTGGGATTGGCGTTGTGGCAATGGTGTTTCCCAGAGGCTTTCCTCCCTTCCTCTTCTTCCAGTTATTGCAATGCTGACCAGGCACTGGTTGTGGAACGCACTGTGCATGTCACCGCGCTGGCCCATGCATGTGCACACAGCGGACCTATGATACGAGCATGGGTGTCTGGATTGTGTATATAAATAGACTGAGCAAACCTGATTAGTATTTATGGTCTAAAATGGAAAATCTATTGGCTTAATTAAGCACCAGCAATATCTCCACTAAACATCATTATTCTATGGATGTTTATGAACAATTATTATTGAACTTTTTATTACTCCAGGCTCACTTGGTGTGTATGTGGAGCTAAGTATATGCAACAGATAGAGAATAACTGACATTCGGAGGTTGGCAAACAACAAGGGGTAAATTTACTAAGATGGGAGTTCTATTTAAGAAGTGATGTTGCCCATAGCAACCAATCAGATTCTACTTCTCATTTATCTAGCACCTTCTAGAAGATAGTACCTGGAATCTGATTGCTTGCTATGGGCAACATCACTTCTGAATAGAACTCCCATCTTAGTAAATGTACCCCCTAGTGTTGAAACACTCACTAATGCAAGTTTTTTATTAATTGTTTTCTTATATAAAGTCAATATATGTCATAGATGTTCTAAAATATTTTTATATTGTATGTGGAATTTATATTAAATAATATGTGTATTTGACATAAGTATTGGAGTCCTGACTGATATTTTCTGCCATCTCACAATATTATTAAGATAAGCTCAGAGATATTTCTATCTTCATTTCTGCAAAGATATTGGACCTGATTCAGAGCCGTACGCTAAGGCGCGTTCGTTCGCTGCTGGGCGATTGTTGCTCAGTGCGCATGCGTATAATTCACAGTGCGCATGCGGAAGCCAGTCTCAGCAATGGGGAATTGTGCGCTCATAGCACACAGACTGCCCGCTACTTTGAGTGACATATAGAGCCGTTTGTGGGTGGTAACAGGGGAAGATGCTTGTAAATGGGGGAGTGGTGTTGCGGACGCAGGCATGTCAGGTAGACAAAACGCTGTTTAAGGGGTGTGCATAATTAGCAAAGTAGCGTCATTGTACATGTGACCTGCATGCATTTCAGCCAGCTCTGGGCCTGATTCAGACCCACTCGCGAGCGCTGAGTGCTCGCAAGCGGGTCGATGTTGGCCCAGTGCGTATGCGCGAGACCCGGATAGCGATGGGCAAACCGTCGCTCCGGGTCTCGTACCAAAGGGGGCGTGCTGTCGATATTGAGTGACAGCACGCCCCCTTTGGTGGGCGTGCCGGGGGCGTGGCTGCCCAGACGGAGGCGTTCCCATGGGAACGTCTACCATCTGGGGCCGGCCCCACTGACATCACAAGTGATGTCAGTGGGAGTGCTTTCGGCTCTGTTTGAGCCGAAAGCACTCTAGGGCTTGCGGCAACGAGACCCTACCACAAGGGTCTCATCGCAAGCCCGATGGTCGCGATGGTCTTGACCATTGCGACCATCTTCCTGGCCGCTCGCTATAGCTGTGGGAAGGATGGCCCTGTTTCAGAGCGAGCTTTCTCTGTTAGCACGTGCGGCTCTGAATCAGGGCCTCTGATCGCAATGCTTTCGGCGGGGGAAGGCTACCTCAAGGGCTGCGAGCTGCTCCGTAGACTCTTGATGTTACCGAGTAATCCTACAATTCCAGGAGATGACGTGTATTGCGAGTGGAAAGGGGGCGTCTTTATATACTAGCGAGTGCTCAGTGCCGTAGCTCGCTGAGACATAGAGGGCGTACTTACGCCACGCAGTGCGAGCATTTAATTATCTGGCCCCTTTTTGCCTGCGAGCGGACACATCTTGTGAGAAGGGTTGAATGAGCTCCATTGAACAGAGGGCCTGATTCAGAGCCGGACGCTCTGACCAGAGCGCTCGCTCTGAATCAGGGCCGACCTACCTAAAATTGGTGCGGCCTCCTGGCCGCTCGCATAGCTGTGGGTGACCACCCACAGCTTATGCGAGCGTCCATGATGATGGTCGCGATGGTCAAGACCATCGCGACCATCAGGCTTGCGGCGAGACCCTGCGGTAGGGTCTCGTTGCCGCAAGCCCTGGAGTGCTTTTGGCTCTATCAGAGCCAAAAGCACTCCCACTAACATCACTAGTGTCAGTGGCTAGTGATGTCAGTGGGGCCGGACCCAGACGGTAGGCGTTCCCATGGGAACGCCTCCGTCTGGGCAGCCATGCCCCCGGCACGCCCACCAAAGGGGGCGTGCTGTCAATCACCATCGACAGCACGCCCCCTTTGGTGCGAGACCCCGAGCGATGGCTTCCCCGTCGCTCGCCGGGTCTCGCGCATGCGTACGACAGAGGCGCCTCCGTCGTGCGCATGTGCATTTGGGTACCATCGAATGAGACCCAGAGTACTCTGCTCTGTCTCCTCATAGCTGCTGTGGTCGTCATAGTAACGGAGGTGAGCTACTGGACTTACGTCACAATGTGCTACTACGCATGCATGTCTTCCTCTCTGTCCTCCAGACTGTAAGGACATGCCTCTGAGTGCCTCCTAAGACAGACTTTGTCATAGAGATGTGGCGATGCCACTATACACCAAGGTGCCACCACCGCTGGCCGAATTGTGTATTCCATTGTCACCACTGCATACCTCCCAACATTTGCTGGGAGGGAGTCGGTACCTGCCCAAAAAGGGAGCGTGGTCTAATAATAACGTGGGCGTGGTCTGATGACACGCCCCTGTTTACATCACTAATGGGGCGTGCCCAGCATCTCGGAGATGCTGGGCAGCAACTGGGTTTCCCCCCGTACTCTCAATAGATGCTGTGCGCAGCGTGTATGCTTCCCCCCCACCGCGGGACACTGCGGCCCGCGGATGGGACAGTCCCAGAAAAACAGGACTGTCCTGCCAAATGCGGGACAGTTGGGAGGTACACCACTGCATGCTCCAGACACCGCAGGCTACCTGCATTAACCTGCTCCTGGCTGGATCTGTTCATAATGCATGTTCCTACGTTGTGCCACATTAACCCTGTTTTGTTTCACATCCTGCTGTTCTAACTGGTTAATAAACCAATCCTTGGTTGAGCTATACATTGTGGGCCTGATTCATTATGGATCGCAACTGCGATTATGCATGCAATCGACTGATTGTTGCGTTCTGCGCATGCATCGCAGTGTGTGTGCACCAACTAGCCACTGCGATCGGGACTGCGAAGACTACGCAGAGTAATTGACAGGAAGTGCCGTTTGTGGGTGGTTATGGGGTGTGGTCGGCGAAACACAGGCGTGCCAGTGCGTTCAAACACCAGTACAGGGGTGTGCAAAAATTATCCACTGCGCTGCCATACGCAGCTTGAGTACTCACAGCGTGCGATGAAGTTAGAAATTTCTGAGTAAGGTCAGACCTTGTACAAGTGTGCATGAGGCTCCGATTGTACTCGATGTTACCGATGGTTTCGCAGTCTTGCTAAACATTACAGATGTGTGCAAGGTAAGGTAGGCTGCCTCATGTAGTGCTGTAATGGCATAGCGATCGCAATGGATTAGCATATCATCTCAGTCAAACTGCATGCATAATTGCAGCCGCGATCGCAGTTGCGATCTGTAGTGAATCAGGCCCTGTGTTTGCTAATCTCCATCACACACCGCTGACACCTATCAATATAGGTTCTGCCAATAAAGGGTACACCTCCTAACAGGAGTATTTTCACTAATGTTCAGCTCTGCAAAGTCCTCAATTTGGGTAAAATTTACTAACCAGCAGGTTCTAAACCCCGGTGGTTTGGTGGCGATTTGACGGCGGGTTCTAAACCCTGATGGTGGCGGTTTGACGCTGGTTTTAAATTAAACCAAAACAGCTGACTAGTAATTTTAGCCCCAGCCCTATTCTATTCTAAAATGTGTTTTGACTGCGTTTTTGCAGTGGTTTTGGACTTAGTAAATCTGCGGGTACAGGGGCGTTTCTAGTCTCCGATACAGGCCCCCTCCTCTCCGTCCGGCGGCCGCCTACGCACTGAGCGGTGCGCGGCCAGCGCTGCACTTATAGACTCTGGGCACTAGATTGTGCCCAGAGTCTATAGCGTATACACAGGTCACCGGTAAAATGGCTGCAATGCCCATTTTCCCTGTACTGCACATGCGCAAATGATGGAAAAATGGCCACGGTGGCCATTTTCCAGTCGTTTTTACAGGCGCAGACACCGGAGCTGATGTGGGACTCCAGAGAGGCAAGTTTTATGGGTGCAGGGTAGTGCGGGTCCCCCCTGGACCCAGGGGCCCGTGTGCCTCGCACACCCTGCACCCATTATAAATACACCCCCGTGCGGATAGCAAAACCGCCACCAAAACGCTGGGGTTTAGAACACTCCGCTTAGTAAATTTTGCCCTTTGAGTGAACACATCCTCACTGAACTTTGCCTATGTGAGAATGCCCCATTACAACCCAGTTCCACCCCTTTGGTCATAAGTGTAGATACAATCAAAATGCATACAACTCTGCATCACCCATAAGTTTTTAAGGTGAGAGTTTATTAAGTGTCTCTGCAGTTGTGTAGGGTAGTCAGTCAATTGTTTGTAATAGTTAATCTCTAAAAATGTATATACAGTAGATTATTATCCAGATAAATGTAATAATCTGTTTGAAATTGGGACTAGTATTGCTATTCTGTGTCCTATTATAGACCTAAAATCAAGATTTTGTGGTGTAAGAATATTACCGCGAGTGTGGTATGACGTGTCGACATTCAGAAGGTCGATGCCAGAATGTTGACAGGTTCTGCATGTCGACAGTCAAAAGCTCGACATGGTCATAAAGTTGACAATCAATACGTAGACATGTATTTAGGTCGACCTTTCCAATGTCAAAATGATGACCAGAAACCATTGGTGTAGAAATCTGAATCTGTTATGGTGTGTACACACGGTACGATTTTAATGAACGATGATAACGATATCGATCAACGATAAATTGTTCATATCGTTCATTTTTATGCAGCGAACGATCAAAGAATGACTAACGATACGCGTTCCCGCATGGACGATAACGATATCTATGGTCGTCCGTACATGCAGGCCAACTTGGCCGATTTCAACACGATTTGCATGTTAAGAGATGACTTCACTGAAATATATATCATAGATATATATCAGTGTGTACACCCAAAATCATTTGCCCTGCACTACAGAAAGTTGAAGGGAAATCTATCAGCGATATCGTTGGTTGTGCAGGTTGTAGCATGTGTATGCACCATTAGGGGTAAATTTACTAAAGTGAGAGTTTTTAGAGTGAGTTTTAAACGTGATGTTGCCCATAGCAACCAATCAGATTCTACTTAACATTTAACTAGCACCTTCTAGAAGATAATAGCTAGAATCTGACTGGTTGCTATGGGCAACATCACTTTCAAAACTCACTTCTAAAAACTCTCACTTAGGGGTAAATTTACTAAGAATCGAGTCTGGTCGAGTTTTTTTTTTTTTTTTTTAAACTCGATAAGCATCGCCGAAACTCGGGTGATTTGAGGCCCCTGAAACTCACAAATTTACTAAGAAGTGAGTTTAGCTGAGAGTGAGATGGCCGATGGTAAAGCAGATCGAGATTTCTCCCTTGAGTAGCAAGTTTGGAAGGAGATTGTTCACCCGAGCAGGCAGCCTACACATATCAGTGAGATATGTGTAAGCTGCTTGTGCTTTGGACCTGTAAAATCGGGTTCATCGTATAAAAAAAATTACGTGAGTAATTAGGTACCTAAAATTACGGGGAACAAAACGAATAGGGTTCCACCGTAATTTAGGTACCAGCACCAGGCTGCACGGCTAGTCCTGGTTTTACTTATAGGAGGGAAAAAATGCGTAGTGGTAATTAAAACTAGCACCTGACCCAAAATGACTGGGGTGTAATGCCACAGCCCAGAGACCCTATTACTGGGTCTCCAGGGGCAAAGCATTCTCACCCCGTCTCTCAGGCCAAGCGGGGATCTCAGGGGAGGTGGGGACCCCCCAAAAAGGGTCCCCCCCTCTCCCGAAATCCCAGGCCTGGTCTGAAACCCGGGGCTCTTCCACGCACCCCGGGGCTGTGGGTACGGAGGTAACTACAAGTTCCAGCATGCCTGCCCTTTGGCACGTGTGGAACTACAAGTGCCAACAAGCGGCCAGCACCCGTACCTCCACTGTAAAATAAATAAAGACATAACACACACAGCTTAGACAGTAGAAGTTTATTACACACATACATCAATCACACATACTTGTACTAGCCGGTCTGTCCACTTATCCAAGTAGAAATCCATGTGGAATGACCTGCAAAAAAGATTGTATGCTCACCTCCATCCTCGCGCTGTTCTCTGTTGCATCCAGGGGGGTCTTTGCAAAAAAAACAAACCGAGTACCCGATCCATATACTTACCATTAGCGGTGTATGTGTGTGACCACATACCCCGCTAACCGGCTCCCGACTGAACAGTGAGAACAGTCAGGAGCCGCCAGCCAATCAGCAGCCACTAAAGAAGCCGCTGATTGGCTCCGGCTCCTGACAGTTCCCACGTGGACACTCAGATTGTGTATTTGTCAAGGTGAATATACATATCCTCAGGCTATATACAGTACATTTTTAGAAATGAACCAATACAATAAATTGCATCAGCCCTGTTTCCTTTTCAACCACAATTATTGTGTTCTCATTTCTGTGCAAATTTGCAAAGGATACAGGGCCTGATTCAGCACGGATCACAACAACCGCATACGCAGATTGGCCGATGGTGCGTACTGCGCATGCACCACAGCGTGAGTGTGCAATGGTAGCATTGCGATCACGCATGTTATATAAAAGCCACTGCATAGTGAGCGACAGACAGTCCGCGTTTGGGGGCGTTTTGGGGGTGGTGACGGGGAGAGGTCGGAGAAATGCAGGTGTGCTCGTCCGTTTGAATGCCGTTGTATGGGCGTGCATAAATTAGCCAAAGCGATGGCATATGCAGCTTGAGTACTCACTGTGTGTGACCAGACTTTACATTTCTGAGTAAAATCTGACCTGCTGTAATTGTGCGTGAGGGTCCGATGTTACTGATGTTTTTGCTGGTCTGCGAGGTAAGGCAGATGTGAGAAAGCAGAAGTGGGAGTTCTTATGGCAGCTGAGCTTTTGCAATCATTAGCATACTTTCACAGCCTCGCTGCGTGTGTAATCGCAGCTGCGATCACAATAGCGATCCGTGCTCACAGCCCACAAATGGGCATACTGTAAGTACAATTCTGTATTAGCCCATAGGTTCATTTGACTGGGATTCAGAGCACATTATACGCAGTGCTTAAAAGGGTCCTATAGACGTGGTGGAACTCCTCCCCCCCCCCGTCCTCAGTGCTTTTTCAAAGAGACAGCGCTGGAAAAAAGGGACAAGGTCTCAAAAGAAAAGAGTGTCGTCACACAATATTATCCCCAATTCAAATTACGACATACAGTAGTACAATCTTATTCACATTACACTGCACATAGGGCCTGATTCAGCATGGATAGCTATTCTGCTTATACGCACACGACGCAGTTGCTAATATCAGCAGCGATATGTAAATGTTTCCAATCGCATTGCGATTGCAGCCTAACATAAGTATGCCCACTCCCCTTACTCACATCTGTATACTTGGGCAACATAGCGAAACAAACTATATATAAAAAAACTGAAGAAGATAGCGCTTCCTAGATGATCTGCTATGTGAGAAGAGACTGCTGCCAAAAAGAAGAATTTGTGTGATTACTTCAAATACTAATTGAAAAAATTGGCTGCGCTCAATCCTGCACACTAAGTATATATATTATGAATCACACTATAGTGAAAAATACATAAAAAGATTTTAATATGGCAATATTATACACAGATGAAAAATATTCAAAAATGTGTGGAACATGTATATGTTCCTAATAGAAATACATACATACATACATACATACATACATACAAACAAACAACATATATTACTATCAATGTTGAATATAACAGGTTAAATGGATGTAGTCAGTGTTCCTGGTCATATTGGGCCAGAAGAAAAAGAATGATTGTTTCTCTTGGATAAAATACACTGTATCTGTGGTAACTTGTAAATTAATTGCAGCAATTGAATATATTGTTGTTATTGAGTAGCACGGAATGAACTCACCCGATTCTGGTAGGGATGTTGTCTGTGATCTGCCGGCCGGCGGCTCCACCAGTAACTATATACTGCCTGACACGGAGCGGAGCAACAACATTAAGATTTTCCGTGATAAGAGGGAGACAACTTGATTTCCAGTGACGGATAGAAATAGTACAAGCGCTGTAAGTTTTGGGACAAACACAGCATTACACGTTGAATACTGAGACCCCTGATCTACAGATCACAGACAACATCCCTACCAGAATCGGGTGAGCTCATTCCGTGCTACTCAATAGCAACAATATATTCAGTTGCTGCATAAATATTCACAAGTTACCACAGATACAGTGTATTTTATCCAAGAGAAACAATCATTCTTTTTCTTCTGGCCCAATATGACCAGGAACACTGACTACATCCATTTAACCTGTTATATTCAACATTGATAGTAATATATGTTGTTTGTATGTATGTATGTATGTATGTATGTATGTATGTATGTATATGTATTTCTATTAGGAACATATACATGTTCCACACATTTTTGAATATTTTTCATCTGTGTATAATATTGCCATATTAAAATCTTTTTATGTATTTTTCACTATAGTGTAATTCATAATATATATACTTAGTGTGCAGGATTGAGCGCAGCCAATTTTTTCAATTAATAGCGAAACAAACGGTAACATCGAGTAACATAAGGCAGGTCAGACCTCACTCAGGAATTGCTTACTTCAGCACACGCTATGAGGCCTCAGGCTGCGTATGGTATTGCAGTGGCAAGCCTGCGTTGGTCCGAACACCCCCGTCACCACTCACAAATGGCACTTCCTGTCAATCACTCTGCCATTCCCGATCGCAGTGGCTAGTTCGCGCACGCACACTGCAAAGCACACACATGCGCAGATCGCGAAAATCGTCCGACTGCGTGCGTCTTAGCACTTGCGATCCTTACCCATAGTGCCCCTGATTCACATTACACAATATAGTAGTGTCCCTTATTCATGTTATGACACACAGTAGTGCCCCTGTTACAGAATTCCCACATTAGTGCTCCTTATACACTGCCTTATACAGCTTCTGAAAGAAGTCGTTCCTGTAAATCTCCCTCCTCCCCGATTGGTTGATAAAGATTTGAGAAATATGAGTGGAAATGAGATAGAGGACCTCATTCAGAGTCGGTCGCTGCGGC
The DNA here is from genome assembly GCA_031769625.1 of Taudactylus pleione. Classification (NCBI taxonomy): domain Eukaryota; kingdom Metazoa; phylum Chordata; class Amphibia; order Anura; family Myobatrachidae; genus Taudactylus; species Taudactylus pleione. The sequence continues at coordinate 12,346,542 of JAUIMM010000608.1, read as the reverse complement.
CGCACGGTCGTACGGGAAAAAAGGCCGGATATGCAAATGATGCACTCGCATGTTGCGTCCCTAAGATCGAATCGGTAGCTGGCCGACCAAGGGGAGGAAGCGGCCGGAAGACAAAAAAATACGCCCCCTTCTCGTACGCATTACACGTCATCTCCGGGCATATAAGGATTAATCGAGACCATCAGGAACCATTGAAACTGGTCGTAGAGCTTAAGGTTGACCATACCCTCTCTTAAGCTCTACGATAAGGTCAGTGTACAAACCACCCATGTCACGTGTGCCATGATACTACTTTGTTAATTATGCACTCCCATAAAACGCTGTTCACATAATGAGGCACGCCTGCGTTCGGATCTCCACTCCCCCGTTTTCAAGCACCTTCCCCTGTTACCACCCGCAAACTCCTCAATCTGTCACTCAAACTACCGACCTGGCTGTGTTCAAGGAGAGAGAAATTTCTGATCGTAGCGTTTAGTTTGCGCACGTGCATTGCGAACTTTACGCATGCGCATGCCGTGTTCCCTCCCGACAAGGTAAATTCTTGAAGAAAGACTGTAGACACATTAAGAAATAGAGATGAACGACAAAGCACAAATATTGTTCGCGATTAAATTTAACAAGTAAACAAATAGATTTAAATCATGGTGTTCAATTTTTTCTTTTTTTGAAGTACAATATGGTGGGGCAGAGCCAGCAACTTCCTCTGAGGATCCCATCCTAAAGGAGGAGGGATGCTCCGTACAAACAGAAAACAGTGTCACAAATGAAAAAAAAGGGCTCAGAGCCATATCAAGGTAAATACACGAAAATAAAACAAAATGACATTACACAGGTCAAAGTGCCAATAGGGCTAATATCAAACTTCATTGTCACCACAAAAATTATTTTTTTTTAATTAAATATCTTCCCCACTCTCACTCTTTTATGAAAGCATATCCTTTTCCAAAGTATATATCATATGTAACCAGATGTAAAGTAACATAACAGGAACAGATGGGAATTTAGGGGTTGAGACAAAACTAATATGTACTGTCATATGTGTACTTGTAGTGACTCATCCATAGGGATTTTTAAACACCCTTGTTAAAATTAGAAGGTAATATCTATTTTTTTTTTATTACGTGTGTCTCTACTGCTGGGGGTGGGGAAGGCTACTACTGGGAACACTACAAGGGGAGGACTACTACTGGGGGCACTACAAGGGGGGACTACTACTGGGGCACTACAAGGGGGGACTACTAATGGGGGCTCTCCAAGGGGGGATTACTACTGGGGGTACTACAAGGGGGGGACAACTACTAGGGGCACTACAAGGGGGGCTACTACTGGGGGCACTGCATAGGGGGGGGACCTCCACTTGGAGGACTATGACAAGGGGGGACTACTACTAGGGGCACTACAAGAGGGGGGACTACTACTAGGGGCACTACAAGGGGGAGGACCAATACTGGGGGCACTATATAAAGGGCAAGACTTTGGGTACTGCATAGGGGGGAACTACATCTGGGGCCACTGTTTAAAGGGCACTGCGTAAAGGGTATCACTATTGGGGGGCACTGCATGGGGGGACTACTACTGGGGGCACTATATAAGGGGCTTACTACTGGGGACACATGGGGCACTGCACAGGGGGACCACTACCGGGGACACTGTAAAAGGGGCACTGCATAGGGGGGCACCAAAAAATATACTCGCTTACCAAAAAATTTGGGCTAGGGCCGGCCCTGGTCACAACCATGTGACTCGGGCAACAGGGGGAGGAGCAAGGTTCAGAACAGGGGGCCAAAAGTGTCCCCTTGTGGGCTCGCTTCACTCACCTTGCTTCGCTCGACACGCTTCAGGCACGGTGGCTCACTTCGCCTGCCACCGGTTTATATTCCCCCTCTGTGCCCACGTGGATAGCAACATTGGTAGCTGACCGGCCCTGCTGCAGTGGTAACATAGTTGTGACCTCAGAGTTTCTTATTTCAACTTGGATCTAGCAACAACTATCTATAAGTGTATAAAGTAACAACCATCTTGAAGTGCGTATAAAGCAACAACCATCTTGAAATGCATATAACTCTGCATATCGATATATAGGGACAGGCCTGGTGACAACCTGCATGTACCTACTGGGAGGGGATAGGGAGCCTCAAAAACATGAGTATACTGGGCCCCAAGATTTCTGTTGCCAGCCCTGTATAGGGCCATAAGGAGAGGTGGGACTAGCCATATCTGCCGTCGGCTGCAGCTCATGCCCTCCTCTAGCTCACGGTTTCCACACTGTGTGTTTGTGCATGTGGGGGGCCTGCCTATTTTGCCAGTCCCGGGCACCACAATTTTTATGGCAGCCCTGCCCCCAGTAATAATGCCTGAGTAGTAGTGCCTACAGTAGTAGTGCTTGCAGTAGCAATGCCTCCATTGGTAATGCCCCCATTAGTAGTGACCCCAGTGGTAGTGCCCCCAGTAGTAGTGACCCCAATGGTAGTGCCCCCAGTAGTAGTGCACCTTACACAAAAAAATACAATAAAAAATACATACACAATACTTACCTTAAGCCCCGATCCTGCGTCTGCTGACGTCTGGTCCTACCGCTTCTCGGAACTATGGGAGAGACGTCATGACATCTCTCCCATAGTGCCTACTGCGGGAGATGGAAACCGGAGTGGAGTGCCTTATACCTCATTGCCTTACACCTCCCTCCTGACTGCCTCACACCTCAATCCCTGCTCACTGCAATTAGGGGCCTATTTATTCACCCACCCTGCCCTTTCCATAACTGTGTCTAATGCAGAATAAACTCTTAAATGTACCAGCAGTGGCTTTCGTCACATTGTGCTAGCACAGCTGGATAGCAGCACATACATAGTAGACTCAAAGGGATACGAAGATAGAAGTTAAGTGATGGCGGATTCATGTGCAATAAGGATTTACAGGGCTAGACCCCATATTTTAAATATGCCCCTTATAGTCCTGCTGAACGGGTCTGATGGACCCAGGAAAGCCCTGCCTCCAGGATATAGCAGGAAGAGCGTGGTATCCTGTCTCCCTCTCTCCAGTGCCTAACATCATCAGAGAGATAGTGTATACACACACATGTATATACAGTATGTATGTATGTATGTATGTATGTATGTATATATATATATATATATTTATATATATATGTTGCAAGTTTATGGAGGAAACTAGTTTCATTAAACAGGGGAAGAATGGTAGGTAGTATACACTGCGGGAAGTGGTTACTTGCATGACCAGTTTTATGGTGTATAGAATTACTTGCAAGTGTGGGTTAGCATACATCGGGAAGACAAAAAGGAGCATGAAACTACGCATTCAAGAACATCTTTGAAATATTAAAAATAAAGTAAAAAAACACAGTTTACCTAGGCATTTTTCAGATGTGCACAAATCAGAAACAAAAGGGCTCACCTTTACAATTCTAGAACATATAAATGAAGACCCAAGAGGAGGTAATAGACAGTTAACATTGGCCAAAAGAGAGACATATTGGATATTTACGTTAAACACACTTTCCCCTGGTGGTTTAAATGACGGAATCGAAATAGTTTATTTTCTTTAAGTGGCTAGTTAAAGGATTTATACATTCAGATGATCAATCTAGAAGTGTATTATAAATAATGCATTCATAGATTTTAATATTGGTGTATTTATGTAAGGATGCCATGATAAAAGGGTTGGAGAAACTAATATATGGAGGTTTATTAATTTAAAACTGGAAGAAATTTTTAGGAAGTCAAAAATAAGTTGTTGAATACAACCAAGTCTGGATAAATGGGAATTTAGCGTGAGTTATTTTAGATGATGGTTTATTAATATTGGAGAATAACATTATTGAAGTATGGTTAATTAGGCATATGAGTTTATGCATCAGTATACACCTACAGTAAGTATCAACCACATTAATTATATAATCACTATAGGATAGGTAAAATGTAGTAATATGAGTCACTTTCATATTTAATTTCAGTATAATAGATTTAATAGAAGTGTCACAATAATGACATTATTAGCACTAAATATTTTCTTAATCATATGGTATTAGAGCACCTAATTTAGAACAATAGTTACAATAGTTAGGGGCACAATAGTTAGAGAATTGTTATAATAAAAACAATAATAATAATACTAATAATAATAATAATAATAATAATAATAATAATAATAATAATAATAACAAACATAAGCACTTAATTCCTCTTAAAAATAGTCATTACACAATATAGTAATAGGCAGGGGTTAAAGCGAGCTGGAACGGGGCGGAACTGCGTTCCGTCAGTTCTAATTGGAGGAGGAACCAGTTCCGCCTCCATCCGCCCTCCTTGCCTGGCTTTAGAAACTGGCAGTTGCAGTCTGCAGCTGTCAGTCTGAATGAGCTCTGGGCCTGATTCAGAGCCGGACGCTATTTGCGCTCGCTCGTTCAGAAAACGGGGCCGGATACAGTGGCAAACGAAGGATTTCCAGAGGGGGGGTTTCCAAATGCTTAATTTTAGAGCGAGTGTGGCTTGTCAATGAAGAGGGCAGAATTAGTACTTAACCAGCTTTAAAACGCGTCATACCAAGTGTATTGTGTTTATGATTTCCAGCATATACAGGACCAGTGATCACAGTAAGCCATTAGATGCACCAGTAGGCCATCCTGCCTGAGCTGAACGTATTTATTTTAGATGTGGGCACCATTCCAGACTATTGGAGCAAGTCCGGGAGCTTGGAGGAGCAGCAAAAGAACCTAGCACTGCCCTGGACATACTGTATATGTACATATTGGGCTATATAGCAGTGCATCTCTAACAGTGCATGTTTTTCAGATCTTCTAGTTGGTGCACAGGTTATTTATTACTGGCTGATACATGTTAAAAGATCCACAGGTGGTGCTAATTATTTCATTTGTGATACTGAGAAGAACATGCAGCACTAGTAACAATCTATTATATTATTATTTCTATTGTGGTCATGGTGTGGGCTGGGGAGGGGGGTTTCCAGGAAGATGGAAACCCCCCCTGCGTTTGCCTATGGGATATTTAAATAGAGCGCTCGCTCTTTGCGGTCTGTTGACGCCTCTATGTCTGAGCGAGCGAACGAAATATGCGCTCGCTATTTTGTAAAGACGCCCCCTGGCCGTTCGCATCATACGTCATCTCCGCTATTTATTAGATTAATCGAGTACATCGAAAGGTGTCTGAACTGCTCGCAGTGCTTGTGGTTGGATTTTCCTACCGCAATCATGCGAACAGTTCAGGCTAAGAGACAACCAAGTGACGTGGCCGATGACGCTGCTTTGTTAATTATGCACTCCCATTAAACGCCCGTTTTGACCGTTTGGCACGCCTGCGTTCGGATCTCCACTCCCCGTTTTCAAGCACCTTCCCCTGTTACCACCCACAAACGCCTCATCCTGTCACTCAAATTAGCAGGCACTCGCTATTTTGCGAACACACGATTTCCGACCGCACTGACTGGTTGGCGCATGTGCATTACGACCGATAAGCATGCGCAGATGTGCGAACATCGCTCGGAGCGAACGAGCGTCCGCTTACGAGCGGCTCTGAATCAGGCCCTCTGTTTCTACTGGCTAAATATGCCCGCCTCCTTTGCCTGGCTGGCCTACCCCCTTTCCCGGCTGGCCCACCCTCATTGCTCAGCTGGTCATAGACACGGACCTGACGTGACAGTGACAAGTCACAAGTTGTAAGTACACCAGCAGCCGCAGCTGCGCGCCGCTCACTGCCTGATTAAGTACTACTGGTGAAAGAAATTAATGATGCTGTTGTTGTGTTTGTAATGTCAGGCTCGGCTTGTCCCAGCTGGTTCCCGATATGATTGCCCCCGCTCTGCTGTGTGCCACCCACCAGCGTTGCCCAGGCCCTATCAATAAATGTGGCAGGTGGTCGGAGCTACAATTGTATGATTACTCTAAATTACGAGTGATTTGTCCAGCCGCACGCGCCCTCCCTGCCTCCCCCAGTCGGTGACAGGTCTCCTCTGGCGGGAATGAGAAGTGTCTGTCTCTCCCTCTGCGTTGAGAAGCCACCCTGAGAGGACCCAGTCTACGTAAACTGTGGACACTGAGGCCAGCACTGACCACTGCTGTGCTGTCTGTGTGAGGGTGGTGAGCTCTGTTTTCTCAATGCCCCCCTCCCCCCTCCCCACTGTGTGTTCACCCTGCTCCCACTGCCCTTCCCCACTGTGTTCACCCTGCTCCCTTCCCACTGTGTTCACCCTGCTCCCTTCCCCCCTCCCCACTGTGTGTTTACCCCTGCTCCCACTGCACTCCCCCTCTCCACTGTGTTCACCCTGCTCACTCCTCCCCCTCCCCACTGTGTGTGTACACACTGCTCCCTCCTCCCCACTGTGTGTTCATCCTACTCCCACTGCCCCCCTTCCCCACTGTGTGTTCATCCTGCTCCCTTCCCCCCTGTGTGTTCACCCTGCCCTCTTTCCCCCCTCCCCACTGTGTGTTTACCTCTGCTCCCACTGTGCTCCCTCTCTCCACTGTGTTCACCCTGCTCCCTTCCCCCCATCCCCACCTGCACTACTGCTGTGGGCATTGTATAAATGGCACTACTACTGTGGGCATTGTATATAAGAGGCACTAATGTGGGCATTGTGTAAAAGGGGCACTACTGTGTGCCATAACATGAATAAGGGACACTACTATGGTGTAATATTAATCAGGGGCAGTATGTGCGGAGTATTGTGGATAAGCTTGTGCTACTATGTGGCGTAATTTGAATTGGGGATACTATTCTGTGACCACACCTTTTCTTTTTTGAGACCAGGCCCTTTCTATTGAGACCACACCCCTTTATTGAAAAAGTGCAGCAGTGAGTGAGTTTCACCACATCTCTAGGACCACTTTAAGCACTTCATCTAAAACAATAGTCATAATGGAGTATGTCATTTTTTAGTAAAATTAATATTAAAATATTTGTAGCTATATTATATAAAACTTCTGCCAATGGATTTCAAATTGATGTATTGTCATCGATATTATATTAGGGGTGTGCACCGGCCACTTTTCGTGTTTTGTTTTGTGTTTTGGTTTTGGATCTGGATCTTTCTTCGTGTTTTGGATCTGGATTGGTTTTGCCAAAACCACCCTTCCGTGTTTTGGGTTCTGGGTTTTGTGTTTTGGATCTGTATTTTTTTTAAAAAAAGCATAAAAACAGCTAAAATCACAGAATGTGTTGGTTTTTCTGCTCCTATGCTATTATTAACCTCAATAACCTTAATTTCCACTCATTTCCAGTCTATTCTGAACACCTCAAACCTCACAATAGTGTTTTTATGTCCAAAAGGTTGCACCGAGGTAGCTGGATGACTATGCTAAGCGACACGAGTGGGCGGCACAAACACGTGACCCATCTAGGAATGATACTGCAGTGGCAGACAGGATGGCAGTTTGAAAAACTAGGCCCCAAACTGTACATAATGCAAAGAAAAAAAAGAGTTGCAAGATGGAATTGTCCTTGGGCCCTCCCACCCACCCTTATGTTGTATAAACAGGACATGCACACTTTAACAAAGCAATCATTTCAGCGCCAGGGTCTGCCACACAACTGTGGCTGAAATGATTGGTTCGTTTGGGCCCCCACAAAACAAGCTGGCAATTAATCTGTCCCTGCACAAACTGGCTCTACGGAGGCAAGATGTCGTCCTCATCCTCCTCATCCACCGATTCCTCACCCTCTTCAGTGTTGTGTACATCCTCATCCTCACAGAGTATTAACTCGTCCCCGCTGGAATCCACCACCACAGGTCTCTCTGTACGTTCTGGAGGCTGGTCTCCCTGGAAGAGTTGATAATTCATTTTTATGAACATCATCTTCTCCACATTTTGTGGAAGCAACCTCTTAAGCCTTTCACTGACAAGGTTCCCGGCTGCACTAAACACTCTTTTGGAGTACACACTGGAGGGGGGGCAACTCAGGTAAAATAGAGTAAAATAGAGCCAGTTTGTACAGGGGCCTCCAAATTGCCTCTTTTTCCTGCCAGTACAGGACTGTCTGACATGCCTACTTGGATGCTGTCACCGATGTAATCCTCCACCATTCTGTCAATGGTGACAGTATCATATGTAGTGACAGTAGACATGTCAGAAATTGTTGCCAGGTCCTTCAGTCCGGACCAGATGTCCAAACTTGGTCCTGCCTGCCCTGCATCACCGCCAGCGGGTTGCTTAGGATACCTAAGTTTTTTCCTGGCAGCCCCAGTTGCGGGAGAAAATGAAGAAGGAGCTGTTGACGTGTCACGTTCTGCTTCAGCTGACAGTGTTTTCACCAGCAGGTCATTGCACCTCTGCAGGCTTGTGTCGGCTGGAAAGAGAGACACCACATAGGCTTTAAACCTAGGATCGAGCACGGTGGCCAAAATGTAGTGGTCCGATTTCAACAGATTGACCACCCTGGAATCCTGGCAAAGTGAATGAAGGGCTTCATCCACAAGTCCCACATGCCGAGCGGAATCGCTCCGTCTTAGCTCCTCCTTCACTTTCTTCAGCTGCTTCTGCAAAAGCCTGATGAGGGGAATGACCTGACTCAAGCTGGCAGTGTCTGAACTGACTTCACGTGTGGCAAGTTCGAAGGGCTGGAGAACCTTGCACAACACGGAAATCATTCTCCACTGCGCTTGAGTCAGGTGCATACCCCCTCCTTTGCCTATGTCATAGGTGGATGTATAGACTTGAATGGCCTTTTGCTGCTCCTCCATCCTCTGAAGCATATAGAGGGTTGAGTTCCATTGCGTCACAACCTCAGGTGATGGCGGGGCAGGTTCAAGAGTGTTTGCTGGCGCTCCAGTCTTCAGCACGCAGTCGCTGAATGGCGAAAGTGGGCTGAAATTTTTCGGGCCACCCAAAGCGTCTCCTGCACGCCCCTGTCGCTTTTCAGAAAATTCTGCACCACCAAGTTTATTGTGTGAGCAAAACTTGGGACGTGCTGGAATTTGCCCAGATGTAATGCCCGCACAATATTGGTGGCATTGTCAGATATCACAAATCCCCAGGAGAGTCTAAGTGGGGTAAGCCACTGGGCGATGATTTCCCTCAGTTTCTCTAAGAGGTTGTCGGCTGTGTGCCTCTTACTGAAACCGGTGATACACAGCGTAGCCTGCCTTGGAACGAGCTGGCGTTTCTGAGATGCTGCTACTGGTGACGCTGCTGTTGTTGCTCTGTAAAGTGATACATCTACCCAGTGGGCTGTCACAGTCATATAGTCCTTAGTCTGCCCTGTTCCACTTGTCCACATGTCCGTGGTTAAGTGGACATTGGGTACAACGGCATTTTTCAGGACACTGAGGACACTTTTTCTGACGTTTCTGTACAGTCTCGGTATCGCCTGCCTAGTGAAGTGGAATCTAGACGGGATTTGGAACTGGGGACACACTACCTCCATCAATTGTCTAAATCCCACTGCACTAATGGCGGATACCGGACGCACGTCTAACACCAACATAGCAGTCAAGGCCTCAGTTATATGTTTTGCGTCAGGATGACTGCTGTCGTACTTCATCCTCCTCGCTAAGGACTGTTGGAGGGTCAATTGTTTAGTAAAAGTAGTGGTGTTCCTACTTCCTCTCTGGGATGATGAATGACTCCCAGCAGCAGCAACAGCGGCAGCAGGAGGTGTAGCAATGCAGGATCCTCCTGAGGAATCCCGGATAGGAGAGTCAGTCATGCCAGTGACATGGCCTGCAGGACTACTTCCGATCCTGACTAAGGAGCAAATTGACGAGGAGGGAGTTGACGGTGTGGTTTGCAGGTGCTTGGATACAACAGGACAATGGGATTTAGGTGTCCCTGGACTGCTTACGGTCTTAGCCAAAGTTTCTGAACTTGACAGTAACTTTTTATGAACGCGCTGCAGGTGCTGTATAAGGGAGGATGTTCCTAGGTGGTTAACGTCCCTACCCCTACTTATTCCACCTTTACATATGGTACATATGGCAAGACAGTTGTTGTCCGGATTTGGATAGAAATATTGCCAGACCAAAGAGGTGGAATGTTTGGTCTTCTGCCCAGGCATGACCATGATGGGCTTTTTCAACCCACAGACAACAACTGTCTCCCCCGGAGCCTCATTTAAACAAACCACATCACCATCAGAATCCTCCTTGCCAACTTCCTCCTCAGCGCCAGCTACACCAGTATCCTCATCCTGTTGTACTTCAACAGTGACATCTTCAAATTGCATATCAGCAAGTGGACTGTGGGTGCTCCTTTCAGCACTTGCAGGGGGCGTGCAAATGGTGGAAAGAGCCACCTCTTCCCGTCCAGTGCTGGGAAGGTCAGGCATCGCAACCACCACCACACTTGGACTCTCCTTGGGGATTTGTGATATCCTCTTAGAACGTACAGTTCTTTGCTGTGCTTTTCCCAGGTTAACTCTTTTCATTTTTGTAGTGGGAGGAGGAGGGCTTCCATCGTCATGTGAAGCTAAACCACTAGTCATAGGCCAGGACCTTAGCCGTTCCTTGCCACTCTGTTTTGTAATTGGCATATTGGCAAGTTTACGTTTCTCCTCAGACGATTTAAATTTTTTTTTTGGGTCATTTTAATGAACTTTGGCTTTTTGGACTTTACATGCCCTCTCCTTGGGGATTTGTGATATCTTCTTAGAACGCACAGTTCTTCGCTGTGCTTTTGCCAGCTTAACTCTTTTGATTTTTTTAGTGGGAGCAGGGCTTCCATCGTCATGTGAAGCTGAACCACTAGTCATGAACATAGGGAAAGACCTTAGCCATTCCTTGCCACTCCGTGTCGTAAATGGCATATTGGCAAGTTTACGTTTTTCTTCAGATGATTTAAATGTTTTTTTCAAGGTCATTTTCCTGAACTTTGAAATTTGGGATTGTATGTGCCCTCTACTATGACATTGGGCATCGGCCTTGGCAGATGATGTTGATGGCATGTTATTGTCTATGTCATGACTAGTGGCAGCAGCTTCAGCACTAGGAGGAAGTGGTTCTTGATCTTTCCCTATTTTATTTTTATCGGAGAAAGTTTGGTCCTCCATTTATGTTATATTGATATATACGTGTGGCTAAGGCGCACACAAACACAGAAATGAGCCAGCCGGCCCTTTACTTATGGGACACAGGCGCACGCTTGGCGCTGCTCCTTCGTTGATGCACATGCAGCCACAGTGCACACAATTCACAAACACAGAAAAAAAAAAATTATTTTTGTTTGGAGTGCCCTTTGGGGGTTACAGCACCCTTTAGCGGTCAATCCAGCCAGCCCTTTATTTATGGGAAACAGGCGCACGCTTGGCACTACTTTGTTGATGCACGTGCGGCTACTGCGCACACAATTCACAAACACAGAAAATAATTTTTTTTTTGGTTTGGACTGGAGTGTACTTTGGGGGTTACAGCACCCTTTAACGGTCAAGCCAGCCGGCCCTTTACTTATGACACAGGCGCACGCTTGGCACTACTTTGTTGATGCACGTGCGGCTACTGCGCACACAATTCACAAACACAGAAAATATTTAATTTTTTTTTGCACTTGGGGGTAGCACCCCTGATGGACAGAGCACCCCCTGGACAACACTACAGCACCCCATTAGGACTGGGACTCTGCACAGGACTTTGGAGTGGACACAGCCCCTATGGACAACTGACTGCACAACACAGTCCAGCCAGCCCCTATGGACTTTGGAGGAGTGGACACAGCCCCTATGGACAACAGCAGCACAGCACAACACAGCCAGCCCATATGGACTTTGGAGGAGTGGACACAGCCCCTATAGACAACAGCAGCACAGCACAACACAGCCAGCCCCTATGGACTTTGGAGGAGTGGACACAGCCGTTATGGACAACTGCAGCACAGCACAGCACAACACTACACTGCACTACACTACACTACACAGCCCAGCCAGACCTAACTCCCACCCTCCCTCTTCACTGTCCACAGCCGAGTGAGAAAATGGCGCCGACGTGGGTACCTTATATAGGATCCAAAACCCGTATAGGATCCAAAACCCGCGAGACCCGGAAGGCGGGATGATGACGTTTTGCCTCGATTCCAGATCCGAGTCTGGCGGAAAAAGTCAAGCCTGACTCGGATCGGGGGGGCTCGGGGGTTTCGGATTTCAGAAATCCGAACCCGCTCACCCCTATATTATATAATTACATATTACTCCTATCACCAAGTTATTGGAACTTAATAGGTACAGTAGTATTATGATAGCATGATATCACAGTAAGGCTACACGAAGTGAAGTCCGTTCATTAATACATTTTAGGGACAAAATCCAAGATGGCGCTTGTTTCCATGGAGTTAGTACACAAAAGACAGCACCAGTAACTACGAAGTGAAGCAAGCCCATTTATAAATATCCAAGATGGCACCTGTTTCTATGGTGAGGGGAAGCACATTGAGGACCTCATTCAGAGTCGGTCGTAGCGGCCGCACGGTCGTAAGGGAAAAGTGGCCGGATATGCAAATGATGCACTCGCAAGTTGCGTCGTTAAGATCAGATTGTTAGCTGGCCGACCAAAAGGAGGATGCGGCCGTAAGACAAAAAATACGCCCCCTTCTCGTACGCATTACACGTTATTTCCGGGCATATAAGGATTAATCGAGACAATCGGGAACCATCAGAACTGGTCATAGAGCTTAAGGTTGACCATACCCTCTCTTAAGCACTACGATCAGGTCAGTGTACAAACCATCCATGTCACGTGTGCCATGACACTACTTTGTTAATTATGCACTCCCATAAAACGCCGTTCGCATAATTAGTCACGCCTGCGTTCAGATCTCCACTCCCCCGTTTTCAAGCACCTTCCCCTGTTACAACCCACAAACGCCTCAATCTGTCACTCAAACTACCAACCTGGCTGTGTTCAAGGAGAGAGAAATTTCTGATCGTAGCAGCTAGTTTGCGCACGCGCATTGCGAACTTTACGCATGCGCAGTTTAGCAAACATCGTGGCGTACGACTGCTACAATGGACTCTGAATGAGGTCCTGAGTGTGAGTGATTGGTGATGGCACTTGACATCGCTGCTATGGGACACGTTTGTGTGTGCCCAGTGTGCTAGGTGGGAAACGCTCCGATATGTAGCAAGGATAGCGGGGATCAGCGGCTGGATATAAGCCAGCACATAGGGACTGCACTACTAAGCCGCGACAACACGTGACGAGTGACATCACCGTAGGTTTCAGCTCGGTTCTAATAAATGCTTGTATTTGTTACCAAGGTGACAGTAACGTAAACCGGATATATGATCCGAGTATAATCACATGGGCATCTTTGACCCAATCAAGAGTGAACTACAAATTCGTGATGGATGCTAGGACGGTTTTAATAATTAATATATTTCCGTTAAATACAATGAAATACATTTCCTAAAATCAAGCGTTTTGCTAGCAGAGCTAGCCATACATAAGGTTACGTTAAATTAAAAACAATGGGAATTATTCACATTCATACTGAACCACCTATAAAATTTGGGAGGAAGTGATGTCACAGTTTTGAGAGGATAAAAGGCAGGATAAAGTGAGTACGTTTTAGTGTAGCAGTCGGACTGAGAGGTACAAGTTCATAACCAGTAAGTAGGGAAGTGAGTTCCAAAAGGAATTTTCCAGTTATTTTTTGCAATGGGATTGTTTAACATGTGGGTTTTGTAACAGATGTTATGTATGGTTCTTTTCATCTTGCCGTTTATATAGAGAGCTATTCTTGATTATAAATGGAGACATAATAACATTATGTGATCAAGTTGTATATAAAATGTAAGGTAAATCAATTATGGAGGTTTTAAATGTTAAAAATATGATATATATTGCAAATATACACACGATCATAGTGTAAGTTGTAAAGATATTCTGTATTTAAGGATAATAAGTTTAATTATGAAAAATAAGGTAACTAACATATTGTTGAATTAATGAGTCAAATAGAGCCAAGTGATTGATTTAGTAGTTTATTGTTATTGAGCCTCGAGTATGCGGCTCGTTATTGAAATATGTGTTTTTAAATACCAAATAGGTTTTTACACTTTTTGATCATTGAATCGACTAATATAAGGTCAGACATTAACTACGAATATCGATCGCTATGTACACGTAAGTAAAGAAGTATGTAATTCAGATCTATAACTTTGAAATGTTGCTTTTGTGTCTATTAAGCATGGTGGTGAGCCATGATTAAGTGACTAGTTATTGAAATATGTATTTTTAATATCAAATAGATTTTACATTACCTGATTTAGAGAATCGTCTAGATTACGGTCAGATATTAATTACACTTGATATTAACTACACAAAATTGGTGTACACACCAATTTTGAGGTATGTCACTAAGAAAAAGATGTATAACATTGGAATATTGTCTAATCATCTATTGAGCTTGGTTTATTACCAGAGACACCCAGTATATATACATTGTATATATTTTTTAGATTTACCCCTGAAGAAGTCTCGGAATGAGACGAAACGTGTAGGGTTTATGTGAAAGGTGGATACTACACTTGAGCATTGCCTTGATTGGAAGGTGTAGAGAATTTAATATTTCTCCAGAGTGGAAGTTTACATATTACCAAAACTGTGTAAGATAATTGTCCATCTGATATATTGTCATATTTTAATAAAGGTATATTTTAATTTTCAATTTCTATTAATATTGGCCTTGGGCCTATTTCTCAGGTGTTTTTTGGTATGAGGGTATCTTTTTTAGAGCCTCTAGGTGGATTTAGAACAAGCTCAATTTTATGGACTAATTGATCAATATTGAAAACAAGCAGGAACAACGGCAATATTGCCTCTTCAAAAGAAAAGAATCGGAACCTATAAGCCTCTGGGGGACTTTATTGCATTACAAAACTTGTTTAATTTTTAGATCAGTCCTGCTAATAGAGGACTTACTGAAGGGTGCTGCTGTGTCTAATTATAATAGCACAGGCTAGGATTTCTCTGTGATATATATATATATATATATATATGTGTGTGTGTGTGTAAAACAAGGAAAAACATCATCATCCCACTGTCTTGATTCTCGCAGATTTTGGATATATAAAGCCCTCCCCGCGGTGATCGGTGCCATTTGCTGAGTCCCAGGCTGTCAGGCTGTGCTTCGTCCAAGGGGGGCTGTGTTGTCCAATACAGGGGTGTGCTGGGATGAACTGTGTTGTCCAATACAGAGGTGTGCAGGGGTGTGCTGTGCTGGGCTGTGTTTTCCAATACAGGGGTGTGCTGTGCTGTCCAATACAGCGGTGTGCTGGGCTGGACTGTGTTGTCCAATACTGGGGTGTGCAGGGCTGGACTGTGTTGTCCAATACAGGGATGTGCTGTGCTGGGCTGTGTTGTCCAATACAGGGGTGTGCTGTGCTGGTCTGTGTTGTCCAATAAAGGGGTGTGCTGGGCTGGAATGTGTTGTCCAATACAGGGGTGTGCTTGGCTGTGTTGTCCAATACAGGGGTGTGCTTAGCTGGACTGTGTTGTCTAATCCAGGCAGGGTGTCCTGTGTACTCTCCAGTAGGCTTTGTTAATTATCATTATCATTTGCTAATCCAGGGGTGTGCTGTGCTGTCCATCAAGGGGTGTGCTGTCCAGGGTTGTGCTGTCCATCTAGTGGGCTGTCCATCCAGTGTACTGTTTGTCCAGAAAACAAAATGACTAAAACTTTAAAAATATATATTTATAGCAGAGGTCGAAGTGGAAATTTTGACGTGGGGGCATGGGGACACAGTGTGTTGAAGGCGCGCATCAAAAAAGGGTGTGGCCATACATCACAGGGGCGTGGCCACTCAAAACACACACATTGGCATCCATAGAGAAAAGCTAAGCACATTGGCCGTGGCAGAAAATATAAAGATCACATAACTTTGCAATAAAAAAAATACACACACATTGGCACCCATAGGGAATAAACAAACTCATATGCACCAGCAAAAAGTATATAAATCACATAAGCCACAGATGTCGACATTCTGGCTGCCCCTTCCGAGATGGGGCGACCAGATCAGCAAAACTGGGGGCGTGGGCGGAGTGGGGTGTGTGGCCATGCGATCACATAATTTTGGAACCGCCCCCCCTACACAATGCCGAGATTTCCAACAGGGGGCAGGGCTAAAATGACACGATTTGGCGTGAATTGCGTCACCGGCCCCCCTGCTGCGGGGGATTCTCATACAATCGCGGGGGGGGGGGCAGGAGGGGTCAGCGGCTGCCGGCCAAATCGGGAGGGTAGACAAGTATGACATAAGCTTTGCATGAAAATAAAGAACACACACACATTTGCACCCGTAGGGAAAAAAACAAACACATAGGCCTCCACAGAAAATATATAAATCACTTGTGTGTGTGCAAGCTTTGCATGGGAAAAAAAACCACATTGGCAGCCATAGGAAAAACCAAACTACATAGGCCCCCGCCGCGGAAAGTAAATACAGTAAATCACATAAGCTTTGCATTGAAAAAAAACACACACTGGGGGCAATTCAATTAAACATGGTGTGAATAGAACCGGGAAAGAGTTCCTGGAGCTATTTAATTGTTTCCTCCGTGCCTGGCAGGTGTTTAGGAGTGGTAACTAGAATTTTCCAACTAAAGTGCCCGTTGCGATACTGTTAGCACCTCGCTAAACTGATAAACAGCATCATGGACGGCACTTTAGTTGATTTCTGCTTCCACCAATAAATTCTTTATTTTGGACTAACAGTGTGGTCAATTGAATGGCTCCGGGACTTCCTTCCCTGCGGTATTCAACATCGCGCTAAAATTAATTGCCCCCAAATAGCACCGATAGGAAAATAAAGAAATTCATAGGCTACAGGGAAAAAACACACACATTGGCATCGATAGGAAAATTTTGTGGGAAGGCTCACGGAGTGGGGATGCACACAGGGGTAATAAAGCACACAGGGACAATGAGGTACACAGGGGCAGGACCGGCTCTAGGGGTGTTCAACCAGTGTGGTCGAACAGGGGCGCCACCCATAGAGGACGCCCCCTACCCAACATCCTGATTTCAGTGGGACAGTAGTGTCCGCTGTTCCACCCATGGGCCGAAGTGGCCCGCGGGTGGTGAAATCGGGAGGTTGTGGACCCCCACCGCTGCAGCTGTGCGGCGGTGCCGGACCCCGGAGTCTGAATGGATGCTGCGCGCATGCCCGCCGCATACATTCAGTGACGGGAGAGGGCTGGGGGAAGCCCAGATAGTGAGGCTCCCCACAGCCTGATGTTATTTGGAGGCATGCCATGTGGGCATGCCCCAAATAACATCACATAGGGGGCGTGGCCTATGGTAAATGCGGGGGTGCACTTTGTAGAGCTGGCACAGGGTGCTCCGAACCCTGGAGCCAGCCCTGCACAGGGGAGGTGGGGTACACACTACAAAGGAGAAATATCTGAATGCAAGTATTACTCACCGACTGCTGCTGTAACAGAGCTGAGGAGGAGACTGTCTGACTCCAACAAGGTGAAGTGGAGAGGGATCCTTAAAGAGGAGTGTGGAGGGAAGCAGGGATATCAGAGCACCAACAGCTGTACTACAGAAGGGGGAAGCCCAAGCCCCCAGTAGAAAAGAACCAAGCCTCATGGCTCACTCAGCAGCACAGCGCACTGTCACTCTCACCGCGGAGGCAGGTATGAGTGGCTGTGAATGCTGTCACTGTAACCAGTGTGTGGGACAGGCATATACAGACGGCCTGGAGGCACAATACTGGACTGCAGTGAGTAATAGATGCTGCAGACTTTCAAGCGGGGAACAGGCTCCCGGCACACGCGGGTCGGCGGGCATGCGGCGGTCGGTCACACAGTGTGGGCAGGTGGCGGTCGGTCACACGGCGTGGGCCGGCGGCGGGTCGGTCACATGTGGGCAAGTGAGCGGGGTTGTGGCGGTACAAGCCATAATATTGGACTCTGCAGCTTGATGCTGCAGAGACCTTGTGGCAGGGAACGTTTCCTGGCACCCGCAGGCAGCGGGTGGGTGGGAGTTCGGACTGAGACACAAGCTACAATTCTGGAGTCACACCAGAGACCTTCCGGCGGGGGACGGTTCAGGGCACATGCACGCGGGTGGATGGGAAGGCAGATGGGAGGGAATGGGCGGCACACTGACAGACTGTGACAGTCCAGCCTTTTTACTGAGCCAGCCGCATAGACACACACTGCGGGTGGCTTTAGGGACTGTTCGAGCCCTCTTTCCTATCAATTATAAAAAAATTTAAAAAAAGTTCAGTGCTTAAAGTGCCGCTATGTCATACCGTTGCATACCGACACACTTCGAGCACTGATTTATAGTTAAAAAATGTTACATATTTTTTTTGTGCTGTACCCCACACTGTGACTGTATGCTGTACACCCTCAGTGTATCCAAAACACTGTGACACTGCTGCCCATATTGTGAGTGATGCTGTAGGTTCATCATACTGCAGTGTATAATAGAGTATTGTGAGTGACGCTGTCAGTCAGTAATACCGCAGTGTAATATTATTCGTACAAGTATTGTGACACTGTTGGTCAGCAATACCGCAGTGTTATAAATTCATAAAATATATTGTGACACTGTAAGGGATAGCGCAGTGTATTCATAAAAATTATAGTGACACTGTAAGTGGAAACGCAGTGTAATATTCAACATGTATTATGACACTGTAAGTGGTAATGCAGTGTATTCATTAAAAATATTGTGCCACTGTAAGTGGAAACACAGTGTTTTATTCATAAAAAATATTGTGACACTGTAAGAGATAATGCAGTGTATTCATAAATATTATTGTGACACTGTAAGGGATAGCACAGTGTATTATTCATACAAAATATTGTGACACTGTAAGTGGAACCATAGTGTATAATGCATAAAAAATATTGTGACGCTGTAAGGGATAGCGCAGTGTATTATTCACACAAAATATTGTGACACTGTTAATGGAACCATAGTGTATAATTCATAAAAAATATTGTGACGCTGTAAGTGGAAGCCCAGTGATTTCATAAAAAATATTGTGACACTGTAAGTGGTAGTGCAGTGTATTATTCCTAAAAAATATTGACACTGTAAGTGGTAGCGCATTGTATTATTCATAACAAATATTGTGACACTGTAGGTCATTGATGCCGCAGTGTAATATTTAAAATTGGTACAAATTGACTTGTGTGCTGTACCCCAATTAATTCATGTTTGTTGATATGGAGAATGATCAGTTGAGAGTAGAGCAGGAACCACATACCAGTGCATCCGGAAAGTATTCACAACGCTTCACTTTGTCCACATTTTGTTATGTTACAGCCTTATTCCAAAATGGAATTAATTCATTTTTGTCCTCAAAATTCTACACACAATACCCCATAATGGCGATGTGTAAAAAGTTTTTTTGAGATTTTTGCAAATTTAATTAAAGAAAAAAAAAAAAAAGGCACTAAGAAATCACATGTACATAGGTATTCACTGCCTTTTCCATGAAGCTCAAAATTGAGCTCAGGTGCATCCTGTTTCCACTGATCATCCTTGAGATGTTCCTACAGCTTAATTAGAGTCTACCTGTGGTAAATTCAGTTGATTGGACATGATTTTGAAAGACATACACCTGTCTATATAAGGTCCAAACTTGACCTTATCACTTGACCTTTGGACAGGTGTCTATATACACCTGTCCAAACTTGACAGTGCATGTCAGAGTACAAACCAAGCATGAAGTCCAAGGAATTGTCTGTAGACCTCCGAGACAGGATTTTCTCAAGGCACAAATCTGGGGAAGGGCACAGAAAAATATGTGCTGCTTTGAAGATCCCAATGAGCACAGTGGCCTTCATCATCCATAAACGGAAGAAGTTCGGAACCACCAGGACTCTTCCTAGAGTTGGCCGGCCATCTAAACTGAGCGATCAGGGGGAGAAGGGCCCTAGTCAAGGAGGTGACCAAGAACCCGATGGTCACGCTGTCAGAGGTACAGCATTCCTCTGTGGAGAGAGGAGAACCTTCCAGAAGGACAATCTGCAGCAATCCACCAATCAGGTCTGTATATTAGAGTGGCCAGATGGAAGCCACTCTTTAGTAAAAAGCACATGGCAGCCCACCTGGAGTTTGCCAAAATGCACCTGAAGGACTTACTGCTCTGATGAGACAAAGATTGAACTCTTTGGTGTGAATGCCAGGTGTTATGTATGGAGCAAACCAGGCACCGCTCATCACCAGGCCAATACCATCCCTACAGTGGAGCATGGTGATGGCAGCATCATGCTGTGGGGATGTTTTTCAGTGGCAGGACCTGGGAGACAAGTCAGGCTATAGGGAAAGACGAATGCAGCAATGTAAAGAGACATCCTTGATGAAAACCTGCTCCAGAGTGCTCTTGACCTCAGACTGGGGCAACGGTCCATCTTTCAACAGCACAATGACCCTAAGCACATATCAAAGGAGTGGCTTCAGGACAACTCTGTGAATGTCCTTGAATGGCCCAGCCAGAGGTGCTTGAGCTTGAGAGGTGCTGCAAAGATGAATGGGTGAAACTGCCCAAAGATAGGTGTGCCAAGCTTGTGCCATCATATTCAAAAATAGTTGAGGCTGTAATTTCTGCCAAAGTTGCATCAACAAAGTATTGAGCAAAGATTGTGAATACTTACAGTATGTATGTGGGATTTCTTAAGTTTTTTAAAAAACATTAAATTAGCAAAAGTCGCAAAAAAACTTTTTACACATTGTCGTAATGGGGTATTGTGTATAGAATTTTGAGGACAAAAATGAATTAATTCCATTTTGGAATAAGGCTGTAACATAACAAAATGTGGAAAAAGTGAAGCGTTGTGAATACTTTCTGGATGCACTGTACTGTTGCTGGGGCTGCTGCCAGTGCCACCAGTCATGATGATACCAGTATGTTTACGTCATTTACTGATGCAGATGCCCAAGGGCATACAGAGCTTAAGTCAGGGCATCTAAAATCAAAGAAGCACTCTTTTACATTGGTAAGGAAAGAAACATCAAAGGGAAAGTTATATGCAGAAAGACATAAAACTGGCAATATGCCTTTCACCACACGAAGTGGCAAGGAAGGCTAAGGCCTTGGCCCTTATTTATTACTGGTGGTTCTGCCTCTTATGATGATGTAAGCCCTTCTTCCTATAGACGTTTCAAAAAAATGAAAATTGTTAAAGTGTATCGACGGGTGCCATGTGTGAGCCTGACCTTTCCAAATCTGTACTTAAAAGGAGCCTCCTTTCACAACTTGTGCGGCCTCCGCAAATATGGGGATGAGCAGCATATGTGGACAAGTGGAAAAGGGCAAACACAAGATTACATGACTGTAATAGCCCACTGAGTGGGTGTATTGCCTTCAGCGCCACCAATAGTAGCAGCAGCATCTAAGAAACAGCAGCTCATTCAAAGGTAGGCTACTCTGTGTATCACCTGTTTCATTAAGAGGCATACTGCTGAAAAACTCAGGGAAGTCATTGTAAAATGGCTTACCCCGCTTAAACTCTCCTCGGGATTTGTGATTTCTGACAACGCCACCAATATTGTGAGAGTATTACAGCAGGGTGAATTCCAACACATCCCATGTTTTGCTTACACAATCAACTTGGTGGTGCAAATTTTTATTAAAAATGACAGCGCTGTGAAGTAGATGCTCTCTGTGGCCTGCAAAATTTCTGGATATTTTTGCCATTCAGCAGGTGCATGTAGAAGATTGCAGCACCTGCAAGAAATGTTGAATTTGCCTTGTCACCAGCTGAAGCAAGAGGCAGTTACAAGGTGGAACTCCACCTTTTATATGCTTCAGCGGATGGAGGAACAGCAAAGCGCCATCCAAAACTACACAACAAACTGTGACATAGGATGAGGAGGGGGAATGTACCTTACTCAAGCTCAGTAGAAAATACTTTCTGTGTTGTGCAAAGTGCTGAAACCCTTCGAAGTAGTCACCTGTGAAGTTAGTTCAGATACTGCCAGCTTGAGTCAGGTAATTCCCCCAAGTAGACTGTTGGAAAAGCAGCTTGAGAAACTGAAGGAGTAGCTGAATCAAAGTGATTCCACTAAGTATGTCGGACTTGTAGATCAAGTCCTTTATTCACTTTGCCAGGATCCAAGGGTTACCAGGATCTTACAATCGGAACAATACATTTTGGCGTCCTTGCTGGATCCTAGGTTTAAGTCATATGTCATGTCTTTCTTCACAGAGGACACAGATCTGAAGAGATGCAAAGACCTGTTGGTAAGGAAATTGTCAGTTCAAGCGGCACATGATGCAGTAATGGCTCCTCCTTCAGTTTCTCCAGCAAGTGCGGCTGCCAGGAAAAAACTAAACTTTCCCACAAAAAAAGACCCACTGGTGATTCAAATGAGTCAACACAACCAAGTTTTGACATCTTGTGAGGTCTAAAATAATTGCCTACAATTAATGAGACCTCTACCGTGACTCCATCTGATATGGTCACCATTCAAAGAATGGTTGTGGACTATTTAAATGATAGCATCCAAATAGGCATGTCAGACAGTCCGTTTCACTACTGGCAGGAAAAAAAGGCCCTTTCACGAACTGGCTTTGCTTTACTTGAGCTGCCCACCCTCCAGTTTGTACTCAGAAAGAGTTTTCAGCATAGCTGGGAACCTTATCAGCGATCAGCGTAGGAGACTACTTCCTCAAAATGTGGAAAAGATGATGTTCATCAAAATGAACTACAAATTTCACGAGGAATACCTTTACCACCAATTACATCCAAAAATTACAGAGGTACCTGAGGCTGTAATAGTGGATTCCAGCAGGGACAAATTAATATTGTGTGAAAATGATGTACACACTGATGAGGGTGAGGAATCGGATGATGATGGTGCTAACATCTTGGCTATGTAAAGCCCGTTTGTGCATGGAGAGATCATTGCCAGCAATGTCAACTGCTCGTTGGGAGCTTGTTTTTTTGGGGCCCAAACAAACGATTCACTTCAGCCACAATTGGCAGTCCCTGTCGCTGAAGTGATTGGTTTGTTAAACTTTGCATGTTCTGTTTACAATATACAACATAAGGGTGGGTGGAAGGGCCCAAAGTCAATTCCATCTTGCACCTCTTTTTTTTGCATTATGTGCTGTTTGGGGCATTGCTGCCTGCCATTTTTAATATTATAGCTTATTAAACTGCCATCTTGTCTTCCACTGAAGTACCACTCTGTGCCATGTTGGAAGCTAAACTGCTACATGTTAGTGCTGCCCACTGCTGTTGCTTAGCCTAATCAGATAGCTAGCTTGATGCAACCTTTTGGCCTAATCTGGATGAAATCAATATTGTGAGCTATATATATTTATATGTAAATTTCAGAATTTAATCTGACGAAAGATTAAATTCTGAAATGTTGATCTAAAGCTGTTGTGATGAACAGTTCCTTTTGCCATTTGATACAAGTCCATCGAGTGCCGCTGATATGCATTGTTACATTCCCTTCTCTCTGAGGGCACCATGGCATATTATACTTTCAAACAAAGCAAGAGTGCCAGAAAAAAAATATATATATATATAGTACAGCACAGGACTGGCACTCATAAATAAACAGGTTCAACTTTATCGGGTGCCTCCACAGCTCAGCATAGATACAGGTTGTCAAGGTGCGGCACTCACGGTTTGGAATAACTTGATGCAGGCGGTAAAGATATTATCGTTTCAGTTTTTGTATGTTCTGAGACAGTTATAAACTGAAACGTTAATATCTTTACCGTCTGCATCAAGTTATTCCAAACTGTGAGTGGAGTGCCGCACCTTGACATCCTGTATATATATATATATATATATATATATCCAAATAAATGAGGAGACACTCCGAGTCTTGCGTGAAAAACGTGTATTAGGAACAGTCAACGTTTCGGGGACAGTCACCCCTTCGTCAGGACACATGCTTGTGACACACACATCGTGCATTAAATAGCATACATTAACATACATTAACAAATCAGGACTCACCCGTCCTCCCGCGGGTCACCTGCGTCCTGCAGCTGCCGCGCCTCTGGTCCCGGAAGTGACGTCCACCCGGAAGTGACGTCATACGGGCCTGACCCGGGGAGCAGGGGTTTCCATGATGCCATAGTATCCATAACAACGGATACCAACGTGAAGCAACAAACAACGATGTTCTGCAAAACACAAACACACATTCTTAAAAAATTGTCAATATATCACAAATATTTAACATCAAAAAATATAACTGTTACAATAGTTTGCAGCTTATACATATACAGTGAACGCACCATGCAAATTACTACGCATCATACTGTACTATTGGCACACATTCTACTACTATTAAGACAGATGGAAACCATCTGAAAAAATACAAAAAACAAACAAACAAATAATGTATTGTGTGGAAAAGATACATAGTCATATATTCATGTGACATTTGAACGCTGGTGTGAACCACATGTGAGATATCCCAAAAATATTATTTATATATATATATATATATACCCTCCTTAATGCGAGACAATGCCAAAACTTACACCTTAAAAAACTACATCAATTATTTAAATCCTGCTATGTAGCATGCAAATGCCCTCCATATGTACTTTAGATGTTATCATAAATGAACTCTATGTTGATGTAATTTTTAAAAATTAAACTAGAGATCTATAAATTCATCTAGTCCAATGCCAACTGTACAAACATAATTACTATAGAAAAGCTATAATGTCAAACAATTGTAATCCAGTTGTGGTAACAACTCTGAACATCATCTCCTTATGCCAGTATGTAAATATTTGTTGTTAACTAGGATATATAAGCCTGATGTAATACCATCTAGAGGAAACAACTGAGACTCAAGGCCTCATTGAGACCTCTCGGGCTTACTGTATCCAATCGGAATATCCACCTACATTCTAATTGTAGGAGTTACCTTGACCTGTCACCCCTCCGTAAGGACGGTGGTACATGGTCAATGATCCGGTATCTTAGCGTAGCCATGTTGTGTCTGGCTTCCGCAAAGTGTCTGGCTACAGCTTGTTCACTGCTGCCAGCCACTAATGCGGCACGGATTGCAGCTCTATGTTGTGCCATCCTCTCTTTAAACTGCCTATCTGTCTTGCCCACATAGTTTAAACCACATGGGCAAGACAGAAGGTATACCACAAACATGGATGAACATGTCAGGGGATACTTAATAGAGAAGGATTTGCCTGTATGCGGATGCGAGAATGTACTACCTGCAACCATGTACGTGCATGTTGCACAACCTGTGCACTTGTAACAATCTCCTTTCTTCAAGGTGGCAGGATTTGTTTGCCAACCGGATATATCCGTATGCACTACAAGGTCTTTGATGTTGGGTCCCCTAGAAAAACTGGGCATGATTTTAACTTGTTTTAAACTCTGTAGCTCTGGGTCAGTGGTTACTATATGCCACAACTCTCTAGCCTTTTTGTTGGTATAGTGACTTTTGTTGTTGAACCTATTTACCCAAGGCAAAACCTTATTTTCTTTCTGTGGGCTTGGCCTACTACATAACAGTTCTTCCCGTTTTTTTCTTTTAGCTTTCTGCATAGCCTGTTTTAACAGTTTGCTGGGGTAGCCCCTTTCTGTAAACTTAGTGAACATTAGATCAAGTTGGACATCTCTTTCTTGTAAATTACTGGTATTTCTGCATACTCGCACAAACTGAGAATATGGCAAACTTGCAATTGTAGATCTGGGATGGAAACTATCGAATCTGAGTAGGGTATTACGATCCGTAGGCTTGGAGTATAATCTAGTCTGTAACGTGCCTGCCTCAATGGAAATATTTACATCCAGAAAATTAATGTCTGTTGGACTCATCAACAACGTTAACTTTGCTGGACAATTTGATAGATTGTGATCATCAATCAGAGCACTGAGGATTTCAGATGGACCATTCCACAAGACCAAAATATCGTCTATGTACCGATAATATTTATATACCCTACTTCCAATTTTAGAGTCCGCAAAAAATAGATCTTGTTCAATTTCGAACATATATGTGTCCGCATAGGATGGAGCTACGCACGATCCCATAGCGCAGCCCGTTAGCTGAATGAAAAATTGCCCATTATATATCTGTGTGAACCAATAGCAGCGTATTTAGACGCTTTTTTACAACCTTGCATCCAGGACACTTTCACACATCTTAAGGACACATCGACTTTGATTCGATCATTGAATGAGGTGAAAGAAGTGCCTGATGAGGTAGTATTGGCCAGTATTGATGTCACCAGCCTCTATACGTGCATACCGCACGGCAGAGGATTGGAGGCAGTAAGGAGACTCATTATGGGTAATACCAAATACACAGGTCCAGATATAGATTTTTTCATGAATCTATTAGAGTTTACCTTGCTACATAATTTTTTCATACATGATGGGCAATTTTTCATTCAGCTAACGGGATGCGCTATGGGATCGTGCGTAGCTCAGTCCTATGCGAACACATATATGTTCGAAATTGAACAAGATCTATTTTTTGCGGACTCTAAAATTGGAAGTAGGGTATATAAATATTATCGGTACATAGACGATATTTTGGTCTTGTGGAATGGTCCATCTGAAATCCTCAGTGCTCTGATTGATGATCACAATCTATCAAATTGTCCAGCAAAGTTAACGTTGTTGATGAGTCCAACAGACATTAATTTTCTGGATGTAAATATTTCCATTGAGGCAGGCACGTTACAGACTAGATTATACTCCAAGCCTACGGATCGTAATACCCTACTCAGATTCGATAGTTTCCATCCCAGATCTACAATTGCAAGTTTGCCATATTCTCAGTTTGTGCGAGTATGCAGAAATACCAGTAATTTACAAGAAAGAGATGTCCAACTTGATCTAATGTTCACTAAGTTTACAGAAAGGGGCTACCCCAGCAAACTGTTAAAACAGGCTATGCAGAAAGCTAAAAGAAAAAAACGGGAAGAACTGTTATGTAGTAGGCCAAGCCCACAGAAAGAAAATAAGGTTTTGCCTTGGGTGAATAGGTTCAATAACAAAAGTCACTATACCAACAAAAAGGCTAGAGAGTTGTGGCATATAGTAACCACTGACCCAGAGCTACAGAGTTTAAAACAAGTTAAAATCATGCCCAGTTTTTCTAGGGGACCCAACATCAAAGACCTTGTAGTGCATACGGATATATCCGGTTGGCAAACAAATCCTGCCACCTTGAAGAAAGGTGGTTGTTACAAGTGCACAGGTTGTGCAACATGCACGTACATGGTTGCAGGTAGTACATTCTCGCATCCGCATACAGGCAAATCCTTCTCTATTAAGTATCCCCTGACATGTTCATCCATGTTTGTGGTATACCTTCTGTCTTGCCCATGTGGTTTAAACTATGTGGGCAAGACAGATAGGCAGTTTAAAGAGAGGATGGCACAACATAGAGCTGCAATCCGTGCCGCATTAGTGGCTGGCAGCAGTGAACAAGCTGTAGCCAGACACTTTGCGGAAGCCAGACACAACATGGCTACGCTAAGATACCGGATCATTGACCATGTACCACCGTCCTTACGGAGGGGTGACAGGTCAAGGAAACTCCTACAATTAGAATGTAGGTGGATATTCCGATTGGATACAGTAAGCCCGAGAGGTCTCAATGAGGCCTTGAGTCTCAGTTGTTTCCTCTAGATGGTATTACATCAGGCTTATATACCCTAGTTAACAACAAATATTTACATACTGGCATAAGGAGATGTTGTTCAGAGTTGTTACCACAACTGGATTACAATTGTTTGACATTATAGCTTTTCTATAGTAATTATGTTTGTACAGTTGGCATTGGACTAGATGAATTTATAGATCTCTAGTTTAATTTTTAAATATTACATCAACATAGAGTTAATTTATGATAACATCTAAAGTACATATGGAGGGCATTTGCATGCTACATAGCAGGATTTAAATAATTGATGTAGTTTTTTAAGGTGTAAGTTTTGGCATTGTCTCGCATTAAGGAGGGTATATATATATATATAAATAATATTTTTGGGATATCTCACATGTGGTTCACACCAGCGTTCAAATGTCACATGAATATATGACTATGTATCTTTTCCACACAATACATTATTTGTTTGTTTGTTATTTGTATTTTTTCAGATGGTTTCCATCTGTCTTAATAGTAGTAGAATGTGTGCCAATAGTACTGTATGATGCGTAGTAATTTGCATGGTGCGTTCACTGTATATGTATAAGCTGCAAACTATTGTAACAGTTATATTTTTTAATGTTAAATATTTGTGATATATTGACAATTTTTTAAGAATGTGTGTTTGTGTTTTGCAGAACATCGTTGTTTGTTGCTTCACGTTGGTATCCGTTGTTATGGATACTATGGCATCATGGAAACCCCTGCTCCCCGGGTCAGGCTCGTATGACGTCACTTCCGGGTGGACGTCACTTCCGGGACCAGAGGCGCGGCAGCTGCAGGACGCCGGTGACCCGCGGGAGGACGGGTGAGTCCTGATTTGTTAATGTATGTTAATGTATGCTATTTAATGCACGATGTGTGTGTCACAAGCATGTGTCCTGACGAAGGGGTGACTGTCCCCGAAACGTTGACTGTTCCTAATACACGTTCTTCACGCAAGACTCGGAGTGCCTCCTCATTTATTTGGATGTGCAAAAGGGGTATGGTATACTCTTAAGGAAGGCACCCAAGCATATATACTCAAGGTGTTAGCTGCCTCGGGAGTGCCGGGTGATATTGATTTATATATATATATATATATATATTACTCCTGAAGAAGTCCTGAAGGGATGAAACACGTTGAGGCCAGCTGACCCAGGCTCTCTGTTTCCTTGGATATTTACCTAAAGAGGACTGGGTACCTTTTTACAAGATAAGCATTTTTTATTCTTTTATACCTTGGTTTATGTCTCCCCATACCCTGTAACCTAATTAAAACCCCTGTTTGGAATGTACTGACGAGAGATTGTATATGTATTCAGCTCTCATACACTGAACATTCAAGCACCAAAGAGGGATTCCTAGAGGGTATTAGGCGGTCTCTGGAGGAGAACATACTACAAGCTATTAATTTAGCACCATCTGGTACGCAGCCTCTACTTATAATTATTATATTATTTGCAAAAATATACTACACTATATATACTCTTTCTCCCGTGAGCATATATAAGCTCTCCTTAAGGTGATCCAGCTGATGACATCCCATTTAAACTCATCCAGTGTGGACTACTCATCCCTGGAATCCAGATAAGCTTAAAAGTGTTTATTTTTGGTACGCACACTTATTCTTATGAGCACCTGTTACTATTCTTCTAAATACTACACTATCAGGCACATGTCTTCTTAAACCTCTTTTCCAGAACCTCTTCACCCACTAGCCAAAACGGACCCCAAGAGGACTGCAGCCGCCTTTTAATTAAGGATCAGTGACTTTAAACTAACTCCTCCACCGTTCACATATTGCACTAGTTGCACGTTCATGTTCATTTATACTAATAATAAGGGAATTAATTTTTACTGTGCGCTACCCTCACACTCCTTTCACCATATATATTATATATATATATATATATATATATATATATATATATATTGTGATAGGATCACTGGTAAAGTGGTCTGTGGCAGGTACATTTGTCCCAGACTCCTGTCTTTTGTGTTTTAAAAACCCAGGAGAAAGTCTGCAGTGTAGCAGGCTTGAGTTTCGGCTTTTTGAAAAGCCGGTTTGGGACCTGGGGGTTGTGGGTGAGAGGAGAGGGAGTGTCTCACCTGGGAGAGCAGGCAGGGAGTTTGCTCAGAGACACTTGAAAAAACTATTTGTGAGTACTGTGCTGTGCTTTGTTGCTGGCGAGGGCATTAGGCCCTGCCAGGTTCTGGTAGTGAGAGAACTACCTGTGAAGTTAGTGCACCGACAGGGCTAGGATTTATATTTATGTTTTCTTTATATTTCTGTCATTGTACAATAAAGACTGGCGCCGACCAGCTTGTACTTGCATCCAGACTGGTGTGCTGCTTCCCTGCTGCTGTGTGTGTGTGTAAGGAAGGAGTCCTCTACCCAGGAGAGGGACCCCCTAACCTAACTGTGTCACAATATGGTGGAGAATGCGGGCACCCACACACACTGAAGTTGCAGCGAGAGGAAACCTTTCTGTTTAAAAATTAAAGGGACAGACACCCAATTTGTGAGTGTGGAAATAACACTGTGTCCTTGGAGTCCCATAGAGGAGGCGTCAGCCAATGCTCAGAGAGGCAAGGTTCAGCTTCCAACCTACACCCCAGGACAAAATGGAGGACATTATTAAGGCCTTGCTTCAAGCTACAGCAGCTCAGCAGGAGACAAACAAACTTCAGCAGGAGACTAACAGACTTCAACAGGTCGCCATTGAGGAAACCCGCCAGGCCTTAGCGGAAAACAGCCAGGCCATAAGAGAGGTGGTACAGCACCTGGTCGCCCGGCACAGAGATGTTAATACTGGTCCTCCCACCACCACTCACTCCGTACGAGCCAGTCACTTCCTCCAAAAGATGACTTCGGGCGATGATGTGGAGGCCTATCTCGCCGCATTTGAAAGAACGGCCGAGAGGGAGAGTTGGCCCAAGGAGCAGTGGGCAAGTCTGGTGGCACCTTTTTTGTCTGGGGAGCCACGAAAAGCATATTTCGACTTATGCCTGGCTGATGCCAAGGACTATAAAAAACTAAAACAGGAGATCCTAACTCGCTTGGGAGTCACCACCTTTGTTCGTGCCCAACGGGTCCACCGCTGGGATTTCCATAAGGACAAGCCTCCACGTTCACAGATGCATGACCTCGTCCATCTGTCCTCAAAATGGCTACAGCCCGAGATGCTGACGGGACCACAGATCGTGGAAAGGGTCATGATGGACCGGTACCTGCGATCATTACCTGTGACTCTGCGTAAGTGGGTGAGCCATGCAGACCCTAAGTCCGCGGACCAGTTGGTCGAGCTGGTGGAGAGGTACGTGGGGGCTGAGGAGCTGATGAGTATGCCCCACCGAGCCCCGATGGTGCACCGGCGAACTCCCACAGACACTGGTAAGACTGTTCCAGGGGAGAAGGGTGCTGGGCGGTGGAATGTACCTAAGACTGAGGGTGTAGAACCTGGAGACAGGCCTGCCAGGCCGGGAAGGTTCTTGCCCCGTAAACGACTAGACATTAATATGACTCAGTGATTCCGATGTGGTGGCTTCGGCCATATTGCCGCTAATTGTGCACTTACAACTGAACCTATGCAATGTGATACTGCTCATGTCTACCGCAGGGGGTCTTTCTTTGCACAGATAGCCTGTACGGCTGACCGGCAGGCTGTGACTGATAAGCACATGTGTGTACTCACTGTAGATGGCAACCGAGTAGAGGCACTGTTAGACTCTGGTAGCTTGGTGACACTTATAAAAGCTGAGCTGGTGAACCCCTTGCGGCGTGAGGGGAAAACTGTTGGTGTGACCTGCATACATGGGGATACTCGATATTATGTTACTGCCGAGGTGAACATCGAGACACCATGTGGTTCTGCTATAGTTTCTGAAGGTTGGGTACATGGTCTGATGTACGATGCAATATTGGGGAGAGACTTTGCTCACTTCTGGAAGTTGTGGGAAAGCCGTTTTGTTCCAGAGGTGAACAACCCCGATCCATTTGAGAAGGTTGTCGATGTAGTGGAGGAGGGAGTTTCTTCTGAGTCAGAGTTATTCCCTTTTTCTACTATGATTGGCGAACAAGAGAATGCGGAGCGTGACGGTGGCCCGCCAACTGATGTGCCTCCCATTGAGGTGGGAAGTGTTGTTGGGCCAGGTGATCATCTGCCTGATTTAGAGGTCAGAAGAGAGGTCTTTGCCG
Organism: Taudactylus pleione; assembly: GCA_031769625.1. NCBI lineage: Eukaryota > Metazoa > Chordata > Amphibia > Anura > Myobatrachidae > Taudactylus > Taudactylus pleione. The sequence goes on along the minus strand of JAUIMM010000608.1, from coordinate 12,314,773 downwards.
TGGAGCAGTTGAATGACCCTACTTTGGTAAAAGCCAGGGAGAATGTAAAAGTAGTTGATGGTAAACCCGTAGACCCTGATAGTCCTTTGTCCTATCCCCACATGGCAATGTGTCAGGATTTGTTATATCAGGTGACTAAGAAGGGGGAAGATGTTGTGGAACAACTAATAGTTCCCAAAGCCTACAGAAGAACAGTGTTGGATCTGGCCCATGGTCATATAACGGCAGGCCATCTAGGGGTAGAGAAAACCACTAAGTGAATAATGCAGAGGTTTTTCTGGCCCGGGCTTCATAAAGAGGTATCTGACTTTTGCGCGTCCTGCCCTGAGTGTCAGTATCATGCTCCCAGGCCACATTTTAAGGGTCCACTAGTTCGATTGCCTATCATAGAGGTGCCGTTTGAAAGAATAGCGATGGATTTGGTTGGACCCTTAATGAAGTCTGCCAGGGGACACCAGTATATTCTGGTCATAATGGATTATGCTACCAGGTACCCGGAAGCGATCCCGTTGTGCAATACGTCAACCAAGACCATTGCCAGAGAGCTAGTTCATGTCTTTAGCAGGCTGGGTATACCTAAGGAGATACTAACTGACCAGGGTACACCGTTTATGTCCAAAGTCATGAAAGAGTTATGCCGCCTGTTCAAAATCGAACAGTTAAGAACTTCGGTTTATCACCCCCAAACCGATGGGCTGGTCGAGAGGTTTAACAAGACGTTAAAACACATGCTTAGGAAAGTGGTCGACAAGGATGGTAGGGATTGGGACTACTTATTGCCGTATTTATTGTTGGCCATAAGAGAAGTTCCCCAGTCCTCCACCAGGTTTTCACCCTTCGACTTGTTGTATGGGAGACACCCAAGGGGGTTACTAGACATTGCCAAAGAGACATGGGAGGGGCAGTCTAGTCCTTACAAAACGGTGATTGAGTATGTTTCTCAAATGCAGGAGAGAATTGCTGCGGTAGTGCCGGTAGTGAGAGAGCACCTGGAACAGGCTCAACAGGCACAGCAGAGGGTATACAACCGCAATGCTCGGTTACGCAGCTTTGCTCCTGGGGACAGAGTGGTAGTATTGGTTCCCACTGTGGAAAATAAACTTTTGGCTAAATGGCAAGGGCCCTTTGAAATCTTAGAAAGAGTGGGGCAGGTCAATTACAAAGTTTACCAGCCGGGGAAAAGAAAGCCAGAACAGATATACCATATAAATCTGTTAAAGCCCTGGAAAGATAGAACGGTACTGTCGGCCGTCCGAGACCTTCCAGTAAGTCCAGGGCCCTTAGTTCCCGAAGTGACAGTGGCAAAAACCCTGTCGGCAATTCAACAACAAGAGGTCAAGGAGTTTCTGATTAGAAATAGGGTGCTGTTCTCTGACGTTCCTGGGAAAACCTCGGTCATTAAACATGACATCATCACTGACCCAGGGGTTAAAATTAATCTAAAGCCCTATAGGTTACCAGAAGCACAAAGAGAATCAGTGACGAAAGAAATTAAAAATATGCTAGAGTTAGGGGTTATTGAAGAATCACATAGTGAATGGTCAAGTCCCATTGTGTTGATTCCAAAGCCCAACGGGAGTGTGCGTTTCTGCAATGACTTCCGAAAGTTGAACAGTGTTTCAAAATTCGATGCCTACCCGATGCCAAGAGTGGATGAACTGATTGAGAGACTAGGCTCGGCAAGGTATTTAACCACTCTTGACCTAACCAAAGGGTATTGGCAAGTACCGTTAACCGAGAGCGTCAAACAAAAGACAGCTTTTTCAGCGCCAGAGGGCTTGTTTCAGTACAAGATGTTGCCCTTCGGGCTACATGGGGCACCTGCTACCTTCCAAAGAATGATGGACAGGATTCTAAGGCCCCATAGACGGTATGCGGCTGCTTATCTGGATGACGTGGTCGTTCATAGTCCTGATTGGCAGTCTCACTTACCCAGGGTACAAGCAGTGTTGGACTCCATCTATAAGGCAGGTTTGACAGCCAACCCAAAAAAGTGTTGTCTAGGCATGGAGGAAGTAAAATATCTGGGATACACCATTGGCAGAGGCCTGATAAAGCCTCAGCTCAATAAAGTTGATGCCATACAAAACTGGCCACGGCCTCTGAATAAGAAGCAGGTGAGAGCCTTCTTGGGAGTTACGGGGTACTACAGGAGGTTTATACCCAACTTTGCCACCATGGCAGTCCCACTGACTGACCTGACCAAAGGCAAACAAAAAGTCATGGTAGAATGGAGTCCTGAGGTAGAGAATGCTTTTCAGGAGTTGAAAGTAGCGTTGTGTTCCCAACCAGTCCTGTTGACTCCTAATTTTGAAAGGGAATTCATAGTACAAACCGATGCATCAGAAGTAGGTATATCTGTCCCAGAACAAGGAGGGTGAGGAACACCCTATTTTCTATCTTAGCAGAAAGTTGAATGTACATGAGAGAAACTATGCCACAGTGGAGAAGGAGGCGTTGGCCATAAAGTGGGCGTTAGAGGCTCTCAGGTACTACTTGGTTGGAAGAAAGTTCAAATTGATCACTGACCATGCCCCTCTGAAGTGGATGTCTGAAAATAAGGACAGTAATGCGAGAATTACAAGATGGTTCTTGGCGTTATAAACTTTTAAATTTTCAGTGGAACACAGGCCAGGAAGCCACATGGCCAATGCTGACGCGTTGTCACGCGTTCATTGTTTGGGGGCTTCAGTTGTTCCGCCCCACAGGTCGAAACAAAGGGGGGGATATGTGATATGATCACTGGTAAAGTGGTCTGTGGCAAGTACATTTGTCCCAGATTCATGTCTTTTGTGATTTAAACCCCCAGGAGAAAGTCTGCAGTGTAGCAGGCTTGAGTTTCGGCTTTTTGAAAAGCCGGTTTGGGACCTGGGGGTTGTGGGTGAGAGGAAAGGGAGGGCTCCACCCACGGCCACTCCAGGTTTTGGTTCTCGCAGCCTGGTAACAGGCTTGTTAGTTTTCCACCAGACAGTGGCCAATATAAGCCTAGTGTGTCTCACCTGGGAGAGCAGGCAGGGAGTTTGCTCAGAGACACTTGAAAAACCTATTTGTGAGTACTGTGCTGTGCTTTGTTGCTGGTGAGGGCATTAGGCCCTGCCAGGTTCTGGTAGTGAGAGAACTACCTGTGAAGTTAGTGCCCCGACAGGGCTAGGATTTATATTTATGTTTTCTTTATATTTCTGTCATTGTACAATAAAGACTGGCGCCGACCAGCTTGTACTTGCATCCAGACTGGTGTGCTGCTTCCCTGCTGCTGTGTGTGTGTGTAAGGAAGGAGTCCTCTACCCAGGAGAGGGACCCCCTAACCTAACTGTGTCACAATATATATATATAGATATACAGTCTGGTCCATAAATATTGGGACATTGACAGAATTTTCATATTTTGTCATCTATTCACCACCACAATGGCTTTGAAATGAAACAAACAATATGTGATTTAACTGCAGACTTTCAGTTTGAATTTGAGGGTAATTACACCCAAATCAGGTGAACGGTGTAGGAATTACAACGGTTTCTATATGTGCCTCCCACTTTTTAAGGGGCCAAAAGTAATGGGACAAACTAAACAATCCTAAATCTAACTTTCACTTTTTAATACTTTGTTGCAAATCCTTTGCAGGCAATTACAGCCTGAAGTCTGGAACGCATAGACATCACCAGATGCTTGGTTTCATCCCTGGTGATGCTCTGCCAGGCCTCTATTGCAAATGTCTTCAGTTCCTGCTTGTTCTTGGGGCATTTTCCCTTCAGTTTTGTCTTCATCAAGTGAAATGCATGCTCAATCAGATTCAGGTCAGGGGATTGACTTGGCCATTGCATAACATTCCACTTTTTAGCCTTAAAAAACTCTTTGGTTGCTTTTGCAGTATGCTTTGGGTCATTGTCCATCTGCACTGTGAAGCGCTGTCCAATGAGTTCTGAAGCATTTGACTGAATATGAGCATATAATATTGCCCGAAACACTTCAGAATTCATTCTGCTGCTTTTGTCAGCAGTCACATCATCAATAAATACAAGGGAACCAGTTCCATTGGCAGCCATACATGCCCACGCCATGACACTACCACCATCATGCTTCACTGATGAGGTGGTATGTTTTGGATCATGAGCAGTTCCTTTCCTTCTCTTCTCTTCCCATCACTCTGGTACAAGTTGATCTTTGTCTCATCTGTCAATAGGATGTTGTTCCAGAACTGTAATGGCTTTTTTAGATGTTGTTTGGCAAACTCTAATCTGGTCTTCCTGTTTTTGTGGCTCACCAGCAGAGTTTCCCATTTATATTCCCTACCACATCTACACCCACACAGTAGGGTTCATTTTTTATCAGTAGCCAACTAACCTAACAGTATAGTTTTAAAGTGTTGGAGGAAATCCACGCAAATACTGAGAGCATATTCAACATTTTTACTTTCCTGCATCACCTCTGCCTGTCTGCTCCTGTCTCACTACCATTCCACCTCTTCCCCCTACAAATGACCTTGACACTCTCTTGTCCCACATGCCCCCTCCTCTTCATCCTCCCCTTACTCTCCTCCCTATCCTTCTGTCAGTGTGCCTCCTTCTCCCTGTTCCTCTATTATCCTCTTCTTACCTCCCCCTTTCCCTTTTATCCTCTCCCCTGCACATCCTCCACCATACACATCGACTGTACCCTTATTCCCCTTTCACATCCACCCACCTTCTCCCATCACATCCACCATCCTCCCCCCTTCACACCCACCCTCCTCCCCCTACACATCCTCCCCCATATACATCTACCCTCTTCCTCCCAACACATATACTCTCCTCCCCTACACATCCTCCCCCATAAACATCTACCCTCTTACTGCCTACATATCTACCCTCCTCCCTGATACACATCTGTTTATAAATGTTTTCCCAATTAGTAATGTATTAGCAATAACCAATCAAACCAATGCACAAGTACATTCAATAGAAAACAATTCAGCACAGAAATTTACAAAACATCATATCCTTGCTCAAAACTTTAGTCGTAGTTAACAAGCAGCAAACAAAAAACCCCTAAACCATGTGTAAATAGCAACAGCAGACAAGAATGCCCCCTATACAAGTGCACATGCCCCCAGCACATGCCTATGCAGTCCAGGTCGGATACAGTGCGGGACACTGTGGATTGGATACACTGCAGGTCGGATACAGTGCAGGGTACAGTGTGAGTCAGTTACAGTGCGGGTCCATACACAGGCCCTGATTCAGAGCCGGACGCTCTTTCAGAGCGCTCGCTCTGAATCAGGGTGGCATTTTTTTTTTCAGAGCCAGCCTCCTGGCCGCTCGCTAAGGTGTGGATGACCACCCACAGCTATTGAGAGTGGCCAGGTGATGGTCGCGATAGTCGCGTTCATCGGGCTTGCGACAAGACCCTTGTGGTAGGGTCTCGTCCATCGCAAGCCCCACTGAGCTTCCAGCTCTAATAGAGCCGGAAGATCACTACTGAGGCCACCCCCAAACGGCAGGTGTTCCTTCAGGAATGCCTCCATTTGGCCAGCCACCCCCCCCCTGCCCGCCTCCAAAATGGGGCAAGCTGTCAATCACAATCGACATCCGCCCCGTTTTGGTGCGAGACTCGTAGAGACGGAGCGCCCATCGCTGGCCGGGTCTCGCGCATGCGCAGTGGGGGACCATCGACCCTCTTGCGAGCACTATGCGCTCGCGAGCGGGTCTGAATCAGGCCCTCAGTGCAGTTTATAGTGCAGGTCGGATACAGTGTGGGCTGAATACAGTGCGGGTCGGATACAGTGCGGAATACATACTGGGTTGGATGCAGTGCAAATCAGATATAGTGTTGGATACAGTGCGGATTGGATATAGGGCCTGATTCAGAGCCGCTCGTAAGCGGCCGCTCGCTCGCTCCGAGCAATGTTCGCACATCTGTGCATGCGTATGGGTCGTAATGCGCCAACCAGTCATTGCGGTCGGAAATCGTGTGTTCGCAAAATAGTGAGTGCCTGCTAATTTGAGGGACAGGATGAGGCGTTTGTGGGTGGTAACAGGGGAAGGTGCTTGAAAACGGGGGGTGTTGAGATCCGAACATAGGCGTGCCAAATGGTCCAAACGGGCAGTTAATGGGAGTGCATAATTAACAAAGCAGCGTCATCGGCCACGTCACTTGGTTGTCTCTTAGCCTGAACTGTTCGCATGATTGCGGTAGGAAAATCCAACCACAAGTACTGCGAGTAGTTCAGACGCCTTTCGATGTACTTGATTAATCTAATAAATAGCGGAGATGACATATGATGCGAACGGCCAGCGGGCATCTTTACAAAATAGCGAACGCATGTTTCGTTCGCTCGCTCGCTCGCTCAGACATAGAGGCGTCAACAGACCGCAAAGAGCGAGCGCTCTATTTAAATCTCCGGACCCTTTTTCTGAACGAGCGAGCGCAAATAGCGTCCGGCTCTGAATCAGACCCACAGTGCGGGTCGGATACAGTGTGGGATACAGTACGGGTCTGATATAGTGTGGGTTGGATATAGTGCAGGCTGGATACAGTGTGTTATACAGTGTGGGTTGAATACAGTGCAGGGTACAGTGTGAGTCGGTTACAGTGCGGGTTGGATACAGTGCAGTTTATAGTGCAGGTTGGATACAGTGTGGGTTGAATACAGTGCAGGTCGGATACAGTGTGGGATACATACTGGGTTGGATGCAGTGCATGTCAGTTATAGTGTTGGATACAGTGTGATTCGCTTACAGTACGGGATACAGTTCCAGTCAAATACAGTGCGGGACAGTGTGGATTGGATACAGTGCAGGTCAGTTACAGTGTGGGATACAGTGCGGGTCCCAGCAGTGGTGCTGTCGGTGTCAGCAATGGGGGTGTCGGCAGACACGGGTGCCAGCGGTGATGGCAGCGTTAGGAGCAGCATTTTCAGACAAGGGGGATGGGCGGCATCTTCCCTCCTTCCTGTGCCCATTGAATTCAATGAGCTTGACGCTGATTGGCTGAGAGTCTTGACAGACGGCTCTCTCAGCCATTCAGCATTAAGCCCATTGAATTCAATGGGAATTTGTAAAATGGCCGCTCGAGGCAAAACCTCGAGATCCGACAGTGGGATCGCAAGGTTTTATCTCTATTAGGGACTTGGGACATGCAGAGAGATCCGAGCTTTGTCTCGCATCCTCTCGTATCCCCGAAATTCGGGTGGGCTCGGTTCTCTGAGTACCGGGCCAGCTCATCTCTAATTTTTACAGCTTTAGAGTTAAGCTACAACATGCCCCATAACTCTAAATCTCTCCAGGCATTTTAATTGTGTCCTCCTGTAGCAAATAAAGTTTTGTGACGGTGAAGATTGTACCTTCTACCCACATTTAGGACTTCATTCAGAGTCGGTCGAAGCGGCCGCACGGTCGTACGCAGCCGATGTTCGCTAAACTGCGCATGCATACAGTTCGCAATGCACGTGCGCAAACTAGCTGCTACGATCAGAAATTTCTCTCTCCTTGAACACCGCCAGGTCGGTAGTTTGAGTGACAGATTGCAGCATTTGTGGGTGGTAACATGGGAAGATGCTTGAAAACGGGGGTGTGGAGATCCGAACGCAGGCGTGCCTCATTATGCGAACAGCGTTTTATGGGAGTGCTTAATTAACAAAGTAGTGCCATGGCAGACGTGACAGGGGAGGTTTTACACTGACATGATCGTAGAGCTTAAGAGAGGGTAAGGTCAACCTTTAGCTCTACGACCAGTTCCGATAGTAAACGATGCTCGCGATTAATCCTTATGTAGCCGGAGATGACGTGCTATGCGTACGAGATGTTGGCGTATTTTTAGCGATCCGACCGCATACACCCCTTGGTCGGCCAGCTAACGATCCGACCTTAGGGACGCAACATGCGTGTGCATCATTAGCATATCCGGCCCCTTTTTCTATACGACCGTGCGGCCGCTTCGACCGACTCTGAATGAGGTCCTTACTCCCTTTAGGAACAACTCCATTGCTCTTTAATGCCATGATTGATCATAGGACCTGATTCAGTAAGGATCGCAAATATACTCAACGGAAAAGTATTCCTATGTGGGGCACTCATGAACCTCAATATAAGTAATCAAAGTGATATTCACAGCAGGTTTTGGAATGTAATAGTATTAAAATATAACTATTAATGATTTATTCATCTTAAAATATTGCCAGCGAAAGATACATTTCAAATTAATAAAAACAAAAAGTGAAGGTGGAAATAAAATATTTTCCGATGATCTCAAGATTCCTGCATTATCATTATTCTCTCCTCAATAGTTTACATAAGATACGAAATATGACGTATAGTCCTATATTGTCACTATATATAAACCTCATAAAGGGTCCTCTATTCAGGCTAACTATTATGGACAAAAAGTATATGATATTAATAGAGAAATCATATATTAGTATGTGTGTTAATTGATGACCATGTTAAATATATACAGTTGGCACAATATGGGGATACATTTTCCAAAGGGTAGAGCGATAATAATATTAATTCTATATTACCCCAACAAGATCAATTTAACAATGTATAACTCCTCCTTTATTCCCCATAAGGGTATATTATTAGAATAGTTGCATTACATATATTTAGCAACTTTATATTAGTCAACTGATGTGGAGGTATGTTCAGCAATAATGTGTATATCTCATCACGTTTCTCCTTGGGATATATAGTTTCAATTAATCAGGAATACTATTGCGTGTCAGTCAGATACTGTGTCTCACTATTCCACTATGTCCTCTCACTTATGTAAACATCAGAGGATCACAGTGTTAGTGTTTAAATAGTAACACTATATACAGTAACTATTTGGTATCATTCGTTATCCATTCATTAATGGAGCATACACACGGTCAGATTTGTCAGATTTGTCAGATGAACGATTGAACGATTTGAACGATTTTACCAAAGTTTTGAACGATTTGAATGATTGAACGATTTTTGACTGCATTAAAATGAATGGAATCGTCAAAGTCTGACTGCAAACACATCAGATGTCAGATATTGTTATCTGACAAACGGGAACGCGCATCGTTCATCGTCCATCGTTCAGGCATGTCAGATATGTCAGATTTTCCTTCAGATATGAACGACTGAATGATTTTTAAATCATTATCGTTCAGATCTGAAGGAAAAAGCTGACCGTGTGTATGCACCATTAAGCTCCAAAATATAGTGCATTCATATCTTACAACACTAAGTGTAAACACCAGGATTAGCTTGGTAATCATATCAGTCTCCATTCATATCAGTTTGTTATTGGTTGTGATTGATAATACTAACACTAGTGATCCTAGTCTTAAATATTCCGCTCACACCATCAGTAAAGATCGCAACAGCGATCGCGGCTGCGATTACGCATGCAGTCTGACTGCGATGATACGCATGCACAGATCGCAACAATCGGCCGATTGCGTATATAATCGCAGTTGCGATCCTTGCTGAACCAGGCCCATAGTGTCAATCTTTGTGGTAATATATTTGTGACTACTTTGATTTCTTTGTAATTATAATTTTCAACTAATATTATTATGTTGCTTTCATTTACCATAGGTCAACAAGAAAATTTAATTCCTAATATAAAAGGAGCTGAAGATGTTATAACGACAGAAGTAGAATTGGGTATGTACAATGTATCATCATTGCTCAGCTTCCGTTAGTCACCAATTTGTTAATAAGAGAGTCACAGGTATATTTTATCATGGTTTAGTCAGCCCTTCCCTCAAAAATTCTGGAATCCACAAAGTTTAAAGAGCAAGCAAAACCAATTTTGCCTTTAATAGATTGTACGTATTTGCAAACACATACAGTATACAATATTCATAAGCTAAATATTGTACCTGAAATGGCTAAAAGTATTTATGTTTAACTAAATCAATCCAGTGTGCGATGTGTCCTTGAAAGCAGACTAAGGGGGAGATTTATCAAAGCTTGGAGAGAGATTAAGGGGGGGGTGTATCAAACCTTGAAGAGAGATAAAGTGGAGAGAGATAAAGTACCAACCAATCAGCTCCTAATTGTCACTTTAAAGGCTATGTTTGAAAAATGACAATTACACCGTTTACACACCATATGATATATTGTACGACGCGGATCAGAACGATATATCGTATACATCATATGGTGTGCATACTCAATCGATTGGTTATGGCGATCGTTCATCGCATCATCCCATCTGCTGTTCTGCATGGCAGATGGGATGATGCAATAAACAATGCTGTGCGTTTGCCAGGTACTAGGACAAGCATCTGCATTAATGGTGCATATGGTGGCTCAGGTATCATAACCCCTCTTTTACTGTCCCTGTGCTTTCTTTAAGTTGTTTTACTAATGGAACTGGATGTGTACCTGTAGCTGATTAACTATCTTCTCTTGTACCACAGCTACCTTATATAGCAGATCCATTTCTCCCTTTGGTGGTATGGGTATGGTATGAGTAACAGTCTCAGGCCAGATTCAGTTGCCAGCGTGTCTGGACCAATCGGGTCGAGTATAATTTTCCGGAACAGGGGAAAGTTTTGCCCCAGAATAAGGGAGTATGGCAACCCTGGTGCTATTGCAGCTACCACTTGCACCATTCGTCCCCTTATGGTAACGGAAAGACAGACACGGTTATATTCTTCAGTGGCTCCATGGATGCATAGGACTATTACATACAGTAACCAGTCCATCAGGCTTTCTGGAACTATAGTTCTGTACACCAAGGTGACTTCAATGTCCGGATCCTCTAATGTCAACACCGCCTGTTGCTGTATCAGGACAGGCGCCCAGAACGGCAGTGGGCTACCCATGGATGAGGACATTGTCAAAAATACAGGGAATGTGGGGCCTAGTCAACCCACCAATCAGTAGACATTAATAGGTCTCTGGATGTAACCCCTTCCACAATGTGGGAGACTTATAAAACTTGCATTAGATGTAATTATATATCTGTAGTCAGCACATACATACTGTACACAGTGGTGGACTGGAGCATGAAGGGCCCACAGGGGAACGCCATAAGAGATGATCCACCAAGGGGTGTGACCAGTCACTGGAGGGGGTATGGCCAACTATACTGGGAAAAAGTATTGGTATCATTGATGACAGTGTTTGGTATGGAAGGGTCAAGGGAATAGTGCAGAGTGGTAGCGGTGATTATGCAGGGGTCTGGGAGGTAGTGCAGATGGAATCGGTATGTATTGCCAGCTGTCAGGATGCCTCCTGACAAAATACCGACAGCGGCATCCCGATGGTTGATATCCCGACAGGGGTCGGGTAAGTATACTTACCCTTCACCTTCTCCTCCTAACCATCCCTTCTTGTAGCCTATCCCTAACTCTTCCCACACCCTCCCAATTAGTGCCTAAACCTAACCCTCCCCCCTTAGTGCCTAACCCTAAACCCCCAGGGGTGCCGAACCCTAACCCTCACCCCAGGGGTGCCTGGCCCTCAGCTCCCCCCCAAAAAAACCTAAACCTAACCCCGCTATGCTGCCTAAACATAACACTCCCCCCTGCGGCTAATGCTAAGGATGTCCCGGACATTCCTCGTTCGGGCTGGCATCCTTCTGGATTCCGGCGTTGAGATTAAGATACTGTAGGCGTCGGTATTTTGATGCCGATCTAAAGTCCCATGTTGGACTTTCAGTGTCAGGATTCAGACCAGCGGCATGCTGTGCGCCGGTCTGATAGCTACATCCCGTGAGGATATGCAATGGTGAGTATGCAGGGGTCAGGGAGGTAGTGCAGATAAATAGTGTTTGGTAAGGAGGGTTAGAGGCAGGTTGGGAGTTTGACTGGGGCGGTACACCTGTCAAACCGTAACGCAGGTGTCCTACGGCGAGCTCAGGGAGGACAGAAACCTCCCGTGGAGCAGAAGGGCAATGCAGATAGGGATATGCAGATAGGTAGTGGTAAGTATGGAGGGGTCAGGGAGGTAGTGCACATAGATAATGGTGAGAATGGAGGGGTCATGTAGGTAGTGGTAAGCATGGAGGATTCAGAGAGGTACAGTAACCCTTGCAATGCTGGTCAGTTGTGGGTAAATTAGACCACTACACATGTACTAACATTATATCACACTGTAGTGCCCCCCATATTATACCCTACTGTAGTGCCCACACATTATGCCACACTGTAGTGCCCACACATTATACCATACTGTAGTGCCCACACATTATACCACTGTAGTGCCCACAAATTATGCCATGCTATAGTACCCACACACATTATGCCACACTGTAGTGCCCACACATTATAGCACACTATAGTGTCCACACACATTAGGCAACACTGTTGAGCCCACACACATTATATCACACTGTAATGACCACACACATAACACACTGTAGTGCCCACACACATCATACAAAACTATAGTGCCCACACATTATGCCACAATGTAGAGCCCACACACATTATACCACACTGTAGTGCTCTCACACATTATACAACACTGTACAGCCCACATATTATGCTACACTGTAGTGCCCAGTGCCCACACATTATACCCACAGTGTACTCAACAAAAGCATCAGCAGCAGGCAGAGCAGCAGTCACAGGCAGCCTCAATGATTCACTCCCATGAGGCTGCTGATCTTCACGGGTCAGAGGAGCGTACGATGGGCTCCTCCATTCAGAGCTCAGCATATGTGGTAGCAATATTTGTTCTGTATGCTGAGGACACACTGCCAGTGCTGGCTAATCCAATTATTTATCTTTACAGCACAGGATTCAAGCCTTAAGCGAATTATTCCATCATTAAATTTTGGCTTATAACAATGGTTGCAATATCGGCTTGGAGAACAGATAGTTCCTAATGACTAATTGAAATTTCAAATGTAATTGTCCCGTTCAATCTTTCTTCATTTATCATGGCATTAGCCCTTTTGACTTTATATTCATTTTGTTTCACTTTAAAATTATCATTATTTTCATCTTTATTCAGAATATTAAAGTATTCTATAGATTGTAAGCTTGCAAGCAGGGCCCTCTTACCTCTATGTCTGTCTGTTATTACCCTGTTTTGTTCTATCAATGTTTCCAATTGTAAAGCGCAACATAATATGCTGCGCTATATAAGAACTTTTAATAAAATAAATAAATAAATTATGTCTAACACTTTCCGACATTGAATGTAATCCAATTATAAATTAATAAATATAGTCACTACTTTGTTAACCCCCTCCCCCTCCCCCAGATTGCAGACATATTTTCCATTCTACTTTCAGACAGAGCACCAACAGATTAAACATACATATGTGTTAGTGGAGAAGGTGGGGAAATACTTACACTTCTTCTTATCTGGCCATCTCTAGCCTTCACTTCCTGTCCCAACCTCAAGCAGGTAACATTTGAAAGTATTAGAGTTTTATGGTTTTAGACTTTGAAGTGCAACTCATTTTTTCTCCTTGAGGTTTACAAGATAACGGCAGACTTTCTTAGAATGGTTTATATCACTATTTAATCTGCAAGATGTAAAGGAGGTCACATCCTGGACTAAGTTTTCCATACTGGGTTATAAATATCAAATGCGCAGAGTTCCTGTTTTATGGTCACTTAGTTTGATAGTTATCATTTCTATTTCAAAGATTTGAATTCTTACGGCCTCATAAGGAAACTGAAGTGATTCAATGTCAGGAGCAGGAGTGAATGCCTGATAAATAAACATGGTGGGTCACAAGAAATGATACACAAAAATTTCAAAATAAACTTAAAATTCCAAATCCTTCTTGAATTAAGAAAAATAAATAAATTACTTTTGTTTTGTTAAGTCAAAGGCAAAGTGTCTGTATTTGTGTGATGCCGCAGATGCCTGACTTACTACCTCATTCTAATGTGAGAATCCGTAGGGTTAATGCTAGGATCCATGTGGCTGCAAGTGGGATTGTGCTTCGCCCACTTTTTCCGTCCAAAGCTGCAACTGTCATCATTAGTATCAGCACTTGCTCCAACCCCATGCTAGGTGCAAGGAAGCCATCTGACACAGGCTTCTCTTCCCCATACACACAATTTAGAATGGGTTGGGGGTGGGATGCTGGCGCTCGGGATCCCAGATTTCAGAATCCCAACTCCGCATCTTGACAGGTTTAGGATACCCACACCTGTCAGTATTTATCCTAACCCTCCCCCTCTTCTTACCCTTAACCCTAATTATTCATTTCCTGCTGTCTAAACTTAACCCTCCCACCTAGTGCCTAACTGAAACCCTCCCCCTAGTGCCTAACCCTAACCGCTAAACCTCCCCCTCTTCCTAACCTTAACCATTTTTTTCCCTAACCCTCCCCCCTCTTCCTAAACCTAACCATCCCTTTCCCGCTGCCTAAACATAACCCTTCCCCCTAGGGCCTAAAACTAACCTCCCTCCCAGCAGCCTAAACCTAACCATTTCCCCCTAGTGCCTAACCCTGACCCTTCTCCTAGTGCAGCATTTCTCAACCGCTGTGCTGCGGCACACGCGTGCCCAGAGTGGTTGTTAGGTGTGCCGAGGCTCAGTCAGAGGTGACGGTCAGAGGCGACGGTCAGAATACAGTACTGCGGACCAGGCAGCGCTGCCGCTGAGCTCTTCTGGGAAGCTCAGGAGCACCCGAGTTGCGACCTATGTAGATGCAGCGGTGTGACATCACAAGTCACGCACACCAAGTTGCCTGCCAGCCCACCTGCCTGCACGCTGCTGACAGCTCTGCACTGTGTCAGCCTATGAGGGACAGGTAGGCTCAAAAAGATGTATATTTATTTTTTTATGTGGGAGCCAGTGTGAATTGTTGTTTTTTGGGGAGAGCAATGTGGTTTTTCATCTGTGGGGGCCAGCCAATGGTTTTATTTTTTGTGAGGAGCAATATGGTTTAGATTTTTCTGTTGGTTCCATCCAATGATTTTTTTTTGTGGGGAGCAATATGGTTTATATTTTTCTGTGTGGACCAGCTAATGAATTTTTTTTGTGGGGAGCAATGTAGTTTATATTTTTTCTGTGTGGTCAGCCAATGTGATTGTTTTTCTTGTGGGGAGCAATGTTTTTTTGTTCTTGTGGGGGCCAATGTATGTTTGTTTTATTTCTCTGGGACCAATGTATGTGTGTTTTATTCCAGTGGGGCCCTAACCCCACTACTTACCGCCGGCATTCCACCAGTATAGATGCCAGCCCCGGGATTCTGAATGGTTACGGGATTCCAGCGCCGGCATTCTGACCACCGAAATCCCGACAGCTGGGATTGTGACTACATCCCCTCAGAATAGCACGGAATTTAAGCTATATGCCCACGACACTCCCACAAGACAGAGCAGCTCCATGTGACTGCATTGTTGACACTCAATTCACTGATCCGGCAAAGACCCATCCGACCTAGAATAGGACGGGGATACATAAAAATTATAAAGTTGCATCAGGTTAAATATAACTATTTGTATCCATGAAAATAGATCCTTCCAACTCAGGATCAGCACCAGATGTATTATATAAAGATGATCGACAGGGCCAGTGCAAAGTTTCTTGGCGCCCAAGGCAAATCTTCAGCCCGCTGCCCCCCCTCCCATTTTATTTTATTTGTTAATGTTCTGCTGCAGGGACCAGCAGACCCCTCTGTTGGTATAATTGTCTTGTATAACTGTGTAAATAGAAAGTATTCATCTTACATACAATGCTTTTTGTGAATTGTTTGTGATTTACAAGATTTTTACAAATAGATCCCTAGTCCTACACATATAATTTATATATTTTGTTCACCAGGACCTTTATATTATTGACCAATTACAGCACATATATAGTGCACAAATGGTCTTGCTCTCTCTATTACAAATGGAACAACACCGAGTGCCCGTACAAATAAATAAATGTATACTTCTCGAATGGTGCAGCACTCCTGGATTGAAAAAAATGAGTCCACCAGCGGCATGTATGGCAACGTTTCAGTGCCTAGCTTTAATAGTGTGGCACTTTCATCAGACAGAGATTAGAACAAAACATCTTCCCTTAATTACAGACGAACACCAAGTGCAAGCTGCAGGCGGACGCGGGACCTCCCACCCGGCTAGCGGCGCAGTGAGTATGACGGCATCCTGATCAACGAACAACACGTCATCATTGTGCACCCCACCACCATGACAACATCATAAGCAACATGTTGCTGTGAACAGCATAAACATCGATATAAATGAAAAAAATAATGAAAAATTATAAAAAACAAGGCTGTAATATCACAAAGAACACATATACACAGACCCATATGCTCAAAGTTAAATATTAAAAGTGATATTATTATCATATACCCATCAAAGCTATTAAGGATATTATAGTATAAACTAATTGTCTTTATACCCTTAAATCACTATTGAGTAGTTATTTTAGAGTAGTTATTTAGAAGGAGAGACAGGGGGAAAAATAGGGGGAAGAGAAATATAGAGTGTTCATCTTTACTTAAGGTAAGATGTTTTGGTCTAATCTCTGTCTAATGAAAGTGCCACACTATTAAAGCTAGTCACTGAAATGTTGCCATACATAGCGCTGGTGGACTAATTTTTTTCAATCCAGGAGTGCTGCACCATAATATATATAATTATATATATATTATGGAGTGTATGAGATTTTGATGCTCACAGTACAGTATCTGGCAGGCTGCTCCTCGTCAACTTATTTTCCAAAGAGGTGGAGGACTGAGGAGACATAAGGAGGAGAGCGCCCGGCTGGCCAGGGTGAGGAGAGAGCCTGGCTGTCCAAGGGGTGGGCACCGACAATTGTGAACAGCACAGCACACGTCACTGGCGCTGACAACCAGGGTGGATGTGTCAGGCTAGCTGAGAACTCTCGCTGGCAGTGACAAGAGCAGTGAGAGCATACGGAGTGACAGCGGCGGTGGCTGATTACACTCGTGGCTACCGCCAGTGCAGTGTGAAAGAAGGATGTCTCCATTAGACATCCTTCACTCGTTAGTTCGGTGTACTTAGCGCCGCCCTCCAGTGGTCGGCACCCTAGGCAGCTGCCTAAGGCTAGTTTCACACTTGCTGGTTTTGACGGGACGACAAAAAGCCGCCCTTTTTTGCCGGGTGTGAAAAACAGGTAACAGGGAAGTAGTGGGATCCTTTCAGACGGGTCGAGCATGGCACGGTTGCCGTTTAACAGCAGGGAGTATCCACTGTGCAGGATGGCTGCCGTGCTGTGCCTGTGATGTCCCTGCACGCCAGTGGTGTAAAGGAAACAATGTTTCCTTTCACACACATGAGCTTGTGCCGGCCGGGCTTGTGCAGCAGCAACTGCTGCTGTGCATGCCCAAAAGTAAAAAAACAAACAAACACATTAAAAGAGTCTCAAAGCTGCTGCTTGTGAAAGGCACCGAGTGCCTGAAAAATCTCATCCGGCTACAGGCAGTTTCTTGCCCGGCCGGTCAAAACAAGAAGGTGTGAAACTAACCTAAAGCTGCCTAATGGTGGTGCGAGGCCCTGATTATTGGGTGGAAAGAGAGATGAACGGAACGTTAAAAGAAAACACACCATTTAATGTGATTTGTTTATCCTTGGATGTGTTGCGCCTTCTATAACTTCTATATTCTTTGGATTGTTTATGATTTATTTTTCCTCATAAGGTGTTCATGGTGGTACAATTTTGAGCTGATTACATTTCATTTAATGCTTAGGACAAAATCAAATTATTAAATGTGAATCTGCAGTTATAAAACATCCTAACAACTTAAATGATCATCTCTACTGGATAAAAATGAGCAAGACTGATAGAGAGGATTTGACTGACATTCTGGATTACTGCCATAAGGTCAATAAAACATGTATCACACAGCAAAGGTAAGTGTTAGAAGCTTAATATTTACTAGCATTGATATTGCATCTATTAGCTAATGAAGGCTTACATACCTATATTGGCCTAAGGGCCTGATTCAGAGCCGTTCGTAAGCGGCAGTACACTCGTTCCGAGTGATGTTCTCCCATCTGCGCATGCGTACGGTTTTTAACCAGTCAGTGCGGGCGAAAATCGTTTGTTCGCTATATAGCGAATGCCTGCTATTTTGAGTGACAGAATGAGGCGTATGTGGGTGGTAACAGGGGAAGGTGCTTGAAAACGGGGAGTGGAGATCAGAACGCAGGCGTGCTTAAAGGTCAAAGCGGGCGTTTTATGGGTGTGCATAATTAATACAGCAGCGTCATTGACCATGTCACCTGGTTGTTTTATAGTCAGAACTGCTCGCAATATAGTGGTAGGAAAAACCAACCTCAAGAATAGCGAGCAGTTCATACGCTGTTCGATGTACTCGATTAATCTAATAAATAGCGGACATGACGTATGATGCGAGCGGCCAGGGGGCGTATTTTTCAAATAAACGTCCGCATGTTTTGTTCGCTTGTTCAGACATGGAGGCGTCAACAGACCGCAAGGAGCGAACGGTTCATTTGAATAGCCACCCCCTTTTTCTGTACGAGCGAGCGCTAATAGCGTCCGGCTCTGAATCAGGCCCTAAAGCCATACTTGCCGACATTCAGCTCCCTCCTTCCGGGAGGGAGCTGAATGCCTGCAAACAGTAGGGGGCGTGGCCAGGCAATGGGTCCATGTTGTGAAGCAGGGGGCGGAGCCACAATGATGTGATTCAGCGCGAATCGTCTCATCGGGCACCCCCGCTGCGGGGATTTCTACTAGGTAGTCGGGGGGGCAGGCGGCAGCCGGGAGGCTTGCCTGCCTTTCCAGGCGGTCGGGAGTGGCACCCGATATTCGGAAGGTGCCTGACTAAATCAGGAGGGTAGGCAAGCCTGCCTAAAGCACAGGTTCTCAAACTCGGTCCTCAGGACCCCAAACAGTACATGTTTTGCAGGTCTCCTCACAGAATCAAAAGTGAGGAGACCGCACTGCGTGTGCGTAAGCCCCGGAGCGAGAGAGAAAGAGCTGTCAATGTTGATCGACAGCTCGGCCCGGTTTGTAGGCGGGGCGGGGGGGTGGCTACACAAACGGAGGCGTTCCTGACGGAACGCTTGCCATTTTGTGGGCGGCCGCACTGACATCAGCAGTGATGTCAGTGGGGAGCTTCCTGCTCGATCAGAGCAGGAAGCTCCCTGGGGCTTGCGGTTGCTGAGACCCAACCTTAGGGTCTCGTCGCAAGCCCCGATGGTCGCGATGGTCTTGACCATCGCGACCATCACCCTGATCGGTCGCTAAAGCTGTGGGTGGTACTCCACAGCTTAGCGACCGACCAGGAGGCCGCACTAGAAAAAAGAAGCGGCCGCCCTCATTCAGAGAGAGCATTCGCTTCTTGCGACCGACTCTGAATGAGGACCTGTATCTTTCTTGTCTTAGGAGTGCATCTAAGTCCCTCCCTTGTGATTTCAAATGCTTTGAGGTGGTTAAAATTAACTGAATATTACTATAAATAAATGCCAATGATGTTAAAAATACTTTAGGAACAAAAACAGGTCCAAGTTACATGAATTTAGCTGATTTTATTAAATATAAAGAATTCCAAAACCGAACCAAAACACTTCAGGGTGGTTTTGCCAAAACACAACGATGATTTAAAGCCAAAATTAAAAGCAAAACACTGAGGTCTGTGCAAATCTCTAGTATGCAGTTATATTGTCGACATTCACAATGTCAACATGCAGAATGAAATGGAGGCATGGCCTCTCAAGTGAGCACCTGGGGGCATGCCCAGCACTCTTGGAGATGTTGGGCTGCCCCCAAGTTCTCCCTGCACTGTGAACAGATGCCATGCGCATGAGCACGGCATCTATCCTCTGTCTGCTCAGTGCTCCCCCAACTTTTCCCCTCCACGGAATGCTGCGACCCACAGGGGAAGGGGATGGTGGGGACATGGGGAATAGCATCAGCTCAGCGGGAGGCGAGGCGCTGCATACCTGCTTGCATCAGCCTGTAATCAGCAGGATGCCAGGGCACCACCATAAGGTCTGGGCACCTTAAAGGATTTGCCCAGGGAGTGACGTCCCTCTGAAACACCTAGCGGGAACGCTAAATGTGCCGATAAAGCTATGTGGCTGCAATTGATTTAATACAGCCACATCATTATTGATTTAAGTGCTACCAGCTGGAGGGGTCAATACGCAATCAACCATTCATAAGTGACTCACACTTATCATCATCATCAGTGCGTACTGTTTCACCACCCTCCAGTGCTCGCAAAGGATTTACACCTGTTTTTCTGCATATAAAGTTTTATTATATCAAAATTATTTGACAACCTTACTTCAGTCAAATTACATTACCTGTATGTCAGTGAGACGCAAAAATCCAGATAAGGAACATCTTTTGAGGGCATACACAGTGCTCTCTGGGCCCAATTCTGAGCTGGATGCAGCGGACATGTTGGATGCTGTTGAGCCATATTTTTCTTCTGTGCGTGTGTCTAAGTCGCACTACAGATTCCATCCAGATTCCGTATGTACAGAGTTGTAGTTGGGATTGTGGCGCATGGGAGATACACAGACTCAGAAATCTTTTGTAAATGTATTTGGTACTCCTGGGCGGTGACAAAGAGTTGGCATAGCGGATGCATGGAAATGGTGCATGTTATTGGAGTGTGTCACTGATAGTGGTTGTGTACAGAGACACAGAACCTCTCATACAGGTGGCCATACTCAGAGAATCTGCAGCTGCCATAGGACTGGTGCAAGTTTCGATGTTGCGACCAATGGTGTGTCTAAAGATGCACTAAGCAGTACTTCAGTGTCTGATGGGGCTCAAAATGGGTGTCTCAGCCCTTGCACATGCAGACACACAGATGTACCCTAGGGAAGGCCTTGTAGTGGTATTTACATAAAGTCACAGAAGCAATACTGCAAAAGACGCACACATAGATGCTGCAGTGTCCGACTCGGAATCAAGGCCCTCTGTATTCTACAAATGCTAAGGGGATACAACCAACATTTATAAATATCACAGAATAGAATAAGAAAATAATCTGAATATGTACAATTTGAAACATTGCTAATATAAAAATATATTATATTACAAGTTACAGCAAAGAAGATCGGACTTTGAGCTCTGAATTACACCTAATAAATATAACCATGGATGATATAAAGTACCCATATATATGCAAACTGGATAGCACACGAGGTGGGAAATTGAAAATATATGCTTTTAAATTAAAAGGTAAGATATTCTATTTTATCATCATGGTTTGCAACTCAGTAATGACTATTGTGAAGTTTGTTTCAACAGGGCTTCAGTCTTCATTAAATTAATTATTTCATAAGCAGGTTGGAAAACTATATCACAGCAGTGAATCATTAGCACATACCCATTCTTGCTGATTACAGTTGTTTCACAGATTAGCAATACAGTCCATAAACCGGACATAGGTTAGGAATTACCAACCTGGGGTTATACAGTATTTACTAATGGCTGGTTTTGTTCGATTTTGTGTTTTTGTTCTATTTGTATTTTGTAGTCGATTTTCATTTGTTTTTGCAAAGTTGAGATTTACTAAAGGAAAAACTGACTGTAAATTTGACTATAAAATTGATTTCTGACCAAAACCGAAAATCGACCTAACATTAATCCTACAGGATCCCCGGATTTACTAACAGTCAGTTTGAAAGTCAAACAAAATCTAACACAAAGCCGATAGACAAACCACACAAATAATAGACCTGCCTGAGGCAGATAAGTTTGGAAGAAGTACTGCACTGATCACTATGATCTGTGTATGCTTCTTAGGGTTAAAAGAACAGAAAGTGCAAAAATTATTATTTTTTTTTAAATGGCGTGGGGTACCCCCCTAAATCCATAACCAGCCCTGGACCTTTCAGGCTGGTCTGGTCATGAAAAATCAGGTGAAAATATTTTCCATTAACCAGCTGAACCAGCCGGGATGGTAATGCCATAGCAGGGGGACACACAGCGTCAGACCAGAGCTAGAAATTCTCGCAAAGTGGAAACCCCCAAAATAAAAGGCCCCCCTCCCGAGGATCTACCAGTCTTGGGATGAAAGCCCAGGGCTATTCCCTGGACTCCGGTGGCGGTGGGTGTAGGATTACTGGTGTAATAAATACATATTAATATTTTTCTTTATAGTGGGACTGCAGGTCTCAGCAAGCCTTCTCAAGCATGGAGAACCACAAGTGTCAGCATGCCCAGACATTCAGTGCCTCCTGGCACCTATAGTCCCACTGTAAAGAAAATATTAAATGAAGACAGGACTCACATACCAACTGTGGTATCCTTTAATACACATTCATACTACAGTACATACTGTACTCACCTACTCCATGGGGATGGTCGGTCCCCTTGTCCAGTAGAATCTCATCTTCAGAAAAAAAAAAAACACAAATCCCAATCCATGCAGACACGCTGTATTGCATGCTCAGTGGCGTTCTAGGGGCGGGCTAAGAGGGCCGTCGCCCGGACTGCCAGCCCCTAGAGGGCTCCACTGAGTTCCCAGAAGGTAAAAAAAATTAGAAAACATCCCGCAAGAAAAAAAAAAAAACAGCGCCGCTCCCTGAACCCCACCCACTAGCCGCTGCAGGGAGGCTCCATTTGCCGGGTGCCCGCAGATATTTGTTATCAGTGGACAACCAGCTACCTCCCAGCAGCTGCAGACGAATGCCGGAGCTCACTCCTGAGCTCAGGCTCCCACAGAAACCACTATGGGAGGGACGTCATGACGTCTCTACCATAGATCGGTGGTGGAGCCGCGGTCGGACCGGACGGCAGCGGACGCAGGAGGTATTGTATTTGTATTTTAATTGTACTTTTTTCCAGAAGTACCAGCACTGGGGGCATAGCTATAGGGGGATTACTATAGGGGGCATTACTACTGGGGGCATGGCTATTGGGGGTATTACTACTGGGGGCATAGCTATAGGGGGCATTGCTACTGGGGGCATGGCTATAGGGGGGCATTACTACTGGGGGCATGGCTATAGGGGGCTTTACTACTGGGGGCATGGCTATAGTGGGGTATTACTACTGGGGGCATGGCTATAGGGGGGAATTACTACTGGGGGCATGGCTATAGGGGGGAATTACTACTGGGGGCATGTCTATAGGGGGGAACTACTACTGGGGGCATTACTACTGGGGGCTTGGCTATAAGGGGGCATTACTACCGGGGCATGGCTATAGGGGGCATTACTACTGGGGGCATGGCTATAGGGGGGATTACAATAGGGGGCATTACCACTGGGGGCATGTCTATAGGGGGGCATTACTACTGGGGGCACGACTATAGGGGGCATTACAATAGGGGGCATTACTACTGCGGGCATTACTACTGGAGCCACTTCTATAGGGGGGGCATTACTACTGGCAGCACAAGTAATGGGTCATTACTACTGGGGGCATTACAACTGTGGGGACTACTATAGGGGGCATTCCTACTGTGCACTGGCACTACTATAGGGGGAATTAATACTGGGGGCACTATTAATGTGGGCATTACAACTGTGGGCACTACTATAGGGGGCATTACTACTGTGGGCACTACTATTGGGGGCATTACCAATGGGGGCACTACTATAAGGGACATTACCAATGGAGGAATTAACACTGTGGGCATTATCAATGGGGGCATTACAAATGCAGGCGCTACTGAGGGCACTGCATGGGGGGCACCACTACCAGGGCCATTGTGTAAGGGGCACCACTGCTGTGGGCATTGTATCAGGGGCACTACTACTGTGGGCATTGTATTAGGGGCACTACTACTGTGGGCCTTGTGTATTAGGGGCACTAATTTGGGCATTGTGTAAAAGGGGCACCACTGTGTGTCATAACATGAATAAGGGACTACTGTGTGGCGTAATTTGAATTGGGGATAATGTATTATAAAGGGAATTACTGTGTGTGGCACAATGTGTTATAAAGGGCATTACTGTGTGTGGCATAATGTGTTATACAGGGCATTACTGCGTGTGGCATAATGTGTTATACAGGGCATTACTGCGTGTGGCATAATGTGTTATACAGGGCATTACTGCATGTGGCATAATGTGTTATACAGGGCATTACTGCGTGTGGCATAATGTGTTATACAGGGCATTACTGAATGTGGCATAATGTGTTATAAAGGGCATTAGTGTGTAAGACATACTGTGTAAGGCGCATTACTGCACATGGCAATTATTCGCCACGAGGGGAGAGCTTGGGAGAAGCCCAGCACCTTTGTAAGTGCTGGGTACACCCCACAGCGTGATGAATTGGGGGTTTTCTGCAAGGACACGCCCCCTTTCCGGAAGCAGTGGAACGCCATAAAAAAAAGTTCTTTTTTTTTTATTTTTTTTATTTGGGCGCAACTAGGAACTTTTGCCCTGAGCTCCACAGTGTCTAGAACCGATCCTGTGTATGCTACAGTACAGCGACCCAAAATTACATTTCCCAGATGGTTTCCTGCACTTCAGGTGTGATTGGCTAAGAGTAAGACCACTGGCAAATTCTGCAGATATTTATCCCTTTCACTCCTGGGCTCTTTTCACATAAAGATTTACTTACATCAGCACAATTCAAGAGATATTGTAAGGACCCTCCTCACTAGGAGGTCTATTTACTAATCCTTGGATGGAGATAAAGTGGACGGAGATAAAGTACCAGCCACATCTCCTAACTGTCATATTTCAAACACAGCCAGTGACATTGCAGTTAGGAGCTGATTGGCTGGTACTTTAACTCTGTTCACTTTATCTCCATCCAAGGCTTAGTAAATAGACCCCCTATGGGAGATGTATCTGTTGTCCATAACAACCAATATGCTTCTAGCTACTGTACAATTTATTTAACAAATTGTTTAAAATGACTGGAGCAATGTCAGGCCGTTATGCTGTTTTGTAACAACATATCGCCTACATCGCTCAGTGTCCCCTAGCTATCGCGCGCTCCCGTGGACGCTAGCCACGGTTGCAGCACATCAAATCTAGGACGGGATGTACTAAAGGGCAAAATGCTGTAAAACCACTGAAAATGCAGTTTTCAGGGTTTTACTGTGTACCCCATATGTACTAAGCATTCCGGTGCTTTGTCCCGATGGGTATTGCCATCTTCAGGTGGCATTACCCAATAGAAACCTATGGGCTTCTTTTCAGGATGCTTCTCCTGAGAGGAATCCAATCGGATCCCTCCCATCATGAGCGGAACGCCAAAGGGACTACTGGGTGTTAAACCCGGAAATCCCTCTCTCCGGGGGCATCACAAAGGACAGCTCTTATCGGGAGATCTGTCCTTTGCGATGTTCTAGGTACATACCACGGTAAACAACCGTGGTATGTACCTGATGAAAGACGGGATGTACCACATCGCGGATGCGATGCTTAATATATCCCGCCCCTAGTGATATCGCTGATGCCCAGTGCATTGTTAATGAATGACGTATGGATACCCCTTAATCGCTAAAGTGAAGTAATTGCTTTCCAATCCAATTATGGTTATATTATGCAAAAAAAAGTATAAAGCGCTGTGATCTAAACAATTAGTGCAAAAGCAAGTAATATACAAGGTACAGCCAATACATACGCTAGCACTCTGGTTTCCAGTTCTCAGCTATCAATCCTGAAGTCTGCAGTCATCAAAGAAGGGAAAATTACTCCCTTATGGTAGCCAGAGCAGTAGCCTATATACCTTACAGGTCACAGATAGAACAATGGAGACAAGCTGGCATGATTCCATTGGTCCTTGCTCCTGGTCATTCTAGTCATTGGATAGTTCATACGGTGTCATCAGGGGCATAAACTGGCTGCCAACACTACATACAAAATGTTAACATGCTAACCAATAACTCCCTATAGTTCGTAACTTGTGGACACATGATGCGATCTCCTTGCCAATAGAACCGGAGATCTGCAAATGAACAGGGATTTAATATAATACCAAACATGACATGTCTACTACATTCTAAACCTTAGTTCTCATTTAAGTACATATTACATCATGATTACTTGTTAAAATACCTTTAATAACTCTCTTTATTAACTATTGTGAATAGGAACCTTTATATACATATGCGTTTGCATATGTGTGTCTGTGCACTGATGTAGGAAATGTTCGTATGTATGTATGTGAAGATGCACGTGGGCGTCTATGTGTATGCAAGTGGATACGCATACGAGCGTCTATGTGTATGCATAT
Source organism: Taudactylus pleione (assembly GCA_031769625.1). Lineage (NCBI taxonomy): Eukaryota > Metazoa > Chordata > Amphibia > Anura > Myobatrachidae > Taudactylus > Taudactylus pleione. The sequence continues at coordinate 12,288,737 of JAUIMM010000608.1, read as the reverse complement.
ATGTTTATGTGTGTGCATTATATGCATCAGTGTATGTGTCATGGATTTAGTTATAACTTTATCCATTAACTGGCATATTTGATATTATGTCTGTCTGAACCAAATTCCAAGTGTCATAGACAATGAAGTTGTTCTGCTCAGAGATGACCAGCAGATACCTGCCAGAGTCACAGTGTCTGACAGTTCACTAAAGGTCCTCCTCTGCCTATTTGGAATGTAAATGTCAGTCCCTCTTAACTACAGTAGCATTGAATAAAAGGCATACAATTGCTAAAGATTGTCAGACTTCTGACAATGGTCTTTAACTTTGCATTTAAAACAATCATAAACACATACCAGTATCTGTGTGTATTTTACTTATATGTTACAGACATATACACCAAACCTGTTTCCCATATACTGACTTTGTGCGCATCGGATTGTGCAGACACAGAGTAGTGTCCATTTTACACTTTATCAGACCATAGACGACTAGATCATCAGATAATAATTGCAAGCGATCATATCCAATTATTTGACTTCGTCCAGTGTAGACACAAAATCACTGTTCACAGGCATTTGTTCCGATGTCGAAACGAATGCCCATCGCTCCAGTGTGTGCCCAGCAAGGGGCATTTCAAGAGAGGAGGGGACCTGTTATGGGCCCCCTCCTCTCAGTCCTTGCTCAGCGCACTAAGCGTGGCCAATGCTGCACTGATAGACTCTGGGCACTAGAGTGTGACGAGTCTATAACACTTACGCAGGTCACAGGGAAAATGGTCTCGGCGGCCATTTTCCCTGTATTGCGCATGTGCAAAACTACAGGAAAATGGCCACGGTGGCCATTTTCCAGGCGTTTTTACAGCGCTGACACCAGCGCCGTCGTGGGACTCGGAGAGGTAAGTATAATATGGGTGCAAGGTGTGTGGTGCGGACCCCCCTGCACCGCACACCCTGCACCCATTATAAATACTCCCCTGTACCCAGCCTTAGAAGCATTCAAGCTATAGCATCCAATAAACAGAAATGGGAAAATATTGGACTATACTTTGCATTTTACTTGAGCTACTGAATTTTTTATAAATTATAATTTGTTTACTTTTGGTAGGTAATCATCATATATTTAATTTTATAATTACTGTACTTAAAGACTATGGTATATTACAGAGAGTGTGATATGTCTTCCCTGAACTCATTGTGTTTTTTTCAACAGCTAAGAATCCTGACATGTCTAAGAGTATCTTCACAGCTTCAATTATTGCATCTATCACTTGCTCTGTCTCCACTGTGCTTCTAGTTGTTTTGTGCATTGTGTTTAGAATACAAATCATTTTATTATATCGCAATGTAACAGGACTGGATGAGACCATAGGAGGTGAGTACCACAGCTTCTAGTTTCAAGACTCGGCTTCCCATTGTAATGCTAAATCATTACTATGTATAATTTCAATGACAAATAGTACAGCCGTGGCCAAAAGTTTTGAGAATGAAACAAGTATTGCTTTTCCAAAGTTTGCTGCTTCAGTGTTTTTACTTTTTAGACTTTTTTGTCAGATGTTACTATGGTATACTGAAGTAAAATTACAAGCATTTCATAAGTGTCAAAGGCTTTTAATAACGAGTACATTAAGTTTATGCAAAGAGTTAATATTTGCAGTGTTGACCCTTCTTTTTCAAGACCTCTGCAATTCCCCCTGGCATGCTGTCAATCAACTTCTGGGCCACATACTGATTGATGGACACCCAATCTTGCCTAATCAATGCTTGGAGTTTGTCAGAATTTGTGGGTTTTTGTTTGTCCATCCGCCTCTTGAGGATTGATCACAAGTTCTCAATGGGATTAAGGTCTGGGGAGTTTCCTGGCCATGGATCCAAAATTTTGATATTTTGTTCCCCGAGAAACTTAGTTATCACTTTTGCCTTATGGCAAGGTGCTCCATTATGCTGGAAAAGGCATTTTTCATCACCAAACTGTTCTTGGATGGTTAGGAGAAGTTTCTCTTGGAGGATGTTTTGGTACGATTCATTATTCATGGCTGTGTTCTTAGGCAAAATGGTGTTCACCCGACATGTTCACCCGACATGAACCCAATCAAGCATTTTTGGGACGTGGTGGAGAGGTCCACTTGCACCCAAGATCCTATATCTACTATACAAATATCAGGGAGCTGAGGAAGGCTATCCAGATGGCATGGGTCAACATCTCTCCAGAGGTCTTGTGGAATCAATGCCATGTCGGGTTGCTGCACTTTGCCGGGCTAGAGGGGGGGGGGTCATACACGATACTTGGCTTCTGTCATGACTTTTTGCACTTCAGTGTAGATTGAAAGAGTATATTGGAGAATAAGGGGCGGTAATGTGAAACTTTGCCTGTGGCACCTAGAAACCTCATATTGGCCCTGGTCATGACAGCTGTGAAAGTAAGCATACAGAGAGGGACAGTGCAGTTACATAGACATACAGTATACAACTCTGTGCATGCAATGTGGGTGGAATTACAGCCAACTTCACCACCTTGGAAAGTTACACCCGCTACGGTTCACACCCCCTAGTGATGCCACTGTGTTCAGTTAGAATATCATAACTACCTATAAAGAGCTGCTGTTTTCCCCACTGTGGAAAGTAAGCTAACAACTGACTAGATATGCTCTGTTTTGTTTTGTCTGGATCAACACAATTTGATGTACATTAATACACAGATGTACAAATGTTGCATATCAAATTGATCAGTTGATTGTCCATCCTTTATAACTTTATTTAACTTTATTCTACTTAATCTAATTCATTTCATGATCCTAAGACCATGTCAGGGTTTCAGGTAAGTCATATATCCTGGATAATGACATAGTCAGATACATTTTGTGATTACATTGCAGCTACTGTATTTAACACACATTTAGAGCTCACAGCATCAATATAACTATAAGTGCTCAACAGATAATTGTACATGATGCTTTAACAACACTAACTTAGCAAAACCATTCAAACTATAGTATTGTTTTTTACTTTTTAATATCTTAGCTGATATAAACCTTTCGCCATATAAACAATATAACTTGAGATTGATTTATTTATCCAGATGGGAAAGAGTACGACGCTTATCTGTCTTTTGAAGGCGTTTCTAGTACTGAAGCAGAAGAAAGAGACTTTGCATTCCAGACTCTTGCTCCAATTTTGGAAAACCATTTTGGATATAAACTGTGCATTTTTGAAAGAGATGGCGTTCCAGGAGAAGGTGACAGAGCATTCTTCCTCGTATTATTTTTCTTCATGCATTTGTACATTATTTTACATATTGTGCAATATTTGTAATGTGGATAGTATAGGCATAGCGTGAAGCCATGGCACCCAGAGCAAGCGCATGGTATGCCCCCATCTCCAGTACTGACGTCTGTCTGGGGAGAGGGGTGGTCAACATGCGGGGGAACGTCTAAGTGAAAGACTAAATAAAACAGCAAAAGGAGGAGGAGTCTCACTGGAGAAAACTAATGTGTGTGTCTTCACAGAATGACACACAGCTGAAGGAGCATATACAGCATACTTGCCTACTCTCCCGGGAAGGTTGGGAGCCTCCCGAAAATTGGGTGGTGCTCACGCCCCCCCCCCCCCGGAAAGGTGGGCAAGTCTCCTGGCCGGTGCCACATCCCCCCCGCACCACACCCTCCACCGGTGTCCACTCCAGCTTGTAATTGCCTAAGTGGGCGGTCCGTGGGAGCCGGTGATGTGATTCGCGCTGAATAGCGTCTTCATTGCACCACACCCAGCTGCACAATGCTGGTAATCTCCGCATTGTGTTGTGCAGGGCATGGGCGTGATGATGCGATCGCGGAACCATGCCCCCCGATCCACCCATTGAATTAGCATCACGCCCTCCCTGCCCGGAGGAGGCAGCCACATTGTTGGCATGTACGGTATACAGCAGCCATAGGTAGCATGGCCGGCCTAAATACATAAAAGCATGAAAGGAGGGCAACAATTAGGTCACTACAGTGCATGGTTGTCAAATTTTAGCCTAGGGCAAACACACACCACTGGCCCATAATGCATGAGCAGTGACCCAATCCCTTAAGGTGATTTAGTGTCTTACAGATGTGTCCTCATACACCAGGCAACTAAATGGCTCTGAGAGATGTGGTGTGCCATCTTTTTCTTCAAATTTTGCATGTGCTTCGATGATGCAGAGAAACACCACTCAAAGTGTACTAGAGACACTGGGCTGCGACTTTAGCCGCACAAGAATAACAGTATTTTTCAAAATCACAGATGAAGCACAATGGAGTTTGGTGTGAGAAATAGCCGCGGCCACTGCATAGTAGCACTTAGTATACAGATTCCGAATTAGTCATACACAGATGTACAAATGTTGCATATCAAATTGATCAGTGTTATCTAGCAGAGTAGTTTTGTTGCTTATATATGTGAATAAAACCCACATTTTAAGCAAGAAAGATGCTTGGTGCAGCCAAGTCGCCCTGGTGTTGGTGCACCAATAGGGATTGTCTTGGCGTGACTAAAATGTGGATTGTGATGAATATGCCCCTTTGAATAAAGAGCCACTAAACTAGAAATACCTCTCAAAGTTACATGATTGGTGCATGTCCCCAGAGGTTGTAGTGATGAACCACTGACCACTACTTTTATTAAATGTTTTAGATTTTATGAAAAAGCTATTTTATATACATTAACGCAAATAAATCATTAAACAATACAAAGGGGTATATTTACTAACTGGCTTGTTTACCATTGATTCCTGTTGCCATTTTAAAACTTCCCTCCAAAATCTAAATCTCTCTGCACATTTTAAACCTGACTCACTTGCAGTGCCCCATGGTTTTACCAGGGTGTAAAGTTACGCCTTATTCTGTCTTTGCTCCTAGCTAAGAGTCAGCCCAGTGTAAATAGGGCACCATTAAGCAGGATTTTAACTTCAATTCCAGTAAAAAATTGTGATTATTACTATAAGACGCCACCATTGGTTGCAATTCTAAATCTGAATATGGCTTCCTATGCCTGTGTCTGTGCGTCTTTGTAAGTACCTGCTTTCAGTGACATGATTGCGTAATGCACCCACAGAACAGACCATTTTTACGTGCATATCTGGCCACTTCCTAGTCACCTTCCAGGAACATCCACCACCTTTTCTGTGAAGTCATTTTTCCCTCATATTTACTCTGAACCTACATCTGCCCCAGTCTCAGTGCATGTCCTTGTGTTCTAATACTTCTCTTCCTGTGAAGAATGTTTCCCTCCTGTACCTTGTTAAAACCCTTGATATACAATATTTGAAAGTTTCTATCATGTCCCCCTTTCCCTTCTCTGCTCCAAAATTAACATTTTAAAATCTTTCAGTCTTTGTGCGTAGTCCATACACCATTTTAGTTGCCCTTCTTTGAACAGTCTCTAATGTATTTATATCCTTCTGGAAATATGGCTTGCTGAGCTGAACAAAGTATTATAGATGAGACCAGTCCAATACAGTGACATTATTACTTATTTCTTTCTGCTACTGATTCCTCTCCCTATGCAGCCCAGTATCTGATTTGCCTTTCTCATTGTTTTATTACATTACCTTCAAGTCAACTGAAGTCAGAGGTGGTTAACCACTTTACTGGCTAATATTTTTTCCAAAAATGTCCTTAAAATTGTCGATTTTTTTATTAGCAAATTATTCATATAAGAGCTATTTAAACCTGCTTCAATATGATTTTTTTTAACAGAAATGTGAAATCAAGTTCAAATAGCTACAGTATAATTTACATAAAGTGGTAATTTAAAAAAAATGGCTGAAACCCACTGTTACAGGACCTGATTCAGAGATGTACGCTAACCCGATGGTTAGCGCACATCTCCAATGTTTGGAGGACTGCGCATGCGCAGCAGGTGTACTGCGCATATGCAGCCCTCCAACTGTGAGCCCACTCACAGTGTGTCTCAGCCACAGCCTGATTGACTGGCTGCGGCGTTTGGGAGGCGGAGCGGGGGCGTTCCCTGGCAGTGTTCCCGGAAATGGGTGCACGCAGACTTCCTGGCCTGCAAACTGTCAGGACCTGGCCAGGCTGTGGAAAGCTTTAGCTCCCATAGCCTGGACAATAGAACATCTACAACCACCGATGGTCGCAATTGTTTCGATGATGATTGATGGTGACCCCAGGCTGCGACCTGGGCTGCAGTGCTGGGATCACGCAAATGCAGCAAGGACACCTCCTTCTGCATTTGCATTTTAAATGGACGGAATTCAACAGCTGCTTGTGTGCGGCTGTGCAATTCAGTCCATCTCTGAATCAGGCCCTCTGTGCCTCAATGTAATTGGAGACAAAGGTCTTCTTCATAGAATTTCTAGTTCATTTTAATAAACATTCCACATTTTGAGGAAGTAGCCTCCTACACCGATTAATCAAAAGGTTTCCGGCTGTGCTAAACACTCTTTCTGAATACACCCTGGAGGGTGGGCAGCTTAAGTACACCATAGCTAGTTTGTACAAGGGGCTCCAAATTCCTTTTTTGTCCTCCCAGTATTCAAACAGACTGTATGACATGCTAATTTGTACATTGTCATTAAAATAATCTTTTACCATTCTATTGATGCTTACTTTATCAGATTGAGTCACGGTATAGTTATCAATAATTATAGTGAATTCTTTTAAGCCTTACCAGATGTCATAATGTTGTTTCACTTTGGTGCACTGAGTTGACTCATCCTCATCACCAGTGAGTCTCTTGTTAAATGTCATATTTTTTTTCCTGGAAGCAGCATGTGCAGGAGAAACTGAAGCAGATGTCATTGTGTGATGTGCCACTTGAGCTGACAACTTGATCACAAGGAGCTCCTTGCATCTCTTAAGATCTTTGGATGGAATTTGGTAGCGGGGATACAGGACCTCAACTGTCTAAAACCACATGCATTGATGGTGGATATTGGATGCATATATAATGCTAACATAACCATCATGGCTTCAGTGATCTGCTGTGCAACAGGATGGCAGCTTTCATACTTGCTTCCTCTTGCAAATGATTGTTTCATGGCCAATTGTTGTTTTAAACTACTAGTCTTCTTGGTCCTCTTCTGTGATGCAGATTCACTGCCAGCAGTAGCAGCCCTAGTGCAGAAGGATTCTTCTTGGAAATCCTGGAAAAAAGAAGGGTTCAGCTCTGCAAATTAGATGCAGGAGGACTACTTCTGATCATTGATGAGGAAGTAGATGATGTAGGTGTTTATGGTGGAGATTGCATGTACTGGGATCTTTCCATGATGATGGTAGCTGATGCTGGACTGCTGGTTATTATTTACAGGGTTTATGAGATTTTACAAAATAATTTGCATTAACTTTCTGCAAATGACGTACCCAGGAGGAGGTGCCTAGATGTTTATTGTCACTACCTCTACTTACTTTGGCTTTACAAATTGTACAGATGGCTTGACATGTTGTCAAGATTTGGGAAAAAATTATTCCACATGAAAGAGGTGGCTTTTTTGGTCTTATGACCAGGCATGACAATGTCCTTTTTTTCTTATCAGGTGCAAGAATAGCTTCTTGTCCAACACATTCATAATCAACATCATTATTATATAAACGTATATCCCCCTTATCCTGTTGCACTTCCATTGTAACATCCTCAGTTACTATGTCACCATCATTGCTTTTGCTACTACTTATCCTTACATTTGCTGAAGGTTCTAAAATTACAGTATCAATAATGTCAGACTCACACATACCACTTGTGCACACCTTTAAACTCTCCTCAGGAATATGAAAAGTTTGTAAATACACAGTTTGTTCTTCAGCTTTAGTGTTCTTTTTGTGTCCTGATTAGCCTATTTTAAAGGTGACACCTCTAGACTCAGAACGAGGTGTTGCATGTGAGGCTACAGAAAATGCCTGACCTTGTTTGACCCTGGCTTCCACATAGGCATTCTAGGTCATATAACAACAGTATCAGGACCACCACTCACAAAGGAAGACCATGGTCAGAGCTTTTCATTGCCTCTGCGTGTGGTGTCTGGCATGTTGCAAATTGTAAGTGTTTTCCCTTTATTGATAGAGGTGATGTGTTTTCTTTAGAATTGTGAAATATTGTTTAGATTTAAGGTTCCCTTTCTTGAACCTTCTTTCCCCTTGAACACCTTTAGTAGATGTTGAAGAAGTACCATGACTGGAAGTGGCTGCAGCACTAGTACTGGGTTTAGCATGCCCTTTTATCAATTGATCCATGAGTGGTTTTAGTTTTAACACCAGGATAGTAGTAAAGTTACTGTTGTGCAACTTAACTGTAACCACACCAAATGAACATACAACAATGACATAGGAAAAGGAGAGAGTGTTATCTTTACCATGCAGTTTTATTATACACCTGGAGATGTTTTTTGACACCAGCAAAAAAATGTTTTTCTTTACCACTTTAGAACTGTTTTGGGGTGCAGCTGATGGGAAGGATATCGCCACACATAGTAGCTGACTTCTTTACACAAACCCTGTCAATTGTTTTCATGTACCTTTGCGAGAATTGTTTTGGGATGCAGATGATAGTGGGGATACCACCTCAAACAGAACAGTAATATACACTGCATCACTTATCTCAACAGACACCTTGCAATTTTTTTTATAACAGGAAAAGACTCAAAACATATAGGTCTTCTTGGGGTGCAGCTCAGACACAGTAGGGTAATTTTTGGACAGTTAATCAATATACTGTAGTGATAGATTTCCTTGCAAAAAAAAGTGCAGGTTCACTTTAACAAACAATCAAGAGCACAACACACGGTAGCCTGTTTTCTAGTGTGTGTGAGTGTGCAGTGTGTGTGACAAACAAACACACATACATGGAGTGACAATGATGCCTGCAGTCACCCTTCCCAGACTTACTGCAGCTATCTACTCCAACAACTAAAACTTTTTCTGTCCTGATGTCCTCCTAATGGCATTTTGACTTCGTACACACTACACATACCACAGTCCCACACCCTCTACCTCCTCTCCAGTGTGAAATTGGCATCCTCCTTATGGCGTTTTTAGTACATAGCCCAAAGTCCTACACCCTCTCTCTCCACTCTCTTGTGTGACATGGTGCCAGATCACGATGAGGGACTTTATATGCAATCTAAACCACACAAGATGCGATGCCTGGAAGATGACGTTTTGCCTCTTTCTGGGATCCTGGCAGGTGGACCTAAGCCAGGACTCGGATCTACTCGGAACCTCTATGTTCGGGTGTATTCGGAGTTTGGGAAAACCGAACCACTTGTTTCTGTTTTATATTCCCTTATTTCATCACAAGGACCATCCTGCCTCAAGGACTGAGGGCCTAATTCAGACCCGCTCGCGAGCGGATGCTCGCAAGCGGGTCGATGGTGCCCGAATGCGCATGCGCACGACGGAGGGAGCTCCGTCGTGCACATGCGCGAGACCCGGCAAGCGACGAGGAATCCGTCGCTCGGGGTCTCGCACCAAAGGGGGCGTGCTGTCGATGGTGAGTGACAGCATGCCCCCTTTGGTGGGCGTGCCGGGGGCGTGGCTTCCAGACAGAGGCATTCCCATGAGAACGTCTACCGTCTGGGTCCGGCCCCACTGACATCAGTAGTGATGTCAGTGGGAGTGATTTTGGCTCTGATAGAGCCAAAATCACTCCAGGGCTTGCGGCAGCGAGACCCTACTGCAGGGTCTCATCGCAAGCCCGATGGTCGCGATGGTCTTGACCATCGCGACCATCATCATGGATGCTCGCTATAGCTGTGGGTGGTCACCCACAGCTATGAGAGCGTCCAAGAGGCCACTCCATTTTTAGGCTCTGAATCAAGCCCTGAGCTCTGACAAACAACCACTATCCAATTTAGCCACACATGTGGTGGTTTTTGCTAGGGTTTGTAAGTGACATTAGATAATTTTTTGGCATTGCCCTGTTTCATCACACATGATACAACATCAGTTTAATTTCCAGAAATCACTGGTGATATTACGGCATTAGAGGCGAGTGTTACAACAGATTTGCTATTCCATCTCTGCTTGACAGAGAACTGTCATGATAGAGTTAATGTGCAATTCTATAAAAAAAACTGCACATAGAAACACATTATACATTAGAACCCCTCCTCTCTCTTTCTTTTAGAGACATCAGGCCTCTCCATATCAATTGTCCATTTTGCATCAAAGCCTGTGTAATATTATTTTGGGCTTTTTGGAGGGAGTGGATTTGAGGTACTCGGTATGATTTACCGCCGGACCCCTGCCCGGCGGTTGGAATCCCGACACCAGGAGGCTGGCAGAGGAGGAAATCCCGATCGTCGAAGGTAAGTATTCACTAACCTATTTCTAACCCCCTAACCCTCCTTTAGGGTGCCTAACACTAACCTTCCCCCCAGTGCCTAACCCTAAACCCCCCTCTAAGTGCCTAAACCTAACCCCCCCATCCCCGCCGCCTAACCCTACTTTCCCCATGGGGGTGCCTAACCTTAACCCTCCCTTCCTCTAGCCTGGCCCTAACCTCCCGGGTGGGTGCCTAACCCTAAGTCCCCCCCAGGAACCCTAAACCTAATGCTCCCCCCCGTGGCTGTCCGCAGCGGCGCCCGGCATCACTTCTCCCGGCGTTGGTAAAATGACAGGCGTCTAGATTTAGACGCCTGTCATTTAACCCTCGCCGGGATAAAGCAGTCAGGAAGCCGGCTGTCGGGATTACGTCCGCCGGCTTCCCGACTGCATACAGGATTTGAGTATGCAGATTCATAGAGCAAATAAATATATTTAGTTTCACAAAAGGTCCAAAATTACTGGTTTAGTCGACAGCAGTTGTTTTATAGCTACTTGATAGGTTTTTCTCTTTAAAAAATTCTTGTTTGCACCACAAACATGGTGTTACATATTCTACCATACATGATACATATTGAAAAGTATACTCGACACAGCAGCTATGTAACTGTACGTGTTCCTATTTTACAGCTTTGGCTGATGACATGCACTCGCTTCTGGAAAAAAGCAGAAGATTGATCGTTGTCTTGAGCAAAAACTACATTTCTGACAAAGCAATGTATGAATTTGAAAGTGGTTTGCACAAAGCAATGGTGGAACGGAAGATCAAATTTATCTTGATTGAGCTCACACCTTTAAGTGAGCTTAGTGCAAAACCAGAATCCCTGCAACTTCTTAAGATGAGAAACAGGGTAAAGTGGAAAGGAGATAAATCTCAGCCTCTAAATTCTACATTTTGGAAGAAAGTTCGCTATTTAATGCCCGCCAAGCCTGTGAAGTCAAAAACTCAATTTTAAAACTATTTAAAAATTCTAAAGAATACAGACTTGAAAAAACAGATCCCACAAATGGTTATTTCAGCATGGACCTGGTATTTATAATTACTGGTGAAGCCAGACTATAAATGACAGGAAAAGTGCCACAGCCATGCTGTCCTAAAAGGAGATTGAAGATAAGTTAACCCATGTAGGATCCATAGAAACATAGAATTTGACGGCAGATAAGAACCACTTGGCCCATCTAGTCTGCCCCTTTTCATGTATCCTTTAGACAACTTCAACCCTATTTGCTCCTTACGTATCTCTTAAGGATATTCTTATGCCTATCCCAAGCGTGTTTAAATTGTTCCACCGTTTTAGCTTCAACCACATCTGATGGGAGGCTATTCCACTTATCCACTACCCTTTCTGTGAATTAATTTTCCCTCTGGCTTTTTGTACACAACAAGATAAGATATACTGTAATGTTCAAAAACACATCTGTAAAAGTTGCCAATCCTGACATAGTCTGCCCTCTGACGTCTAAACCCTTATTGTACCTTATTTATTCTTAGTTCCTAAATTAACTTTACGTAAATATGTGAAAGTTATTAGCTTGATTTAATCTAATATTAAAATAGATGACCTTACAGATGAACAAAATTATTTAAGTCTCTAAAATGAACACTGCTCAAGAACTTTTTAATGAAGAAATATTAAAACATAATTGCAAATTTTCTATCAATTTATTTGATCTGTAACTATGTGTGTGTTGGCCTACTGTAAGTAGCATAGCTAAAAGTGCCTTTGTACCCATGTGCAATATTTGTCTTTGTTAACTCTCCCATTATAATTCACAATATATCTATGTTAAAGCGTTAATTTGGCAGCTGTTGTGTGACTATTGCTGGAGTTTAACAATTTATGGGGATCAATATTTTGCATTAAACAGAAAATAAACATTACACAAACATGAACATAAGGGTGTGGTTTGATATGTCGACATTCAATATATTCACAAGGTCTTAATTTCGACATTCCGGATGTCGACATTTGGCAGGTCAATATTTACAAGAGATGTGCAGTTCGGTTTTCCTAAAAAACGAACAAACACAAACTCAGGATCTCAGAGTCGAATTGAGTCCCAGTTCGGAATCACTTTGGGTTCCGAATGGAGCTGAGTACCGGCTCGTGTCTGCTGTAAATACAGGACTCGGATTTAAAAACCGAGCGGGTCCAATTACATGATTTTAGCTGTTTTTATTGATTTTTGAATCAATTTTTATCAATTGTTAATGACTTTTATCGATTTTAAAGGAATACAAAACAGAACCAAAACACTTGAGGGTAGTTTTGCCAAAACCAAAACACATTGATGAATTATAACCAAAACATGAGGTCCGTGCACATCTCTAATACTGTATTTACAGTGTCAACACCGACACAAAATAGAGTGGGATTAATGTGCAAAAATCTGTTTACACATTTTCAGACAACATAACAAATGTGAGAGTAAGAAAAAATATCTCCCCCTTTTTAAATAGATTGAGTCTTGCAACTTGTCTCTGATTCCTTATTTTGAAAATGTTTATTTACTCGTTCAAACAACAATGATTCCAAATGCTTTCCACTTTAGCCTCATTGATGGTTAGCTTCCCTCATGTGCATAAATTCATAGTAAAACATTTTAAGTATTATACAAAATAGTTATAAATACTAGAGATGAGCGAACTTCATGATCCGGGCTGGGATCCGAGTCCGGCTTGGGTATTCCCGCCTGACTCGGATCCCAAAACGAGGCAAAACTTCATCATCCCGCTGTCGGATTCTCGCAGGTTTTGGATACTATAAAGGAACATGATATAGGCGCCATTTCTCTTCGGCTGTGAAGAGTGAAGTTTACCAAGAGCAGTGGCTGCTGTGTCCATCCAGGGGCTGCTATGTCCATACAGGGCAGGCGCTGCTGTGTCCATCCAGGGGCTGCTATGTCCATACAGGGCAGGCGCTGCTGTGTCCAACCAGGTGTCTGTGTCTATCCAGGGGCAGTGGCTGCTATGTCCATCCAGGGACTGCTGTGTCCATCTAGGGCAGGTGCTGCTGTGTCCATCCAAAGGAGGGGCTGCTGTATCCATCCAGGGGTGCTCTGTCAGTCTGAGAGTGCCCAGTGTAAAAAAAAAAAAATCTAATAATATATATATATATATATTAGGGGTGAGCTGGTTCGGATTTCTGAAATCCGAACCCCCCCGATCCGAGGCTGATCCGAGTCAGGCTCGACTTTTCCCACCTGACTCGGATCTGAAATCGAGGCAAAACATCATCATCCCACCTTCCGGGTCTCGCGGGTTTTGGATCCTATATAAGGTACCCGCGTCGGCGCCATTTTCTCACTCGGCTGTGGACAGTGAAGAGGGAGGGTGGGAGTTAGGGCTGGCTGGGCTGTGTAGTGTAGTGTAGTGTAGTGCAGTGTAGTGTTGTGCTGTGCTGTGCTGCGCTGTGCTGCTGTTGTCCACTCCTCCAAAGTCCATAGGGGCTGGCTGGACTGTGTTGTACAGTCAGTTGTCCATAGGGGCTGTGTCCACTCCAAAGTCCTGTGCAGTGTCCAAGTCCTAAAGGGGTGCTGTAGTGTTGTCCAGGGGGAGCTCTGTCCATCAGGGATGCTCCCACCAAGTGCAAAAAAATATATATTTTTTCTGTGTTTGTGAATTGTGTGCGCTGTAGCCGCACGTGCATCAACAAAGTAGTGCCAAGCGTGCGCCTGTGTCATAAGTAAAGGGCCAGCTGGCTTGACTGTTAAAGGGTGCTGTAACCCCCAAAGTGCACTCCAAACAAAATAAAAAATATTTTCTGTGTTTGTGAATTGTGTGCACTGTGGCTGCACATGCATCAATAAAGGAGCAGCGCCAAGCGTGCGCCTGTGTCCCATTAGTAAAGGACCAGATGGCTTGTCTGTTAAAGGGTGCTGTAACCCCCAAAGGGCACTTCAAACAAAATAAAAAAATAGTTTTTGTGTTTGTGAATTGTGTGCACTGTGGCTGCACAGGCATCAACAAAGGAGCAGCGCCAAGCGTGCGCCTGTGTCCCATAAGTAAAGGGCCAGCTGGCTTGTCCGTTAAAGGGTGCTGTAACCCCCAAAGTACACTCCAAACAAAATAAAAAAATATTTTCTGTGTTTGTGAATTGTGTGCTCTGTGGCTGCACATGCATCAACAAAGGAGCAGCGCCAAGCGTGCGCCTGTCCCATAAGTAAAGGGCCGGCTGGCTTGTCCTTTAAAGGGTGCTGTAACCCCCAAAGGGCACTCCAAACAAAATAAAAAAATATTTTCTGTGTTTGTGAATTGTGTGCACTGTGGCTGCACGTGCATCAACAAAGGAGCAGCACCAAGCGTGCGCCTGTGTCCCATAAGTAAAGGGCCAGCTGGCTTGTCCATTAAAGGGTGCTGTAACCCCCAAAGGGCACTCCAAACAAAATAAAAAAATATTTTCTGTGTTTGTGAATTGTGTGCACTGTGGCTGCACGTGCATCAACAAAGGAGCAGCGCCAAGCGTGTGCCTGTGTCCCATAAGTAAAGGGCCGGCTGGATTGTCCGTTAATGGGTGCTGTAACCCCCAAAGTACACTCCAAACAAAATAAAAAAATATTTTCTGTGTTTGTGAATTGTGTGCACTGTGGCTGCACGTGCATCAACAAAGGAGCAGCGCCAAGCGTGTGCCTGTGTCCCATAAGTTAAGAGCAGGCTGGCTCATTTCTTAAAGGGTGGTTTAACCCACAAAGTGCACTAGTCTCCAGCAAAAATAAAAAATAATTTTCTGTGATTGTGTGCGCCTTAGCCGCATTTATATATCAAATCAATATAACATAAATGGAGGACCAAACTTTCTCCGATAAAAATAAAATAGGGAAAGATCAAGAACCACTTCCTCCTAGTGCTGAAGCTGCTGCCACTAGTCATGACATAGACGATATCATGCCATCAACGTCGTCTGCGAAGGCCGATGCCCAATGTCATAGTAGAGGGCACATACAATCCCAAATGACAAAGTTCAGGAAAATTACCTTTAAAAAAACATTTAAATCATCTGAAGAGAAACGTAAACTTGCCAATATGCCATTTATGACACGGAGTGGCAAGGAATGGCTAAGGTCTTTCCCTATGTTCATGATTAGAGTTAAGCTGGCAAAAGCACAGCAAAGAACTGTACGTTCTAAGAAGATATCACAAATCCCCAAGGAGAGTCCAAGTGTGGTGGCGGTTGCGATGCCTGACCTTCACAGCACTTGTCGGGAAGAGGTGGCTCTTTCCACCATTTGCACGCCCCCTGCAAGTGCTGAAAGGAGCACCCACAGTCCACTTGCTGATATGCAAATTGAAGATGTCACTGTTGAAGTACAACAGGATGAGGATACTGGTGTAGCTGGCGCCTGAGGAGGAAGTTGGCGAGGAGGATTCTGATGGTGATGTGGTTTGTGTAAATCAGGCTCCAGGGGAGACAGTTGTTGTCCGTGGGATGAAAAAGCCCATCATGGTCATGCCAGGGCAGAAGACCAAACATTCCACCTCTTTGGTCTGGCAATATTTCTATCCAAATCCGGACAACAACTGTCTTGCCATATGTACCATATGTAAAGGTGAAATAAGTAGGGGTAGGGATGTTAACCACCTAGGAACATCCTCCCTTATACGGCACCTGCAGCGCGTTCATAAAAAGTTACTGTCAAGTTCAGAAACTTTGGCTAAGACCGTAAGCAGTCCAGGGACACCTAAATCCCGTTGTCCTGTTGTATCCAAGCGCCTGCAAACCACACCGTCAACTCCCTCCTCGTCAATTTCCTCCTTAGTCAGGATCGCAAGTAGACCTCCAGGCCATGTCTCTGGCATGACTGACTCTCCTATCCGCGATTCCTCCAGAGGATCCTGCATTGCTACGGCTACTGCTGCCGCTGCTGTTGTTGCTGCTGCTGGGAGTCGTTCATCATCCCAGAGAGGAAGTAGGAACACCACTACTTTTACTAAACAATTGACCCTCCAGCAGTCCTTAGCGTGGAGGATGAAGTATGACAGCAGTCATCCTGAAACAAAACGTATAACTCAGGCCTTGACTGCTATGTTGGTGTTAGATGTGCATCCGGTATCCACCATTAGTGCAGTGGGATTTAGACAATTGATGGAGGTAGTGTCTCCCCATTTCCAAATCCCGTCTAGATTCCACTTCACTAGGCAGGCGATACCGAGACTGTACAGAAACGTCAGAAAAAGTGTCCTCAGTGTGATCAAAAATGCGGTTGTACCCAATGTCCACTTAACCACGGACATGTGGACAAGTGGAACAGGGCAGACTAAGGACTATATGACTGTGACAGCCCACTGGGTAGATGTATCACCTTACACAGCAACAACAGCAGCGTCACCAGTAGCAGCATCTCAGAAATGCCAGCTCGTTCCAAGGCAGGCTATGCTGTGTATCACCGGTTTCAGTAAGAGGCACACTGCCGACAACCTCTTAGAGAAACTGAGGGAAATCATCGCCCAGTGGCGTACCCCACTTAGACTCTCCTGGGGATTTGTGATATCTGACAACACCACCAATATTGTGCAGGCATTACATCTGGGCAAATTCCAGCATGTCCCATGTTTTGTTCACACAATAAACTTGGTGGTGCAGAATTTTCTGAAAAGCGACAGGGGCGTGCAGGAGACGCTTTGGGTGCCACTTTCGCCATTCAGCAACTGCGTGCCGAAGACAAGATCACCAGAAAACACTCTTGAACCTGCCCCACCATCACCTGAAGCAAGAGGTTGTGACGCGGTGGAACTCAACCCTCTATATGCTGCAGAGGATGGAGGAGCAGCAAAGGCCATACAAGCCTATACATCCACCTATGACATAGGCAAAGGAGGGGGTATGCACCTGACTCAAGCGCAGTGGAGAATGATTTCCGTGTTGTGCAAGGTTCTCCGGCCTTTCGAACTTGCCACACGTGAAGTCAGTTCAGACACTGCCAGCTTGAGTCAGGTCATTCCCCTCATCAGGCTTTTGCAGAAGCAGCTGGAGAAAGTGAAGGAGGAGCTAAGACGGAGCGATTCCGCTCGACATGTGGGACTTGTGGATGAAGCCCTTCATTCGCTTTGCCAGGATTCCAGGGTGGTCAATCTGTTGAAATCAGACCACTACATTTTGGCCACCGTGCTCGATCCTAGGTTTAAAGCCTATGTGGTGTCTCTCTTTCTGGCCGACACAAGCCAGCAGAGGTGCAAAGACCTGCTGGTGAACACACTGTCAGCTGAAGCGGAACGTGACACGTCAACAGCTCCTCAACAGTGGCCGGTGCACACCCCTAAATGTAGTGGTCTGATTTCAACAGATTGAACCACCCTGGAATCCTGGCAAAGCGAATGAAGGGCTTCATCCACAAGTCCCACATGCCGAGTGGAATCGCTCCGTCTTAGCTCCTCCTTCACTTTCTCCAGCTGCTTCTGCAAAAGCCTGATGAGGGGAATGACCTGACTCAAGCTGGCAGTGTCTGAACTGACTTCACGTGTGGCAAGTTCGAAGGGCTGGAGAACCTTGCACAACATTCTCCACTGCGCTTGAGTCAGGTGCATACCCCCTCCTTTGCCCATGTCATAGGTGGATGTATAGGCTTGAATGGCCTTTTGCTGCTCCTCCATCCTCTGAAGCATATAGAGGGTTGAGTTCCACCGCGTCACAACCTCTTGCTTCAGGTGATGGTGGGGCAAGTTCAAGAGTGTTTGCTGGCACTCCAGTCTTCGGCACGCAGTCGCTGAATGGCGAAAGTGGCCAGAAATTTTTCGGGCCACCCAAAGCATCTCCTGCACGCCCCTGTCGCTTTTCAGAAAATTCTGCATCACCAAGTTTATTGTGTGAGCAAAACATGGGACGTGCTGGAATTTGCCCAGATGTAATGCCCGCACAATATTGGTGGCGTTGTCAGATATCACAAATCCCCAGGAGAGTCTCAGTGGGGTAAGTCACTGGGCGATGATTTCCCTCAGTTTCTCTAAGAGGTTGTCGGCAGTGTGCCTCTTACTGAAACCGGTGATACACAGCGTAGCCTGCCTTGGAACGAGCTGGCGTTTCTGAGATGCTGCTACTGGTGATGCTGCTGCTGTTGCTGCGTAAGGTGATACATCTACCCAGTGGGCTGTCACAGTCATATAGTCCTTAGTCTGCCCTGTTCCACTTGTCCACATGTCCGTGGTTAAGTGGACATTGGGTACAACCGCATTTTTCAGGACACTGAGGACACTTTTTCTGACGTTTCTGTACAGTCAAGGTATCGCCTGCTTAGTGAAGTGGAATCTAGACGGATTTGGAACCGGGGACACACGACCTCCATCAATTGTCTAAATTCCACTGCACTAATGGCGGATACCGGACGCACGTCTAACACCAACATAGCAGTCAAGGCCTCAGTTATACGTTTTGCTTCAGGATGACAGCTGTCGTACTTCATCCTCCTCGCTAAGGACTGTTG
Organism: Taudactylus pleione; assembly: GCA_031769625.1. NCBI lineage: Eukaryota > Metazoa > Chordata > Amphibia > Anura > Myobatrachidae > Taudactylus > Taudactylus pleione. The sequence goes on along the minus strand of JAUIMM010000608.1, from coordinate 12,270,045 downwards.
GAGGATCAATTGTTTAGTAAAAGTAGTGGTGTTCCTACTTCCTCTCTGGGATGATGAACGACTCCCAGCAGCAGCAACAGCAGCAGCGGCAGCAGGAGGCGTAGCAATGCAGGATCCTCCGGAGGAATCCCGGATAGGAGAGTCAGTCATGCCAGTGACATGGCCTGCAGGACAACTTCCGATCCTGACTAAGGAGGAAATTGACGAGGAGGGAGTTGACGGTGTGGTTTGCAGGTGCTTGGATACAATAGGACAACGGGATTTAGGTGTCCCTGGACTGCTTACGGTCTTAGCCAAAGTTTCTGAACTTGACAGTAACTTTTTATGAACGCGCTGCAGGTGCCGTATAAGGGAGGATGTTCCTAGGTGGTTAACGTCCCTACCCCTACTTATTCCACCTTTACATATGGTACATATGGCAAGACAGTTGTTGTCCGGATTTGGATAGAAATATTGCCAGACCAAAGAGGTGGAATGTTTGGTCTTCTGCCCAGGCATGACCGTGATGGGCTTTTTCATCCCACGGACAACAACTGTCTCCCCTGGAGCCTGATTTAAACAAACCACATCACCATCAGAATCCTCCTCGCCAACTTCCTCCTCAGAGCCAGCTACACCAGTATTGTCATCCTGTTGTACTTCAACAGTGACATCTTCAATTTGCATATCAGCAAGTGGACTGTGGGTGCTCCTTTCAGCACTTGCAGGGGGCGTGCAAATGGTGGAAAGAGCATCGCAACCACCACCACACTTGGACTCTCCTTGGGGATTTGTGATATCTTCTTAGAACGCACAGTTCTTCACAGTTCTTCACCCCTGATGGACAGAGCACCCCCTGGATAACACTACAGCACCCCTTTAGGACTGGGACACTGCACAGGACTTTGGAGTGGACACAGCCCCTATGGACAACTGACTGCACAACACAGTCCAGCCAGCCCCTATGGACTTTGAAGTAGTGGACACAGCCTCTATGGACAACAGCAGCACAGCACAACACTGCCAGCCCCTATGGACTTTGAAGTAGTGGACACAGCCCCTATGGACAACAGCAGCACAGCGAAGCACAGCACAACACTACTCTGCACTACACTACACTACACAGCCCAGCCAGCCATAACTCCCACCCTCCCTCTTCACTGTCCACAGCCTAGTGAGAAAATGGCGCCGACGCAGGTACCTTATATAGGATCCAAAACCCGCGAGACCCGGAAGGCGGGATGGTGAAGTTTTGCCTCGATTTCAGATCCGAGTCAGGCGGGAAAAGTCGAGCCTGACTCGGATCAGCCTCGGATCGGGGGGGCTCGGGGGGGTTCGGATTTCAGAAATCCGAACCCGCTCACCCCTAATATATATATATATTATATATATATATATATATATACATTAAATATATATATATATATATATACACACACACATTTTTTGTGCTGTACACGATGTATACTATATAAATATATATATATATATATATATTATATATATATATATATATATATATATATATATATATATAAAACGAACAAATGGACCGGCACTCTGCTAAACTGTGGGTAAGTTGCTCCTGTGCCAGCACACAAATGCATGAACATACCAGGAAAAAAGCGGCACTAGGGGTCTGTCAAGAAAAATTTAATTGTGATCCTTCACAATACCAATACTAACGTTTCGGGGCTAAGTGAGCCCCTTTGTCAAGGTAGAAAGTGTACAAAGAACTGAATAATTCTTACCTTATATCCCAAAAGGAGCCCGCCAAGGTGCCTGAGCCCGGACGTCGCCCGGGACCCCACGTGACGCCGCCGGAGTCCCGCACTGATGACGTCATCGCTCTGCGTGACCCTGGTGGCCGGGGCAACCGGGACGCTGGCGCGAGGGCGCAACAGGAAGGAAAAGAAGAAACACCTACGTGACAAAAGTGTATCAGTTTAAAGACACGGGTTAAAAATAGGAGTCAAAAGTAGAGGGCCTTTTTGAATAAATGCATCTACAAAACAAAAAGATCGTGTGTTTGAATGCTGTTGTATTACATTGCACCATTATCAATGCTTGTGAACAAAACAGCATTCGGAAATGTAAACAAACATACGAGCACATGACAGCTTGTATGAATAAAGGCAGAAACACGCTACAAACTGAACATGAAGAATCTAAATACACATTATTGAAATGTATTAAAGTGAAAGCAAGTTACTCGGGTATAGCTAAGTGCAGCACATAAGACACATGTACACCAAAGCATAGAAAGAGGCAAGGGGGAAAAAGACAAGAAGAAAGTCAGGGAATAATCAATTAAACACATTCCAAGCAATTTTCTCATTAAGTCCTGCCGGACTAATGGTGTTTAAATTAAAACAAAAATCAACCTAAGCGCTTAAATGACACTAGTAATGTCTATATCTGCAGCAGTTAAAAATAGGGGAAATTGCAACCCCACATGAAATGAAGACGGGCAAAAAACTGCGCTAGTGTATAGACAGATAATAAATATGGATATATACCAAAAATCGATCAGGTAGAGTATGGAGTGGTAGATATAGTAAATGGTGGATAGATAATGGAGGCTATATAAACCACAAACCTCTAGGCGATGAAGTTATAATCAAACATATTATTTAATATTACATAAAAAAATTAAATACATAAAAACCATACATGTGACAGTAAAAACCACATTATCCGCAGCAAAATGTGTACTGGATAAATATGCTGATGCAAAAATTGATATGGATCATAAAAATGAAAGAGTTAAATGACCATCGCAATATGGAATGAATCCAATTGTATCAAGTGGCAATGATAGTCACGCTAGTTAGTAAATAGCGTTATCTTGCAACATTGTAACTGCAAGCCTGCAATTAAATATCCTTTTCAGTATTCACAGTAGTATATTTGCTGAAGTTTATATTGAGCAGAATATTCTTTGCAGAGTTCAGTTTTCACCCTGTCAGGTGCACAGTGGATGGATAGGAAGGATATTAATACTGACCGGCTTCAAACTCTCAAACGGCTGTTGGTGTAAAGCATGACTTTCTATCCAATAATGGGATGAATAATTTTGCCAGAGAGAAGAACACGGCCTCCGCGACTCGCAGTGATAGAGTGTCAGGTGGTAAGGCTCTCTATCCGACTGGACAGTGATGATAGCCTGCCGGTGGGTAAGGCCAAGGTGAGCAGGGGGTGTAGATGGATAAATATGCGCGGCCGCGGCTTTTCAATCCTCTGCATCAAACGCTTGTTAAATCTTCCCACACCAAATGGAACTGCGAGCACTGGTAGATTTAAATTAAAAATCCATCTTGCTTCAACTTGGAGAAGCCGTAGGGTCCTATCACCCCCTCTGATGGTTTTGGGTACTTGGTCGATTGCCATATGTTTGAAATCCGAAAGGCTGTGTTTTTTTTCGGCAAAATGCCTGGCGACCGGTAGATCGATGGTTTTGCCAGCAAGAGCCCCTTTGATGGCTGAACGATGTAGAGCCATATGTTGGAAAGACCACTAGAACCATGAGGGACATGGTTCTAGTGGTCTTTCCAACATAAAATAAATTGCAAGGGCAACTGATCAAATATACGATAAAGGAAAAGGTACAGGTCAGAACATATCTAATATAGAACAGGCGATCTGAGTGGGGGTGTGTAAAAGTCTGACCTGTCACCATGTGTTGGCAGGTGGTGCATTTGAGGCATTTATAGCACCCTGGATAAAAAGTCCCTTGTAGGGACATCATGGTCCACGCCGAAATTAGTGATGTCAGTGTGAACTACAATGTCTTTGATGTTCCTGCCCCGCATATAGCAGGCTAAAGGTCTTTTGCCTTTTAAAGAAGGAAGATCCCTGTCACTGGTGACTATAGGCCAAAGTGCTCAAGTAGCCCGTTGGATGACAGCACTGGCCGTGCTGTATTGGCTCTTCCATGGGATCAGTGTCTCTGAGTTCTTGACTTTAGGTAGAAATCGGGAATTTCTGCCTCCATAATAAAGAGGGATCATATCCCCTGTGTAGAAATTTACGAACGATCCCGTTCAGGGCTGCTTCCAAATTGCTGCTCTCACTGGTGATCCCGGCCACCCTAATCATCTGTGATTTGGGGAGGCCTTTCTTTAAAGCTGGTGGATGATGACTGCTCGCCAGTAACAGGGTATTTTTGTCAGTTGATTTGGAATATACCCCAGTAGTAATATGCCCATTAATGATGGAGACTTGAACGTCCAGATAATTAAGAGAATGGAAGCTGTGCTGGTAAGTGACTCAAATCGGCGAGGCTCTGGAGTTGATGTGGGACATCAACGTAATAAATTCCTGTTCGCCCCCGGACCATAGCATGAACAAATCATCTATATACCTGGCAAACATGATGATATTGTTTGCCACTTCGATGTCGCTGTAAAACATGAATTGTTCCTCTTTTAGCATGTAGATGTTAGCATATGACGGGGCTACATTACTCCCCACTGCACAACCCGTGCGCTGGAGAAAAAATCGTCCATCGAACAAGAAATAATTTCTCGTGAGCGTTAATTTTAGTAGTTGCAGAAAAAGGTTGTGATCGATGTTGTCAACATTCTCTGTACTCAAAAATTCTTTCATGGCCTCCAATCCATCAGTGTGGGGGATTGAGGTGTAAAGGCTGCAGATGTCCATAACACAGATCAACGTGTTGTCTGGCACAGGGCCTACGTTGTTGAGGAGAGTCAGAAAGCTTGAGGTATCCTTGATAAAGGTGGGATGCTTCAATAGAAAAGGTTGTATAATGCTGTCAAGAAACTGGGAAATAGGTTGGTATAATGAGCCTCTCGCCGAAATTATCGGTCGTCCAGGCGGTCTCGTTATGCTCTTATGTATTTTGGGTACAGTGAATAAAATGGGAATTACCGGATGTTCCATCGTTAGTGCCTTCAGAAATTGGTCTGACAAGAGCCTCCTATCTCTGGCCTGTGATAAAATGTCATCTAGTTCTCTTTTATACGAGATAGTAGGGTCACCGCAAAGGGGTTGATAGGTGTCCACCACCGACATTTGCTGGTAAATTTCCTCCTTATAATCTGTCAAGTTCTGAATGACGATACCGCCCCCTTATCGGCGGGGCGTATGACTGTGTCTCTATATTGACGAAGATCCCTCAAAGCTTGTTGCTCCCTCCTAGAGAGATTGTAATGTTTCTCAGGTGCCGCTGCCGTGTATCGTGTAACTGCATCGTCCAATAAACGAGTAAACGCTTTGATGGATGAATTCGTTGAAGGATGGTCAAAGGAGGAACAGAGTTTATTCTTAATGAAATCGGCATGATTCTCGGGTGGTGCAAAGGTGGGGGATTTGGATCCAAAAAATTCTTGGTCTCAACTTGCTAGTAAACTGATGTAGGGAAATCTTCCAAGAGAGATCGTCGTGGTAGTTGGTAGGCACGAAGGAAAGGCCTTTTTTTAAAACCGATGATTCGGTTGATGTTAATTGATGGGACGACAAATTGAATATCAATTCTTCTTTTTGGATGTCAGTCCATTTCAATAATGTGTATTTAGATTCTTCATGTTCAGTTTGTAGCGTGTTTCTGCCTTTATTCATACATGCTGTCACGTGCTCGTATGTTTGTTTACCTTTCCGAATGCTGTTTTGTTCACAAGCATTGATAATGGTGCAATGTAATACAACAGCATTCAAACACACGATCTTTTTGTTTTGTAGACGCATTAATTGAATAGGCCCTCTACTTTTAACTCCTATTTTTAACCCTTGTCTTTTAACTGATACACTTTTGTCACGTAGGTGTTTCTTCTTTTCCTACCTGTTGCAAGGACGACCAGCCGCGTCCTCGCGCCAGCGTCCCGGTTGCCCCGGCCACCAGGGTCACGCAGTGCGATGACGTCATCAGTGTGGGACTCCGGCGGTGTCACGTGGGGTCCCGGGTGACGTCCGGGCTCAGGCACCTTGGCGGGCTCCTTTTGGGGTATAAGGTAAGAATTATTCAGTTCCTTGTACACTTTCTACCTTGACAAAGGGCCGCACATAGCCCCGAAACGTTGGTATTGGTATTGTGAAGAATCACAATTAAATTTTTCTTGACAGACTCCTAGTGCCGCTTTATTCCTGGTGTATATACAGTCAGGTGCATAAATATTGGGACATTGACAGAATTTTCATATTTTGGCCTCTATTCACCACCACAATGGCTTTGAAATGAAACAAACAAGATGTGCTTTAACTGCAGACTTTCAGATTTAATTTGAGGGTAATTACATCTAAATCAGGTGAACGGTGTAGGAATTACAACGGTTTCTATATGTGCCTCCCACTTTTTAAGGGGCCAAAAGTAATGGGACAAACTAAACAATCCTAAATCTAACTTTCACTTTTTAATACTTTGTTGCAAATCCTTTGCAGGCAATTACAGCCTGAAGTCTGGAATGCATACACATCACCAGACGCTGGGTTTCATCCCTGGTGATGCTCTGCCAGGCCTCTACTGCAAATGTCTTCAGTTCCTGCTTGTTCTTGGGGCATTTTCTCTTCAGTTTTGTCTTCATCAAGTGAAATGCATGCTCAATCGGATTCAGGTCAGGGGATTGACTTGGCCATTGCATAACATTCCACTTTTTAGCCTTAAAAAACTCTTTGGTTGCTTTTGCAGTATGCTTTGGGTCATTGTCCATCTGCACTGTGAAGCGCCGTCCAATGAGTTCTGAAGCATTTGACTGAATATGAGCATATAATATTGCCCGAAACACTTCAAAATTCATTCTGCTGCTTTTGTCAGCAGTCACATCATCAATAAATACAAGGGAACCAGTTCCATTGGCAGCCATACATGCCCACGCCATGACACTACCACTACCATGCTTCACTGATGAGGTGGTATGTTTTGGATCATGAGCAGTTCCTTTCCTTCTCCATACTCTTGTCTTCCCAAAGAGTTTTTTAAGGCTAAAAAGTGGAATGAAGACAAAACTGAAGAGAAAATGCCCCAAGAACAAGCAGGAACTGAAGACATTTGCAGTAGAGGCCTGGCAGAGCATCACCAGGGATGAAATCCAGCGTCTGGTGATGTGTATGCATTCTAGACTTCAGGCTGTAATTGCCTGCAAAGGATTTGCAACAAAGTATTAAAAAGTGAAAGTTAGATTTAGGATTGTTTAGTTTGTCCCATTACTTTTGGCCCCTTAAAAAGTGGGAGGCACATATAGAAACCGTTGTAATTCCTACACCGTTCACCTGATTTGGATGTAATTACCCTCAAATTAAATCTGAAAGTCTGCACTTAAAGCACATCTTTTTTGTTTCATTTCAAAGCCATTGTGGTGGTGAATAGAGGCCAAAATATGAATATTCTGTCAATGTCCCAATATTTATGCACCTGACTGTATATTTTTTTTTTTTACTGTGTCGCTGCCGGTCAGACGCAGTGTAGTATTCAAATATGTATTGTGAGACTATAAGTTGTAGCGCAGTGTAATATTCTTACCCGAATTGTGACACTGTAAATGGAAATGCAGTGTAATATTCAACATGTATTGTTACACTGTAAGTGGTAGCGCAGTGTTTTATTCATAAAAATATTGTGACACTGTAAGTGGTAGCGCAGTGTTTTATTCATAAAAAATATTGTGACCGCTATGTGGAAAAGCAGTGTAATGTTCAACATGTATTGTGACACTAAGTGGTAGCGAAGTGTATTCATAAAAAATATTGCCCTTCTGCTCCACGGGAGGTTTCTGTCCACCCTGAGCTCGCCTTAGGACACCTGCATTACGGTTTGACAGGTGTACCGCACAGTGTTTTAGTTATAAAAAATATTGTGACCGCTATGTGGAAAAGCAGTGTAATGTTCAACATGTATTGTGACACTAAGTGGTAGCGAAGTGTATTCATAAAAAATATTGCCCTTCTGCTCCACGGGAGGTTTCTGTCCACCCTGAGCTCGCCTTAGGACACCTGCATTACGGTTTGACAGGTGTACCGCACAGTGTTTTAGTTATAAAAAATATTGTGACCGCTATGTGTAAAAGCAGTGTAATATTCAACATGTATTGTGACACTAAGTGGTAGCGCAGTGTATTCATAAAAAATATTGTGACACTGTAGGTCATTGATACCGCAGTGTAATATTTAAAATTGGTAAAAATTTACATGTGTGCTGTACCCAACTTCATTCGTATTTGTTGATATGGAGAATGATCAGTTGAGAGGAGAGCAGGAACCACATACTAGTGCTGGAGCTGCTGCCAGGGCCACCAGTCATGACAATACTAGTCTATCTACATCATCTACTAAAGCTGATGCCCAAGGACAAACAGGACTTACGTCAGGGCATCTAAAATCGAAGAAGCAATCTTTTACATTGGTAAAGAAAAAAAAATCAAAGGGAAATATAACTGCAGAAGATTATTACATTGGCAATATGCCTTTCACCACACGAAGTTGTAAGGAAAGGCTAAGGCCTTGGCCTTTATTTATGACTGGTGGTTCTGCCTCATATGATGATGTAAACACAAGTGAACATAGAAATTGAGGATGCTTCTGTGGAAGTGTACCAGGATGGGGAGGATATTTGTGTAGCTGACAATAATAAGGATGTTGATGAGGATGTTGTTTGTGTAAATCAGGCACCAGTGAAAGAAACAGTTGTTGCCCATGATAAGGAAAAGCCCATTGTCATGTCTGGGCATAAGACAAAAAAATCCACTACTTATGTGTGGAATTATTTCTACCCAAATCTGGGCAACAATTGTCAAGCCTTCTGTACCCTTTGTAAAGCCAGAGTAAGTAGAGGCAGGAACCTTAAACATCTAGGAATCTCCTCCCTGTTACGTCATCTGCAGCGCATCCATCCAAATTTTATTTGTAATATTCAGAAACTTTGGCTAAAAAAAGTAACAACAAGCAGTCCAGCATCAGCTAGCTCCCTTCTCTCTGCTAGATCCAAGCACCTGCCACCTTCACCACCAACACCTTCATCAACAATATCCTCAATCATGAAGTGATAGGTTTCCTTGGGCCCCCAAAAGACAAGCTACCAATGGGCAGCTGACATTGCTTGCAATGATCTCTACATGCACAAACTGGCAGAGGCAAGATGTTGTCGCCATCATCATTCAATTCCTCACCCTCATCAGTGTGTACATCATCTTCACACAATATTAATTCGTCCCTGCTGGATTTCACCATTACAGGTGCCTCTGTAACTTTTGGCCATAATTGGCGGTAAAGGTCTTGCGGTAAAAGTGGAATTTGCAGTTCATTTTGATGAACATCATCTTTTCCACATTTTGAGGAAGTAGCCTCCTACGCCGATCACTGACAAAGTTCCCAGCTGCGCTGAAAACTCTTTCAGAGTACAAACTGCAGGGTGGGCAGCTCAAGTAAAGCAAAGCCAGTTTGTGCAAGGGTTTCCAAATTGCCTTTTTTTCCTGCTAGTAGTCAAACGGACTGACTGACATGCTTATTTGGATGCTATCATTAAAAATAGTCCTCAACCATTCTTTGAATGGTGACCGTATCAGATGGAGTCACGGTAGAGGTCTCATTAATTTAATTGTAGGCAATTATTTTAGACCTGACCAAATGTCAAAACTTGGTTGTGTTGACTCATCTGCATCATCAGTGGGTCTTTTGGCAGAGTTCCATATTTCCTTGATAGCCGTGCTTGCTGGAGGAACTGAAGGAGGAACCATCGCTGTATCACATGCCACTTCAGTTGACAACTTGCTTACCAACAGGTCTTTGCATCTCTTCAGATATGTGTCCATTGTGAAGGAACATATGACTTAAACCTAGCATCGAGCGCGGTTGCCAAAATGTATTGATCCGATTGGAAGGGCCTGACAACCCTTGGTTCCTGGTGAAGTAAATAAAAGATTTAATCTACAAGTCCAACATACTTTGCAGAATTGCTTCATTTCAGCTCCTCCTTCAGTTTTTCAAGTTGCATTTCGAACAGTCTAATTAGGGGAATTAACTGACTCAAGCTGGCAGTATCTGAACTTACTTCACAGGTGACTACTTCGAAGTATTTCAGCACTTTGCACAACACAGAAAGTATTTTCCACTGAGCTTGAGTAATCTGCATTCTGCCTCCTCTTCCTATGTCATAGTTTGCTGTGTAGCTTTGGATGGTTTTTGGATGGTTTTTGTCTGTTCCTCCATTTGCTGAAGCATATAAAGGGTGGAGTTCCACCTTGTATCTACCTCATGCTTTAGCTGGTGGCAGGGCAAATTCAACATTTCTTGCAGGTGCTGCAATCTTCTTCATGCTGTAATGCTCTCACAATATTGGTGGCGTTATCAGAAATCACATATCCTGAGATGAGTCCAAGCAGGGTAAGCCATTTTGCAATGATTTGCCTGAGTTTTTCTTAAAGGTTGCCAGCGGTATGCCTCTTAGTGAAACCGGTGATACACAGAGTAGCCTGGCTCTGAATGAGCTGCTGTTTCTTAGATGCTGCTGCTGTTGCTCTTGGTGCAGCTGAAGGCAATACACCCACACAGTGGGCTGTTACAGTCATGTAATCTTGTGTTTGCTCTGTTCCGCTTGTCTACATATCTGTTGTTAAGTGGACAGTGGGTACAACAGCATTTTGGAGGACAAAATTCATTTTTTTGACGTCCCTGTACAGGCTGGGAATTGCTTTTCTAGTGAAGTAGAATCTCAATGGGACATAGAACCTCAATTAACTGTCTAAAACTAAAACCCACTGCATTATTGGTGAATATTGGATGCACGTCTAATACCAGCATAGATTTTATGGTGTCAGTGATTTGCTGTGCAACTGGGTGACTGCTATCATACTTGCTCCCCCTTGCAAAAAATTGTTTGTTTAACAGTCAAGTCTTCCTGGTCCCCTTCTGGTTTGAAGATCCACTTCCAGCAGAAGCAGGCATAGCCCTCAAGGATTCTTCTGGGGCAAGGATTTATGTGAATGAGTTAAATATTTTTTGTATTTTTTTTTGTAAATGCTTCCCCTCCTCCCCAATAAATTTGCTTCAGAATAAAAAAATGAAATTAAATATACTACTAATCAAACCTTTATTTCCCTGCCTTCAACAACATACATACTCCAACTCCCTCAGGCCTCTTGAATAATAAAAACATTTGTTTCCTGATGTGCCAAATTGGAAGTTCAACTGCCACAGCTGCTGCAATCTATGACATGTGGTTGCTGAATGCTGAAAATGTCCAGAAATGTTTATGGCAACAGACAGCATCTCCTGCATGCCCCTTTAATTTAAAAACATATTCTGAACCACCAAGCTGATTTTGTGGGCAAAATTAGAACCATATTATTCAGCAATGCTCTCTCCTCCTCCCTCATAAATTTGCCTTGGAATCAATTCATTTAATCAAATTTACTACGAATCAACCCTTCCTTTCCCTGCCTTCAACTACATAAATACTCCATCTCCCTCAGGCCTCTTGATTAATGAAAACATGTTGTGCCATGTGCCATGTAGGGCGTTGAACTGCCATGTGTTTGTGCCACCCACTTAGTCAGCCAGCTAGCTTGGTGCAACTTTTGGGCCTAAACTGGATGAAAAAAAACTATATTGTGAGCTGTGAGATAGTCTAACTTAACTGGAAACGAATGGATATTAATGATATTGAGGTTAGTAATACTGCAGGAACAAAAAAAGGCCAAATTATGTGATTTTAGCAGTTTTTATTAAGTTTTGAAAGAAAATACAGATCCAAAACCAAAACACGCAAGGGCAATTTTGGAAAAACCAAATCCAGATCCAAAACACGAAGGGGTCAGCGCACATCCCTTATAAATACACCGGCCGGTATACACATGTAAAATATAATCAATATCAATAGAAAAAAATAGGAAAATAAAAGAAAAATGATTTTAAAAAATGCAAAAAATAATGCTACTTCTATTTCTTTAAATATCCATTTCCTTTGCATATATTCTCCAAACTGGCAGTATTTGCACAGGTAGCACAATTCTTCTGTTTATACTTATTTAGATTTTTATCCACGGACACATGCAGAAACTAACCACTCTTCCAAACAGTATATTGTCTCTGGGCCTGATTTGGCAAAGAACACAGGTGCTTATACGCATGCAATCGGTCGATTCATTCGCACTGCGCATGCGTATGCATCGCAGTGTGCAAGTTAGGCGCTGCATTAGGAATTGCATGCTCAGTGACTACACAGACTCATCGCAGAGTGATTGACAGGAAGTGCCATTTGTGGGTGGTGACGGGGGAGGTGGTTGGGCGAATGCAGTCGTGCCAGTGCGTTTCAATACAGGGGCCATACATAAATTATCCACTACGATACCAGATGCCGCCTGAGGGTACTCAATGTTACCGATTGTTTCCCTATGTTGGTCAAGTATATGGATGTGAGTAAGGGGAAGTGAGCGTCCTTATGTCAGGCTGCGTTCGCAATGCGAATGCAAACATTTAAATATCAATGGCACTTATCTGTCTGGATACTGCCAGTTTGGAGAATATTTGCAAAGGAAATGGATATTTAAAGAAATAGAACCATTTTATGTTTTATTTTCCTATTTTTTCTATTGATTATTGATTGTTATATATGTGTATACTAGCTGATGTAGTTCTAACTATTTTATATAATACTTAAAGTGTTTTATTAAATTTACCTATTTCCAAGTGCTTTGGGCCGAGCATTCTTTGAACAAGAGTTGGTGGTAATTATGGGTCTTTTATCATTTTGTAATAACTTTAGTGCTTGAGATACCTTTTTAGTATTCAGTTCATAATAGCACTCAACGGTGTCGATCAACATCAACAGCCGCCCCTTTTGTAGTGAGTCACGGAGCGAGTGCTTTTTGCGCTCGCTCTGGGGCTTGCGTGTGCGCACTGGGCCACCATCGACCCACTTGTGAGCGGGTCTGAATCAGGCCCTGTGTTCGTTACCAAAATAAATAAATAAAAAGACTATTGGGGCACTTTTTTATAAAAAAAACCCTGACAATTATAATGTCATTAGGGTGCTACTCTTATACTAGGGGCACTGTGAGGCAGTTTGTTGTGTGTCCAGGAACTATTACAAAAAAATTAATAATATAAAACTTGTGTGCTAAAAAATATAATGTAATTATTAGGGTGCCTTCGGGCTCATACTAGCGGCACTGTGAGGCAGTTTGTTGAGTGTTCAAGATCTTCAGGCAATATTAGAAAATGTTAATTATATAAAACTTGCGTGTTAATAAATATAATGTCATTAGGGTACCACCCTTATACTAGGACCACTGTCAGCCGCTATGGATCAGTCGGTAGAAGAGAAGGAACAGCAACCCAGTACTAGTGCTGTGACTGCTGCCAGCATCATTGTAGTACTTCAACATCTACTAAAGGTGGTCCATGGGAAATAAAGTTTAAGAAAGAGCACCTGACATCTAAACAATATTTCACAATGTTAAAGAAAACATCACCTCTATTAAGAAGGGGAAAACTTACTGCTGAAAAAATTAAAATTGCCAACATTCCATACATCACATGCAGTGGCAAGGAAAGGCTCAGGCCATGGTCTTCCATTGCGAGTGGTGGTTCTGCTACTGATGTTTCATGCACTAGGATGCCTATTGTAGAAGCCAGGGCCAAACATACGGCAGTCAGGCATCTTCTGAAACCTTACATGCAATGCCTTCTCACTCTAAGGGGTAAATTTACTAACAATCGAGTTGGTCAAGATGCCAATCTAGGGTGATTTAAGGGTTGATTTTCAACTCGCAAATTTACTAAAGGTAAAGTCGGGTGAGATAGAGAGAGATTTCTCTCTTCTCACTCGTAAAACTCGGGGGAGATAGCTAACTCGAATCAACTCACCATCGGGCAACTCGAAAGTACTTTTCACCTAAAATATACTTATAAATTTATCATGAATCGGGATGACAAGCTCGGGTGAGATGACAGCAAACTCTCTGCCAAATTGAAGTTTTAAACACTCACCTCCAGAGCTACGATTTTGCCAGAAACAAACACAGATCAGTGTGATTTGTATATGTTTCTGCCTGTAAATAGTTAACTTAGGGTTAATTCTTTAAAAGAAATGATGTAGGGTCCCCCCCTAAAGCCTAACCAGCCCTGGACTTGTCAGTCTGTCCTGGTACCTAAAATTACAGGTAACAAAATGAGTAGGGCTCCACCGTAATTTAGGTACCAGCGCCAGGCTGCAGGGCCAGTCCTGGTTTTAAATATAGATGGGAAAAATTGCATAGGGGTCCCCCTATATTTAAAACCAGCACCGGACCCAAAACAACTGCGGTGTAATGCCACAGCCCAGAGACCCTATTACCGGGTCTCCAGGGCCAAAGCATTCTCACCCCAAGCCGCTCAGGCCAAGCCAGGGATTTCAGGGGAGGTGGGGACCCCTAAAAAAGGGCCCCCCTCTCCCAAAACCCAAGGCTTTGTCTGAAGCCTGGGGTTCTTCCCTGCACCCCTGGGCTGTGGGTACGGGAGTAATATTGTGTAAAATCAATAAAATCAAAGAAAACTATTGTATTTTACAGTGGAACTACAGGTGCCAGCATGCCTGCCCTTTGGCACTTGTGGAACTACAAGTGCCCGCAGGTGGCCAGCATCTGTACCCCCACTGTAAAATAAGTAGTTAAATAAAGACATGACACACACACCATATTTAATAAAAGTTTAATACACACATACCTCAATCACACATACTTGCTGTCACACGTCGCCCTGGAGACCCCAGAATCAGACCCCGTCACCTACCTTTGCGGGTGCTGACCCACGCTGTCTTCCGGCTCCCGCGCTGTACGCTGCTTCCCTCTCTCTCTGGCCGGTCTCCGCTGTCCTCTGGAAGGTCCCGCTGCTATGCTGCTCCCAAGCTGGCTTCTGCTGGTCGCTGGTCCCTGCTGACTTCTTCTGAGAAGCGCTGTCCTCCGGTCCATGGGCGCGGCCATCTTGGATTGCCCATGTGACACGCTACCACCAACGAGGAGTCTTCTCCTTCTCTCTCAGCCTGTCAGCTCCAAGCATCCACTATATAAGGTTCCCCAATGCTGACACAAGTTGCCAGTGCAACTAGTTTCCTAGTGAGCTTTCCCACTGTGCTCCAGCTGCTCCACGTAGCCACCCAGCTACCAACGTCTACCAACGGCTATCAAGCCACTCCACGTAGCCACCCGGCTACCAACGTCTACCCACGGCTATCCAGCCGCTCCACGTAGCCACCCAGCTACCAACGTCTATCCACGGCTATCCAGCCGCTCCACGTAGCCACCCAGCTACCAACGTCTATACACGGCTATCCAGCTGCTCCATGTAGCCACCCAGCTACCAACGTCTACCAACGGCTATCCAGCCACTCCACGTAGCCACCCAGCTACCAACGTCTATCCACGGCTATCCAGCCGCTCCACGTAGCCACCCAGCTACCAACGTCTACCCACGGCTATCCAGCCGCTCCATGTAGCCACCCAGCTACCAACGTCTATCCACGGCTATCCAGCCGCTCCACGTAGCCACCCAGCTACCAACGTCTACCCACGGCTATCCAGCCACTCCATGTAGCCACCCAGCTACCAACGTCTATCCACGGCTATCCAGCCGCTCCACGTAGCCACCCAGCTACCAACGTCTACCCACGGCTATCCAGCTGCTCCATGTAGCCACCCAGCTACCAACGGCTATCCAGCCGCTCCACGTAGCCACCCAGCTACCAACGTCTACCAACGGCTATCCAGCCGCTCCACGTAGCCACCCAGCTACCAACATCTACCCACGGCTATCCAGCCGCTCCATGTAGCCACTCAGCTACCAACATCTACCCACGGCTATCCAGCCATTCCACGTAGCCACCCAGCTACCAACGTCTTCCCACGGCTATCCAGCCGCTCCACGTAGCTTCTCAGCTCCTAACGTCCACACAAGGCTATCCAGTCTTTCCAAGTCGCTTCCAAGCTACCACACCACTTCTAGCAGTACTCAAATTCCCTATTAGTTCACTGCTTCCTCTCATGCGGAGGAACTTTATTAAACCAAGTCTCCTCCTGCGGGCGTCTGCGCCAAGTGATACAGGTCCAAGGCCCAGTCCGGGAACACAGTCTTTAAATCCCACGATTGTGACACTTGCCTTCTGCCAGATGTTTCTGTCCTCTTCTCCAAGTAGAAATCCATGTGTATGGCCCTGCAACAAAGATCCTATACTCATCTTATCTTCGCGCTGGAACCCGGGGGGTCTTGGCAAAACAATAACATGCTTACACGAAACCAAACAGCCTAGTATTGGTATGTATTTTGTCACACCTACCAATACTACGCGAATGCCAGCTGCCGGGACATTAAAGGTTTTCCACGTCCCGCCAGTCAATCAGAGGCCGCTTCACATATAGCGGCCTCTCATTGGCTGGGGTGCACGTGGGTTCCAGCCAATGAGAGGCCGCTATATATATGAAGTGGCCTCTGATTGGCTGGCAGGATGTGAGAAACCCCGTAACATCCTGGCAGCTGGCATTCACGTAGTATTGGTATGTGTGACAAGACACATACCAATACTAGTCAGGTTGGTTTTAGGTAAGCGTATAATTGTTTTGCCAAGACCCCCCGAGATCCTACGGAGTGCAGCGCGAGGATCAGGTGAGTATAGGATCTTTGCTGCAGGTATTCCCATTGGAGTCTATGGGGACAAAGGGACAGAAATATCTGGTAGAAGGTAAGTATGTGTGATTGAGGTATATATGTAATAAACTTTTATTAAATATGGTGTATGTGTCATGTCGTTATTTAACTAATTATTTTACAGTGGGGGTATGGGTGCTGGTCGCCTGCTGGCACTTGTAGTTCCACAAGTGCCAAAGGGCAGGCATGCTGGCACCTGTACTTCCACTGTAAAATACAAGTTTCTTTCAATTTATCACTTTATTACCCCTGTATCCACAGCCCAGGGGTGCGGGGAAGAGCCCCGGGCTTCAGACCAGGCCAGGGGTTTTGGGAGAGGGGGACCCTTTTTTAGGCGGTCCTCACCTCCGCTGAGACCGGTAATAGGGTCTCTGGCATTACACCCCAGTTGTTTTGGGTCCGGTACTGGTTTTAAATATAAGGGGACCTCTATGCAATTTTTTCCCCCTATATTTAAAACCAGGACTGGCCCTGTAGCCTGGTGCTGGTACCTAAATTATGGTGGAACCCTACTTGTTTTGTTCCCCATAATTTTAGGTACCAGGACAGGCTGACAAGTCCAGGGCTGGTTATGCTTTTGGGGGGGAACCTCACATAATTTGTTTTTAAAGAATTTAACCCGTTTTTTATAGGCCTAACACACAAGAAGCTTACACATATCTCACTGATATGTGAAGGCTGCTAGCTTGGGAGAGATTTGCAGAGAGAGTAATCTCCTGCAAATCGAGATACTCGGGAGAGATATCTCATTCTTCTTCACCATCGGCCAACTCAATTTGCCTCAAATCGCCTGTTGGTAAATTTGAGAGATAAAAAGTGATTAAATCACCTGAGATTTGGTGAGTTCCAGCGACATGAATCTACTTGAAAATCGGGACCATCTCAAATCTTAGTAAATTTACCACTAAGTCTACATGTGTCACCTTTAATAGGCAAATCAGTTTACCAAAACAAAACTCAAGCTGAAGAAATAACTGTGTGTTCACAACCTTCCCAAAATCCCTGAGGAGAGTCTAAGGGGTATATTTACTAAAGTGCAGGTTATTAGAAGTGGAGATGTTGCCCATAGCAACCAAACAGATTCTACTTAACATTTATCTAGCACTTTTGGATATATAATAGCTAGAATCTGATTGGTTGCTATTTGCAACATCTCCACTTCTACAAACCCACACTTCAGAAAATATACCACTAAGTGTGTCCACAAGTGCTTTGTGTGAGTCTGACATTTCTGACACTGTACTCCTAGAGAAGCCTCCTTCCATAATTTCAGCACCCTCTGCAAATGTGGGAATGAGCAGCACAAGTATGGTGACATAGAAATTGAGGATGCTACTATGGAAGTGCTACAGGGTGAGAGTGATATTTGTGTATCTGACAATGATTTTTGTGTCAAGATAAGTCTTATTATACATATAATGCGACGGGTAAGGTTGATTACTGTAATGTGTGGGGATTTCATATAGTGGATATATAATATTGATATAACAGTAATCCAGTGTTGAGTATTCTTTAGGGGAAACAGGACTATTTGTTACATTTTAATGCTATTGATCTGGTGTTCGATCTGGTTGGAGGAGCTAGAGTGTTTGTTTGTTACTCAGCCCTCCAGAAAGTGCACATTACCTACTGTATCTCTTTTCCAAGCATGCCCCAACATTCATGGATCTGTCCAAGCAGCAACTAACTTTAAGACACCAGAAGGTAGTGAAAGCTGCAAGTACATGTACAGTAGGAGAGAGTCTGCCAACTGTCTGATTTTGGTAGGAATATTTCATGCACTAAAAACTTGGGGCCTGATTCAGACCCACTCGCGAGCGCACATCACACACAAGCGGCTCGATGGTCGACCAGTGTGCATGCGTGAGCCCTGGAGCGAGTGAGAACTTCACTCACTCTGGGGCTTCCTACAAAACGGGGCAGCTGACTATGTTGATCGACAGCTCGCCCCATTTTGTAGGTGGGGAGGGGGGTTGGCTGGACAAACGGAGGCATTCCCGAAGGAACGCCTGCCATTTGTGGGCGGCCATACTGACATCACTCGTGATGTCAGTAGTGAACTTCCTGCTCTATTGCTCTAATCGCGACTATCGCCAGGCCGCTTGCAAAAGCTGTGGGTGGTCACCCACAGCTATGCAAGCGGCCTGGAGGCGGATTTATTTTAAAAAAAATCCACCCTGATTCAGAGCGAGCGCTCGCAAATAGCGAGCACCTCTGAATCAGGACATTGGTCTGAACTGTAAGCAGGTTTGTATCTCTTCATGGGGAAAATATTAAGTATCCCCTGGATGTATCTACGGGGGACCGCAGCAGATATCAAAGATACTATGCAATGGTAGAGCCCCTTATACACATATACCATGGTAGGGCCCCTCCACCTCATTCCTGCTCCTCATTCCTCCATCTCATTCCCCCCTTACCTTTGTTGTTGTGTGGCTCTGCCCAGCAGCAGCCATAAGGTTCCTGTGACCGGCACAAGTCCAGTCCCTGCAGACACTGTAGGAGATGGAGAGGAGGGAGGTGAAGCGCACAGGGCAAGCAGCAGCCCACTGTAATGTATATTAGCAGCGGTGCATCCAGCAGAGAATGAGCCGGGCGCACCCATACTTTCATATAGTGCAGCAACCAGCAGGTGGTCAGTGGGGCAGCGGTTCTGCCCACAGGACATGTGCCCTCTGTGTGAGCACAACAGCTGCACCACCCTAGTTATGGCTGTGAGTGTAATATTGTTGGAGTGATGATGCTTCCTACCCCTGGATCATGGTATGAGAAACGCTGCTCCTATTATATTAATTTTCCTTACAGCCGGCTGGGAAGATAAGGAAACTCAACACACTTGTGATGAATTCCACTCTGCTCTCAGAGGTACATCTCCTTTGAGCCGTCTTTTATAAGTTCAGAAAACTGCTGTCACAAACATTTGCCACAAATGGTTTGACAGAAAAGAATACATATGATTGGTTTAACAAGTACATAAGATGTGTCAATGCATCTTTCAGTTTGTCGTTTTTTCACAGTGTCCAGACTTAGGGGCAAATGTAATAGGGTGTCTGTTTTGGTAAACTGCGAGTTTGGTGCTAAACTCGCAATTTTTCACAACTCTCCAATGTAATAGGGTGTCTGTTCACTAAAACTCGCATTTTTCAGAGTTACTAAAACTCTTCATTCTCAAACTCGCATCCAGATGTTTTCACATTGAAAACAATCAACTCGCCCAATGTAATAGAGTGTCTGTTTCAGACTCGCAAAAAAAGTTTACCAAAAGTCCCCAAATAATAGACCTGCTTCAGGCTAACGAGTACATCCTGAGCAGGTCAGATTAACACAGAAACATGCACATATCCATGAGATATGTACATGTTTCTGTGTGTACTTATGTTAAATGTTTTTAAATTAAAAAAAATGACGTGCACCCGCTCCCCAAAAGCATAACCAGCCCCGGGCTTTATAAGCCTGTTCTGGTTCTAAAAATACAGGGACCAAAATGCGTAGGGGGCCCCTGTATATTGAGAACCAGCACAGGGCTTTGTTGAGCTGGTCCTGGTTCTGGAAAATCAGGGGACAAAACGAGTAGGGGTCCCCTGAAAATTCCAGAACCAGCACCGAACTCTTTCTAGCGGGGGGATAATGCCACAGCCAGGGAAAACCTTTCACCGGTTTCCCCGGCCAAAGCATTATCCCTGACCGCTAGTCAGTCCAGGCCGGGGATCCCTGGGGAGTTGGGTAACCCCCCAATAAAGGGGTACCCCTCTCCAGGGCACCCCAGGCCTTGACTGATAGCCCGGGGCTATCCCCAGCACCCTATGCCCGTCGGTGCCGGGCTGATAGTGTTACTGTAAAGTGTAAAAATAAAGTTTCCATATTGTCTTTAGTTGTAGAACCACAAGTACCAGCAAGCCTCCCCTGCATGCTG
Source organism: Taudactylus pleione (assembly GCA_031769625.1). NCBI lineage: Eukaryota > Metazoa > Chordata > Amphibia > Anura > Myobatrachidae > Taudactylus > Taudactylus pleione. The sequence continues at coordinate 12,249,527 of JAUIMM010000608.1, read as the reverse complement.
GTATTTGGAGAACCACAAATACCAGCATTCGGGCATTACGTGCCCGCTGGCACTTGTAGTTCCACAACTAAAGAAATACGTAAATAAACAAACATACACCGTGAATGTAAAATTTTATTAAAACATACATGCACACTCACACATACTCACCTAGTATCCGAAGTAATCCATAGGGGTGTACCTGAAAAAAAAAATCCAAACTCACCTCTCCTATGCGTAGATCACGTCCACTTGTCCAAGTAGGCAATCCAGGGGTTAAAATAAAAAAACGCCAAAAAACCGAACCATACGGACTGAGCAAAGGTATGTGTGTACACATACCTTTGCCCCGTGTAAATGACCGGGGCACACGTGTGCCCGTCAGTGAAGGGGCCGCCAGCCAATCAGGGAGCATCTCCATCGAAAGGTGAATGGTTTTCCCTGGCTGTGGCATTATCCCCCCGCTAGAAAGAGTTCGGTGCTGGTTCTGGAATTTTCAGGGGACCCCTACTCATTTTGTCCCCTGATTTTCCAGAACCAGGACCAGCTCAACAAAGCCCTGTGCTGGTTCTTAATATACAGGGGCCCCCTACGCATTTTGGCCCCTGTATTTTTAGAACCAGAACAGACTTTATAAAGCACGGGGCTGGTTATGCTTTTGGGGAGGGGGCGCACGATTTTTTTTTTTTAAAACACACACAGAAGCCATCACGGATCTCACTGATCTGTGATGGCTTCTCTAAAACTCGCACCTTTTAATGATACTCGCATTAAAAGGTGTCAGTTTACATAGTCCTAAACTCGCCAAAACTCGCAAATGCAGTAGCCTCGAGCTGAAAAGTTCGCATGCTATTGAATTTGCGAGTTTCAGTACAAACTTGCACTTTTTAAAAGTACGAGAAAGTGCGAGTTTGTACTGTTACTAAAACTGACTACCTATTACATTTGGCCCTTAGTATCCTATTCTGGGATTCTTCAGCTGCTGCTCTCCTTCAGCTGCTTGTTCAATACAATCTCATGATATTTGTGTAAAGGAAAATGGCTTTTTCTCATAAATACTGATGAATCTTACAGTATGTTTTAAATAAACACTATAAATTATTATAGCCTCTCACAATATCAAAATGGTTTGTGGTATGAGAAAATCAATAGAAAATGCCAGGACGTGGCCATTGGTTTTCTAGGTTTTTTTTATTGTGGAGTGTTTGAGAGAATCACATTTCTGAAATTTACATTTTGGAGCATAATCAATGATTGACAAATCAATGGAGACAGAGGACCTCGTGAAGAGTTGAATGCATTGCACTGTGAATAAGCCATTTCACCACAGGATGCCTCTTGTTACATTTGGAGAGATGATAAAACCCCTTTTATCTATAAAAATGTGAGGACATAGGTGTTGGTTGGCCATGCAGTGTGCAAATATGTTTTACCCAATATGACAATTGAATGTCCAACTCAATTTAAGCACCAGTGTTTTTTTAGGTGACTTTTTTTAGGTGTTTTTTTTCGGGACTCACAGTATGTCCGTCAGACTCTAAAATCACAGGTAGTAAGTTTCCCACATGCTCCCATGGCCACCAGCTGCTGCCAACTCCCGAAGTGAAGTGGGCAGTCCAGGCATCTAGATGACATGATTCCTGATGAATTACATCACTGTGGCCCCTCTCCCACCCCCCTCTCCCACACACACACACACAACTTTACAATGCTGGTAATCATATAATTGTATAGTGGGGTTGTGACAGTCACCTCAGTACCACTTCCTTTTCACACAAGAAACTGAGTGCTGAAATACTATAGCTGGGTTTGTGGCTTGTGATGTGATGTACACAGGATTTTAAGGTCGCATTCACAACACATAGCCTTGATACACGTGCCAAAACAACCATTGGAAACTAATTGACCTAAATATGCACACACTTATCTTCAGTGACAAAGAGACCAAAAACTACCTATCTCTCTCTCTCTCTCTCTCTCTCTCTATATATATATATATATATTAGGGGTGTGCACCGGCCACTTTTCGTGTTTTGTGTTTTGGTTTTGGATCTGGATCTTTCTTCGTGTTTTGGATCTGGATTGGTTTTGCCAAAACCACCCTTCCGTGTTTTGGGTTCTGGGTTTTGTGTTTTGGATCTGTATTTTTTTGAAAAAAAGCATAAAAACTGCTAAAATCACAGAATTTGTAGGTTTTTCTGCTCCTATGCTATTATTAACCTCAATAACCTTAATTTCCACTAATTTCCAGTCTATTCTGAACACCTCACACCTCACAATAGTGTTTTTATGTCCAAAAGGTTGCACCGAGGTAGCTGGATGACTATGCTAAGCGACACGAGTGGGCGGCACAAACACGTGACCCATCTAGGCGTGATACTGCAGTGGCAGACAGGATGGCAGTTTGAAAAACTAGGCCCCAAACTGTACATAATGCAAAGAAAAAAAAGAGGTGCAAGATGGAATTGTCCTTGGGCCCTCCCACCCACCCTTATGTTGTATAAACAGGACATGCACACTTTAACAAACCAATCATTTCAGCGCCAGGGTCTGCCACACAACTGTGGCTGAAATGATTGGTTCGTTTGGGCCCCCACAAAACAAGCTGGCAATTAATCTGTCCCTGCACAAACTGGCTCTACGGAGGCAAGATGTCATCCTCATCCTCCTCATCCACCGATTCCTCACCCTCTTCAGTGTGTACATCCTCATCCTCACAAAGTATTAACTCGTCCCCACTTGAATCCACCACCACAGGTCCCTCTGTACGTTCTGGAGGCTGGTCTCCCTGGAAGAGCTGATAATTCATTTTGATGAACATCATCTTCTCCACATTCTGTGGAAGCAACCTCCTACGCCTTTCGCTGACAAGGTTCCCGGCTGCACTAAACACTCTTTCGGAGTACACACTGGAGGGGGGGCAACTCAGGTAAAATAGAGCCAGTTTGTACAGGGGCCTCCAAATTGCCTCTTTTTCCTGCCAGTACAGGTATGGACTGTCTGACATGCCTACTTGGATGCTGTCACCGATGTAATCCTCCACCATTCTGTCAATGGTGACAGTGTCATATGCAGTGACAGTAGACATGTCAGAAATTGTTGCAAGGTCCTTCAGTCCGGACCAGATGTCCAAACTTGGTCCTGCCTGCCCTGCATCACCGCCAGCGGGTTGCTTAGGATACCTAAGTTTTTTCCTGGCAGCCCCAGTTGCGGGAGAAAATGAAGAAGGAGCTGTTGATGTGTCACGTTCCGCTTCAGCTGACAGTGTGTTCACCAGCAGGTCTTTGCACCTCTGCAGGCTTGTGTCGGCCGGAAAGAGAGACACCACATAGGCTTTAAACCTAGGATCGAGCACGGTGGCCAAAATGTAGTGGTCTGATTTCAACAGATTGACCACCATGGAATCCTGGCAAAGCGAATGAAGGGCTTCATCCACAAGTCCCACATGCCGAGCGGAATCGCTCCGTCTTAGCTCCTCCTTCACTTTCTCCAGCTGCTTCTGCAAAAGCCTGATGAGGGGAATGACCTGACTCAAGCTGGCAGTGTCTGAACTGACTTCCCGTGTGGCAAGTTCGAAGGGCTGGAGAACCTTGCACAACACGGAAATCATTCTCCACTGCACTTGAGTCAGGTGCATACCCCCTCCTTTGCCTATGTCATAGGTGGATGGTATAGGCTTGTATGGCCTTTTGCTGCTCCTCCATCCTCTGAAGCATATAGAGGGTTGAGTTCCACCTCGTCACAACCTCTTGCTTCAGGTGATGGCGGGGCAGGATCAAGAGTGTTTGCTGGCGCTCCAGTCTTCGGCACGCAGTCGCTGAATGGCGAAAGTGGCCAGAAATTTTTCGGCCCACCCAAAGCGTCTCCTGCACGCCCCTGTCGCTTTTCAGAAAATTCTGCACCACCAAGTTTATTGTGTGAGCAAAACATGGGACGTGCTGGAATTTGCCCAGATGTAATGCCCGCACAATATTGGTGGCGTTGTCAGATATCACAAATCCCCAGGAGAGTCTAAGTGGGGTAAGCCACTGGGCGATGATATCCCTCAGTTTCTCTAAGAGGTTGTCGGCGGTGTGCCTCTTACTGAAACCAGTGATATACAGCGTAGCCTGCCTTGGAACGAGCTGGCGTTTCTGAGATGCTGCTACTGGTGACGCTGCTGCTGTTGCTGCGTAAGGTGATACATCTACCCAGTGGGCTGTCACAGTCATATAGTCCTTAGTCTGCCCTGTTCCACTTGTCCACATGTCCGTGGTTAAGTGGACATTGTGTACAACGGCATTTTTCAGGACACTGAGGACACTTTTTCTGACGTTTCTGTACAGTCTCGGTATCGCCTGCCTAGTGAAGTGGAATCTAGACGGGATTTGGAACCGGGGACACACTACCTCCATCAATTGTCTAAATCCCACTGCACTAAAGGCGGATAAGGGACGCACGTCTAACACCAACATAGCAGTCAAGGCCTCAGTTATACATTTTGCTTCAGGATGACTGCTGTCGTACTTCATCCTCCTCGCTAAGGACTGTTGGAGGGTCAATTGTTTAGTAAAAGTAGTGGTGTTCCTACTTCCTCTCTGGGATGATGAACGACTCCCAGCAGCAGCAACAGCAGCAGCGGCAGCAGTAGGCGTAGCAATGCAGGATCCTCCGGAGGAATCCCGGATAGGAGAGTCAGTCATGCCAGTGACATGGCCTGCAGGACTACTTCCGATCCTGACTAAGGAGGAAATTGACGAGGAGGGAGTTGACGGTGTGGTTTGTAGGCGCTTGGATACAACAGGACAACGGGATTTAGGTGTCCCTGGACTGCTTAAGGTCTTAGCCAAAGTTTCTGAACTTGACAGTAACTTTTTATGAACGCACTGCAGGTGCCGTATAAGGGAGGATGTTCCTAGGTGGTTGACGTCCCTACCCCTACTTATTTCACCTTTACATATGGTACATATGGCAAGACAGTTGTTGTCCGGATTTGGATAGAAATATTGCCAGACCAAAGAGGTGGAATGTTTGGTCTTCTGCCCAGGCATGACCGTGATGGGCTTTTTCATCCCACGGACAACAACTGTCTCCCCCGGAGCCTGATTTAAACAAACCACATCACCATCAGAATCCTCCTCGCCAACTTCCTCCTCAGCGCCAGCTACACCAGTATCCTCACCCTGTTGTACTTCAACAGTGACATCTTCAATTTGCATATCAGCAAGTGGACTGTGGGTGCTCCTTTCAGCACTTGCAGGGGGCGTGCAAATGGTGGAAAGAGCCACCTCTTCCCGACAAGTGCTGTGAAGGTCAGGCATCGCAACCACCACCACACTTGGACTCTCCTTGGGGATTTGTGATATCTTCTTAGAAAGCACAGTTCTTTGCTGTGCTTTTGCCAGCTTAACTCTTTTGATTTTTTTAGTGGGAGGAGGGCTTCCATCGTCATGTGAAGCTGAACCACAAGTCATGAACATACTAGGGATCGACCTTAGCCGTTCCTTGCTACTCCGTGTCGTAAATGGCATATTGGCAAGTTTACGTTTCTCTTCAGCTGATTTAAATGTTTTTTTCAAGGTCATTTTCCTGAACTTTGTCTTTTGGGATTGTATGTGCCCTCTATTATGACATTGGGCATCGGCCTTGGCAGACGACGTTGATGGCATGTTATCGTCTATGTCATGACTACTGGCAGCAGCTTCAGCACTAGGTGGAAGTTGTTCTTGATCTTTCTCTATTTTATTTTTATCGGAGAAAGTTTGGTCCTCCATTTATGTTATATCGATTTGATATATACGTGCGGCTAAACACAGAAAATATTTTTTTATTTTTGCTGGAGAGTAGTGCACTTTGTGGGTTACACCAGCCTTTAAGAAATGAGCCAGCCAGCTCTTTACTTATGGGACACAGGCGCACGCTTGGCGCTGCTCCTTTGTTGATGCACGTGCGGCTACTGCGCACACAATTCACAAACACAGAAAATAATTTTTTTTTTGGTTTGGACTGGAGTGTACTTTGGGGGTTACAGCACCCTTTAACGGTCAAGCCAGCCGGCCCTTTACTTATGACACAGGCGCACGCTTGGCACTACTTTGTTGATGCACGTGCGGCTACTGCGCACACATTTCACAAACACAGAAAATTATTTTTTTTTTGGTTTGGACTGGAGTGTACTTTGGGAGTTACAGCACCCTTTAACGGTCAAGCCAGCCAGCCCTTTACTTATGACACAGGCGCACGCTTGGCACTACTTTGTTGATGCATGTGCGGCTACTGCGCATACAATTCACAAACACAGAAAAAATATTTTGTTATTTGGTTTGGAGTGTACTTTGGGGGTTACAGCACCCTTTAATGGTCAAGCCAGCCGGCCCTTTACTTATGACACAGGCGCACGCTTGGTACTACTTTGTTGATGCACGTGCGGCTACTGCGCACACAATTCACAAACACAGAAAATATTTTTTTTTTGGTTTGGAGTGTACTTTGGGGGTTACAGCACCCTTTAACGGTCAAGCCAGCCAGCCCTTTACTTATGACACAGGCGCACGCTTGGCACTACATTGTTGATGCACGTGCGGCTACTGCGCACACAATTCACAAACACAGAAAATATATATTTTTTTGGTTTGGACTGGAGTGTACTTTAGGGGTTAGAGCACCCTTTAACGGTTAAGCCAGCCGGCCCTTTACTTATGACACAGGCGCACGCTTGGCACTACTTTGTTGATGCACGTGCGGCTACTGCGCACACAATTCACAAACACACAAAAAATATTATTTTTTTAGCACTTGGGGGGAGCACCCCTGATGGACAGAGCACCCCCTGGACAACACTACAGCACCCCTTTAGGACTGGGACACTGCACTGGACTTTGGAGTGGACACCGCCCCTATGGAGAACTGACTGCACAACACAGTCCAGCCAGCCCCTATGGACTTTGAAGTAGTGGACACAGCCCCCATTAACAACAGCAGCACAGCACAACACAGCCAGCCCCTATGGACTTTGAAGTAGTGGACAACAGCAGCACAGCGCAGCACAGCACAGCACAACACTACTCTGCACTACACTACACTACACTACACAGCCCAGCCAGCCCTAACTCCCACCCTCCCTCTTCACTGTCCACAGCCGAGTGAGAAAATGGCGCCGACGCGGGTACCTTATATAGGATCCAAAACCCGCGAGACCCGGAAGGCGGGATGATGACGTTTTGCCTCGATTTCAGATCCGAGTCAGGCGGGAAAAGTCGAGCCTGACTCGGATCTGACTCGGATCGGGGGGGCTCGGGGGGGTTCTGATTTCAGAAATCCAAACCCGCTCACCCCTAATATATATATATTTATCTTGTATGTGATTTTTTATTTAGTGTAGGAGGAATAAAAGTTGCTAATTACTTTCACTATTTTGTGCATCCCGTTTTCTTTATACTTTTCAGATTAACCCTCAGGAGAAAAACTGAGACAAAGGGACCAGCACTAATTAAGGATTTTAAAAGACATGATGCTCTACAGCAGTGTTGGCTAACCTTGACACTCCAGCTGTTGTGGAACTATATATCCCAGCATGCCCTGCCACAGTATTTGCATGCCCTAATAGCAAAACTGTAGCAGTGCATGCTGGGTTATGTAGTTCCATAACAGCTGGAGTGTCAAGGTTAGCCAATACTGCTCTACAGCGTGATCTAACATATATCAGAACTACAATACTTTGCGCTGGACAATTATATTGGGATGTGTATATATATATATATATATATATACATATATATATACTAGGAAAAAGAATAAGGAGCGCACAATGTAAAATAGTATCAGCTTTATATAATAAAAAATGCATACAATCACGTACATTTCAGTAAAGAACAATCTTTTTAAGTCACCAATTCTACGAGTTCCGTCACCCTCACTCCAAGCTGATAGTATTTGGAGGTGCAATTGCTGAAAGCTGTGCCTCGGGTGCTGCCGTTTCTCATAGGAAAAATATCACCGACTCCTAAAAACCTTAACAGGGACTATGGCTTATTTCCTCCAACACGCGTGTGTTCCAAGCATCACACTGGTCGGCTAGTCAGAATAAGCCAATGTCCGGTATTGCCTCCCCAAACGCATATCGTCGCTATTGGACTTCGTCAGTGGGTGTGTCCTTACATCATCCTGACTATCTTCTATACCCGCAATGGTACAGTCATTTAACACATGTTTTATTTTAATCATTAGTAACATACTATTAACCGCTTTTTTCACAGTATGTGATTCTTATACAGCATATTCACATCTTAAAATAAAAAAGATATAACATGACATTACACATTAATAAAACAGCCCTTTAAACACATTTAAAGAATCGGGTTCACAATAATTTAAATTCCAATATAAAAAACAACAATTAAGAGTATAATTAGGAATCTAGATTGCTGACATGGTGGGTATTATCTACTTCTGTTGTTTACTTCACATTTCTAGCATTTATAATCACCTCTAATACAAAACCCATTAACCCCTTAAAGGATTTCTATATTATATCCACCTTATCAGCATCTATTACATTCGATTCCACCCACACGATTCCTGGAGCTTTATATATTTACCACACTTTTGCAAAGAAATCATAATGCTTTTATTATAATTATAATTATTAAATTTGGATGATACAAGTAGACACAGTGCGCGATCAGCATTTTTTCCTGTATACAGTATATATAAAGTATAGGGCAATCAGCACTCCTCCAAACTTTGTGTAATTGTAACAGCAGGTGCCCATCAAGACGGCCATAATTAAAACCGGCTGAGATGCATAATACAAACAGACAGCACTGTATGCATAAATAAAGACACTAAAGGCAAGGTTCGTTACCAACGTTTCAATACGCGTAGCATTTTCGTCAGGGTGCTACACGCATTGAAACGTTGGTAACAAACCTTGCCTTTAGTGTCTTTATTTATGCATAGAGTGTCGCCCTTTGTTTGTAATATACATATATATATATATATATATATATATATATACACAGTCAGGTGCATAAATATTGGGACATTGACAGAATTTTCATATTTTGGCCTCTATTCACCACCACAATGGCTTTGAAATGAAACAAACAATATGTGCTTTAACTGAAGACTTTCATATTTAATTTGAGGGTAATTACATCCAAATCAGGTGAACGGTGTAGGAATTACAACGGTTTCTATATGTGCCTCCCACTTTTTAAGGGGCCAAAAGTAATGGGACAAACTAAACAATCCTAAATCTAACTTTCACTTTTTAATACTTTGTTGCAAATCCTTTGCAGGCAATTACAGCCTGAAGTCTGGAATGCATAGACATCAGAAGACGCTGGGTTTCATCCCTGGTGATGCTCTGCCAGGCCTTTACTGCAAATGTCTTCAGTTCCTGCTTGTTCTTGGGGCATTTTCCCTGCAGTTTTGTCTTCATCAAGTGAAATGCATGCTCAATCGGTTTCAGGTCAGGGGATTGACTTGGCCATTGCATAATTTCCACTTTTTAGCCTTAAAAAACTCTTTGGTTAAATACAAGGGAACCAGTTCCATTGGCAGCCATACATGCCCACGCCATGACACTACCACCACCATGCTTCACTGATGAGGTGGTATGTTTTGGATCATGAGCAGTTCCTTTCCTTCTCCATACTCTTTTCTTCCCATCACTCTGGTACAAGTTGATCTTTGTCTCATCTGTCCATAGGATGTTGTTCCAGAACTGTAATGGCTTTTTAAGATGTTGTTTGACAACCTCTAATCTGGTCTTCCTGTTTTTGTGGCTCACCAATGGTTTACATCTTTTGGTGAACCCTCTATATTCACTCTTGTGAAGTCTTCTCTTGATTGTTGACTTTGACACATATACACTTACCTCCTGGAGAGTGTTCTTGATTTGGCCAACTGTTGAGAAGGTGTTTTTCTTCGCCAGGGAAATAACTCTTCTGTCATCCACCACAGTTGTTTTCCGTGGTCTTCCGGGTCTTTTGGTGTTGCTGAGCTCTCCGGTGCGTTCTTTCTTTTTAAGAATGTTCCAAACAGTTGATTTGGCCACACCGAATGCTTTTGCTATCTCTCTGATGGGTTTGTTTTGATTTTTCAGCCTAATGATGGCTTGCTTCACTGATAGTGACAGCTCTTTGGATCTCATATTGAGAGTCGACAGCAACTGATTCCAAATGCAAATGTCACACCTAGAATCAACTCCAGACCTTTTACCTGCTTAATTGATAATGAAATAATGAGGGAAAAGCCCACACCTGTCCATGAAATAGCTTTTGAGTTGATAGTCCCATTACTTTTGGCCCCTTAAAAAGTGGGAGGCACATATATAAACCGTTGTAATTCCTACACCGCTCACCTGATTTGGATGTAATTACCCTCAAATTAAATCTGAAAGTCTGCAGTTAAAGCACATCTTGTTTGTTTAATTTCAAAGCCATTGTGGTGGTGAATAGAGGCCAAAATATGAAAATTCTGTCAATGTCCCAGTTTGGTGCCCTCCTACGCTAATCTCTACATGACACACTATGAGGAACAATACATTTACCCTCAATTTGGTTCTCAAATAGTATTTTATTGCCGATTCATCGATGATGTTTTTCTCCTATGGCGTGGAACAAGTGCATCCTTTGAAGCTATGGTCTCTGCCCTTAATGCATTAAATACCCCTATTCGTTTCACATTTCAAGTCGATTCTACAACTGTGAACTTTTTGGATGTATCCATTAGTGTTCAAGAAGGATGTCTGGCCACTACTTTATATAGGAAACCTACTGATAGGAATCTTATGTTACTTCGGACAAGTCATCATCCCCCTGCACGTAAGGAAAATTTGCCGATTTCACAATTTCTGCGTGTCATGAGGATAAACTCCAACGTGGATGAAAGAGAAAAACAGTTGACGGAAATGTATATGAAATTTAAAGATCGGGGATACGCACAAGGCACTTTGTCCAGATGTCTCACGAAAGCACAAATTTTTTTTTTAAGAGACGAATCCATAGTCCAATCGAAGGGAGCCAGTAGGATGATTTTTATGAGTAAATTTGATCAAAATTCATCTATCATGAATAAATCCTTACGAAAATATTGGCCAATTCTTCAATCTGACCCTCTTCTACCATTTAAAAATTTAGATCCACCAATGATGGCATATCAGAAAGGGCCCAATTTGAAAGCACTTCTAATGAGACCAACACTTTTTCCCAAAGATGGAGTTACCACTTTGGATTTAATGACAAAAAAACCAGGTTCATATTCTTGTGGCAATTGCATTTCGTGTAGTGCTATGGTTACGGGTCCTACCTTCCCTCACCCGCATACGGGACGAAAAATAAAAATCCGATATCGACTACATTGCAGTCTTGATCATCTTATATATATTCTGATTTGTCCCTGTGGATTATATTACGTTGGACTAACGTCAAGGAGATTCCGTGATCGTATGGCTAAACACCGGGCATCAATAAGGGCAGCATTCCAGACAAAAGTCACGGACAAACCGGTTGCCAGACATTTTCTGGAGAAAGCACATTCTTTGGCCAGTTTGAAATGTAAACTTTAGATTGGATTCCCCCACCTCAATTGGGTGGAGACAGATTGACGCTGTTAAAGAAAAAAGAGTGTTATTGGATATTTACTCTTGACACGGTAGCACCACATGGCCTTAATGAGAACAATCCACTTGGGGTGTTCATTTAGATCGATAATTTGGATTATGGTCTGTCCTGTTTATATTATCATACTATGAGCACTGGTTTTCTCCTTATTCTGATACACTTTGGGATTTCATTTTATCTATTCATTTGTTTCTATAGTGGTATTTGAACTTCTGTTCAAGTAGATATCATTTAAAATATTTCTTTTGGTGTTGTCCATTTGTGTTTAGTTTTTTTATATGCACGGTAGTAATGGGGAATTTTTCTCTTTTCTCTTTTCTTTTTTTGTGTGTTTACATATTCCTTTTCTCCTATAATAATTATTATTTCATTTTATTTCATGTTTGTATATTCTATATTTATTTTGATATTTAATTGTATTTTATTATATTTTTTTAATATTCATTTAGGTGACATTATTTGGTAATCTGCATTTGTATTATGGGTTATACTTTATTACTATTTTTAGTAAGAACAATATTGGGTATACTGTGGGTTTTCTGGTTTACTTTCTATCTGGTCCTGTTCTATTATGAATAGTATCCACCTATTGTTAGACCTGTTCTAGAAGTATGGACAAAATATGCCCTTTATATTATTTCCTAAGATGGTTGATATATTTCCTTCATTTTCTATTATACGGCTGTTTGGCTATTATGGGCATAAGGTGCTCCGTTTACTAATGGAATATTTACCTTGTAGATAGCTGCCGTTTTTTCCCCTGTATTTTTCTATCTTTGGTGGATAGTATCTGGAGTGTGGGCAAGTTTGCCCTTATCATGCGGTGAATTGGGCCTCAAAGATGGCCGCCGCATGTATCCAGCCATCTGATACAATACATCTGCGCCTGAGTGATTCATGCGTCGCAGGTTGATGACGTTGCTCGTTTGAGCTCGTGTTTTGGAAGTATTTAGGGGGGTGTGGAGGACAACTGGGCACTGGTCTCTTGGCGTTCGGCATGATCGGGCAGTGTCACCTGCGTTGACAGTCTGTATGATTGGAACAGCGTTCCTAGAGGTAACTGTCTATTTATCCGTCCATTGATTGTTTATATGCTAGTTAGCCACAGGCTATGGGCAGCCGTTTACATGTATTACTGATCCCACTATCTATAGTTAGTGAGGCAGTATATCTAAATGCATGTGTTCCTATATTGGTTTTATGTAATTTAATATGGTTTTTCAAGTGATCGTCATCACTGTGCAACGTGATACATGCGGGCATTATGATTTACCTGAAACCTGTTGATACAGGAATTTTTTCTAGGTATGGGACACTCTGTGTATTTATATATGTACTTGTCTCAGTATGTTGATTTAACATTTAGAAGATTTGGGAAACTAGTTATCCATTGGAATGCATTTTTTTAAAATATACATAAGGGGTCAATATAGATGTGGGTACATGTTCCCCCTATTGTCTCTATACCTTAATTCTTTAATATTTGTTATAAAGGTTAGTGTGATGATCCATCAGTTTAAGATCTTTCCATGTTGTTTTTCTTGACTAGATTGTTTCATTTAGTAGACACTGGGGATATTATTAATGTGTATTCCAGTCTATATTCAAATATTGAAGCTTAATGATCTTTTGCTGTTTTCTATAGAGATCGATTTTCAGTGATTATCCTGTTGCTAGGATTATTGAGTTCACGTGTCTCATGGTATGTTGGTAATATGTGTTCACTGGGGGAGTTTAAATAGAATGGGGTCAGATAGACTTTGTCTTATGATAGTGATTTGTTTTTTGTCTCTGTTTCTTTTCTAGATGTTTATATGTGATGTAGTGTTACAGACACTTGTCTTGATAAAGATCTATTAACAGATCAAAACATCGACACATATGGAGTGGTGTCTGACATTTAAATTGAATTTTCATCCATCATGTCTCAATAAAATGAAAAATTCTTTTAAGTGAGTGCCTTCATCCAACATTTATTGGAGGATACGATTTTTTCTATATTTATGGACTTTCCGTCTTGAAGTGCACCCTGGACAAAAGTTGTAATAAAGGTGTGAGTGCAGAGTTTTCTTGGATTATATATATATATATATATATATATATATTACAAACAAAGGGCGACACTCTATGCATAAATAAAGATATGCAATAAATAAATATATATTTATATATACAATTCTGTTTATCCGGCACTCATAGTTAAATAGGTAACTTGATTCAGTGCCTCCACAATAATGTTACTCACAAAAACCCCAAGCGTGCGGCACTCAGACTCCAAAATGAAGACCTGAACCACGGTGAAATATCAACTTTCAGTTTACTACTTCCAAACTGTCCTGAGGATACAAAGACAATGTAAAACATCTTACCTTAAATATACCCTTCACCATCACCATGTGCAACAAATTGTCCATTTGCAGCGTCTCAGCCGGGATGCCCGGCAATGACTTCATCGGCGCCTTCCAATGACGCTCAGGCAGACGGCGCACACCACGTGATCTAGTTCCCATATCCATCACCTAGCAACCATAAACAATGTAACATTGCATGGATACTACAATTAAAACAAAGACATGACATATAGCAGCTACTTACAATATAGTTAAATGAGGCTATTTTTTAAGTACTATTATATGGAACTTGTATACTTAACCCTTGTTGCTCACTATTAATATGGAGCTATACATGACCTCTCTTAAACATCTATACCATTAGGTTTATATACTAAATACCAACGTATATAATATAGTATTCTCTCATTTATACCTATAGGTCTAGTATATATTTTATGTATATTTATAAATAAATCATGTATCATCCACAAATAATCAAAACACTTTCTCTAATCATGCCAATAATCAAAAAAGATTATAGATTGTCACAGAGAGATTGGTCCATAGAGTGAATATTCACCCCCAGATCCCACAGGGAGCTGTGGTAGATCAAAAGGTGGGTATAACAACTCTTACAACGACCATCATTTCATTGCCAATAGAAAACTATCAAATTACATGGTTCTTTCACAGAAAACATGCTAATGATAGGCTTTCGTTGAGCCCACATGGCGATATTACATCTAACCTGTAGATCCACTCAGCCTCACGTCGAAGCAACATTTTTTCTCTATCCCCTCCACGTAAAGGCGGGGAGATATGGTCTATCATCCTATAATGAAGCAAAGTCGAAGGGTGATTACGTTCCAAAAAATGTCGGGCAACTGGCTGATCACTACTCTTGCTCAATAATGCTGCCTTAATAGAGGATTGGTGTACCGCCATCCTTTCCTTGAATTTTCTCTGTGTTTTACCCACATATTATAAACCACAGGGGCAAATAATTTGTTAAATCACATGAGTGCTATTACACATTAAATGGTGGCGAATGGTGTACCCTTTACCCATATGAGGGTGATTAAAGGTTCCCCCTTATATTAAACAATACACACATCCACAACTAAAGATACCCATCTATTTTGTTTGCAGAAAGTGTGTAGGTCTTTCCAGATGTTTTGAACTATAATTGGTTTTAACTAGGGGTGTGCACCGGCCACTTTTCGTGTTTTGTGTTTTGGTTTTGGTTCTGGATCTTTCTTCGTGTTTTGGATCTGGATTGGTTTTGCCAAAACCACCCTTCCTTGTTTTGGGTTCTGGGTTTTGTGTTTTGGATCTGTATTTTTTTTTAAAAAAGCATAAAAACAGCTAAAATCACAGAATGTGTGTGTTTTTCTGCTCCTATGCTATTATTAACCTCAATAACCTTAATTTCCACTCATTTCCAGTCTATTCTGAACACCTCACACTTCACAATAGTGTTTTTATAGCCAAAAGGTTGCACCGAGGTAGCTGGATGACTATGCTAAGAGATACGAGAGGGCGGCACAAACACGTGGTCCATCTAGGAGTGACACTGCAGTGGCAGACAGGATGGCAGTTTGAAAAACTAGGCCCCAAACTGTATATAATTCAAAGAAAAAAAAGAGGTGCAAGATGGAATTGTCCTTGGGCCCTCCCACCCACCCTTATGTTGTATAAACAGGACATGCACACTTTAACAAACCAAACATTTCAGCGCCAGGGTCTGCCACACGACTGTGGCTGAAATGATTGGTTCGTTTGGGCCCCCACAAAACAAGCTGGCAATTAATCTGTCCCTGCACAAACTGGCTCTACGGAGGCAAGATGTCGTCCTCATCCTCCTCATCCACCGATTCCTCACCCTCTTCAGTGTTGTGTACATCCTCATCCTCACAGAGTATTAATTCGTCCCTGCTGGAATCCACAACCACAGGTCTCTCTGTACGTTCTGGAGGCTGGTCTCCCTGGAAGAGTTGATAATTCATTTTATGAACATCATCTTCTCCACATTTTGTGGAAGCAACCTCCTACGCCTTTCGCTGACAAGGTTCCTGGCTGCACTAAACACTCTTTCGGAGTGCACACTGGAGGGGGGGCAACTCAGGTAAAATAGAGCCAGTTTGTACAGGGACCTCCAAATTGCTTCTTTTTCCTGCCAGTACAGGTATGGACTGTCTGACATGCCTACTTGGTTGCTGTCACCGATGTAATCCTTTAACAGACAGATGCACGCTTGTCGCTGCTGCTTTAAGGATGCAGGTGCGGCTACAGCCCACACATTTCACAAAGACAGAAAAAAAAAGACGAATTTTTTTATTGTTTGTGGAGCGCACTTTGAGGGTTACACCACCCTTTAACAGACAGATGCACGCTTGTCGCTGCTGCTTTGAGGATGCAAGTGCGGCTACAGCCCACACAATTCACAAAGAGAAAAAAAAGAAGAATTTTTTTATTGTTTGGGGAGCGCACTTTGAGGGTTACACCACCCTTTAACAGACAGATGCACGCTTGTCGCTGCTGCTTTAAGGATGCAGGTGCGGCTACAGCCCACACATTTCACAAAGACAGAAAAAAAAAGAAGAATATTTTTATTGTTTGTGGAGCGCACTTTGAGGGTTACACCACACTTTAACAGAGAGACGCACGCTTGTCGCTGCTGCTTTAAGGATGCAGGTGCGGCTACAGCCCACACATTTCACAAAGAGAAAAAAAAATAAGAATTTTTTTATTGTTTGTGGAGTGCACTTTGAGGGTTACACCACCCTTTAACAGACAGACGCACGCTTGTCGCTGCTGCTTTAAGGATGCAGGTGCGGCTACAGCCCACACATTTCACAAAGAGAAAAAAAAGAAGAATTTTTTTATTGTTTGTGGAGCGCACTTTGAGGGTTACACCACCCTTTAACAGACAGATGCACGCTTGTCGCTGCTGCTTTGAGGATGCAGGTGGAATCTAGACGGGATTTGGAACCGGGGACACACTACCTCCATCAATTGTCTAAATCCCACTGCACTAATGGCGGATACCGGACGCACGTCTAACACCAACATAGCAGTCAAGGCCTCAGTTATACGTTTTGCTTCAGGATGACTGCTGTCGTACTTCATACTCATCGCTAGGGACTGTTGGAGGGTCAATTGTTTAGTAAAAGTAGTGGTGTTCCTACTTCCTCTCTGGGATGATGAACAACTCCCAGCAGCAGCAACAGCACTAGGAGGAAGTGGTTCTTGATCTTTCCCTATTTTATTTTTATCGGACAAAGTTTGGTCCTCCATTTATGTTATATTGATATATACGTGCGGCTAAGGCGCACACAAACACAGAAAATATTTTTTTATTTTTGCTGGAGAGTAGTGCACTTTGTGGGTTACACCACCCTTTAAGAAATGAGCCAGCCGGCTCTTTACTTATGGGACACAGGCGCACGCTTGGCACTGCTCCTTTGTTGATGCACGTGCAGCCACAGTGCACACAATTCACAAACACAGAAAATATTTTTTTATTTGGTTTGGAGTGTACTTTGGGGGTTACAGCACCCTTTAACGGTCAAGCCAGCCGGCCCTTTACTTATGAAACAGGCGCACGCTTGGCACTACTTTGTTGATGCACGTGCGGCTACTGCGCACACAATTCACAAACACAGAAAATATTTTTTTATTTGGTTTGGAGTGTACTTTGGGGTTTACAGCACCCTTTAACGGTCAAGCCAGCCGGCCCTTTACTTATGACACAGGCGCACGCTTGGCACTACTTTGTTGATGCACGTGCGGCTACTGCGCACACAATTCACAAACACAGAAAATATTTTTTTATTTGGTTTGGAGTGTACTTTGGGGGTTACAGCACCCTTTAACGGTCAAGCCAGCCGGCCCTTTACTTATGACACAGGCGCACGCTTGGCACTACTTTGTTGATGCACGTGCGGCTACTGCGCACACAATTCACAAACACAGAAAAAATAAAAAAAATTTTAGCACTTGAGGGGAGCACCCCTGACGGACAGAGCACCCCCTGGATAACACTACAGCACCTTTTTAGGACTGGGACACTGCACTGGACTTTGGAGTGGACACAGCCCCTGTGGACAACTGACTGCACAACACAGTCCAGCCAGCCCCTATGGACTTTGAAGTAGTGGACACAGCCCCTATTGACAACAGCAGCACAGCACAACACAGCCAGCCCCTATGGACTTTGAAGTAGTGGACACAGCCCCTATGGACAACAGCAGCACAGCACAGCACAACACTACTCTGCACTACACTACACTACACTACACAGCCCAGCCAGCCCTAACTCCCACCCTCCCTCTTCACTGTCCACAGCCGAGTGAGAAAATGGCGCCGACGCAGGTACCTTATATAGGATCCAAAACCCGCAAGACCCGGAAGGCGGGATGATGACGTTTTGCCTCGATTTCAGATCCGAGTCAGGCGGGAAAAGTCGAGCCTGACTCGGATCGGCCTCGGATCGGGGGGGTTCGGATTTCAGAAATCCGAACCCGCTCACCCCTAGTTTTAACTAAGAAGTCCCGCAGATTTTTTCCTCTAGTGTAACATGGCATCAAAGCAGCATTATAAAGTCCCAACTCATCATCCGACATAATCATTGGCCACAATCTTTTTGATGCCCTATTGATAAAGGAGGAAGTTTCATTGAATTTAGATACCCATGGGAATTTATTATCAATGCTCTTTTTAGGTTTTTTATTGAATAATTGTTCTCTATTCATTCCCAGTACTTTATTCTTGGTGGATTGGAGCAGTTGTGAGTCATATCCCCTAACCAGAAATTTTTTAATGACTTCAGCAATTTGATAAATAGCTTTTGTAATATCATTATTAATCCTACATATCCGGATCATTTGGGAGTATGGCAATCCCTGTTTAAGACTTCTAGGATGCGAGCTCTGATAATGGAGCAGAGTATTGCGATCTGTAATCTTACTAAATAATGTTGTATTGAATTTCTCACCATCTCTGCTAATACGCACATCCAGAAAGTCAATCTGCTCCAAATCCATGACATAAGTAAATTTAACTGGGCTAGATGACCTATTATGTGCATCCATTAAATCCTTAAATTCATTGTCAGAACCCCTCCATAATATCAATAGGTCATCAATAAAACGTACATACAATGCCAATTTCGATCTAATTTCTTCGCTCTGAAAGAATAACAAATCCTCAACATAAAACATATATGAATTGACATATGCCAGGGCCACCAATGAGCCCAGGCACAGCCCGTTAGTTGTTGATTAAAAACACCATCAAAAGAAAAATAATTTTTCATAAGGATAAGCTCCAACAGTTGAAAATAAGGGCCTGATTCAGAGCCGGACGCTATTTGCAAATGGTCGTTCATTAAAAGGGGCTGGCTATTTAAATTGAGTGCTTGCTCTTTGCGGTCTGTTGACGCCTCAATGTTTGAGCGAGCGAACGAAACATGCGCTCGCTATTTTGTAAAGACGCCACCTGGCCGTTCGCATCATACGTCATCTCTGCTATTTATTAGATTAATCGAGTACATCGAAAGGCGTCTGAACTGCTCGCAGTGCTTGTGGTAGATTTTACTTCCCGCAATCACTGCGATCAGTTCAGGCTAAAAGACAACCAAGTGATGTGGTCGATGACGCTGCTTTGTTAATTATGCACTCCCATTAAACGCCCGTTTTGACCATTTTGACCGTTTGGCACACCTGAGTTCGGATCTCCACTCCCCGTTTTCAAGCACCTTCACCTGTTACCACCCACAAACGCCTCATTCTGTCACTCAAATTAGCAGGCCCTCGCTGTTTTGCGAGCGCACGATTTCTGACCGCAATGACTGGTTGGCGCATGCGCATTACGACCCATACGCATGCTCAGATGTGTGAACATCGCTCGGAGCGAGCGGCCACTTACCAGCGGCTCTGAATCAGGTCCTAAATCTCAATACTTGATAAATTGATAGTACTGTTCTCCATCTGTAGTTTCCACACGGCAGATATGCCACCAGAATGTGGAATGACCGTATACAGACTGGTCACATCTGCCGTGATGAACCGCACTATACCCGAACCTAAATCAATTACTCTTAACTTATTGAGAAGCATTGTCGTATCCAGCAAAAGCTGAGGCTTTTGTTGAATCAGAGGCTGCAATATTGTGTCTAACCAAATGGATATACTTTGGAAGAGAGACCCCCTCGCCGAGATGATCGGCCGTCCTGGAGGGGTATTAATACCCTTATGCACTTTTGGCAGTGTATAAATGATTGGTATTTTAGGACAACTAGGTAATAATATAGTCAACATTTCCTCATCAATTAAAGATGCATCTTTAGCTAAATTCAATACATTCAATAGCTTGTTTGAATTGAATGGTTGGGTCACCCTGTAATCTGCAGTACACTTTGGTGTCACTGAGCTGTCCAATTATCTCACGAACATAATCCCCAGTATCCTGTAACACAATACTGCTGCCCTTGTCCACCGGGCAGATTGTGATGGCATTATTCTTAGACAGGGACTGTAATGCTTGTCTTTCTAAGACTGAAAGATAGGAGGTTTAGGCATTTTGTTATTAACTATATTGTTCACTTCCTGGTCCAAGGATCTGATATAAGTTTTAATCGTTGCATTGGTGGACATTGGTTCAAAAGTTGATTTCACCTTGAGGTTATTTAATTTACTAGGAATTTTTTGTGGCTGTATAACCCCAGGTTGAGGGTTTTTATGAAAATACTCTTTCAATTTTAATCTCCTGTGTAAACGATATTTCTCCTTTTGCCATTCAAATTTATGAAATGCCGTAGTGGGGACATAGGACAGTAATTTATTAAGTAAACTTGCTTCACTTTTGGTTAGGGCATGTGATGATAAATTAATAACTACTTCCTCTGTGGGATAGGTTTTTTTTGCTACGTCGTGCCCCTCCTATTTTGTCTCCCACGTCTGGTGTAGCGTCTGGTGCCACGGTGTTTCGCATACGTATTTTTACCCCTAAAGGGACCGA
The DNA here is from genome assembly GCA_031769625.1 of Taudactylus pleione. Classification (NCBI taxonomy): domain Eukaryota; kingdom Metazoa; phylum Chordata; class Amphibia; order Anura; family Myobatrachidae; genus Taudactylus; species Taudactylus pleione. Next base: position 12,228,589 of record JAUIMM010000608.1, on the reverse strand, counting down.
TGGTTATCTCCTAGAGGATATTTTAGATACATCAGTATCACTCATGGTGGCATATAACTCCTGGGACAAATCTGTTTCCCCTTGATACCTATTGTTATGGTTATTTCTCCTGAAGAAAGGTTTTCTTCTCCTAAACTCAGATTGTCCCCCAGTCAACCATAGGTACACCTGATGGCGCTCATAATCCATTTCTACTTTCTGGAGTTTCTCCTTTTTAAACTTGATAAGATCCCTTTTATAGACCGTGATTTGGTTATTGAGTTTTTCTATCCAGTCAATCTCTTTATCTGCCTGCAGAATTGGCAGATGGGTAGCCTCGAATTTCACAATTTTCTCAACTATTATTGCCAACTCATTTTTGGACTGGTCAATTACCAATAATAAAAGATCATATGAACATTTATTTAATATGGCAATACATCTTTTGCAAAAAGTCGGTTCATGCCGGCCAATAGGTAATTGAACAGTTTCTAACCTTAAATCCTCTGGGTATTTTCTTGGACCTAAAATAGTCGCTGAAAGAGATCCCATGTAATTTAAAGTCAACTTTTTTCTTTTTTAAACACAGGAGATCACGATATAGTATATCAGTACTCAGAGCCTCCGCCTCATCATCCAAGGCATCCTTATATATAATATCATCTGCATCCAACTCAGAAAATGTAAAGCCGTCCCCTACAGGGTAATTAGCAGGATTAAATCCAAGCTCCAATTCCTCATTTCCACCCTCCGCCATTTTTAATATGTAGCCTTTTTAAGAAAACTTTAACAAATATCACTTGCCAATTATCTTGATATAAATATTGATTGTAACCACAAAACACACAATAGGCTCACTTGGCAGATAACCCACAATAATTCATCATGTCAAATGAAGATGTGTAATCCATAGGTAAAAGAAAGTACAGTCACCGGTGCCTTGATATGGGCATTTGTACACCAATCCAAATGTCCAGCAATTCTACAATTCTGTTTATCCAGCACTCATAGTTAAATAGGCAACTTGATCCGGTGCCTCCACAATAATGTCACTCACAAAAACCCCAAGCGTGCGGCACTCAGACTCCAAAAGGACAACCAGAACCACCGTGAAATATCAACTTTTAAGTTTATTACTTCCAAACTATCCCGAGGATACAAAGACAATGTAAAACACCTTACCTTAACTACACCCTTCACCATCACCATGTGCAACAAATTGTCCATTCGCGGCGTCTCAGCCGGGACGCCCGGCAATGACGTCATCAGCGCCTTTTAATGACGCTCAGACAGACGGCGCACACCACGTGATCTAGTTCCCATATCTGTCACCTAGCAACCATAAACAATGTAACATTGCATGGAAACTACAATTAAAACAAAGACAAAGACATGACAAATAGCGGCTACTTACAATATAGTTAAATGAGGCTATTTTATATATATATATATATATATATTTATATTTAATATTTATTTATATACTAGCGACACTCCCCAGCTTCACACGGGAGCCATATCATCTTGCCACAGCCCTCTGCATCTCATAACAACTTATGCCATGTCACCACAGTCCCCTGCATCTCACCACTAACCCTTTTATCTCACAACAGCCTCCTGCTTCTTACACCTACCCCCTGCATCTCACAACAGCCTCCTACTTCCAACTACTGCCCCCTACATTTCCCCACAGCATCCTATATTTCACCAAAGCCACTTGCATCTCACCACAACCCCCTGCTTCTCACTCATACCCTCTGCATCTCACCAGTATCACCACAACCACCCCTGCAGCTGTGCTGCAGCTGGCTAGGACCTGGCCACTGAGATGTGCCGGGAAGAGCTGGAGGATCATGGATGATAGATTTGCATTACAGCTACTGTAAGCATTATCAGTAGCATGTCCCCAGAGCTGCGGCACCTGTGCATATTTCCGCAGCCTCCATGCGGCCACCTCCCCAGCTGCCGAACATGGCGATAAGCAATGTCCTCTTTGCACAGTGAACCCTGTATTTCCTGGTCTTCCTGTAGAACTTCCTTGCTGTGGTGCCCCTGTCCGAGAACAGCGCTGACTTCCATGGAGGTTCCTTCTGTTCACCAAGGGCAAGTGGCTGAGCAGGAAAATCATGATGGAAAGAGAGTACTTCACGGTGGAGGACTGGTGGCCGAAGTCCATCCGCAGGTTCAGCATATGGATGGACATCGGAATCCGATAGTTACTAACAATGTTTTTGTTCTGAAGGTAGTGTTTTTACCATTTGATGGTGGCAGTCCGATATTTGTCACCATTGAATGGAAATCATTTGATGATGTACCAATGGTTGGGGTTTTTTTTAAATTCCTAATAGCTATGCCTCCCCTGGCTCCTTTCTGGCTACTGTGTTTGCATCAGGGCATCGTTATGGCTTCATTGGAGGTTGCATCTCACTCTATCTGCCTCAGACATGACCCTGCGTTGTCCCTAACTCCCTCCCCTCCCTAGGCTGCTGCTAAGCAACAAGGCACATTGCTAGCTATGATTGGCTCTCACTGTCTCAGACAGTCATTCAGAGTGCTGTCCTTGCCCCTGCAGCAGCAACAGCAGTCAATCACTCACTTACTTACTCAATCACACAGTAGAACAGTTTTTTCTGTGACTTGCTTCAGTAAAATCATCACTGTTTGGCTCCCTTTTGTCAAAGATGAATGGTTCAAACACCTTTGTCGACCAATGCTGTACAGATTAGTGAAAACCCCATAAAAATCCATCCAGCGGTTCAAGAGTATAGGCCGATTGAACAGACAGATCCCTAAACTGGGGACTATGGGTCTCATTCAGATCCGTTCGCAAGCACCGATGTGCTTGCAACCGGGTCGATAGTTAGCCCTGCACACGTCCAGCGGCCGCACTGCATGTGTGCAAGCCCTGGAGCAAGAGAGAAACTCTCTCGCTCCGGAGCTCTCTACAAAAGGGGTAGCTGTCGATGTTGATGTTCATCCACCCAAATCATTGGTTAAGCATTGAATATAGACACATTATTCAACTTACGGAAATCATTGCAGAAGCGCAAACTCCCATCAGGTTTTGGGATGAGCACAATGGGACTTGACCACTCACTATGTGACTCCTCAATTACACCTAACTCCAACATTTTTTTTATTTCTTTAGATCCCGTTGGGCTTCTGGGATTCTAGAAGTTAACCTTAACCCCTGGATCAGTGATTATATCATGTTTAATGACTGTTGTTTTACCCGATAAGTCAGAAAACAAAACTATATTTCTTACGAGAAAGTCTTTAGTTGAACAGCGGGGAGGGTTTGTTACTTCGGGAACCAACTGTACTGTGGGTATAGGAGAGACTGTGGTGCCATACATAGCTACTTTATCCTACCAATGTCTAATAAGATTATATGGTAGATCTGTTCTGGCTTTCTCTTCCCGGGCTGGTACACTTTATTATTAACCTCCCCCACTTTTTCTAGGATTTTAAAGGGTCCTTGTACTTTCTACTGTGGGAATCAAAACAAGCACTCTGGACCTCATTCAGAGTCGGTCGTAAGCGGCCGCTCGGTCGTAAGCATCTGATATTTCCAAACCACGCATGCATACGGTTAGTTGTGTGCACGTGCGTATGAGACCTTACGATCCAAAATGCTGTCGTACGGCTTATGAGCAGGAAGTGGCTTCCGAGAGTTGATTGACATGAAAGGCCGTTTGTGGGTGTTGACAGGGGTGGTGGTCTGAAAACGCAGGCGTTCCTCACCGTTTTGAGGGCGTTTTAAGGGCGTACATAAATTACCTGCTACGACCAACATAGAAGGCCGGAAGTAGAAAAACGTCACTCTGAGAGCAGGTTAGAGGCCTGGCTGATCATACAGTTTAAGGTTGGGTTTGTGCTCTCTCAAGCCCCAGAGTACAATCGATACTATCGAATGTTACTGATGTTTGGAGTGATGTTTCTATTTTGAGCCACACAATGCAAGCAGCTAATAATCCTTTGCTGTAGCTAATAACACTGCTAATTGGCATGTAATTGATTCAGCTGCATTTGCATTAGCGAATAATAAGAATAAATATATTTCAGGGGGATGGCTTATTCTATGCGTTTTTTTTTTTTTTTTTGGAGTAATTTGCACACAACACAAGCGGCCGCAACCATCAGAAGAAAATTAACATACAGCGACTGACAATGATTGACTCGATCGCTAGCTGCTATCACTCGTTAGCTAGAGGAGGTGCATTGTTCACGTATGGACATCATTTTGCTTGCGACCGACCGGCCGTGTGATCACTTCCTTTTTTAGTTTTGCGGTCGTTAGGCGTACGACCTAGTGGCCAATTACGACCGACTCTGAATGAGGTCCTCTGTCCCCAGGAGCAAAGATGCACAACTGGGCATTGGGATTGTATACCCGCTGCTGTGCCAAACCCATCCAAGGGCCTGAGTCTGAGTAGGGAATAAAGGGCCTGATTCAGACCCACTCGCGAGCGGCTGTACGCTCGCAAGTGGGTCGATGGTCTGCACTGAGCATGCGCACGACGGAGGGAGCTCCGTCGTGCGCATGCGCCAGACACGACGAGCGAAGGACTTTCCTTCGCTCGTTGTGTCCGATCAAAGGGGGCGTGCTGTCAATGTTGATTGACAGCACGCCCCCTTTGGTGGGCGTGCCGGGGGCGTGCCTCCCTGATGGGGGCGTTCCCACGGGAACGCCTTCCGTCAGAAGCCGGCCCACTGACATCACTAGTGATGTCAGTGGGAGTGATTTTGGCTCTGATAGAGCCAAAATCACTCCGGAGCTTGCGGTTGAAAACCTCAACCGCAGGCTCCGGCTCGCAATTTCGATGGTCGCGATGGTCACGACCATCGCGGCCATCAAAATGCACGCTCGTATAGCCTGTGGGTGGTGACCCACAGCTATACGAGCGTCCAGGAGGACGCTCCATGAAAATGGAGCCCGGCCCTCATGCAGAGCGTGCGCTCTGCTCAGAGCGTACGGCTCTGAATGAGGGCCAAAGGACCTAATTGAGATTTGGCAGACCTGGTTCCCCATAATTTGGTTCTAGTGGATAATCTGAATACAAATACCTTAATCCTATAATAAAGGAGCCAACTGGCACACAAACATATAGAATCTTTAAGCATCCAAATTTCTGTCTCACAATTGCACAGTAGAGAGCTACAGGGAGAATCAGCCCATTCCCTCCCCTCCCAGCTTATTGACTGCCCTACTACTTGCTAGGCACAACCTCTTTTTTCCCCCAGCCAACACTGTTCCCTCCCGCTGCTCTTCCATTTACGTACCCCTCAGTCAACAGTGGCCTCCCGATTCACTGCAACATCACATGTGTTTCCTCCTACAGGGAAGATATGGGAAGGTGGGGAAGACACCTGTCAGCACTTGGAGCTGACCTCCTGCATGCTCCCCACTGTCCCCTCAACCATCAGCCCCAACAACCCCTTGTGGCCCCATCCCCTTCATCCAATGTGAAAGAGGGAAAGAAAGTAGAGAGAGTTTGAGAAAAGGGGGATAGAGATGAGTGAGGAGGCATTTGACAGAGACAACAGAGATAGATGGAAGGTGGACAGAGATGAAAGAGGCTGTAAAGACATGGGTGACATAAGGCCAGAGAGATACAAGGAGCAAGAGGCTAGAGAGACACAGTGGGTGGCATGTGGCCGGAGAAACAAAGGGGTTTACATGAGGCTGCAGAAAAATAGGGTGGCATGAGACTGGAGAGACAAAAGGGAACGAGGCTGGAAAGACACAGTAGTGGCATTGGGCTGGAGAGACAGAGGGGCGATGAGGCTGAAGAGAAATGTGGTGTGAGGATGAACAGACACAGGGGTGGCATGAGGCTCGACAAACCCAAGGGTGGCATGAGGCTGTAGAGACAATGGGTGATGAGGCTGGAAAGACACAGGGAGGATGACATTGGAAAGATATAGGGGAGGCATGAGGCTGGAGAGACAGAGGGGCGATGAGGCTGAAGAGAAATGTGGTGTGAGGATGAACAGACACAGGGGTGGCATGAGGCTCGACAAACCCAAGGGTGGCATGAGGCTGTAGAGACAATGGGTGATGAGGCTGGAAAGACACAGGGAGGATGACATTGGAAAGATATAGGGGAGGCATGAGGCTGGAGAGACACATGGGTAACATGGGCCTGGAGACACACAGGGGGGCATGAGGCTAAGGAGAGAGAGGGGCACATGTGGTTGGACAGACACAGGGGTCATGAGGCTGGAGAGACATAGGGGAATGCATGAGGCTGGAGAGACATAGGGACGCATGAGGCTGGAGAGACACTGGGGGCTTGAGGCTGTATAGAATATTGAGGGACGGTACTGGAGAGGAACAGAGGTAAAGTATGGGAGTCAAAATAAACAGAGGGAATAGAGCTACAGCCACACTAGTTAGCTACCCGGCGAATGTTTGGTCAAAAATACTAGTAGAGACATACATATGGCTACATTTTTTAAACTTCGGTTTTGCAAAACATGTTTTTTTTGTGGTTTTCTTTTAATTTTTTTAAACCTTAGTTTGCTAAGGCAAACCTGCTAATTTAGAAGACAACACTGAACACATCGCTGGTCTAATTGTTTTAATTGTGAAGAATAGCAAACACCATACTGCACATGATTTTGTTGTGACAGATGAGAGAGCTCTAAAACCATTCTGTTTAAGATATCTGGTCAATCAGAAGGTGAGTTATCTCAATACACATAAAGAGGGAAACCATTATGTATATAAGGAATCAGCAAACATTAATAATTGTCTTATGGCGCAATATTATTTTATTAATATATTAGAGAACAAAAATATTGTTTCATTATATTAAGAAAGCATTATTATTTATCAAGTATATTAAATGTATAATATTTATTTAATTGGTGTTAAAAAATGTTTTTATGACTTACTACATTGATTATTTTATGTTAGCATAATGTATATAGCCATAAAACAATGAATATATTTTAGTGTTTTCTACTGTATTATTAGCTAAACAAGGTGGCATAATATTTATTATTTGATTTATAGAAATACAATATTTAATGGTTTCATTTATATGGTGACATTCGATTTATTTCTTTATTTAAATACAAATCATTTTTAAAAATAATTTTTATTTTGGCACAAGATCATTATTTTACTTTAGAATTTACAATAATTCAATGTATTATTGTTCTGGTACTCACAGCCCAGGGGTACCAGGTAGGAGTACCAATGCTGTTCAGAATTCCAGATGGGCCCAGCTAGTTTGTTGCTCCATATGCCATGTACAGTGCCCTGTTACATGGCAGGAAGAAAGCAAGGAAATATGCCATGTAGCGTGCCATACTGTACGCCTTAAGTCTCAACTTTAAGTAACGATCGTAGCGGAGCATACTGTGGTGCTGGAAAAAGTCATAGCATGTAATACAACTTTGCGTCCACCAGGTGTCATTTTTCCTAAACTACAGTGCACATGCGTCAATGTATGTACTGTATCACTGCCCGATGATTGGCCGACAGAACTTGTGATTCGGTACACTATAGTACAGCATTTTTGTCATGGAATGAGAGCTGTAGAAGAATGTGTAGTAAAGTTTTATATCATTACAGTATGTGTGTGAGTCCTGTACTTTTTTTCTAAATATTTTCTTTGTACAGTATTTCTAGTTTAGCCGCCAATTACTGTTCCGGACAAACAGTACAGTATGTATTGTACGAGATTCAGAGACAGGCTTGGATTTTTAGTCTAATGAAGATGGGGGGATGGTGCGCAATACTACTCACCCTGAGAACAATATTTGGTCTACAAAAAGCTGCTACAAAATGTGGGAACTGCAACCCACCAAAATACACAAGAGGGTATAAAAGAAACAAATGTAGCGCTGGTAAAAAACATACAATTTAATGACAAATAGTACAATGAATAAAAACAGTAAATATGTAGCAATAAAAAGTACACTGAAATCCCTGTGGGGGAAAAAAAAAAAAAAAAAGGAGAGATGTGTGTCTCTTGGAGAATATAAAATCGTCAATGTCACTCAATGTGTCCAATAAGACTGAATATATAGATGACTGTATATACCAAACGGCAAGCTGGTATAAATCTCCAAAAAGGTGGATGGAGTGAAGCCGTAATATGAAAAAAGTATGTGGCTCACCTAAGCCTGAGAGTATGTCCAGCCTTCAATGCATGCACACAGACCGTGTGTATATTCCCCGGTGCCTGTATAGGAATCGATTGGTGGCGTGAAGGCCTCCGCTATGAGCTCTCTATCCGTGCATGCTGAGCCGCGGCTGCTGTGAATGAGGCTAGAAGTCACAGCCGCTGATGGTACATGCGGTGGCCTGGTTCAGTGAGTGCGGCTGGAAATCACGGCAGCTGACAGTGCATGCGGGGGCCCAGTTCAGTGGATGGTGAAAGGTGTCGGCACTGTAGTATTCAGACAGTGAACAAAAGGTGCATCCAGCCGTCAATCAAGCTGTTATACGGCAGCTGCTTTAGATTAAAGCTTTGGAATCGGCGTGGTGTCAAACGGGTCTCCTCTCAGTTGGAACTCTCTAAAGCAAAAGTGGGCATCCACAAAATGCTGGAGTGTACTCGGCAGTGTACTTGCCCAAAATGCCTTAACGCGTTTCTCCGGGACAGCACTCCCGGTTTCCTCAGAAGGTGGGCTCAGATTGTTTGCACTTCCTAGCAGAGCATATTTTGGCTCCACAATTACACACCTCTTGGCAATGATCATTTATGGAAAGCAATTGTAATTAAACCATGGTCTCACTAGAATACACATGAAAGCATTAAAAATAAATAAAGACATACTCAGGGATAACAAAATATGGATCTAAGCATATTATTAAACATACAAATAAAGATATATATGCAGATAAAAATAAAAATAAATAAATATAAATGACAGTATGGCATTATTAATATCATGATGTGAAAAGAATCTATGCACAAAATTTCATACGGGCTTCAGATATATGCAGAATCTAACTGGGGCGGAAATTAAAGCATTAAAAGAGTTACAAAAAGATGCAACAATTATCGTTAAACCAGCGGATAAAGGGGGGGGAGTTGTGATGCAGAACACTTTTGATTATATATCTGAGGCCCACAGGCAGCTTTCTGACAGCAAATTCTATAGAGTATTAGATAGAGATCCCTCTTCAATATTTCAAAAGGAATTGCAATTTATGTTGCTGTCATATCAAGAACTGGGTGTTATATCCAAGGAGGAATTTAATTTTCTTTTATGCACTCACCCTATTACACCCACTTATTATCACCTTCCAAAGATTCACAAATCACTACACAATCCACCTGGACGTCCAATCATGTCTGGTATAGGTTCTTTTACCACCAATCTTTCACATTATGTTGATCAATTTTTACAGATGCGTGCAATAGCTTTGAAATCTCACTTACAGGACACTACTCACTTTTTAAAATTAATTTCTGGTATACAATGGGAATCCGATTTTTTATTTCTCACTTGCGATGTTTCTGCACTATACACTAATATTCCACATGATTTAGGTTTAATAGCGGTTGAAGAAAATCTGGAAAAAGACCCAGGGGTATCTGAGGCACAGCGTTCATTCATTTTGACTCACAATTATTTTATTTTCAATGGTGTTTATTATTTACAGACCCTTGGTACAGCGATGGGGACCAGGTTCGCACCAAGTTACGCCAACCTATATATGGGCGCCTTCGAACAACGCCATATATGGGATGGGGCTTATGGGGCGAACCTGGTCCTCTACGCCAGATACATAGATGATTTGTTTTTCATTTGGAGAGGGGATTCACGTTCTATCACTCAATTTGTTGATCACTTGAATTCCAACACTTTTAATCTCACTTTCACGAGCACTTATCACTCTAATTGTATTAATTTCTTGGATATTACACTTGAAGTGTCAAATAATAAAATAATTACATCAAATTACAGAAAAGATGTCGATTGTAATAACTACCTTGAATATGGGAGTAATCATCAAAAGGCATGGTTAAAAAATATCCCCAAAGGACAACTGCGTAGACTTAAACGCAATTGTACCGATGACAAAAAATTTAGGGAACAAGCATTATATCTTATGACCTCCTTTCAAGACAAATCCTATCCGTCTACATTACTGGAAACAGCTTATAAAGATGTTAGTAATATAGACAGGTCCTTATTACTTTTGTCAAAACAAGAAAAAGCCGAAGCGATGATAACAACATCTTCCCATCCACGATTGGACAGATCTATAGTATTTGTGTCTAAACAGAATAGTGCTTCATCCAAAATTAAACAGATCATCCATAATAATTTCTCTGTTTACAATTAGACCCTATCCTTAAAAAAAAAGAGTTGGGAGATCATCCAACTGTCATTTTCCAAAAAGCAGACAATCTACAATCTAAGCTTGCACCTAGCCATTTTAGGGTGAAAAAGAGTAATAGATTTACGCAGATGCCCTTGATTATACCTTGGGCTACTAGACCAATAGGATGTTTTAGATGTAACCACAATAGATGTACCACTTGTAAGTTTATAACCAACAGGGAAAATACTTTTGTGTGTGAAGTAACAAGTGAAATTTATCCTATTAAATCCTTTGTAAACTGCGAGACAGATTATATGATATATTTACTCTCATGTCCTTGCAAAAAGCAATATATTGGACGTACCACTAGAAAATTTAAAGTGAGATACCTTGAACACTGTCGGAATATAAAGAAAAAATATTTAAATCACAGTCTGTCACGTCATTTTGCAGAGACACACAATTCTGCTTCTGAACTCCTTACTGCTACTATAATTGAGCAGATAGGTTATACAGAAAAAGGAGGTGATAGATATAGGAAACTTTGTGCTAGAGAAGCATATTGGATCTATATAATGCATACACTTTTCCCTGAAGGACATAACGAAAATATTGAATTAGATTTTTAATATTTCATCCTTTCCTCTGTTCTCTTTTTTATTTATGTTTTTTTCATTTATATTTTGTCCTTTGTTCCTTATAATAAATCCCTTCATATATATTTATATTGTTATTCCACTTGTAAACCACACACATTTTTCACCAACTACAGTGTAAGGTTTCCTTTATTATTAGAATGAGATATTAGATTCTATATTTATAATTATATTCATATTATGATATATGTATTATTTTGTGTCTGGAGACATAATTCATTGTCTCTATTTATATGTTATGGATATTTTATACATATAGGAATACTAGGCTTTAGAATGTGTGATTATTGATTTTCACATCATGATATTAATAATGCCATACTGTCATTTATATTTATATTTATTTTTATAATAATGCCATACTGTCATTTATATTTATATTTATTTTTATTTTTTATATTTATTTTTATCTGCATATATATCTTTATTTGTATGTTTAATAATATGCTTAGATCCATATTTTGTTATCCCTGAGTATGTCTTTATTTATTTTTAATGCTTGCATAATGCTTTCATGTGTATTCTAGTGAGACCATGGTTTAATTACAATTGCTTTCCATAAATGATCATTGCCAAGAGGTGTGTAATTGTGGAGCCAATATATGCTCTGCTTGGAAGTGCAAACAATCTGAGCCCACCTTCTGAGGAAACCGGGAGTACTGTCCCGGAGAACCGTGTTAAGGCATTTTGGGCAAGTACACTGCCGAGTACACTCCAGCCTTTTGTGGATGTCCACTTTTGCTTTGGAAAGTTCCAGCCGATAGGAGACCCGTTTGACACCACGCCGATGCCAAAGCTTTAATCTAAAGCAGCTGCCGTATACCAGCTTGATTGACAGCAGGACGCACTTTTTGTTCACTGTCTGAATACTACAGTGCCGACACCTTTCACCATCCACTGAACTGGGCCCCCGCATGCATTGTCAGCTGCCGTGATTTCCAGCCGCACTCACTGAAACGGGCCACCGCATGTACCATCAGTGGCTGTGACTTCTAGCCTCATTCACAGCAGCCGCGGCTCAGCATGCACGGATAGAGAGCTCATAGCGGAGGCCTTCACGCCACCGATCGATTCCTATACAGGCACCGGGGAATATACACACGGTCTGTGTGCATGCATTGAAGGCTGGACATACTCTCAGGCTTAGGTGAGCCACATACTTTTTTCATATTACGGCTTCACTCCATCCACCTTTTTGGAGATTTATACCAGCTTGCTGTTTGGTATATACAGTCATCTATATATTCAGTCTTATTGGACACATTGAGTGACATTGACGATTTTATATTCTCCAAGAGACACACATCTCTCCTTTTTTTTTTTTTTTTTTCCCCACAGGGATTTCAGTGTACTTTTTAGTGCTACATATTTACTGTTTTTATTCATTGTACTATTTGTCATTAAATTGTATGTTTTTTGTTCTACCAGCGCTACATTTGTTTCTTTTATACCCTCTTGGATTTTTAGTCTCACTGAAAATGGACACTGCAGTATAAACCCCATGCTACTATACAGTAATGAGTCGCAAGTCTGCATCTGGTGCAAAACAGCCAGGGGCATTGATAAATGTGATATGAAATCACTATCAATGAATATTATTTTTTCTACAATATACTGTACTGTAGTTTTTTATGTAAGTTTTGTACTGCACTGCCATGTTTAACTTGTGTAACAACTTTAGTGTACAGTGACCATTGTTTAGTGGTTAAGATGTATGCTTCAGATAACCTTCGCCTGTGGTTCAAATCCTGTTAAAGGGGGGATTGAGTTATTTCATTTTTAATCAATATTATTTTATCTACCCACCCCACAACTGTACATTATATGTGTGTGTCATTGCAAGAGTAAAATGTAAAAAATATATACTGGAGTGAATATAGAATAATCAGGATTACAAAATTACATCGGCCTGTGGTGAAATTTGAACCCTGGACCACTGCTATGTAAAGCAGTCAACTTAACCACACGCCCCATAGGGGCTTTCACAGCTGTTTTCAGTACTGTAAGCTATATCTACTGTCTCCTTATGCAATTGCTTAGAAATGAAGGGTGGGGGAATGCAGAGTCATGAAGTTAAGTTACACTGTTGTACTGTAAATGAATCTCAGGAACATTTCATACACTTGAAGGCTGGAGGGAGGGTAGGGGAAGGTAAACACAGTGACCTAATCATGAATTTTATTTAACCATTTGCATCCCTTTCAAAAACTGCTATGAGAACTGGTGATCATGAATTAATCTCCTTTTATTTAAATTGTTTTATTGGTTTTATTGTAATAATGCTAATAATGCTAATAATGCTAATAATAATAATAATAATAATAATAATAATAATAATAAGGAAAATGTTCCTTTCAAAATATTATACTATTACATACTATACAAACACAGTACCCCACCATTAGTGAACAGGAATTCATTCTGACTTATTGAAAGTTATGGGTGTGTCTGAGTTCTGTCCGAGCCCCTGAATCCCACCACGCTGTGCATGCATCTAAAACCCGACATGTGCATCTTGACCATATCATTGTATGGGTGGGTGTGTGTCATTGCAGGGTGGGGGGAGTTGTGGAGCAATGTATTGGCTTCAGTACAGTACTGCAACATTAGTGAACAGGAATTAAGGATGGACATTGGAAGCCTACCATCAAATGATGGCTGGGCTTCCACCATTGAAACTTTCGATGCGTTGGCAACTAACCATCGCATCCCAAGAATTCAATGTTGAAAACTACTTATTTGATGTGTGTATTTGCAAAAACCCCTTCAGAGCTGTTGCCAAGGGGAGGGATCAGGGGTGTGACTAGGGGCGGGATTGGGGCTGGGGCCCGGAGACGGAGACACAGCAAACAAACGTACATCATATTGTCACTGTGACTGTACTCTATATTTAGCAGCACTGCTGCTGCCATGCTGTGCTGCGGGGACTAGACAGTGGGTACGCTACTACCTATACATAGTAAAGTGGCAGTCTGGCTCCAGTTCAGCATGCCCGTCACAGGTGGTGGGGAGGCTGCTCGCTGCTGAAGTGAGTTACAGGCAGCAAACCCAGGCAGTGAGGAAAAGAGAGAGACACTAATGCTACTGCAGGACGCGGGTTGCACACTGATTGGCTCTCTGAGACAGTGAGAGCCAATCAGAGCTAAAAATATGCCTGATTGCCTGGCAGCAGTCTAGAGAGGGGAGGGAGGGACTGAGGGGTAAAGCTGGCCACACATCTAAAGATTATCTGTCCAACCAGCCAACTACTTGATTAGTTGGAATGAAAATCTGGTAAGGTATGAAAGCAAATGACAATCAGCAATTTGCTCCCAAACACTGGAAAATGGACAAAAACTGTTGTTTGAAAAAATTGTTTAGATCAAACATTTAACAAACTTGTCTGAACGGCCATTTTCATCTGGTTTCTGGCATTTAGGAGCAAATTGCTGATCATCAGTTACTCCCATACGTTACCAGATGTTCATTCCAACCAATCAACTAGTTGGCTGGTTGGACAGATAATCTTTAGATGTGTGGCCAGCTTAAGTCTCTGATTCAGTGAAAGACAGCCTCCAACGAACCCAGCATGAAGATTATCTGATGCAGACACAGCACACAAGCAGCCAGGGGAGGCACAGCTATTAGGATTTAAAAACAAACCACCATTGGAAAACTATTGAATTATTACCATTTGATAGTGGCAAACATTGGAAGGCCACAATTGAATGGTAAAAACACAAACATTGATGGTTAGTAACGATCGATGGTTATGTCCATCCATAACAGGAATTCATCTGGTCTTATTGGAAGCTGAGGTTGCGTCTGAGTCCCTGAGCCCGACCATGCAGTTGGTGTGTCTGAGACCTGGCATGTGCACCAGGACCCACCCCACCACTGTACTTGTGTGTCATTGCAAGAGTAAAATTTAAAATATATATTCTGGAATGAATATAAAATAATCAGGATTACAAAATTACAGCAGCCTGTGGTGGGATTTGAACCATTGACTACTACAATGGAAAGCAGTCTCCTTAACCACAAGCCCATAGGGGCTTTCACAGATGTTGTCATGAAGGGTGGAGGAGGTACCTGTATGAACATGAAATAATTTAATTTTATTTAAGGCTGTGGGCGCGTCTGAATGTGACGCACTCATGTGAACTCATTAGCTGCTAATGTATCGGTTATATACTGTATAGCGGTTTCAAGAACAAACTACAATTAAGTTATTAAAGATAGTCCTCTAATAGTGGTTATCATGAATTCTTCTCATTTATTAAAAGCTGTGGGTGTTTCATAACACCACTGCAATTACAGTATGTGTACTCATTTGCGTCCCGTTCAAAGAGCTTCTGCGATATTATTAAAAAGATTGGTTGTGCGAACATGCAAAATGCAAATCCTGTCCTGCTTACACTGCAGTAGTGTCCTGAACATGATTGGCCCGCTTGTCAGGGATCTCCATTCACTTCTAGGTATTCAGTAGTGTTAAGTTTCATCAGTGAAGCACTCGCCACCAAGCGGTTAAGCGTTGTATTGCATGCCGTGGATTCTCTTACGTTGTAGAATGCCATGGTACGTTACAGTAAAGCCATCACGCAACTTTACAAGGCGCGATTCGGAAGACTGAATGTCGTGTGATGAGCAACAAACTAGCTGGGCCCATCAGCTGGTCAGTTCTTGGTAGGCCACAGGAGGGGGGGAGCATGTTAATTTGTTCCTCCTAGCACTCCCTAGAGGAATGGATCCAAGGCTTTATAAAACGAGCCTATTGTACAAAGACGGTACCGCACACACTTTATTTTTTTCTGCCTTACTAGCACAGGCCAGATATCTCAATGGCCAGAGACACATCAGTTGTTCTTTTTGCAGTGTGTTTAGCCGCAACTTGTGAACTCAGTGCTTATTGTACTGTATCTGTTGATTTGCATACAGAAGAGAACGGAAGAATTTGGGATATGACTTATGGGGACTCTTTCTGAAATAGTTATTTTCTGGCAATTTAGCCTCTATCATGTCAATTTGGAACAATGCAAAAAATCTACGTTTTAAACAAAGTCGGAAGCTATTACATTCAATTCTGAAAACTAATAACAATCATTAGTACTTGCATGCTGTAAAACAACTATCTAGTGTTGCATTTAGCTCCATAAACATGGCATAAGAGTAGCATTGTGTGCTGGTTATGGAGCGGGATGAATATTCAAACACACCCAATGCTTCAAGACTGAGCATATGAGCCAGTTTTACACCAGGAAAGAACTATAGAATATGCACCAATTTGATGCATACTTGCCTACCCTCCCGATTTGGTCGGGAGCCTCCCGAAAATCGGGTGCCGCTCCCGACCACCCGGAAGGCAAGGGAAGTCTCCCGGAACCAGCCACAGCCATCCCACACCCCCCGTTGCTGGCCACTTACTATGCAGCCTGGGGGATCAGATGACACGTTTCGCGTTAAATCGCGTCATCGAAGCCCCGCCCCCCCAGTACAGTGCCTGTATTACGGGCTCTGAACAGCAGGGGGCGGGGCCACAATGACGTGTTGAGCCGCCACGCCCCCCGCTCCGCCCACCTGCTGTGAGAGGAGTGTCGTCCAGGCTGTCCCCTCCCGGAAGTGACAGCCTAAAGGTAGGCAAGTCTGATTTGATGCCAGGAGAATAAATGAGTTTATATGCGCCAGGCATATGACAGAAGATGTGGCTTTACATTGGTATAATTGTAAAAGTTACAATAAAACTACTTCTTATTGCTTATTATTTGATATTTGCTTATATAAATCCAGATTCTATGTTCATCTATTGATTGCTTAGAAATTGTTTTAGCTAATATTTTTTTACACTGTAGCTGTGGAGTCACGTGTTTTACATGTAAAAAATGTATCAAAGGCACAATTAATTAAGTACAAAAAGTTTTAAAGCATTGTGAATACAATGGTGATACTGTATATTACATAATAATAATAATAATAATAATAATAATAATAATAATAATAATAATAATAATAATATAAGCAAACTTTATTATCATGTTGTAATTCATTGATTTTTTTTTTGGGGGGGGGTGGCGGATGTAGAAGAGGAAGGAAGTATTTTGAGTTTGCTGTGAGCTTTTCTTTCTTCCTCGCATAAGGGACCGGCAAAGTATCTTTCAGTATATTCTCTGTTTTTACTGTAAAATAGTATTAACATGTTGTGGCTCAGTCTGTTCTTTCTTTTCTGCAATGCAAAACACGCAGTATTGGCAGAGCTTGATAACTCAGGTAAGATTAATTATTTTATAGAGGTTGTACAAGTATAGTGTTCTTGTTTCTGTTGGTAATTCATTAGTCATATGTTAGCAGTGCTTGATTTACGTATTAAATTCTTTAGATTAAGCAATATTTTAATTCCATTTCTAGCATATGATGAAAAATATGTATTTTAATAACTCAATGTATTGTACTGTAGTAACTCACTTTTCTGTGTTCTGTTTAGATCTGTACTTAACACTGGTTTACAAAACGTTTTTCCAGCTACTGTACATCATATACCAGAGGTTCCCAAAAGCGGTCCTCAAGGCTCCTCAACAGTTCAGGTTTTAGAGATATCCATAGTTGAACACAGATGGTTAAATCAAATTCACTGTGGTACTAATTAATTCACCTGTGCTCAACCATGGAACTCTCTAAAACCTGAACTGTTGGGGAGCCTTGAGGACTGTGTTTGGGCACCTCTGTCATATACTGCAGTTGATCAGCAAGTTTTGTAAAGTTTTACCTTAGCACTTTGTTCTGTGAACACAGAGTTAAATGTAAACACATTTTGCCATTGTGCATGCGTGAAAGCCATACTGCGCACGTGCAGCGATTGTATTGTGATTACGCTCGTACAGAGAATTCACTCGCAAAGTGAGCGACAGGTAGTCAGCGTCTAGGGGAGGTAACGGGGGTGATTAGAAAAACGCAGGCATGTCTGACCGTTTAGACGCTGTTTCGTGGGTGTGTATAAATTTAGCCATTGCGATCTCCTTCGCAGCATGAGAGCTCTCTGCATGTTAGGAAAGCCGTAGTGTTTGAGGCAGGTCAGACTTGACTTATAAGCTGTGTGACTGCTCGATCTGCGCTAATGTTACAGATGTTAACTTTGTATGAGACGGATATGAGAAGACAGCAGTGGGCGTCCTTATGCTCGGGTAAGCTTTGGAAAAGCATTAACATATTTTAGCAACTACGACAAGTAAGAGATTGCATTAGCTAAATCTCTGTATCAGGCTGTTAGTTCTTACAACTCCCATGAAGGTGGCCGAGACACGTATCCAACTAAGCTTGTAAAGGAGAAGGCTACTGATACATTTATTGCTATATTCTGTAATTAAAAAAGAAAAATTATAATAATTATTTGTATCTTTTCATTTTACTTGTCCTGCAAGAACTTGAAGAAAGCTGGTAGTCTTGTGGTGCTTATATACTGATTGATAGAAACAGCTGGCAGAGCGAGGGCATTCCTTGCTATGTACTGTAGGTAGTAGGTACATCTGTAAGTCTAGTTTTCTGGAGGAGTACAAAAACAAGATATAATTTTGTGGAGTGAGAAGATTAAAATAAAATGATGGAGAGGATGCAGTCCCATGGGCATGCCTTGCCATGCCTCTCACTCCGCACAAACACACGCATTGTGTCCCGGTACTTGCTGGAGACCAGGCTTCATCCTACACTGTTAGGGGCCGATTCTGAGTTGGATGCAGTGACGTCCATGTCTGCATCTTTTGCAACAGTCGCATCTGTGACTTACATGCTGATATCGCTACAAACCCTTCTCTGGTGTACATTTGTGCGTCTGACTGTGCAAGGACTGAGACGCCCACTATGAGCATCTTTAGATGATCAAATACCACTTGGTGCATCAAAACTTGCACCAGCCCCGTGCTATATGCTGAGTATGGCCTCCATTGTGAGCGATTGAGCGTCTGAGTTTTCAAACACTTCAGCGACACAGCCACAACACGCCCATAAGAAGAACCATCTGCCTGTGTTTGAATAAACACCTCCCAGTTACCACCCATGAATGCCTGATACGTTTCTGAGACCACGTGTCTCAATCAGTCCTGTGACTTTGTATGCTAACACCGTGGGAAGCATGCGCTGTGCGACTTTTTAGTGACTTAGACGCATTTGCACATGTGAAACACTGACCATTTGCTTGTATATCTGTATAATATCTGACTCAGGGGGGTATTCGTGATAGATTGGAGAGAGATACAATTCTGAGAGATAAAGTACCAACCAAGCAGCTCCTAAATGACACTTTACAGGCTGTGGGGTCTATTTACTGTACCAGGGCCACCATCAGGGGGGGACTGCCGGCACTGGAGTCCCGGGCACGGCGACAGCAGTCACAGAGGGGGGTCCACCCGCAATCCCAGTATCGAATGCACGGGGGTTTCAGTACCTATAAACCCCCCTAGCCACCAATCCATCACCGCTGCTGTAGTGATTTTTTTTTGTGAGACGGAGATTCTTGTCTCCGTCTCACTGGAGTTCAGAACAGAGCCTGTCAGTAGAGGAAGCTGCCAGCATGCACGGCAGCTCCTCGTAGCCACGGAGATTGCAGACAGTTTCCTGTTATTCTCCCAGGCAGTTTCCTGTGAGGTGGTGATTCTGGTCAAACACTGCAGTCCTCCTTCATCCAGACAGCTGCAGGTAAGACACCTGCATCACCTTTATAACTGTGGCACATGTTGGGGGGAATCATCTGAACCAATAACTGTGGAGTATATATATATATATATTTATATATATATATATATATATATATATGTCATATAGCAGTATGTGTTTGTGTGTATATATATATATATATATATATATATACACACAGTATTTATGTATATATATAAATAAATATATATATATATACACACACACTGCATCTGTGTGTGTATGTATATCCATCTATCTATCTATCTATCTATCTATCTATCTATCTATCTATATATATATATATATATATATATATATATATATATATATATAGAAAGAGAGAGAGAGAATTGGAGAAGCGGCGTCACCCATGGGTACTTTCATGTAAGATTTCGACCGACAAACAGTGTCTGAGCCCAAAGTTTCAGTCCATGTGGACTTTTAGCAAGAATGTTATTGAAAAAAGTCCGGATGTACCGAAACGGTGGACACAGACAGGGTTTGTCATTTGAAGTCTTAAATGAAAGTACCCATGAGTGACGCCGCTTCTCCAGTTCTGTCTGTCTGTCTTAAAAACCCTATTGCAAATCCTGCATTTGCCCCTGTAATCTTGCTGCCCGCCCACTTTGCCACCCTTCCACATTTCCGCCGTACACCGTGCCCCTAAAAAGAGAGGAGCAGCGTCGCATGGGGAGTAGGTCTAGGAGCAACAAAAACAAGGTAAGTGTGGGGATGGAGAGACAGAAGGGGGACTGGTCTAGAGACACACCAGAAGGGTGCAGGCTGGATAACCAGAAGGGTGACTGGCTGGGGAGACACAGAAGGGGTGCTGGCTGGGGAGACACAGAAGGAGGCCTCGCTGGAACTGGCTAGACTGCATAGCTGGAGTTGCACAAACACGGGAAGGGGGGCCCTGCCTATTTTGGCAGTCCCGGGCCCCACAATTTCTGATGGCAGCCCTGTACTGTACTAACAGGAGAAAAAGGCAAAATAACGTAAAAGCAGTGTAAATCGTTGTACATATCGCTTCTCAATATGTACTAAAGAATTTTTACTGCTGTTTGTTTGCCTGCACTAATTTATGGTTTTGTTTAGCGCTGCCATTGACTCCTATAGGTGCACTAAGTGTTTCAGTAGTTACGAAAGTGTTTGTGTACTTACCGCCTGACGTTTTCTCCATTGCCGTCATCGCCTCATATTGCTGCCGATAACTTGCTCTTTATACTTGTGGTGCTGCGTCCTGGTCTGCATTGTTGTTTGTGTTTCAATAAAGTTGTTCTTTGTTCTTGAAAAAAAGTTGTGAAGAAGCTGTGCATGGGATTCCTCTGTGATCTCGGGACTTTCAATGACGGGTCACGTGCTGCTACTGTGTGCAGATCACCAATTACATTGAGGCCCATTTGATTGGTGAATAGAATTTACAGAAACACTGTCAGCCTTCAAGACAGAGTTATGTGTCTGTTTTGTCACCGCTGAGATGGTGACTTTCCGATCCATCCACTTTGGCATGAGCTGTCTTGGTAACAATTGCGGTAGCCGTCTTCTGCTTCACAGTGTAAGCTGGCGATGCAGGGGCAGCTTTTTCTCCACGGTAAGTGGAGGCTTAGTGAATAGACTCCTGTGTTTGAAAAATTAGAGTGAGGATCGATTGGTTGGTACTTTATCTTTCACAATTTTATCTCTCTTCAAGCTTTCATGAATAACCCCCATAGTTTCAGAACCTTAATGTGATGCACTTTGCACCATTTAGTTGACTTTCAGGTACTCTTCAGCGGAGAAGAACATTTCTAAGCTTGTTAACAAAGTGTCACATGTTTTAAATACAATCACAATGTTTCTTCACTATCACGGTTAACTTAAGCCATATTTTAGGCATGAATGCAGTGCACTTCATACATTAAATCCCATTTATATATATGAAAGCTAAATAGGCTAATTTTTGCAAAATTAAAATGCATGCATTGTGTACTTTACAAATAAAGCGATATACAGTACTTTATTATACATGGAAGTTTGGTATACGTACATGGTCAACCTGGACTGAATGTCGACTTACTGTAGACTGAATGTTGGCATTGTCATAATGTTAACATTGTGAATTTTGACGCATAGATTTTAGGGTTAGGGTTCTGCTGTTGACATTCTGAATATCGACTTATTATAGTACACCTTGAAGTATATACATTGCATCTTGGGGGAGGTATAGCAAAGGTTGGAACAGCCAGCAAAGACAACTGTTGGCCAGGAGAGCTCACCACATAGGAAAAATGGTTGTGATGAAACCCGCACAGTGTTTTTTATCACCCACAGTGGTGCAAGTAGTTTTTATTTCTTCCGGGTACTTTCCAAGGACATGCCGAAAGTGCATGTCTGAAAAATAGATGTGTGGCCATCACTCTATGGGCATGCCTAGCATGCCAGGAGCTGCCGGGCTGCCTCCAGTCACCCATGCTAATGGCACTGGCGGTAAGGTGGTAGAGGGTATGGCATGCCTGTTACTAATTTCTTAATGGTATGCCATATTGGCCCATACCAATGTGCGGTCAGGTGAGGCAGAGCCTTTCCTGTCATAATTAGGTATACTCCAGAGTTCTGACTATAACAAATATAGGAAAAATGTAAAGAAAATATTATAAAATATCTTCTTTGTATTATTGTAATATTTTTTATAGTCAAAACACTGGAGTAAAAAGTGTATGGCAGGTGAGGCACTGCCTCCCCTGTCTACCTTTTCCGCACATCCCTGATCAAACACACCAAATTTCCACCACTATATACTGCTACACCTTTGTATAACGCCCACATGAACCCTTGGGTACATATATGTATTTGTAAATCTGAGTCTGATACTAGACAGTGCCTCCCCAGCCATTTACAACACCGCACGTCACTTCTTACTTGCACCACTGATTGCCAATTAAATATATGAAAACTGTTATGTTAAAATGGCATAATAAACTATACAACCTTATTGACTTTTTGAAAGATTGACTTAGCTGCTCCACAAACACATGGCAGATTAATAAATGTTACAACTAACATGTGCGCTGCCACAGTTTGTAGTATTTTGTTTGACCTGTACCACTACATATGCATAGTTAAGTGGATAGTTAGTGCAATTGTATATTCTGGGGAATGAATGACTTTGTATCTACAGTAATCTCCCATTATTGCTGTTAAAGAGAAATGGAATCAATAATTTTTTATGCTGATCCAATGCTAACATAGATTTTGTGACTTAATGATCAGGAGCAGCTGTAGTTCATCTTGCAAATGATTGCTTTACCGACAACTGTTGTTTAAAACTATGCTATTTAGACTTCTTGATCCCATTCTATAATTAAATTTCACCCCAACCGGGTCGATGGTGGCCCACAGCGCATCCGTTGCTCCGGGTCTCGCACCAAAGGGGGCAAGCTGTCGATGTTGAGTGACAGCTCGCCCCGTTTGGTGGGCGGGCCGGGGGGGTGGCTGCCCAAACGGAGGCGTTCCCAAGGGAACGCTTGCCGTTTGGGGGAGGCTCCACTGACATCACGAGTGATTTCAGTGGAGAGCTTCCGGCTGTTAGAGCCGAAAGCTCTCTGGGGCTTGCGATGAACGAGACCCTACCACAAGGGTCTTGACCATCGCGACCATCATCATGGCCGCTCACTATAGCTGTGGGTGGTAACCCACAGCTATGCGAGCGGCCAGGAGGCCGCTCCAAAAAAAAAAAAAACGCCCTGATTCAGAGCGAGCGCTCTTTCAGAGCGTCCGGCTCTGAATCAGGCCCCTAGTGCGCTGGTAGTCTTCTTAGAAAGCATGGATTGCATTAGAGTATTTAGTTTGCACTTGCAATTTGGATGTTGGACTACCTCCTAATGAGGAGATTGATGATGATGGTGTAAGTGGTGAAGATTGCATGCTGCTGGCAGGTAAATGCTGCACTGTTATAAATTTCCTGATTTTGATTAACCACATGACTGTAAGGATTTGTTCTCTAGGTAGTTAAGTTACCTCCTCTAATTACTTTGGCATCACAAAGGCTTCTTTTTTTTTTGGGGGGGGGGGGTTTACCCAGGTATTCCAATGTGCTTATTGTGGGCATTAGGTGTAGCAATTGGTGCCTGACTTGTTTAGAAGCAATCGACATCATCCTCATTATATTCTTCAAGTTCCAACTATAGTGGGTGCAGGGTTACCATTGAATTGGGGCCTAGAGGCTTTCAGGGGCCTGAACCCAGCTCATATAGTTGTCTACAAACTTCCCTTATTTGTTTGTTAGGCAATTGGTTTCATCATGTTTCTCAGTCTGAAAAGAAGGAATTGTCAGCACTATATGCCAATTTCTGTCATTCAATCTCAGTAAAGCTCCCCACTGATATGATCCATCTTCTGGCAGGCACTGCAATGTTACATAATATGGGAGGGGGGGGACTGTGTGGTATAAAATTAATTGGTGGCACTGAAATATTGCACAGTATGACCTGGGTACACTGGTGTGACACAATATGAATTGGGAGCACTGTAATGTGGCATACTATGAACTGGGGGAATTTTAATGTGGCACACCATGAACTGTGGGCACTGTAATGTGGCATAATATGAACGGGGGGGCACCGTAATGTCACATTAAATGAACTGGGGGCACTGTAATGCAGCACAGTATGACTGGAGGCAATACAGTGTGGAAAATATGCTGGGGACACTAAAGTGAGCCATAATATGAATTGGCTGTGCTACAATGGCATAATGTGAACTGGCAGCACTACAATGTGACATATGAACTGAGCGCACTGTGTGGTGCAGTGTGAACTAGGCCATGTCTATGGTGAATAAGTTAACTTGGACACAACTTAGGACTCTTATAGAGAAACCTCTCTCTCTGTGGAGAGCGGTGTTTCTCTATAAGCATTAGGTCGGGGGCCCTTCAAAATGTTACTGTGGGGCCCACAAATTCTGGCTATCCCCCTGTCCTCATTGTTGTTAGATGTACAAATATCTCCCACATCCTGTTACACATTAGCAATTGACAAAGTAGCGTCATCAATATATATCTCATCAGCATCATTATGACTCATTGTCATATTTCCAAATGATTGAGAAATTGTGGAAGGGGGGACTGCTCTATAATTACAGTGTCAGAATCTGAAATCTCAGACTCACACGTAGCACTCATGGGCACCCTTAAGCTGGGTACACGCTAGACGATATATCACCGATCCGGCAGATCGGGCCGACATATCGTCCACATCAGCAAGTGTGTACCCACTATGAGTGAACATGCGCACTCCCGCTGGGTCATTCATCGCATCGACAGATCGAGCCTGCATGCTGTTCAATCTGTCAATTTGATGAACAACTCCATGCTATTAGATGCGGCTGGTGAACGACATATCACGCGTTCATTCACCAGATTGGGCAGTGTCAAACGACGGCACGATATGATGTTCATTGCGTTGGCAGGGTACAGACATTGTTACACTATCCTCAGGATTCTGTGAACACCCAATTTCAACATCAGCCTCAGTGCTCTTTTCAGGAACTGGTGTGGCTGTTTTGGAGGAGTAGCAGGACTACTACTAGTAAAAATGGCCTTAGGCTGTGGCTTCCTTCATCAGTAACCTTTCACTTAACACTTAAATTGAGACGTTTTTTTTTTTTTTCAATTATCAAATATTGTTTGGAATAGAAGTGCCCTTTCATACATCTTCTTCCCACGTGACATTTTTTATTAGTAAGGGTTGAAAAAGTACAACTATTGTCAATATTAGTACTGGGATGCTCCTGTTCTATAGGCTGGTCAATGATTGATAATGGAATTAAAGCTTCTTGAAGCTGTAGCTCAGTGGTTCTCAAACTCAGTTCTCATGACCCCACATGGTTCACGTTTTCCAGGTCACCCAGCAGGTGCACAGGTCTATTCATTACTCATTGACACATTTTAAAAGATCCACAGGTGGCGCTAATTATTTCACTTGTGATTTTGTGAGGAGACCTGGAAAACATGTACTGTAAGATGAAAGAATAAATTCAGATAATAAAACTTGAATTTCATCCCAAAAATCACTGAATATGTTAAAGCAAACTCCTTACAAAATAGCAGTGACAGTGATAATATTGCTGCCTTATCATAATCCCCTTCAAGAGCTGACCACACTGAGGAAGCAGAATCAGTCCCCACAAAGACCAGTGTGCCTTACATTTTTTGAGAAGAATGTATAATCACAAATTGTATGGAGTTAAGAAGGTGGGAGAAAATGGCAAACCAAATTTTCCACCAATACAATTCAAAGACAACATTCTATTATGTTATCATATATGTGATACTTTTCATTAATTTCGCTTTCTGTATACAGTACATACAGTATGTATGGATATGATCCTTACACGTATTCTATATTTTTACTATTATTTTTGTGATGATTGTAGGTCTTTCAGATTGTTTGCATGGAGAACCAAGATACAGATACCAAGTATATGCTGAAGAGAATGCCATTTTTCAGTGTAATTTGTCATCCCATCATGAACCATTACAAATTTATAATAAGTCGTTTGTTAATGGAAACAGAACCCTGTGGTTCTCACAAAAGCCTGATGGAAGCATTGAATTAATGGATGTCAGTAAGAACTTTCAAATTACAAACAATGATACTGCACTATGGTTTTCACCAGTACAGATGAGACACTCTGGAATTTACTTATGCAGGTAAGTAATCCCAATAGCACAACATTTTGAGTGAGATACTGTATTATTATAGGAAGCCAGGTGGGAACATTGAGATATTTATAAAGTGCCAGCACTTATAAAGTGCCAGTGGGCTGAATAGATGGTGTAATGGTTAGCATTACTGCCTCACAGCATCAAGGTCATGGGTTTGATTCCCACTATGGCCCTAACTGTGTGGAGTTTATATATTCTTCCTGTGTTTTCGTGGGTTTCCTCTGGTTCCCTAACACATTCCAAAAATATACTGGTAGGTTAATTGGCTCCTAAGAAAAAAATTAACCCTAGTGACTGTGTGTGCATATGATAGGGAATATAGACTGTAAGCTCACCTGGGGCAGGGACTGATGTGCATGGACAAATATTCTCTGTAAAGCGCTACGGAATATGTGTGCCCTATTTGAATAACTGGTAATAAATAAATAAGTACTAACTGTAGACATTAAGATGTAGAGAGACTTAGGGCCTGATTCAGAGCCGGACGCAATTAGCGCTCGCTTGTCCAGAAAATAGGGGTGGCTATTCAAATGAACCGTTTGCTCTTTGCAGTCTGTTCACGCCTCTAGGTCTGAACGAGCGAACAAAACTTGCGGTCGTTTTTTGGAAACTACGCCCCCTGGCCGCTCGCATCCTACATCATGTCCGCTATTTATTAGATTAATCGAGTACATCGACCAGCGTATGAACTGCTCGCTATTCTTGTGGTTGGTTTTTGCTACCACAATTTTGCGAGCAGTTCTGGCTATAAAATAACCCAGTGACGTGGTCAATGACGCTGCATTATTAATTATGCACACCCTTAAAACGCCCGTTTTGACCTTTAAACACGCCTGCGTTCGGATCTCCACTCCCCGTTTTCAAGCACCTTCCCCTGTTACCACCCACATACGCCTCTTTCTGTCACTCAAATTATCAGGCATTCGCTATTTTGCGTGCACATGAATTTCGACCGCACTGACTGGTTCGCGCATGCGTATAACGATCCGTACGCATGCGCAGTTGGGCAAACATCGCTCGGAGCGAATGAGAGGCCGCTTACGGGCGGCTCTGAATCAGGCCCTTAGGGCCTTCAATTCAGCACTGAATACATTTTTATCCTAATTGCTGAAGAGTAGCAAGAATGTACTGCCAGTGCAAACTGTCAAAGCCTGATAATTGGCTGAGACAGGATCGGTTTAAAATCAGATCTGCGCGATGCCATTTTGCGACTGGCTGCCCAGCGCCATTTTAGTGAAAACTCGCCACTATAAGTACATACAGCGATGCTATTATTTAGCGTTGTGCGATTCCCACTCAATAGAAAGAAGTTAAAAGTCCTCACCACATAAATACAGACAGTCGCTGGAACATATAAACTAATTATCCCTTCAAGACATGCACCATAGTATACTCCACAAAACGCAGTCGCACAACGCTAACTAGCATCTTTTCCCAATTCCCCGATACTTACACACTGCACACTTACATGAAAGGTTCCCTAGTATTAAAGTGTAATATTCAAAGTTTATTCAGTGATTATTAATGTTGTGTAATAAAGGTTATTTGATATCTAAGGTTTAGTACATGGTAAGTAGACCGTGTCTGGTGTTGTACTGATCACTGTGTCTCCACAGATTTCCAGTACCATCGGTGAGAAGATCGGAACCTGCGTCTGCAAACTATGGACTATAGAGAGTTAAAAAATTAAAATGTACTGTGTAATGTTAGCAGCTTAGATTAGCATGCAGCGGGAAGAAGGACACAACGGGCGGTTGGAGGCTGTTTGTGTCCATTTGAAGTTGTCCAATAAACTATCCTGTAACAGAAACACCATTAAGAAGAACCAATGGAATCATGCCAAACTTGTCTATTGTATTGCCTATCCCTGCAAGAGTATATATGTGCGCTCTCTGACCCCAGTCTGGAGTCTTCTTGCTGAGTTGTTGACGGAGGTTTCTAATGCTGATGCCAGTATCTGGACCAGAGCGCGTGCATATGTAACAACTGTACCTTGGGTCTGTATGATTTATTTGTGCTAATTGTCTTTAGATCACAGCGTGTAACCATCTGTTTTTATGTTGAATAATAACTTTTTGTGCTTTGGAACCACATTCAAAGTCTGAAGGCATTTATTTATTGTGCGACTCATTACGCTAAATTGCGACAATTTTAGAAGGTATAGGCAGGATTTTAGAAGGTATAGGTAGGATTGCATAGAGGTTTACATCAGGTATCAATAGTTGGGGGATCGCAGTGTTAATCACGCCACCGGTCACTCGGTAACACTCGGCATCGATCTCTCAGCAAAAGGGTGGAGGCGCCTAACAGGAGAACGCATTGTGCCTTCGAAATCTGTTACCACTGTTGTTGCTGAGAGTGCGCTACCTGTTATTGTGGCTTTAGGAGTGCTGATTGAGAATCCAGGGACGAGGGAGGAAAAAAAGTTTGTTTTCTTTCATCGATAGTTTTTTGTTGTTTTGTGTGTTAAAAAGGGTAAGTCGCATTATTGTGTATGCGACTAAGTCGCATTATAGCGTAAAAGTCATAATATGTGATGTGTAGTAATCGCATTATTGTGAATGCGACTAGTCGCACAATAGCGTATACGTATTTCCTGTATTGCTGCCACGTGTTTTAAACAAAGCCGTTGAGATTTCATTATCAGTGTTGCCAATAGCTGGGTGAACGTGTATTCTTTTTCTGTGCAGGAAAAAAGTGTGTAACAGTAAGCATTTGTTGGTTTAGGGTATAACACGGTTCCTAAACTGTTAAGGGTATCGTACGACCCTTAAGTGCTAGGTGTAGGAGACGGCCTAGTGACTCGGTAGCAGCTTACCGTTTACTATACACATAACAGGTGTATGGGTTGTTATTTTTGTTAGGGTTCAGATCTCAGTGTGATTACAGTATTCAGTAATCAGTTAGGCTTATTTGAGCACTGTAATTGAACCGCATAGTTTTGGCTAAACTGTGATTGTGAACTGGAGAGGGTGAACGAAATCAACTGGAAAAAAAAGGGTAAGTATTACCCCCTAGCAGTTGAAAGGTAGTCAAAAAGGGATTCTGCGTGGAAGCAGCTTCTTCCATAGGTGCGTGGAAGCATCTAGATATTCTTCCATAGGGTTTGTGGATACGCCCTGTTTCCAAGACGTCCACAGGGAAGTGAAAGTGTCTTGAGTGTCTTTCACCGGTTTAAATCTTTATTGAAAAATGTAGGGGTTTTCCCAATATGGGAGCCACGCAAACAGTAGAGATGTTAGACGATGATGTGCTGCTGTGGGAGGCGCCACTTGGGTCGGCACGCCGAATTATGCATACTAAGTACGGTGCTTATGCAGTTAGGTACTGTGATGTATGGTTTAAGATGACAATGAAGAGTGTTAGACCGTTTCCCAGAATTTTTAGCTTTGATAAGGATGTATTGAACAATGTCCGAGATAGCATCAGTATGGTGCGCTCTCGAGTGAAAAAGGTAAAATATAACGAGTGTTTAAAATTATGGCGGCATGAAGGGGATGCGTGGCTTAAATGTGTGCAAGCGACGCAAACTAGCATCGCGAGCATGTTACCAGAAAGTACACCCACAGCGCTAAACTGCAGTGCGTGCGCGCCGTGAGATAGCGCGCATGTGCAGCAAGGTAGCATTGTGGAAGGTATTGCCAGTTGTTCACGCGCACCACCGCCGCCCTATGCGGAAGGGGGTGCAGGTACAGTTGTTGAAAAAAAACATAAAAATTTAATTTGTACCCTCACTTAAGTAATCATAAGGAAAAAGTTTATGATGCGGATGATGAGCCTATTGTTATGTCTGCCATTTCCCATGCTGTACACATGTTAGATGCTCCACCACGACAAGCACAAGTGGTGCCACCATCTTCATGAGTGATTAGTACAGGAAGTGTTAAAATCCACTGCACCCGTAAAGGAAGTTGTTAATCCTATACGTAGCAGTAATAGACTAAACTCCCAGCCAGGTAATAATGTCAAAAGTAGCAGTGCGGCCGGTCTGCATCCTATCCGGACAATAACTGTTCCGAATGGGAATGCGGATGCGAATGGCGTTGTGCCCACAAGGGAGGTAGCAATGCATTGTCCTTGGACAAGAGCGGAGCTAAATTCCATAATGAATGATTTCCCCGATCCTAAAAAGGAATTAGCCAAATGTCAAAGATTTTTGAAAAATTTGGGTCGATCTCACGAGCCAACCAATAAAGATTGGCGAGTGGTGTTAAGGGCTTGTCTTCCACGCAATACCTACGTGACAAAATTTATCACGGATTGTGTTTTGGATGGAGATGTTCCCTTAACAGACGAAGTTAACCAAGGTAGCATTTCCCGCATTTTAACTCAATTGGGTGTATATTTTCCAGTAGTAGTTAACTGGAGCAAAATTTTCACCATAAAACAAAAAGAGAATGAAACTGCAGAGGATTATTGTAACCGAGCTCTGCAGGCTATCGCCCAGTACACTGGGTTAGAAGATATTAAAGATAGCACTCATCACAGGGGCATGATTGTCACTGTACTTATGAATGGTCTAAAAGAGAACCTAAAGACCTGAGTTCAGACCTCACAGCCTGGCTGGAGGGAAGTCACTATAGACACCCTCATAGAATCCGCTATTGAACATAAGAACATCTCTAAAAAGAGAGAGACCCAGAGCGAGAAACTAATGGCTGTTAATATTCAAGCTCTAGAAGGAATGACTGTAACACCACAGCCAGCAGACACACCTGCACCTGCACAGCTACACATCCTCACCAATCCTGCACCACCTCAAACACAGCCCTACCCCACTTATCCACCCCACTCACGAAAGTGCTTTAATTGCAATCAACCGGGACATGTAAGTAGGAACTGTACGGAGAAGAGGGTAGGACCCCAAATCCAGGGAGTACCTGGATATACACAGAGAACAGTAAATGTGCAATAAACACCAGCTCCAATTGTGGCCTTAAATGCTGTATTGGAAAGTGGGAGTCAACGCTAGGGGTCAGGTCATACCTGTAGTCTACAGATAGTCAGGTTAACGGGAAGCACTAGGGAAGAGCCGGTAATGATGGTGGATGTAGCTGGTACTAAATATCCTTTTCTTGTAGACACAGGGGCGACCAGGTCAGTGATAAAATCTCCCGTTAATTTACAGGTAACCAACGAGACAGTACCAGCAATGGGTGTAATGGGTAAAGTGCAACATTATCCTTTAACAAAATCCACAGAGGTCACTATCGGGCCATTGCATACCAGGCATTCTTTTCTCCTGGCAGCAGCGGCTCCTACTAACCTACTGGGAAGGGATTAGTTATGTAAGATGGGATGTGTCATATATTGTACCCCTGATGGTGTATTTTTAGATGTCCCAGAGAGAGTTGCGCATGAGGTGAGGGATATGTTGGACACTCCCCAAAGGATAATGTATCACTGTACCGGTTTAAGTGAAAATCCATCTCAGGTAGATCAAATGTTATCCCAAATTCCAGATTCACTTTGGACCAAGGATGGACAGGACACTGGATTCATGGCAAACGTAAGTCCCGTAATGGTAAATTTAAAAAGTGGTAGGCAAGCTCCAAAAATTCCCCAGTACCCATTAAAACAGGAGGTAGAATTAGGGGTTTATCCCATAACTGAGCGATTGTTACATTGTTACAGCAGGGAATTTTAGTTCGTACAGCTAGTTTAGCCAACAGTCCCATCTTTCCTGTAAAGAAGAATGGTGTGAGGAGTTATAGGCTGGTACAAGACCTTAGAGGGGTTAATAAGATGGTAGAAAGCCAATTTCCCGTAGTGTCAAATCCAGCTGTCATTCTCATGCAGATCCCACCGAATGCAACCCATTTCACTGTCATTGACCTCTGTTCTGCTTTCTTCTCTGTGCCTCTTCATCCTGACTGTCAGTACCTATTCGCCTTTACATACAGGGGTGTACAATACACATGGACACGATTTCCCCAAGGTTTCATAGACAGCCCCAGTATCTTTTCCCAGGCCTTACATGACTGTTTACAATCTTTTCAACCTGCCAATGGATCTGTTCTGATACAATATGTGGATGATTTATTGTTATGTTCAGATTCGTTTACGTCATGTTTAAATGATACTAAACTTTTATTGCTTCATCTCTCGCAAACAGGACACAAGGTTGCTAAGGACAAACTACAGCCATGCCAGTCCAGGGTTAAATATTTGGGACACTGCCTAACTCAGGGGTTACGACATCTCACAAACGACAGAATCCAGGCCATACAGAACATAACACTGCCGCAGAACCAACAGCAAACTCGTACCTTCTTGGGAATGTGTGGATACTGCAGAATGTGGATCCCAGGTTTTTCTATTTTGGCCTTGCCATTACAGGACTTAGGCCCTGATTCAGAGCTGGACACTCTGAAAGAATGCTCGCTCTGAATCAGGGCGTCTTTTTTTTTTATGGATCGGCCTCCTGGCCGCTCTCATTGCTGTGGGTTGCCACCTACAGCTAATGCGAGTGGCCAGGATGATGGTCACGATGTTCAAGACCATCACGACCATCAGGCTTGCGATGAGACCCTTGGGTAGGGTCTCATGGCCGCAAGCCCCAGAGAGCTTACGGCTCTAACAGAGCTGAAAGCTCTCCCACAGACATCACTTGTGATGTCAGTGGGGCCGCCCCCAAATGGTGGCCATTCTCATGGGAACGCCTCAGTCAGGGCAGCCACCCCCCCGGCCCGCCCACCAAAGGGGGCATGCTGTCATTCAACATCGACAGCACACCCCCTTTGGTGCGAGACCCGGAGCGACGGATTGCCCGTCACTATCCGGGTCTCGTGCATGTGCACGACGGAGCCGGCTCCATCGTGCGCATGCGCTCTGGGCCACCATTGACATGGTTGCGAGCGCTCAGCGCTTGTGACCGGGTCTGAATCAGGCCCTTAATCTCTTCCTCAAAGCCTGATCGTGTCATACACACAGAGGGATCAGAGCAGGCTTTCCTTAATCTTAAGGATAGTCTGACAAGAGCACCTGCATTGGGAATACCTAATTATGAAAAACCTTTTGATTTGTATTGTATGGAAGCTGATGGGTGTGCAGCAGGTGTCCTCACACAAAAACATGGTGATGCCAGTAGGCGCGTAGCATACTACAGTGCACAATTGGACACTGTTGCAAGATCACTCCCAACGTGTTTAAGAAGTGTAACAGCAACTGCTTTATTGGTCAGTAAGAGTGAGGATGTAGTACTAGGTCTATACTCCCCATGCTGTATCTGCTTTGCTAAACTCTACCCAAACCAGACAAGTCTCCTCAGCTAGATTCACAAAATGGGAACTAGCCTTATTAGCACCTGCAAACATCACCATCAAAAGGTGCAGTACATTAAACCCAGCTACGTATTTACCATATGTGCAACATGATGCACAAAGGGTGGAGAGAGGTGGCCCGCTGGCAGCAGGTGAGTTCTGCAGGTATATTGATGCACATGATTGTATGGAATATCTGAATCAAACCTTCACTGCAAGACCTGACATACGGGATACAACTTTTAAAAATGTAGATGTGACATTTTACACAGATGGGAGTTGTCATAGACAAACTGACACTGGAGAGTTATGTACCAGTTATGCTGTTGTAAATGACGAAGACTTCATAGAAGCCAAACCTTCAGGCCCACCACACTCGGCCCAAGTGGCGGAACTGGTGGCACTAAAGAGAGCGTGTGGATTAGCGGAAGGTAAACCTGCTAATATCTACACTGACTCTAGGTATGCCTTCGGGGTAGTACATGCTTTCGGTGCCTTATGGCGTCTGAGAAAATTTATGACATCAGCAGGCACACCAATAGCACATTCCAAACATATAAAAGGACTACTAACAGCAATCCAATTGCCAAAGACAGTGGCAGTAATTAAGTGTAAATCCCATACATGTGAAGATGATCCAGTGTCACTGGGCAACAACAGGGCAGATGAAGCTGCAAAATGGGCAGCAGGGTTAAAAATGAATGTACCAACTGAACAAATCATGACTTTCCAAACAACTGATATGCTGAAATTAATTGAGATGCAAAATTTGTGTTCTATCCAGGAAAAGTCAGTCTGGAGGTCCAAGGGATGTGGGCAAGAGTCCTCTGGACTCTGGAGGGACGGACAAGGTAAGCCAGTGGCTCCCAAGGCATACTACCCTAGCCTGAATGAGGCAGCGCACGGTCTGACTCATCTGGGAAAGCAAGGTATGTGCAAATTGGTGAGAGCATACTGGTGCGCACTGGGTTTTTCTTCTCAAGTGGAAAAGAGAGCAATGTCCTGTCTGACCTGCTTGAGGAAAAACATTGGGAAAACGATCCCTACCAAACCATCCCACATTCCCCCGACTGAAGGACCTTTCCAGGTAATACAAATTGATTTCATCCAATTACCACCCTGCAGGAATCTCAAGTATGTATTAGTGTGCACTGACGTGTTTTCCAATTGGGTTGAGGCATACCCAGCTGCCACTAATACTGCTGTGTTTACTGCCAAGAAAATTGGCCAGGAGTTTGTGTGCAGATACGGTATCCCTAAAATTATCGAGAGTGATAGGTGTACTCATTTCACAGGTGATGTTTTTCAAAATATGTGTAATCAGATGGGTATTAATAGTCGACTTCACACCCCCTACCGACCGCAAGCCAGTGCCAAGTTGGAGAGGATGAACGGAACTATTAAAAACAAACTAGGTAAAATCATGGCAGAGACTGGATTAGGATGGCCAGAAGCATTACCGTTGGTCCTACATAGCATAAGGACCACTCCTAGACCCCCTCTAAATCTGTCCCCCTTTGAAATACTGTTTGGTAGACAACCTCATTTGATTATAAGTCCGCAGGAAGATTTGAAAGGTAACAACGAGGTAACTGTAAGGTATCTTATATCAATGAGTAAACAGTTAAAACAGCAACAGCAGAAACTTAAATTGTTGTCCCATGATATGCCTGAAATGAACTGTCATGAAGTTGAACCTGAATATGTTATGATCAGAAATTTCTTGCCTTCAGGTTGTTTGACTGATCGTTGGGAGGGTCCGTATCAGGTGTTGCTGATGAGTACCACATCTTTGAAGGTGGCCAAGAGAGATACCTGGGTCCATTCCACTCACTGCAAAAAGGTCAACCAACCAGTGGAGAAACAAGGCGGAGATGAGGCTGATAACGTGGACCTGTCGATCGCAAGCTTGTTCCGGGAGGATTAAAAGGTGGCAATGCGATACCTGAACTAAAGAAATTTGCAGGTCCTTGCTGCGGCGGTGGACTGGTCTGCTGTGTTCATTTTTATATTCTCTTCCAGAGTTTCAATCATCCTGGTTTGTTCGGGGATTTCTGGTTTCTGTGACGGGTAACCGATAGAGGAGATGGGAGCTGATGGCAGAATTGATGGAGTGGAGTCTAAAGGAGGAGTGCTATGCCAATCAACAGAGTGTTTGACCAATCTTAGTACTGTAATTGTTAAGAGATCTGCTATTTTGGATACTCGGAGACAGTGTGAAGGTTTATCGTCTGAGGAGTATTGTATGTGTGAGTTCTGTGGGTCCGCAATTGATGGGAGATGCATCCAACGGTGTAAACCCAAGTATAATCAGTATTGGGGTGGGCATCCTTTATTATTATTATTATCGTTTATGTATATGGCACCACAAGTGTTCCGCAGCTCCTTACAAAGTACATAAATAGATTTACAGTGACTTACAGTACAATACATTACATTACAGGGCATGGATAATATACATTGCTACATTCGCAACCATAACACCCAGATAAGCAACAATGCAAAGCAACCAAGGCCCTCATTCAGAGCCGTACGCTCTGAGCAGAGCGCACGCTCTGAATGAGGGCCGCCCTCCATAATTATGGAGCGTCCTCCTGGACGCTCATATAGCTGTGGGTCACCACCCACAGCCTATACGAGCGTGCAGTTTGATGGCCGCGATGGTCTTGACCATCGCGACCATCGCCACTGCGAGCCGGAGCCTGCGGTTGAGTTTTTCAACCACAAGGCCCGGAGTGATTTTGGCTCTATCAGAGCCAAAATCACTCCCACTGACATCACTAGTGATGCCAGTGGGCCGGCTTCTGATGGTAGGCGTTCCCTTGGGAATGCCCCCGTCAGGGAGGCATGCCCCCGGCACGCCCACCAAAGGGGACGTGCTGTCAATCAACATCGACAGCACGCCCCCTTTGATCAGACACAACGAGCGAAGGAAAGTCCTTCGCTCGTCGCGTCTGGCGCATGCGCATGACGGAGCTCCTGCCGTCGTGCGCATGCGCAGTGCACAACATCGACCCACCTGCGAGCGGATAGCCGCTTGCGAGTGGGTCTGGATCAGGCCCCAAGTGTCAGGTGCCCTGGTAGAGTGTAAGAAGTAGATGAAGGTAGAGTAAGGAGAAGCACAAGAGGGTAGAGGGCCCTGCTCATCGGAGCTTACATTCTAGGGGGAAGTGACAGACTGGGGTGAAACAGATGGGGTAGGCAGGGAGAGAGGAGTATGTAGCAGCAAGTTAAGATGAGAGCTGAAAGGCTTTGATGAAATAGTGGGTCTTGAGAGCCCGTTTGAAGGATTGAAGAAAGGTGGAGAGTCTGATGGGAAGCGGGAGAGAGTTCCAAAGGTGGGGAGCAGCGCGGGCAAAATCTTGGAGGCGGAAGTGGGAGGAAGTAATCAATTGGCATGAGAGGCGGCGTGCATTTGTTGAATGAAGAGGGCGGACAGGAGAGTGAAGGGAGAGGAGATCAGAGATGTAAATGGGAGAGGAATGGCTGAGGGCTTTGTAAGTGACTGTGAGAACCTTAAATTGGGTTCTAAAAGGGAAGGGGAGCCAGTGCAGAGCTTGTAGGAGAGGGGAGGCAGATGCAGAGCATTTTGAGAGGAAGATGAGCCGAGCTGCAGCATTGAGGACAGACTGGAGAGGGGAGAGAAGGGATTTGGGGAGGCCAGATAGGAGGAGGTTACAGTAGTCCAATCTGGAGATGACCAGTGAGTGAATGAGGGTTTTAGTGGCATCCTGGGTGAGAAAGGGTCTAATCTTGGAAATATTTTTAAGATGAAAACGACAGGACTGTGAGAGATTCTGGATATGTGGTTTGAGGGAGAGGGAGGAGTCAAGGATAACTCCAAGACAGCGCACTTTGGGGCTAGAGGAAATAGTTGTGCCATCAATTGATAAGGAAATTGTGGGAAGTGTGGTTATGCAGAGGGGAGGGAAGATGATTAGCTCAGTCTTAGACATATTAAGTTTAAGAAATCGCTGGAACATCCAGGAAGAGATGGCCGAGAGACAGTTGGAGACATGAGTGAGGAGAGAGGTAGAGAGAGGTCAGGGGAAGAAAGGTAGATCTGAGTATTGTCAGCATAGAGAGGATTATCACACCATAGTGGGTAAAATTTTGAACCAAACCGACTGTTGGGTGTGTTCTCACGTGTCACAAGGACAGCATAATGTAGGATTAGTGCCCTTCCCGTTAAATATCTCTGAAATCCTAGAATTACAAAAAGGGAAGACACTGGACGGAAAATTTCTTAATACCAAACCACCCCATTTTAAACTCCACCAGTACCAAGTAGATAAATCACTTTTATGTTTAAACATCACCAACTCCAATGAACCAGGAAGTTGGGAGGTGACTGGGAATAATCAGATGATGACCTTCTCACAAAGAGCTGACCGTGAGCCTATGAATTATGAACTGTTATGCAAAATTAGGTCAGGTGGAAGACACTGAGTAACACCAAAGAAATGGTTGGTAGAATACCAGAAGGGTACTGTGCTAAGTTTATACAACCAGAAACATGTATTTGCCAGATGGGAGAACCTGAGATAGGATTATTTGTGAGGGAAATGTTTCTAATGATCATGATGCATACTATCCCTTATGTTCTCCCCGATGATGTATATTTTATATGTGGAAGGAAAGCGTATAAGTGGCTCTCTCCGAGTTCCGAAACTTTGTGTTATCTGGGAAGAGTAGTCCCAGAGGTTATGACCCTCACACATGTTGAAATGCTTGGTATTCATAAAAACACACCATCACCATATCTTCACACACAGTATGAACACAGAGGGAAAAGAACTATGATACCTGGTGATATGCATAAAGCCACACAGTTAATTAGTGAGACAACTGGCTTTCAGTAGCACTGGTTCCCACCAGGATCGCTCGGGGTACACTAAATTTTAGATATATCCAAGATCTTGCTAAATTAATAGATATCACCGAGATGTATGATGACACATTCAGGTTTACAGGTAGGGAATTGCAAGCGTACAAGAAAGAACTGGTGCAACACAGACTAGTGTTACATTATTTAACAGCTGTCACTGGAGGGTATTGCGTAACCTTGGCCACCCAATTTGGAGTAAAGTTTTGCACTTACGTCACAAATGATACCAGCGACCCCAAGGAGGTGATAGACCGGAAGATGGATGAAATTCTGCAGTGAAAATGGGAATTTCGAAAAAACCATAATGCTTCAGTGGCTGAAGTAGAGGAGAAGGTAGAGGAATGGATTTCATGGTTGAACCCAGTGAAATGGTTCTCAGGTCTAGGAGAGTGGGTCCAGGAAATGATTGCAAGTATAGGTAAACTCCTGATCCTCATACTGGTTGTCATCATAGTAATTAGCATATGTGTCAGGTGTGTTCCTACTGTGTTGAAGTGTGGAAAATGTAAAGATAAGGTAAACCAGAAGAACAAAATTATAATGGTGGTCAGTAGTGACAATATGAATACTGATGTAAATGTAGAACTACATTACAACCCTGAACTAGGAAATACCATCGTATAATGTATTATATTTAGACATGCATAAAATGTATTATTAAATGTTATTTTAAAACATCTCAAATAATGTAAGTCCCTATTCCCCCTCAAGACTTCCTTTATAGGATTGGTGCATCCCCACATCTTTCCCATGATCTCCTAAGATCCTCGGTGTGCGTATTAATGGTAATTTTATGTCCCCTCCTAGAGACACATTATTGATGGATTAAGAATCACCTTGTGCCATCCCATAATATAACATTAAATGATATGTCATAATGTAAGCCTAAAATTAATTTT
This sequence comes from Taudactylus pleione, assembly GCA_031769625.1. Classification (NCBI taxonomy): domain Eukaryota; kingdom Metazoa; phylum Chordata; class Amphibia; order Anura; family Myobatrachidae; genus Taudactylus; species Taudactylus pleione. The sequence continues at coordinate 12,189,247 of JAUIMM010000608.1, read as the reverse complement.
AAAAGTCAGAGTATGATAGCATATTGTTTGCTACCAAAGGGTCGACTGTTGAAGCCGGATAATTGGCTGAGACAGGATCGGTTTAAAATCAGATCTGCGCGACGCCATTTTGCGAAATGCAATGAGACGCCATTTTGCGACTGGCCACCCAGCGCCATTTTAGTGAAAACTCGCCACTATAAGTACATACGGCGATGCTATTATTTAGCGTTGTGCGATTCCCACGCAATAGAAAGAAGTTAAAAGTCCTCACCACATAAATACAGACAGTTGCTAAAACATATAAACTAATTATCCCTTCAAGACACGCACCATAGTATACTCCACAAAACACATAGTCGCACAACGCTAACTAGCATCTTTTCCCAATTCCCTGATACTTACACACTGCACACTTACATGAAAGGTTCCCTAGTATTAAAGTGTAATATTCAAAGTTTATTTAGTGATTATTAATGTTGTGTAATAAAGGTTATTTGATATCTAAGGTTTAATACATGGTAAGCAGACCGTGTCTGGTGTTGTACTGATCCACTGTGTCTCCACAGATTTCCGGTACCATCGGTGAGAAGATCGGAACCTGCATCTGCAAACTATGGACTATAGAGAGTTAACACATTAAAATGTACTGTGTAGTGTTAGCAGCTTAGATTAGCATGCAGCGGGAAGGACACAAAGGGCGGTTGGAGGCTGTTTGTGTCCATTTGAAATTGTCCAATAAACTATCCTGTAACAGATACACCTTTAAGAAGAACCAATGGAATCATGCCAAACTTGTCTATTGTATTGCCTATCCCTGCAAGAGTATATATGTGCACTCTCTGACTGGAGTCTTCTTGCTGTGCTGTTGACAGAGGTTTCTAATGCTGATGCCGGTATCTGGGCCAGAGCACGTGCGTATGTAACAACTGTACCTTTATTTGTGCTAATTGTCTTTAGATCACAGCATCTAACCATCTGTTTTTATGTTGAATAATAACTTTTTGTGCTTTGGAACCACATTCAAAGTCTGAAGGCATTTATTTACTGTTTGACTCATTACGCTAAATTATGACAATTTTAGAAGGTATAGGCAGGATTTTAGAAGGTATAGGCAGGATTTTAGAAGGTATAGGCAGGATTGCATAGAGGTTTAAATCAGGTATCAATAAAACTTTATGTTGTTCCTGGCTTGGCAGATCTATAGATTCTATTTGTAGAAGCCATAGCATCATGGGGTTGGGTATGAAATCCCAGCCGTTGAATGGCCGCAGGTTCATAACCTGATGCCGGGAAGGCCAAACAATGAAGATGCCGACAGGGGTGGTAAGTAGTCTAACCCTACCCCTCTCCCCCCTAACCCTCCATTAGTGGTGCCTAACCCTAATCGCCCCTCTCCATAGCCTAACCCTAACCCTGCTCGGGGGGTGCCTAGCCCTAATCTCCCCCTGGGATCCCTAAAACTAACCCCCCCATGGGTAACACCTTACAGGGCCCTGCTTACCCTCGTTTGGGAGGCCATCTGTCAGGATTTTGGCGTCGGGATAAAGATAAGCGTCAGGATTTCGACGCATATCATTACTCCCGTGTTGGGCTTCTAACATCGATTCTGACGGATGGCATCCTGGTCGCTGGTAAATGAACTACATCGCTGCACAAACACCATGTTATACTGCATGATGAAATGGCCGTATACACAAGATGTGGCCAGCTCGTCAATGGAAGCAAATGCCCCTGGTTTACCGCAGGACTTGTGGTTTCACAGTGGATGTAGATAATGTTAAAAATACAGTGCACAATTCATACAGAGTACAGTACATAAAAGGACAGTGCCATGAATAGCTAATACACCATATCAAAGAAAGTTAGGACAAGAAGCAAAGATAAAATTCTAGTGTTTTTAACTTCACACACAGCCTTCACCTTCCCCTTTAATAGATCAATTGAAATATGCTTCAGTACTGCAGACTGATTGGTACAGGTGTATTTATGAACTCATAGGCACAAATGGCATGTCCACTGTGGGAGGTACTGTACATATTTTGCACTTTTGTAAATTTAGGTTTATTGTCAATAGTTAGAAACTAAAAAGACATTGTATTTATTTGGAAAGCTATGTGAAGTATTTGATTGATAACTTATACATTAAGACATAATTCATAGTTCTAATTTTCTTAATTTAGCTAAAGCGAACATAGGTATAAAACTGATAATTATATATGTAAATTACATTATTTACTTTGCCCTTCTTTATACAGAAGAGAAAATAAGTGCATGAAATTTAGAATCCATGTCCGTTCCAAAGAAAATTGTACAAAATATGGTCCTAGTAGACTTTATTTTACAACCGGCAAGAATTGGTCCATTTCATGCCCTTCATTAAATTGTCAACAGAGGAGGAATATATCACACTTCACATGGTATAGGTACAAGGTGAGTTGTTTCCAAGTATTATAACTAAACTATAGTTGCAACTGAACAGAAAAATCATGATCTCTCTATTTTCCTATCCATCTTTTTTCTTTGCTCTAACCTGATATTGTCATTTATTATTTATCCTAACAAGTACTTGAAGTACCAGGCGATATTGACAGTTTTCAGTCAGTAAATTATATTGTGTATTGAAGTAAATATGAGGGGACTCAACAGGTTAATAAAATGTGAACATTATTTATTGGTGCAGATAAATGATAACAACAACAACATGCCATCAATTATGATAATAGACTCAGCTTTGGTTTAACTTTTTTACTTGTTATGTACAGTATGTTGTGTAATAAAAATAATAATAATAATAATAATAATAATAATGTATTATATTTTAATATTATAAGTGATATTTCATTGTGGATTCAGTAATATATGTACATTGGCCAACTCCAGCATTTTATAGTGCAGATCCAGTCTTTTTATTTTTTTCTGTTAGTTCTATCTAGGTAGACTTACACACATATTGGGATTTTGCTACTTCAATTTTATATGCAAAATATCTTGCACATTATTTTATTTGTTAGTTGCCTTTATTTATACTTACTATTTATCTGGGGTAGATTCATTAGTGCCTGATTTCCTATCTATTTATCGTTGTCCAATATGTCTGTTAAAGGCCCTCATTCAAATCTGGGGGAGGGGGGGAGGTCCGTGTCAATGTTGATACCAGAATTTGATAGTCAGATTAGTGCTAAGCACAATACTTCTTACAAGCTCTATATCTTTACACAAGGGTTGGGGGCAGGGGAAATACTTCTGCATTAGAAGGTATTGCTTGTAAATTAATATCAAAACCCCAAGTTATCAGAGCCGTAACCAGTCTTTTTGGTGCCCTGTGCCAGAAAGAGCATTGGTGCCCCCCTCATTTTTCAAAGGGACACAATGCACCCAAAAAAATCTCATGGCTTCATGGGGAAGGGCCAGGGAAGAGATAGGAGAGGCCAGGAGATGCTGGGGATGAAATAAGAGGAAGCTACAAACAAGAATTATAATAAACAGAAATTTGACAGCCCAAACAGCGCCCCCTGACCTGTGGTGCCCTGTGCGATGCCACCGGCCACACTACCCTAGCTACAGCCCTGCAAGTTATTATTTGCAAAGTCTAATACATTTTAACTGATGCGGGGGTGTTGTCAAAGACAATAAATATTGTTAGATACAGAAAGGAATAGAGGGATTTGTATTTTTTGCCTGGTGCACTATAAAGAATATCTTAAAATATAACTATTATTGAGTTGATTTAAAATTAAATGCCTTTCCAGTGAAATATTAAAAATTATTAATCATAAATACCATGGTTGTGTGATAAGTGAAAAAATAAAATTAAAGAAGTTATTAAAATAAATTTTTCTCGCTGTCCATTATGCTATGATATTATTGTATGTTAAACATTTCAATATTATCTGGGATCAAAATATTCTCTATTACTGAAGTGTACACACTCACAAGATGATGGGGCATATTCATTCTATTATTTTTAAGCAGTGTGACAGTTAAATATTTACACACCAGAAGTGTCTCTAAGGTTGAGATTACTCATAAAAAGATGTATTTTAATATGAGTTGCCAAAGTGCTAATAAGTATATATAATAGTTGAAATATGTGGTCAATATAATGGAAACTATTACAGTGTATCCATAAAGTATTCACAGTCCTTCACTCTTTCCACATTTTGTTATGTTACAGTCTTATTCCAAAATGAAATAAATTTATTTTTGTCCTCAAAATTCTACACACAATACCCCATAATGACAACGTGTAAAAAGTTTTTTTGAGATTTTTGCAAATTTAATTAAAAAAAAGCTGTGAATACTTTCCGGAGTCTTCAGAGAAAAATGTTTCAGAACATAGACACTGGTATTATGGACCAAAGATTAATATACATGGGGATTATTTAAATTCCTTCTGATGTATATGTATTCTAAACCACATGAATAAAGTATTGGGTGTGTGCATTAGGATCTGGTACGTACACACAGAGCGATATAAATGCACGATATGAAATATATCGATCAGATCATTATCGTTCATATTGTGCATGTTTTGGCCCCTTCCAACCCCGCAATGACCTGTGATGCGCAGGCATGTGTTGAGAGATATCGACCAGGTTACATAGGGACCTGCCCATCGTTACGAGGTTGGAGGTGTGCTGGATAATCTATAATGATCATCCAGCACTCCGGAAAGGTGCATATAGCTATCGCTGTACATCGTCCCGTGTGTACGCACCAATACAGTGTATAACTGTGACATGTATAGAATTTCATTACACAACACTGTGCTGGGGCATTTGCCCTTTATAAATATATAATCTGCTGATTAGCAGCAGAAACTGCAGTATGCAATTTCAGCAAGATTATAATCCTGCAAATTCTCTGCGCTTTTTGGTTATAATTTCACCAATATTCCCCCTGTAGGGTGGAGTAAATAATCTGTGTGTTAGGTTGATCCAACTAGTCCATATTTAGCAGTATAGCCTGCAAAGATAATGATATGGACATTTGTAATTGTAGATACAGTAATTAAAAAATAGTAAATGGGAAATAATATCCTGTCACGGCTGCCGACACTTGAGACTCCTGGACGGAGGCAAGCCTACTAAGCACAATAAACTGGGGGGGTCTTTAGGAATGACCTTTCCATGAAACTCAGTAGCACAGGATAAAAGTAAAATAGAATTTATTCACAAAAGAATTATAATCAGCAAGGTCTCATATAAAGTCTCAAACAGCACAGAGATTCATATATGCAACAATAAGTATAGGAGAGAATCCCCAAATATATATATAAGCAGTCTTTAGCATATAAGAACTAACGTGGTAGGGAACCCCGAGTCCAGAATGAGGCTAACACCTGTAGTAATGGAAATCCGGAGCAGAGCGGACCCTGCAGAATAGTATAGTTCCAGGACAGGGCTGAGCCCTATAGTGCAGTGAGAGATGAAGCAAACTTGAGCCTTGTGGTATAGTGAAGATGGAGCAGGGTTAAGCCCTGTAATGCAGAGAACATTGAAGCAGGGTTGAACCCTGTGATGCGATGGAATTCCGGAACAGGGTTGAGCCCTGCAACGTGGCTAAAGTACGGAGCGGGGTTGAGCCCCGTGATGTGGAGAAGATTGTAGCAGGGTTGAGCCCTGTGGTGTGGCTAGTGTATGGAGCGGGGTTGAGCCCCGTGATGTGGAGAAGATTGTAGCAGGGTTGAGCCCTGTAGTGTGGCTAGAGTACGGAGCGGGGATGAGCCCATTGATGCTGAGATGACACTGTAACGGTGCAGTTGACAACTGTAACAAGGATGAGTTCAATATCCACAGGAACAAAAAGACAACAGGTAAAGTGCAGCAAAACGATGAAAGCACAATGATGGAGCAAAAACAATACTTAGACAATAGGAATGCTGGGCTCTGTAGTGCAGTGGATAACTGGCATCAGAAGTTCATCTGGAATATAACAAAGTCCACAGCAATCCACAGGCACAGCAGGGATCTGGCAGGAGTCCAAGAAAAGACCTGAAAGCAACATTGCACAGACACTGAGACACATTTAGTAATAGGCTTTATACTAGAGGTCTGTGATCCATAGGAAGTTTCAGAACATGTGACCCTAATGGAATCAGGTTTGAAATAATGAGCAATCTAGGAATCCCACAACCTGATGACACCTGGGAAACAGATGATCACTTTAACACCCTTTCCCTTGAATGAGAAGCATGCCAGCAAGCAGGATAGCTCCTCCAATGACCACAATGGAACTTTGGCAAAAGTAGTCTATCTTTATGTACTGAAATAGTCGCAGTCCTGACAGTACCCCTCCTTTTTGGGTGGTCTCCGAACACCCACCAGGTTTTAAAGGGAATTTAGCATGAAAATTACGTATCAACTTAGGATCATGGACATCAGACTCTTTAACCCAAGATCTCTCTTCCGGGCCATAACCCTCCCAGTCTCCAAGATATTGCAATTGATTTTGATGCTTACGTGAATCCAGAATCTTATCGATCTCAAACTCCAGACCTCGAGCAGTTGTTATGGGAGGTACTTTAGGCAAGCTGTCATGAAATCGATTAAGAATCAATGGTCTAAGCAAAGAGACATGAAAGGAGTTAGGTACACGCATGGTTGGAGGTAACTGTAACTTACATGCTACTGGTTTGATAATTTTTATAATACGAAAAGGACCAATATACCGGGGAGCAAACTGCATGGTAGGTACCTTAAGTCGCAGATTTCTAGTAGAAAACCAGACACGATCCCCAACAGAATATTTAGGAACAGCCGAACGTTTTCTATCAGCAAAGGTTTTATAATTATGAGAGGCTTTCCTAAGACACTTATGTACCTGTCTCCAAATTCCAGAAAAATATTGGAGGGTAGCTTTAGCTGCTTGGACGTCCACAGTAGGAATTGACTGAAGCTCAGGAACTTGAGGATGTTGACCAGTATTGGCAAAAAAAGGACTTATACCTGTAGCAGACAAATAATGAAATTTATGAGCAAACTCAGCCCAAGGCAAAAAATCCATCCAATCATCTTGGGAGGAAGAAATGTACATTCTTAAGAAGGTCTCCAACTCCTGGTTCACTCTTTAAGTTTGTCCATTTGACAGAGGATGATATGCAGAAGAAAACTGTAATTTAATTTGCAATGATGAACATAAAGCCCTCCAAAACCGAGCAACAAACTGGACACCACGATCAGACACTATCTCAGAAGAAAGTCCATGAAGACGAAATATCTCTTAGATAAATATTTGTGCTAATTTGGGGGCTGATGGAATTCGAGCCAAAGGACAAAAATGAGCCATCTTGGTAAAACGATCCACCACTACCCAAATAACTGTACACCCCCTAGACTCAGGAAGATCTGTAATAAAATCCATGGAAAGATGGGTCCATGGCTGGGTGTGAATGGGTTGTGGATGGAGAGGACCAACTGGAGACTGCCAGGAGGACTTATGTTGTACATATTTAGAACAAGAACGTATAAACTCTTGGACATCTTTTTTCATGGAAGACCACCAATAGGAACATTGCAAAAAAGAGTACATTTTATGAACCCCTGGATGTTCAGAGAAACGAGAATTATGAGCCCAGGAAAGAAGTTTACCTCGTAACTCAGGTGCCACAAATATCTTCCAAGGAGGAGGATCAGGCGAGATGGAAATTGAAGAAAAGGCCAGAGGGTTTATTATAGGGTACCTTTGATCCTCATTTTGTTCTTTCTCTTACAACATTGAGCGTGAGAGAGCAACTGCCTTTTTATTCAAAGAACCTGGACAATACCTGAGGACAAAATCAAAACGAGAAAAGAAGAATGCCCAACAAGCTTGTCGTGGGTTCAGACAATGGGCAGTATTCAAATACAACAAATTTTTATGGTCTGTAAAAATAGTAACAGGATGTTTTGCGCCTTCTAATAAATATCTCCACTCCTTCAAAGCTAACTTAATAGCTAACAATTCTTGGTCCCTGATGGAGTAATTACTCTCAGCACTAGAAAACTTTCATGAAAAGAATCCACAAGACACTGTTCTCCCATCTGCAGCCACTTGAGACAAAATAGCCCCAACTCCATAAGTGGAAGCATCCACTTCTAGCATAAATGGTTTCTCAACGTCAGGTTGAACTAGAATTGGGGCCGCAGAAAATGCATCTTTAAGAGTCTGAAAGGCATTCAATGCCTCTGGGGACCATACTTTGAGATTAGCCCCTTGTTTCATCATAGCAGTAATTGAGGCTACAATCGTTGAAAACGCTTTCATAAACTTTCTGTAATAATTGGCAAAGCCTAAAAATCTCTGAATAGACTTTAACGAAGTGAGCAAAACCCAATCTTGAATAACCTTTAACTTCTCAGGATCCATCTGAAGCTCAGAACCGGAGATAATATACCCCAAAAAGGGTATAACTGGAACTTCAAAAACACACTTGGAGATCTTACCATAAAGCTTATTAGCTTGACTTAATACCTCTTTAACATGGGTACAATGATCAGAAAGATTCCTGGAAAAAAATCAAAATATCATCAAGATAAACAATAACAAACTGGTAAAGTATATCTCGGAAAATTTAATTCACAAACTCCTGGAACACCGCAGGGGCATTACATAAACCAAAAGGTATGACAAGGTTCTCATAATGGTCATCTTGCGTATTAAACGCGGTCTTCCCCTCATCACCCTCTTTAACTCTGACCAAGTTATAAGCTCCTTTTAGATCAAGTTTAGTAAATAGTTGAGAACCCTTAACTCTGTCAAACAGTTCCGTAATGAGAGGTAAAGGATATTTATTTGTTACCGGAATCTCATTTAGACCTCTAAAGTCGATACATGGATGAAGACCGCCATCTTTTTTCTTTACAAAAAAGAAGCCTGCTCCAGCGGGAGATGAAGAAGGCCTGATAAACCCATTTCATAGGTTATCTCGCACATACTCCGACATGGCTTAAGTCTCAGGAACAGAGAGAGGGTATACTCGACCTTTAGGTGGCATTTTACCAGGGATAAGTTCAATAGGATAATCCCATGGACGATGTGGTGGGAGTTCGTCTGCCGCCTGCTCTGAAAAGACATCAGCAAATTCATGATAAGGCTGTGGGAGAGAAGGTGGAGCATCTACTTTCACTTCAGCCAATCGTACCACAGGAATCAAACAATTTAATTTGCATTTGGGACTCCAAGAAAGAATTTGAGAACAAGTCCAATCAATATGAGGGTTATGAAGAGTTAACTATGGTAAACCAAGAACTATATGATACATAGAAATAGGTAATACCAAAAACTCTAAACTTTCTTCATGCAAAGCTCCTACCTCCAATTTCACAGACTTTGTTTGATGTGTAACATATCCATTAGAAATTCTAGTTCCATTTACTGCAGAAAGGGAAAAAGAACGGGTTAATTTGACAACAGGAATTTAAACTTTTGAACCAAAGACAATGAAATAAATTGCCAGCTGCTCCAGAATCTAGTAATGCAGGAAACACTTGACATGAAAGACCAAAATCAGGAATGCTCACAGAAATTAAACAATCTTTTTTGGGGGAAACTTTAGAAAGTACCCCTAGTTTGACTTCCCCTCCATCAACTAGGGATGACCATTTTCCGGCCTCATTCGACATTTAGCCAAAAAATGTTCTGAGGATGCACAATACAAGCACAGATTAGAACGCCTTCTACGTTGCTTCTCCACTTCAGACAATTTGGCTTTATTAATTTGCATAGGCTCATCAGATGTACCATGAACAGAGCGAGACTGGGGAAGAGAATTTTTAGAACACTCAGTGCGATTCCTCTGAACCCCTCATTCTCGCATATGCAGATCAATTTTAATAGTCAATGAAATTAACTCATCCAAACTCTCAGGAAGATCCTGAGTCACCAACTCATCTTTATGTCTCTCAGAGAGACCATTCCAATATACTGCTCTTAATGCCTCATTGTTCCACTTAAGTTCTGCGGCTATAGTTTGAAAACGAACCACATACTGACCAACTAGAGCTGCTCCCTGCTTTACTAGTAAAATGTCCACAGATGCAGCCACTGATCTTCCAGGTTCATCAAATATCCTTTTAAAAGTAGAAACAAAAGCTTGGTAATTAGACATTAAGGCATAATTTCTCTCCCATAAAGGAGAGGCCCACTCAAGAGCAGTACCAGACAATAATGACATAATATAAGCCACTTTGACGCGAGGGGTGGTAAAACTCTGAGGTAACAATTCAAAATGAATCTCACATTGGTTGAGAAATCCTCTACATGTTTTTGGATTATCATCATAAGAGGTGGGAGTTGGTATGCGTAAATGAGAAGCAAAAACCCCTGATATACTTGTAACAGGAATTTTAAGTTTATCAAGACGTGTGGAAAGATCCTGTAGACATTGTAGAATTTGAACTTGGGTATTTTCCTGTACTTCCAAACGGACGGTCAAACCCTGAAGCACCTGTACCCCTGTAGCCTGTTCCAGATCCGGATTCATTTTTAGGTCTGTGCAAACTGTCACGGCTGCCGACATTTGAGACTCTTGGAGGGAGCAGGCCTACTAGGCCCAATAAACTGGGGTGGTCTTTAGGAATGACCTTTCCATGAAACTCAGTAGCACAGGATAAAAGTAAAATAGAATTTCTTCACAAAAGAATTGTAATCAGCAAGGTCTCATATAAAGTCTCAAACAGCACAGAGATTCATATATGCAACAATAAGTATAGGAGAGAATCCCCAAATATATATAAGCAGTCTTTAGCATATAAGAACTAACGTGGTAGGGAATCCCGAGTCCAGAATGAGGCTAACACCTCAGGATGACATTAAGGACCTTTGCCAGGGTAGAACCCTGTAGTAATGGAAATCCGGAGCAGAGCGGACCCTGCAGAATAGTATAGTTCCAGGACAGGGCCGAGCCCTATAGTGCAGTGAGAGATGAAGCAAACTTGAGCCTTGTGGTATAGTGAAGACCGGAGCAGGGTTAAGCCCTGTAAGGCGATGAGATTCCAGAACAGGGTTGAGCCCTGCAGCGTGGCTAGAGTTCGTAGCGGGGTTGAGCCCCGTAATGCAGAGAAGATTGAAGTGGGGTTGAACCCTGTGATGCGATGGAATTCCGGAAAAGGGTTGAGCCCTGCACCGTGGTTAGAGTACGGAGCGGGGTTGAGCCCCGTGATGCGGAGAAGATTGTAGCAGGGTTGAGCCCTCTAGTGTGGCTAGAGTACGAAGCAGGGTTGAGCCCCGTGATGCAGAGATGACACTGTAACAGTGCAGTTGACAACTGTAACAAGGATGAGTTCAATATCCACAGGAACGAAAAGACAACAGGTAAAGTGCAGCAAAATGATGAAAGCACAATGATGGAGCAAAAGCAATACTTAGACAATGGGAATGCTGGGCTCTGTAGTGCAGTGGATAACTGGCATCAGAAGTTCATCTGGAATATAACAAAGTCCACAGCAATCCACATGCACAGCAGGGATCTGGCAGGAGTCCAAGAAAAGACCTGAAAGCAACGTTGCACAGACACTGAGACACAGTTAGTAACAGGCTTTATACTAGAGGTCTGTGATCCATAGGAAGTTTCAGAACATGTGACCCAAATGGAACCAGGTTTGAAATAATGAGCAATCTAGGAATCCCACAACCTGACGACACCTGGGAAACAGATGATCACTTTAACACTCTATCCCCTGAATGAGAAGCATGCCATCAAGCAGGATAGCTCCTCCAATGACCACAAAGGAACTTTATTTGTCAAAATACAGTATATATAAAAGATTATCTCACTCTGGCAAATTCCTCAAGCATCTTGAGTAGTGGTGTCAAACTTGGGCCCTCCAGCTGCAGTGGAACTACACATCCCAGCATGCAGTGCCACAGTTTTGCTATTAGGGCATGTTAAAACTGTGGCAGGGCATGCTGGGTTTTGTAATCCCACAAAATCTGAAGGGCCAGAGTTTGATACCACTAATCTTGAGGAAATAATTTGCTGGTTAACCACTTGTCTGGCATAGTCACATCAGATGCGACCTCACCAGGCTGGGCTTTCCTTGACATGGTCGCATCTGATATGACCAGTCAGAAATGCCCTGTGGGTGGCTTTTGGAAGAGACTCTTCCTATAGCCACCAGTCTCAGAGGGACCTCCTGGCTCCTCTCCACCTTCAGATCCTCCCCCAATCCATGCTGCAGTGACCAGCCAGCCCAGTGCGCATCCCTCCCCCCCCAGGCATCTGCAGAGAGAAGCAGCCATCGGGACCTTAAATACCGCTCCCTTCCCACTCTGTGATCACCTGGCGCTTGAAGATAGAAGCAGCCACCGGGACCCTCCACACCACCCTTCCCTGGCAGACTACTCGGAGGCTGCTTCTCCTCTCTGGAGCTGCTGGAACTGTCAATGCCGCCCCCCCTCCCCTGTGTGATTACCCAGCATATGCTTCTCTCTGCAGTTGCTGGGACCTTCAGTGCAGACCCCCTCCATCCCCTATGCGATGACCCAATGGCTAATTCTCTCTGCGGGTTGGGTGTGGAATGCCAGAAGCCTGAAACAGAAGAATCATGATGGGGTAAGCGAGCTAACCCTAACCCTAACCCTTCTCCCCTCTAACCCATCCTAAAACTCCTGAGGTGGTGTCTAACTCTAAGTCTCCCTGGGGGTTCCTAAACCTAACCCCCCTTCCCGCACCGTAAACCTAACCCTCCCGGGGGGGTGCCTAACCCTAACCCCCCCTTTCCCTAGTCTAACCCTAACCTACCCTGGGGGTGCCTAAACTTAGTCCCCTCGGGGGTGCCTAAATCTAACCCCCCCCACGCAGCTAACAGCTAACCCTTCCCGCTTACCTTTGTTCAGAAGCCGTCTGTCGGGATTCCGTCGTTGGGCTAAAGAGAGACATCGGTATTTAGATGTCTATCTTTAGTACTGAGTCAGGATTTCAATCCTGGAATTCTGTCAGATGGCTTCCCATGAGTCGGGATTTTAACTACATCCCCTCTCTGCAGCAATTGGGACCTTCAATGTCGGCCCCCCCCACCCTCCCCTGTGTGATGACCCGGGGGCTGCTTCTCTCTGCAGCATTTGGGACCTTCAGCGTGGACCCCCTCTCTCCACTGTGTGATGACCCGGCGGCTGCTTCTTCTCTCTGCAGCTGCCAGGACCTTCAATGTTAGCCTCCCTCCCCCACCATCTCCCCCTGTGTGTGTGATGAACTGGTGGTAGTGATGGTCATCGACCATTCATGTTTTCATGGTTGTCAACTACTTTTACCATTAACTGCTCCTGGTCCGCTAAGTTCCACCCCCTGGGTTTTATTGGCCCACGGCCCATTGTACACCCGGCACCGATGGCCATTGAGTGCTCAAACCATCGATGGTTCATCATATGTTTTGTACCATCGATGGTAACCATCGATGGACACCCCACCAGTGGCCATCTCAAGTCCCTATTCCCCACAGGCAGTCCCGATCATTGTTACTATCGATTTTCTCGATACATCAGAAAAATCAATTTTATGTGGAACTCAACCATTGATTGTTTAAAGCAATCAGCCATTGATGGTACAGCTGTCGATGGTCATCACTACAGTATACCATAGAAATTTCTATTTTTATGGTATACTCTGTTTTAAAAAAAAAATAATATAAACTTTTTTTTATATATAAAATTGTGTAAATAGATCTTCTTGACCTAATTCACTCATTAAAAAAGAAATGACAACTTCCTAGCGTTTTTTGGAAAATAAATTTGTCAGTTACAGTAAGTAAGACCTTTTAACAACTTACCACTGGGTATTTTATTGTATAAACAACATCCAATGTTTCAATATTTATGCAGTGGAAACATATGAGACAATCTTGTGGTTAAATTGGATAGCTTGTTTCAATTCACACTAACTGCAGGATGTGACTTCAGCAGGATTGTATATGCATTTCTTCCCCGATTTCTCTTCAAAAATTGATTCATTTTTAATGACACATTCCTGCATGTAATTTATTAACTTTTTCTGTATTTTGCTCTTTAATTAAACATTCCTGTTATAATTGCTAAAAAGAGCATATATTTCTCACACAACTTTCTGAGGAAAGGAGGTTACTAAATTCCAGTCAAGGCCTTGAGAAAGCCCTTTGTCAGTGAAACGTATGTCGGCTAGCCCGCCTTCGTATGTAAATAAAACAGAATGCATTATGTACTGAATGTATTGTGCACAATGGCTTAATTCAGACGTTCCCAAACTTGGTCCTCAAGGCAACCTAACAGTTCAGGTTTTAAGGATATCCATGCTTGACCACAGGTGACTTAAATAGTTTGGCAATCAATATTAAATATTAAATCATATTGCCGGGCTCAACCATGGCTATCTCTAAAACCTGAACTATTGGGGTGCCTTTAGGGCCACACTTGGGAACCTCTGGTTTATTTGAAGAGATAGGGGACAAGTGAGTTACCAGTGTGTATCAGAACAGAAAGTGATTTAACACTACCCTGCACACTGGAGCTGATTCAACTGGGACTCCTGATACCACTAAACTGCAGCAGATATGTGGAGAAATTAGGGACTCCACAGTATAGGACTGGGGCATGAAGGGCCCACTGGGGGAATGCAGTGGTAGATGCCCTTCACCTAAAGCATGTGGCCAACCCCAAGAGAGGGTGTGGCCAGCCACCACAGAGGCTTGGCTTACCACAAGAGAGGTTATGGTCTGGGCCCCTTTATAAATAAATATAGTAAATACTGATAGTGCATGCATGTTAATGTTCCAGATTGATAACAGCAAAGCACTGTAGTGAATACACCATAGTCCTGAGAATGCAGTACAATGTAACATATCTAGAATATTTAACCACAATAGAGTAATGGGATGCAGTTTATAGACTGGTGGACTAAATGCCGGTCTATACCCCGACAGGAGAAGCCCAATGGGGGACTTAAGATAGGCATCAGTATTTCCAACGCCTATCTTAATCCTGTTGCCGGAATGTCGAAGGACGCCACCCCGAACGAGGTAAGTCCGGGGTGTCCTTAGCATTAGCCGGAGGGAGGAGGGTTAGGTTTAGGGAGTGTAGCGGGGTTAAGGATACGTTTTTTGGGGGGAGATTAGGGTTAGGCACCCCTAGGGGGAAGGGTTAGGGTTAGGCACCCACGGGGGTAGGTCAGGGTTAGGCACCTCCTCGGGAGGATTAGGGTTCGGGAAAGGGGAGTTAGGTATAAGCAACTTAGCAACTTAGGGTTAGGCCCCACCCCGGGAGTTTTAAGGTTAGGCACCCCTAAGGAAGGGTTAGGGTTATTTCGGGGAGAGGGGAGGGTTTGGGTACTTACCAGCTGGCGTCGGGATCTCCTCCTGTCGGGCTTCTCCTGTCGGGATTTGAGCCACTAAGCAGCCACAGGCATTTCATACCGATCCCTAGTGTAACAATGTATATAAGATATAAGTACACAGTGTTGAACCTGACCATAGAGGAGGGGGTGGGCCCTCAGACAGCGGGGCCCACTGAGAATTTCCTCTGTACCCCTGTGGGCCAATCTGACCCGTAGACTCAATATAAACAACCGGAAAGCTATATGACTTGTACTTCAGATATAGCTGCATGGAGTTAACATAATTAATACTCCTAACAACAGGAAATATTGCAGCCATCCTTGACTGGAATTAAGTAACCTTCTTTCCACAGAAAGCTGCATGAGAATATATGCTCTTTTTAGAATTATAAAATGCAGGAATGTTTCATGAATGAGCAAAATGAATGAAAAATGAATCAATTAAATGCAGGAATGTTATGAAATTAGGGAAGAAATACCTATAAATTAGATTCATTTAAATTGATTTCCGATTAATATAGCAATACATACAGTATACAATCCTGCTGATGTCATATCCTGCAGTTAGTGTAAATTGAAACAAACTAACCAATTTAACCACAAGATCGTCTCATATGTTTTCACTGCAGAAATATTGAAACATTGGGTGTTTATGAAACACCCAGTGGTAAGATGTTAAAAGTGCTATTAACCAGCAAACTATTTCCTTAATTATATATATATATATATATATATATATATATATATATATATATATATATATTTGACAAATAAATGTGAATTATGCACAAACAATTGGAATATAGTGGATATTATTATCCATTTAATAAATTCTAATTATTTACATTTACAAATGGCCATATCATCATAACTGCAGACTGTGGGCCTGAATCAGCAAGGATCGCAACTGTGATTATGCACGCAATTGGCCGATTGTTGCGTTCTGCGCATGCATAAGCATTGCAGTGCGCATGCGCGAACCAGCCACAGCAATTGGGACTGCGATCTCAGTGACTGCGCAGACCCATCGCAGAGTGATTGACAGGAAGTACCGTTTGTGGGAGGTGATGGGGTGGTCGGCGAAACGCGGGTATGCAAGTGTGTTTTAACACCGTTGCAGTTACGTGCATAAATTATCCACTGCGATGCCATACGCAGCTTGGCCTTTCACTGCATGTGATGAGGTTAGCACTTTCTGAGTAAGGTCAGACCTTGTGCAAGTGTGCGTGAGGCTCCGATGGTACTCGATGTTACCAATGTTTTTGCAGTCTTGCAAAGTGTGTAAGGTAAGGTGGGCATCCTTATGTTGTGCTGCGACGGCATAGCGATCGCAGTGGATTAGCATATCATCGCAGAGACTGCGTGCGTAATCGCAGTTGCGATTTGTACTGAATCTTGCCCTATAAGAGTAATCTCAACCTTAGAGACACTTCTGGTGTGTAAATATTTAACTATCACACTGCTTAAAAATAATTTTAAAAAATTAATATCCCCATCATCTTGTGAGTGTGCACACTTCAGTAACAGGGAATATTTTGTTCACAGATAATATTGAAAACTTTTATTTAAAACAATATCATAGCATAATGGACAGCGAGACAATTTTCTTTTAATCACTTATTTCATTTTTATTTTTCACACAACCATTGTATGTATGATTATTTTTTAAAATTTCACTGGAAGGCATTTAATTTTAAATTAACTCAATAAAAGTTATACAGTATTCTCTATAGTGTGTCAGGCAAAAAAGAAAATCCCTCTTTTCCTTTCTGCATCTAAGCTCTATGTGTTAGCTGAACTCCAGCGGAACAAAGGAGTACTCAAGCTTATATACATACATACACATTTTTTTTTGTATGCTATGATTACAGTACTTTACAACATTGTTGCCTGGTTCACATATTTCCTTTCCTTAGGACGAACTTACTCTCATACATGAAGACTTCAATATTCACCTTAATAATCCAACAAAATTTGAATTATCATTCTTGAATTCTGAATATTGCTTAAGAATGTATATATTACTAATGTTGATGGTAAAGGAACGTTCATGGGAAAATGGTAGAATGAAAGATGATAAATTCTGTTTTGGATATGTTGGTTTTGATAGCATTGGGGCATATAAGTGGAAATATCACAGACTGAGCTGCAAAAATAAATAGTACAGTAGGGGACGGGGACTCTAATATCCCTTTCAGACATAACCCCGGATTTAACTTGGCTCGGACCCGGGACACTGAGCATGGGTTGAAGCCAGGGTTATGCATATTTATCCCTTTCACAAATGGGTGACAACCCGGGTTATACCCGGGTCGCCACCATTCATACCAGACCTTTCAGACATAAGTCAGGTCAGGTCATCGACTCGGGTTAGAAGTCCTGGGAAATACACTGATAGCAACTGTCAACCCAGGCTGGACCTTTTAGACATAAGCCGGACATAGATTTTTGGCTTGTGTGTGAAAGGCGGTATAGTAAACCCCATCTTTTCTGAGAGCTTAAACTCCTCCCACCTATACTCTCACACTTTTGCACTCTTGCTGATTTCCCATACTTCACTCTGATTCATACTTGTGTCTTTTGTCTCATTTGTATTTTCAGGCTGCAAATTTTTCAACTGTGGAAACACCAAATAGATTTTCTTTAAAAATAAATAACAGTGTTATCCAGTTTTATACGATATACACTATGGATGCTGGAACTTACATATGTGACTATCTTCTATATAGTGATGGAAAAGAATGGATAGTTAGAGCAACTACTGAAGTTGAAGTTGGTTGTAAGTATTTTGGTAAAAGTGCTAAAGTGAGGAGTGTTCTCTCTGTGTGTACAGTAGTTTATTTATTTATGACTGTATGGTGCAGTGCATATTACTGTACCTTGGCCCAGATTCATCAATGAGGATATTCTTATCACTTCTCACTAATCTTAAATGGTGCTTCAACCAATCAGCTCCTAACTGTCATCTTTCAAACACATGGCAGTTAGGAACTGATTGGTTGGAGGACTACTTAAGATTAGTAACAAGCAGTGGCGGATCTTACCTAGGGGCTCTGAGGCTTCAGCCTCCCCCCAGTAAAATCTGTCACTTCAGTGAGCCAGTGCAGTCAGTGACTGCACTGGCTTCACTGTGACTGGAGGTGGCTTCCCATTGGAAGTGCCACCTGCCAGTCATGCTGTAGACAGGCAGCCAGGGGGAGGTATCTTCTCCCCTTGGGACTGCCAGTCTGGGCTGTGATCAGCCAAGTGTGGCTTCCAGTGGAAGCCGCTGCTCTGCCTTTCAGGCAGCCCTACAGGGATTCTAGGGGCTGCTCTGGTAGGGAAGCTTGTGTTAAGCATGCGCATGCGCAGCACCAAGGCTGACCATGTGCATGCACCGGACCCGACTCCTGTCAGATTCATTGGGCAGGTGCTGGGACCCGGCCAGCAGCAGCGGCAGCCCCCCTCAGGTAAGAGGGCAGGAGCCGCTGCTGGTAACAAGTGATAACAAGAATATCACTCATTGATAAATCTGGGTGTTCCCTAGCACCTAGCAAATCTTTGATTCTCTAACGGTCAGTGGCAGTAGAGGACCATCTAAACAGATTGTCATCACTATAGGAGACTAAAAGGAAGAAGTATGAAAGGGACAGAAATAAGAGGGTAACAGAAGCAGGATATGGAGTAAATATAAGGCAAGGGGAATAAATTATATCTTACACTCAACAAACCAGGGAGATGGCCTCAGTTTGTACTTGCCAGTTCTCTTCTTTCAGGAGGAGACTCAGGCATTCATATGTCCCCAGATCTTGTAATATGTCTCTGGCAGTTGACATGCAATAGTACAGCTAGGATCAATGACAAGTACAGACAAAGCAGATAGGAACCCAAGCACAAATATAATGAAAACATCAGACACAAAACGTAATTTAGAGTTGGCCACATAGTAAAATTTTAAATAAACTCTCACCCTTGCCACTTTATTGAAAATACAGCTACAAAGTGATTCTCCTCTTTCTCATTATTTTCCATCTATTGCCTTAGAGAAAGAGTAAAAGTAAAAAACCATGTTAGTCGATAAGTACTTGCTACTTACCGAGGGACAAATGGCAGATCAGGGGTATCTCCACAAATAACATAGATTGGCTAGATTGGCTAGAGCAGTAAAAAGCCGCACTAATTGGTTTCATTTGCATGAACTTTGGTTAATTTTCATATAAAAAAAAAACACTTTAAGAGCTTGGTAACAAAAAATGTACCATGTGAATATTTTTAATGCAAACTTACTTATTAACAGCAGCAGGTAAAGAACAGAATAAGCAATGATAACAAACTAAGGTCAGAGGAGAATAGATCAGAACAAGAAGGGGGTGCTGTGAAAATGTAAAACTAAATGACAAAGGATAATAAAAATGAAAAACAAATTATATGTAGGAGCATATGGAAACTGCATACTGTATCTCTCAACATTGGGATAATGCAAATCAGAAAAGGCAGTGTGACTGCAGCATGTTGGGGGTGTGACTGTCATAGTAGGCAGGACCACACCCCCATGGGTATGACTACCCTCCGGACTGGCAGCTTTAGATGAAAAATTAAATTTTTTGCTGTTGTATGAATTTCTCTGATTCTTGCAAATTGGGACAAAAGATCTGATAGCAGGACAGTCCTCCAAAACTGTTAATGCCCACCTGAAAGTGGGACAGTTGGGAGTTATAACAACTCTTACATAGGTATGGAGCTGACAGCTTCAAAGTTGACTCATGTCGATTCAAGATGGGTTAGGCTAGGTACACACCTGGCCAACCTGCCGACCTATCTAATGATTGGTATGTGCATACACACTTACCAGTCATTTGACCAATGTGTCTGTGCTGACATCACAACTGGGCGGTTATATAAATTTGCATGTGCAGCTGTCATGTCAGTTACCATTGGGTCCCTGCGGCAAGTGTAAGTGTGATCGGCAGGGCACCCGTACACACAGCCAGACATGCTGATATATCTGCAATATGCGATATGTCTGTGAACGACGTCGCAGACATATCATCTGTGCACACCCGCCAATGCCCGTTCAATGGAACCGGTGATATATCTGTCAGTGTGTACCCAGCTTTAACATTTAAGGTGTTTTGGATGGAGTTTCAATGAGCTTGGATGTAATGTGTTACAGCAAAAGGCATGGATAGAGCTCTGAACAAATGGGGGATGGAGAGGGTAGGGAAAGTGGGCTAACCTTGCCCCTCTAAAACTTTGTCATATTATCTACTACATAGGAAAGAGGAATCAAGTGTAGATCACAGGTAGGAAAGGCTAGGAGTGGATAACAAATCTTGTGGTTATAATGTAATCCCAAATTACAAAAAGAAGTGCTGATTAGGGGAATGGCAGGAGACAGGGAAGCCAAGAACCAGAATAGAACATTATTATCTCTCTCTCTCTGAGTATTTATTACATGTATGGAAACTGAAAGAAATCACAGACAAGATTTTTAAGTAATTTCCTGCCACAAAAAAATGTATTTTTAAAGTTTATGGCTCTTGTCCCTTTAACTTATTTACCTGTTGTCACTTCTCAGGAGCAATATAGTTTGATTGCCCATCAGGTAATCCAGGAGCTACAGATTTAATCAACATCTTTACAAAACATTTTTTTATTTGATATACTTTCCATTTCAGTACCAGACACACAAAGACCTCCAGAAATGTTGGGTCCATCTAATGGGACAGAAATAAAAGCAGAGCTTGGTAAGACAATTTTTTATATCATTTTTTTATTTTTAAACAAGGTTTTACAACATGCAACATTGGCATAGATATAGACGGAAAAGCCAGATTGAGTCGTTCCTTACATCCACAACCTCAAAGCGAAATGAAAGAACAGAATTACTTCTAAAGATATGCACACTGAATATAGAAATGGAAAGAAAGAAAAGGAGGGTGCACTAGGAAACAGAAAATAAAATGATAAAGATGAAGAGTGTGGATGAGGGGAGGGAGGTAAGAAGGAATGTGAGATGGAATAGAATGCAGACATGTAGCTAATGAGAGTCCAGTGATTCTCTCTGTGGGATACTAGCAATAGTAGCATTATAGAGATATCCTATGAACAAATCCCGGGGTATAAGAGCCTTATAAGTGGGGACAGTCTTGATGTTAGTCCAGCTATGCCACACTGCCACAAATTCAGCACGTTTCTCAAGTTCTGGTAAGACAATTTTTTTTAACTGATTTGTACTTAGCTGTCTCCACTGATTAACTGATATTAGTAAGGATGCCTTTGTTTTTTCCTGTCTGCATTTTACTTAGTACAGTATTCTGTGATGAAAAATTTGTTCTATGGTTATGGCACTACCACTGTATTCACATTGCCAGACTTAGTTGTGCAATATTGTAAGCTAATATGCCTATGCCACAGGAGACATCTAGATACAAAAGACTCTCCCTTTTGGCATCGCAAATCCGAATACAGAAGATGCAGTAAAGGATCACCATTGCGATCGGTCGCAGCCTTCAGCCATCTGACTAAGATGACAAACTGGTCACCTGAACTTCCCTGGTGGGGCCAGGAGATCTGCGACCATGGCCTCGGCACACCTACAAAATGGACCACGTCAACTCCATCATTGCAGCTTGGGGACACAGTGATTGCCATATGCACATTACAGAACCTGCATGAGTGCCGATCAATAAACGTCGGAGTTGTATGCACACCATCGGGTTTGCATACAATTCTGAATCAGGACCATAGGTTTAGAAAAAATAAAAACTGCAATACCACACATGACCATAAGGTTGTGATTAACCAATAAACTATTTATTTTTACATAAAGGACTTCAAAAACACACAAGTTTTTAAAATGTAATTAAGAACATATTTTAAAAAATGTATTTGTATTATTACCCCCTTCCCCCCAGTGGCAATAGATTCCACAGTGGCATTACCCACCTAGTGGCAATAGATCTCCAATGGCATAACCCCCCATCCACCAGTGTCACCATAGGTCACCATTCTGGAACTACCTACCCAGTGCCATGTGTCACCAGGCATGTATAGTACTGCGCATCCACCCAAAGCCAATACATCATTATGTGGTATTACCCCACAACTCCCCAGTTATAAGAAATTCCAGTGTCATATTACCCCTCACCATCCTGCAGCACACAGTGGAGTTTGTGTCAGGGGGATCTGATGATCAGTCCACCTGCTACAGTTGATCACTGCTCTCGCAGACATCAGCTTAATAGTGCTTAGAGCAGGAACTGAAGTTCCCCTCTTCACATTTTTGTACTGGAGGCTGAAGCATACACACCAGAATGAGGTTCGCACAGAATTCTGTGGTGCAAAATCAGGTAGATTTCAGCAGTCAGCAACCACTAAGTCACTGATGGGTGGCTGGAGCAGCCGGGGGAAATCCATGTGCAGAATGGATTTCCTCTTTAAGCCAAGGTGGACAAAGTAGGATGACACTGTTGTATGAGATGCAACCATGTCAGGGAAATGCCAGCTGGCTGCCATCACAACTCATGTGGCCGCATCAGTTAACTGGTTAACAGATCATCCATTTTGCAGAAAATACAAATGTAAAGTTTATAAGCTGCCTATTTGTATATGGGTTCATGCAGACCATTAAACCTTAATAAACCATACCCCAACCCCCTTAAACTTAGCACAAATATAAAAACAAATAGACGTGCAATTGTTGAAATGAGGTAACTGTTTTAATAATCAAGTCTGTAAAGGGTGGCCAAGAAAGCATTGTATGTAAAGTCAACAGCCAACTCTTCTTTAAATAATAAGTACAAAGAGATTCCCCTCCGACCAACAAATCTTGCACAGGAACCAACTCCTCATATTTAGAGTAGTACTGGTCCATGCCCTCCTTCCAGCTAATGGTAGTGGCAAACTTGCCTTGCTTCAACTTTGCAAAACCCCTCAACCTCCACTTGCACCCACTGTGTTAAACATCAACACAATCTATTAGCAGTATACCACCAAGCTCAGAAAACTGGAAATGAAGGGGAAGAGTGAAAGGAAAATCCAAACTTGAAAAGAAGTAGAACTTCTATTAACCCATGTATTTATACAAACCACTGGTGTCCACGTCCATTTTGCTGCCAGAATGGGCTTACTTAACACACTTGCTCAACACTTGAAGGGTGTGATTATTTAACAAAGGGTTTGGTTAGCCCTTTACAAGCCATACATGTCACACTGCCTGAATTATGGCTCCTATTATATTATCATTAATCGATCATACAAAAAGAACCAAGAAGTGATCTCAGATGTAGAAACATGTTCTCCTGTAGTAGTCTTGTTCTTTGCCTTGGGCTACAAGTACTATAGAGCGCCCTCCTACCCAAGACTACTATACTTCTAAGTAGCAGTTGAGCAGATAAAATGTTATTTGTATATTTTTTTTACATATTTTCTGGCTACCCAATTGTGCTTTTCAAAAGATAAAATAACTCTCAAAAAAGTTGTTTTGTCTACATATAATGGACAGTTTCATTTATCTTAATAAGCGATCATATAAGATGATAAATTTATTCTGTCACATTATTTGAAACTGTAATATGTAAACCAATAATTTTACACTGGAATGCATGTAAAATGTAGGCTACAAATGGACAACATAATTGTACATCAAAACATACATTTAAATTGTGTACCTGTGGCTGTCATTTAGAGGTAGAAGCATATGATGTTTGGGTTTATGGTACTTAGGAAAAGACACACACAAGCACAAGAAAAAGTGTACTTGCACCTGTTTGTAATGAAAAAGTGTAGTCCTGTACTTGTCACAGTGCTCCGGACCCTGGCATCTACTTACCGGGTCCGGCAGCAACCTACGAAACACTGTCGCCCTCTGCTACGGAGTCCGGTCAGCTGTCACTCTCTGCAGCCACTCAGGGCATGCTGTGGTGCAGTCCCAGCGACTTGACCCTCTACTTCCAGATACCAGCTGTGGCTCCCATAGGGCTGCTAAGCAGTAGTTTTAAAAGGCCAGGCACACCATCACATAGGTGCCAAATTCAAGTCTCCTCCTATATAAGGAGGTTCCTGAGGACACTTGTAAAAGAGTATAGGCTCCCAAACCACACTCCAACGTTCCCAGTGATTACTTCTGCTCGTTCCTGACCTTGGCTTATTTGGGACTTGATTCCATCTCCTCCTTTGTACTGTGCTTGGTATACTGGTATAGACTTTGCTATCCTCTGTGACCTGCAATTTCTTTTACCTGGTAACAACTTGTCCATTTGGTTCTGACCCGGCTTGTCAATATGTTGTATGCCTCCATCCAGAGTACACCAGCACCTGTATTAGGGAACCAAGTCTGAGGGCCGTGACCTGTGTGTTGGATGCAGCTCAGTCCAAACCTCCTTGTGGGGGTCCCTGGTGAATACCACCGGCATGCAGGGGCGTATTTACCCGTTGACCAGGATGGCACTCGCCAGGGGCACCAGCCGGGGGGGGGGAATCCGGTGATACCACCTGTAGAATCAGGATGGGCCTACCAGGACTTGAGTCCTGGGTATGCCCCTGGCTCCAACCTGGGGTAGATGTCAGGGACTGGGTAGCTGCTGGCACTTGCCAGCGGCTGTCAGGTACTTTTTCAATTAATGAATAAATGTTTTTTTGACACAAGGCGCATGTGACATCATGATGTCATGCATGCTGCATCGCTGCAGTGAGGAGCCAGCCACAGCCAGAAGATATGGTAAGTATCTGTGTGGGCTGTGGGGGCTGGACACGAGTAGCCGGGGGCTTGGGAGACAGAAGGGTGGTAGATCGGGTGACAGGGGGAGGATGGCTGGGGAAACAGGAGGATGGCTGGGGAGACAGAAGAGGGATGGCCGGGGAGACAAAGGGGGATGACTGGGGAGGCAGAAGGGAGCTGGCTGGGGAGATGGCAGGGGGCTGGCTGGGGAGACAGAAGGGGATGGCTGGGAAGACAGAAGGGGGAAGGCTGGGGAGACAGTAGGGGGAAGGCTGAGGAGACAGAAGGGGGCTGGCTGAGGAGAAAGAAGGGGGATGGCTGGGAAAACAGAAGGGGTGCTGCCTAATAAAACAAAAGGAGGTGCTGGCTGATGAAATATGGGGGATGACTGGGGAGACAGAAGAGGGGTAGCTGGGGAGACAGAAGGGGAGCTGGCTGGGGAGACATTATACTGTAAGTACAGAGTGTAATTTTTAAAAAATTATGGGGTGAGAGGGACACCAGTCCATTACTTTGCCAGGGGCACTCGGACCCCTAGATACACCCCTGCCGGCACGTTAGACTCCGCGCCTCAGTATACTGGGTCTCATCAATCTCAAAATATGGGCTAGCATCCACTGTCCACACGTGAGTTTGTGACAGAGGCATAGGAAATGCAAACATTTGTCCTTTATATTATTCTTCAATTCAGAAGTGACATTACCCTGTTTGTATACAATCGAATGTAACACATTTATAAACATTATTAAGTAGTTTACATATAGATAATTAATTTAGATACACAAGATAAAAAGGTTCTTGCTAGTCACAATCACCTTTTTTTACAAATAAAAAAAATGAATTACAACACCTCCATTGTTTATCCCTTCAAAAAAATAAATAGAATCCATCCATACTTGCCAACTGTCCCTGAAATAGTAGCAATCTCCCTGTCTCCCTGAAGAGTCTAGCAATCTCTCTGATTGCACCTCAAACCATCATGAAGCTATATATATATATATATATATATATATATATATATACACAAGAGATGTATACATTAAAATGGGATCATTAGTATCATTTTCCTCCATTTATTATAAGGAACAATGGCCCTCATTCAGAGCCGCTCGTTAGCGGCAGTACGCTCGTTCCGAGCGATGTTTGCACATCTGCGCATGCGTACGGTTTTTAGTACGCATGCGCGAACCAGTCAGTGCGGCCGAAAATCGTTGGTACGCAATATAGCGAGGGCCTGCTATTTTGAGTGACAGAATGAGGCGCATGTGGGTGGTAACAGGGGAAGGAGCTTGAAAATGGGGAGTGGAGATCCGAACGCAGGCGTGCTTAAAGGTCAAAACGGGCGTTTTATGGGTGTGTATATTTAAAACAGCAGCGTCATTGACCACGTCACTGGGTTATTTTATAGCCAGAACTGCTCGCAAATTTGTGGTAGCAAACACCAACCACAAGAATAGCGAGCAGTTCATACGCTGGCCGATGTACTCGATTAATCTAATAAATAGCGGACATGACGTATGGTGCGAGCGGCCAGGGGGCGTTTTTAACAAATAAACGAGCGTATGTTTTGCTCGCTCGTTCAGACTTAGAGGTGTGAACAGACTGCAATGTGCGTACGGATCATTTGAATAGCCACCCCTTGTTTTTAAACGAACGACCACAAATAGCGAACGGCTCTGAATCAGGCCCAATGATCTCTATGGCTACATGCATATTCTGAAAAGTATAGGTGTGTTTTCATCAACAAGTAGATCTTACTAACTGCCTTGGGACTCATTTACATTTGCATGTAAGTCAATTTTATGGCACGTCTCTCACATGTAGCAATACATGTCCACTTTACCACCATGCTCATAGGTAGTGCTTTCACAATATCCCTTAAATGCTTTTTTCAAAAGTAGGCAAGTATGAATTCATCTGTCGTTCATCAATCTGTATGGAAAAACAATAAATCATGCAAATAGAAGGCTATTCATTAATTTAAGTACCTCAGCCGAGACACTAATGTTTTCAGTATTATCAGGTGGAGCAGTTGATTTGCAATCAGCCAATCAGAGGCATCTACACAGTACTGCTGAGGGTCACCGGGCCTCTGGAATAGCCATTGAGAAGCAGGTACGGGCGCAATTCCAACAAACAACCAACCTGGTTGTGCCTTTTTAAATTTTTGCCTCATTAAAAATACGGGCAGACTCAAACGTCATTACATAAGGTCACTCATTCTAATCATTGCATTTATTTGTAGTGGCTCTCCACCACCCAATAGACAAGCAGATGTAAGGTGCATCCACATCTAATTGAGCATTAATTGCTTGTACACACTGTTCTCTGCTTACACTAAAGCTGGCCATACACGCTACAATTATCGGGGCGATCCACCCGTTATCCGCGGATCGCCCCGATAACTGTAGCGTGTGGGGGGCGACCGAGGGTTAAATATTGCTCCGTCGGGCATTCCAGATTGTCCTGCATGCCCTTCTGATGCGATATTTACCGGTAAACTGTCGGCCGCATCGGGCAGTGTATGCCCAGCCGCGGCCGACATACAGATATTTCCTGTGTTCCTTCCAATGGAAGGAACAGGGAAGTGTCTCCTCCCCCGGGAGCGGAGCGCAATGTTGGGCTAATACACTGTGAGAGAAATCTCACAGTGTATGCCGCGGGCATCTGCGGCTGGCAGGCTGCCAGATAAATTGTCTGTCGGTCTGACAGGCATTTTATCTTGAACACAGAAAAAAAGAGAGATTTGCCCTCCAGCACACTGCAGCAAAAACAATACTTAAATCCTACATAATAATAGAGATTTAGAGGTATTGGTTACACATATTTGCAAATATATGAATAAGCGCCAGGCCAATCGTCAAGGCTCCTCTATACTGGCGTCCCTAATATTAAGGGGCTCACGTCCGAGAAGCAAGGCACCCCAAAAAAATGCCTTGCTTCTCGGACGTGAGCCCCTTAATATTAGGGACGCCAGTATAGAGGAGCCTTGACGATTGGCCTGGCGCTTATTCATATATTTGCAAATATGTGTAACCAGTACCTCTAAATCTCTATTATTATGTAGGATTTAAGTATTGTTTTTGCTGCTGTGTGCTGGAGGGCAAATCTCTCTTTTTTTCTGTGTTCAGAGTAAACCCCGCCCTTTACAAGCACCTGTGTTATGCAATTAAGCTGATCTGAGCAACTACCATTTTTCTTTGAGGCATTTTATCTTGCAGAGTATGCCCAGCGTAAACCATGTCTTGCTTCCCTTGTTCCTTCTCTCCAGTCATAAAAAGTCTCGTGTCGCAGAAACACAAAGATCTTTATGTTCATGCAGACTCAAAAATGACGAACTTACAAAAAAACCAGTGCATCTCCCCTGTGAGATGTGTAATGCATTTCTATTACTATTTCAATAAAACATGTTTTGGGGACATTATTATTTACATATGAATATACTTTACAAATGAAGATTGTGTTTATGCTGTCCCTACTAGGGCAGACTTTATGTCTATGCTTTTTCTAAACAGGAAAACCCCTTAAACTAACTTGTAAAATTCAATTTGAATTTGAAAGATTTTTTAATCCAGTGATTAAATGGACAATGCTGTATCCTAACTTCAAAAAAGAACATCTTGGAGGAGGCGTCAATTGGTAAGAGAAAATATGTACTGTATGTAGGAAAGATTTACAGCTGACATTACCCAATTATATGTGGCGCTGTAATCATATTTTTCATTGCAAAGAAGCAGATTGTCATTATAAAACTACTGTACAGTATATAAAAGTGTGTTGCAGTGTACTTTTTAAACATTTAGTAGATTAATATATTTTTATGTTCCAGGAATACTGCTAAGGGTCTGAGTCAGACGGATCTTGGTGCATGTGCGCAAATGATGAGCTTTTGCATGCAGCGCATGTACCGATGCGAATTTACACACTTTTGTGTATCTCCGTCCTATTCGGAGTCGTACGGAACTCTGTTGGATACGTCTGTCTGTGAATTTGGGTGTTTCGGGATGGCACCCTGATGCGTGGGAGTGTCATGTGCGTTTATCTAAAGCTCTGTGCGATTCTGAGTTGCGCGTATGGGGAAGGGGCGTATGTTTCTGACGGATCTCTTGCACCTACCAGGTAGCAGAAAGTAGACAATCAGGCTTCTGCGGCTGCCA
This sequence comes from Taudactylus pleione, assembly GCA_031769625.1. NCBI lineage: Eukaryota > Metazoa > Chordata > Amphibia > Anura > Myobatrachidae > Taudactylus > Taudactylus pleione. The sequence goes on along the minus strand of JAUIMM010000608.1, from coordinate 12,160,128 downwards.
GCATCTACAGCGTGTGACTCCAAATCAACCCTTAGAAGTCTATTCTTCACATATACTTGATCAGCCTAGTTATGAAACACAAATTTAAAAAAAAGAAAATTACGCCTTTTCAGAATAGGTATTATGCTTTATTTTCTACAAGACGCTGCTATGATTAAAGTATTATGGAAAGATATGTAATGTCAGTCAAGAGATAAACTTTGAAGGTAGAATAGAAAATATTTTCCATGCAGTGGATTCTTTACTGTTTATAAACTATAATCACTTAAGAAAAAGCTTCAGAATTCTTTTATTTGATTTACAGAGTATTTTGTGTTCATCGGTAGTAAAATTCCTTAGTAAATATTTATGGTTTCCAATAGCTATAAAATTATTTGCAAGTAGACAAAATCAGGTACTGTAGGCACTGTTGGTTGAGACAATAAATTGAAAGTGGAAAATATTTTTTTTTTATTCATCATAAATAGGTCTCTTAGATTCACTACCACACGCAACTGCAATTACGCACGCAATCGGCCGATTGTTGCATTCTGCGCATGCGTATGCATCGCAGTGCGTGAACTAGCCACTGCAATCAGGACTGCGATCACAGAGGCTACGCAGACCCATCGCAGAGTGATTGACAGGATGTGACATTTGTGGGTGGTGACGGGGGTTTGGTCTGGCGAATGTAGGCGTCACAGAGGATTTCAACGCCGTTGCAGGGGCGTGCATAAATTATCCACTATGATGTCCTACGCAGTCTGAGGTCTCATAGTGTGTGTTGTTGTTAGCAATTCCTGAGTAAGGTCAGGGCTTGTGCAAGTGTGTGTGAGACTGCGATGTACTCAATTATACCGATGTTTTCCCAGTCTTGCTGAGCATTACGGATGTGTGTAAGGTAAAATGGGTGTCCTTGTGCTGCAAGGGCATTGCTATTGCAATGTATTAGCAACTATCGCAGTTGAACTGCGTGCGTGATCGCTGTTGCATACGCAGATGCGTACAGTAGTGAATCAGGCCCTTAGGCCGGCTACACATCGACGTACAAAAGGCACAATAGTTATTCCAATTTCCCTTCATCCAGAACACACAATACAGAGTGTACACACTATGCAATCTTACGAACGGCAGCATGATGTATCATGTTGGAGCATTGTATCCAATTAATCTTTTCTCCTGTACACACAATGCAATCATCGTGTACTGTAGCTGTAGATCACTGGCAGTTCAGTGATATCTTCAGAGGAAAGCTTGAACCAATATATTTTGTGGTCTTCCAGTTTAGCACACGCACGATTTGCACCACATCATTCATGACATCTTCCCATCTAACTGTCACACTCTGCACAAATTGTGTGACTTACCTTGCCATTTGCTGCAGGTCAGGATTTCTGCCTGACCTTGTTCGGGAACCATGCAGTGACATCTCCAACATGCACTTTGTGAGCTGATAGCATTCTTCCAGTGAGAGTGCTCCTGCCTCAGCTGACCTGGACGTCAGCAGCCTATCTGGGGCTGAGCAAAGTGTTGCTTCCTAGAGTTCAGTTCTAACCTGTGGCTCCTTTGTGCAGAAAACCACCACTGCTATCAGGCTCATTTACCAGACTCCAGCGTTCCTGTGATATTCCGTTACCTGTTCTTGACCTTGGCTTCGTTTGTGACCCTGATTTTGCCTGACCCCTGATACTGCATTTGATATCTGGTTTTGACTTCGGCTATGCCCTGTGACCTGTTTACACCTGCTCCCTGGTACCGTCTAAGTCAGTTTGGTTCTGACCCGGCCTGTCGAATAAGCTACACGTCTTCTCCGCTTCATCCGGAGTTTACCAGCACCTGTATAAGGGAACCTATTCTGAGGGCCGCGACCTGTGTGTCGGAAGCAGATGAGGAGTTTGACTGGACCGGTACACCTGTCAAACCGTAACGCAGGTGTTCTAAGGCGAGTTCAGGGAGGACAGAAACCTCCTGGGGAACAGAAGGGGGTTGCGAGGGTCCGGGTGAATACCGCCAGCACATTAGTCTCCGCGCCTCAGGCTTAGGTCTAGCCAACTCCCTAATACGGGCCGCATCCATAACCATCCGGGAGTTGTGACACTAACATGCAGCACATCAGATGTGAAGATACAATGAACAACGCACGTGAGCGCGCAATTGAACGTGCAAACTATGTGATGTGAAAGTTATGGCATTCCAATTTGCCTCAAAATTACATATCATCCAGTATATCGCCTAATGTGTACTCAGCCTTAGGGGAGATTTATCAAATCTTCTAAAAAGGGAACGTGGAGATTTTGTCCACAGCAACCAGTCACATTATAGCTATTGTTTTCTAGAATGTACTAGATATGTTATAGAATCTGATTAGCTGCTGTGAGGAACACTCCTACTTCTGTTTAGAAGGTTTGATAAATATGTGTCCTTAGTCTAGCCCCCCTTATAATCTCCTTTATCAATGACATCCTTATAAGCTGGCCTCTTCCCTATACATCATGCCTCCTCATAGTAATTAAAAAAGACTAAGGGAGAGATTAATAAAACCTTTCAAAGTTAACAAATGGCACATACTTACCTACTCTCCCAGAACATACAGGAGACCCCAAAATCGTGTGTGTTTCTTCCAGACTGGGGGGAGCGTGAGGTGGAGGTGTTGCCCATACCAACCAGATTCTAGCTATAATTTCTCTAACAATTCTATAAAATGATAGCTAGACTCGGATAGGTTGCAATGGCTAAATCTTTCGCTTGTCATCTTTATATGGTTTGATACATTAACTCTCCCTGATGACATGATTATTGCATGCTTCCTTTATACAGCAGAACAGCAAAGCTGTTAGTTGCTAGTAAAAGGATTGCTGCCAGGGGTGTAAATACAGGAAGCAAATGGAAGGCAGTTGTCTCTGGACACCAGCCCTGAAGGGGTTACACTAACCTCCTCCACTGTTCCAGGTTCTGCTTTATGCACATGAATAAGTAGAGAGCCCAGAGGCCATGTGCCATGGTCCTCCCTCTCCCTGGAGTCGAGCCTCTAGGGATGGATCTTCAGCAAGGAACCACACCAATGTACATAATATGAACATGGCAGAGGCTAAATTGATAGCCCCTCCCTCCTTTGTTGGTTCATCCGCTTCCCTCTGCTTTTTCTGTGGGAGCAGCAAAAACCAATAGCGGAAAGCCTTGATCAACAACAGGTAGTATTTGTGTGCTGGGGTGTTAGTAGTTAATTGGGGAAGGAGTGTGTGTCTGGTTGCTGTAGTGTTGGCACAGAAATTAATGCAGGGAGGGAGAGTGTGTGGGTTATGCTGGGGTGCTAGAATTGAATGCAAGGGGAGGAGAGTATGTGACTGGGTGCTGCTGGGGTGCTAGCAGTGAATGCAGGGGGAGGAGAGTGAGTGTCTGGGTGCTGCTGGGGTGTTGGAAGTGAATGCAGGGGGAGAACAGTGTGTGATTGGGCACTGCTGGGGTGTTGGTAGTATATGTGGGTTAGGGGGAGTGCGTGTGAGTGCTGCTGAGACTGGATGGTGTTGGTACTAAATGCAAGTGGAGGGGGTCACCAACAACTACTGTATCTCACCTCCAGGCTCCTGGTATGTACTTTCGACCCTGACTGCTGCCATAGGGAACCATCATACTGTGTTGCCAAAGTGAACCAGACACTGTGCTGCCATAGTGAACCAGATACTGTGCTGCAATAGGAAACCAGCATATGGTGCTGCCGTAGGAAACCAGATAATTTGCTGCCATAGGGAACCAGCATACAGTGCTGCCATAGGGAACCAGCATACAGTGCTGCTATGGGGAACCAGCATACTGTGCTGCCGTAGGGTACCAGACACTGTGCTGCCATTGTGAACCAGACACTGTGCTGCCATTGTGAACCAGACACTGTACTGCCATAGTGAACCCGATACTGTGCTGCCATAGTGAAACAGATACTGAGCTGCCATAGTGAACCCGATACTGTGCTGCCATAGTGAACCCGATACTGTGCTGCCATAGTGAACCAGGTACTGAGCTGCCATAGTGAACTCGATACTGTACTGCCATAGTGAACCAGGTACTGAGCTGCCATAGTGAACTCGATACTGTACTGCCATAGTGAACCAGATACTGTACTGCCATAGTGAACCAGATACTGAGCTGCCATAGGGAACCAGATACTGTACTGCCATAGTGAACCAGATACTGTACTGCCATAGTGAACCAGATACTGAGCTGCCATAGGGAACCAGCCTATTGTGATTAACCAACCAGAATGAGAATGCCTTATTTTCTTTGAAAAGTACAGTATTTCTGATAACATTTCCTTTTGTTTTTGTTCCAAGTATCAACATTTTTAATGGAAAAGAGTGTTTCTTGACAGTCACCCTTGATAAAGTAACAGTGGATGACCTCAATGCAATGTTTTACTGCTATGCTCAGAACTCTGTGGGCAATGTTACAACAACAATTAGATTATCAAGAAAAGAAAAAGGTACAAAATAATTTTAACAGTTATTTGGAAATGTTTGCATTATATAGAATAATACACTGATGTCCTTATTATATTTTCTTATGCATTAGTTGTTGTGCCAGGCATTGCATGGGTATATATGTGTGTGGCATATAGTTTTTGTCTCTATTTTTTGTTCCTCCCTCCCCCCCTCCCTCCTTCTCCAAGCCCCTTTTGATCTGCTCATGCCCAGAAAACAGACTGCACACATGTGCACATGCAGATATGCGTGAATATGACATTTATTCTGCTTCTGCTTGAGTCTGGAGAGGCGGAACAAGGAAGGGAATGGGCAGACTAACACAAACTTGCCTACCCTCCTGAAAATCGTGTTGCACTCCCAACCGTCTGGAAAAGAGGGCAAGTCTCCTGGCCATATATCCCACAGCAGGGGGAGGGGGGTGATGACACGATACACATGGAATGGCATCATCGTGGCCGCGCACCCTGCTTTACAATCCTGGTAGTCTTGCCATTATGTAGCAGGGCAGAGCCGCGATGATGCTATTGCACGTTCATGCCCTCAAGTCCGTCAAACCCCCTTACACCGTTCCACGCCCCCCCAACCGTGCCAAACTGGGGGCAGGCATAATGTTGGCAAGTATGGACTAACATAGGCTGAGTATAGTTTGCATATTTGCAAATAGATGAGGAATAGCACAGAGACACATACAAGTATAGACCTGTCCAAGCCGCATTATTAGCAGATTATAACCACTGATTGTCTGTTTATGGAAGGTTCTTTTCTAGATTGTGTATATATTATGTTTTTGTGCACATGCTTCAACAGTGTTTCCCATACACTAGAGCCAGAGTTGTATCTAATGTTTTAAAGTGTTTTCTAAAGTTTTATTAAATCCTTATAGTGAATGCATATTATGCAAACAAAACATGCAAGTTTAAGTGATGACATATGCCTAACATAGACCTTTTGCATATGCTTCTTATACCAACCTGCATGCATCTTGTGAAATATGCAAATGTACATACATCTGCAATGGCTACGTATTTAGTAATTGCAGTTTATGCCTACAATTTGGGGAACTGAGCACGAGCCCCATAGTGTATAGTTTCATCAGAGGTTTAAGTAATTTGTCATTCCCTTACCATATTTAAATACAAAGGATCTTGACCAGCTCTATAAGACATATAAAAGCAATAGATTATAAATTAAAAATGCAAATGAAACAAGGTATATATGATTGTAAAGGCATACAACAAAACATTTATTACAATGGCACAAATAATACAAGGCAAAGGGCAATGTTGCAATATGATTCTGAGTAGAACGCAATGTCGATGTTGGAGCAGTTGAGAATTTTTTTTTCACACTGCGGATGTGTCCGGAGCCTGTGCGCACAGAGTTGTAATTGCAATTGAGATGCACGGTCTCAGAAATGTCTTTCAAATGTACAGAGTGATCCTGAGCGGTGACTGGGAGGTGACACGCACGGAGATGGCCCGTCTTATGGGAGTGTTGCAGGCTTGTCAATAGGGTGGTTGCAAACTCAGGGCCTGATTCAGAGATGGAGGCAGTAGCTCAGTAGCTGCATTGTTGGATGCTGCTACTGTTCTAAAATATGCTAATGCCTTCTGGAGGCATCTGAAGGTAAAACACGCCTCCAGCCGGCATCAGAGGTCCAAATGCTGTGTCCGAAGACCATTGGTCGCGATGTTTGTAGCATCAGCCATCTGAGTAAGCCAAAACTTACTCATACTAGCCGCCGTCTGCCACTTGCAAGCCCAGGAAATCTACGTCCTCCGACACAGGCCCTGGCTTCGGCACTCCCAGAAAACGGGGCGACAGGTATCTCCTACTTACCTTCCACTCGCAGAATGGCCCGCTGTCCCCATATACTAGTATGAGGACAGAATTCATCAAGCTCCGAAAATACAATATTTTCGGAGCTGGACTGCGGGAGCATTCGCCATCTTCAGATGACGTTTGCTTCAGCAACCTGCTCCTTCATTATGGGAAGGAGTCCCGGGTTGCGAAAAGGGATCCTTTAGGATCCCTCCACCCCTGTTTGGCTCCTTCAGCTGGACGCTGAGGCTTTAGTGCGCATGTGTAACCTGACACGGATGCTGCTGCATCTAACTCAGAATGAGCCCTTATGTATTAGATAAGTTGCAATAATTTTTCCTATTTTTATGCAAAGCAGATGCTTATAGGAAAAGGGGAAAATGAAACTAATCTATTGCTATATATATATATATATATATATACACACACATAAATACATACAAAAATCATTAAACATGTAACAAACAGAAAAACATCATATAATCGGTAATAATACTGACGTACAGTCTAATTATACCCCCTCCCATCCCGATCTTCGAAAAGCTATGCAGCATACAGTATATACAATAATGTAATGGGAGCAGCTGTTTAGGAGACCTCTTACAATGATGAAATAAATATTTTAAACTAAATTAAAACTGACTTATACTGTATACAGATTTATACACAATTTATTATAACTTTAACAACATAAACAACAGATTAACAGATACAAAAGTATAAATTCATGATATAATAGAGGCAATTTGAAATAATCGAACATAACCTTATTTCTAGCAACTGCAGCTTTATATCAATTGTTCTAAGTATCTATGTGTGTATATATATATATATATATATATATATATATATTATCTATAAGAGACTTGTAGTACAGTATGAACTAACATCTAAGTATTTTACTGTATAACTGCAAGTATTTTAATTCATTACAAGCCTTCAGATTATGGTGGGAATTCAATTATCCGTGATAAGCCGCTCTCTGGAGATAAACGACTCATTGTGCGAATTTGTCCATATTGGGCAATCCTAGCAAAAAGCAGTGAAAAGTTTTCACCACCTCCGAAGCAGGTGATAAGTTGTGCAAAACCCTTATTTTAAGGTAAAAATGTCGGGACTGGCACACCCTCCTCAATGAGTACAGTAATTAGGCAAAACAATTTTTTAATTAGCTTAATTTGGCCAACAATGACATGCAATTTTTGGGGTGAAAAAGTAAAAAGTGTTGGAAATAGGGTTTAAAGTAGTGGGACGGGTATATGGGGGTGCTATTTGAATGGCACAGGTGTTTTTAAGATTGCAGGTGAGTGTTAGAGGCGTATTTTTAAAAAAAAATTAAAAGTGCCTTTATATGATAGAAATATATACTTATAGCATTTTTATGCACCCCCAATTTAAGTAGTACATTTTATTTGCGAAAAAACTAGCTTTTTATCTTTTTTCGCTGTTTTAAAAACATGCATATAATAACCATTTGCCACAATTTAAGAACCCCAAATACTTTTATTAGTGCCACTAATATAATTCTATATTGTTTTCCTATCTGTTTGCCTTTATTTGGGGTACAGGTATATTTCACCATTTTCAGCTACACTGTACGCAAGTAACACCACAAACAGTTTTCGCGCGAATGCCGCATCACGGCTTTTGGATTTGAATTGAGTGAAAAATGGGAGCATAGACAAAAGAAGCAAAATGAAGGCACAAAATGTAGCAAAGTGTGCGATCACTTAACATACATTAAGTTACCGCATTATCGCGGCTAATTGAATTCCCCCTATACATACATTAGCTTTCATTTTTTTGTTTATGTTGTTAAATATAGCCTAATAAATTGAGCTTATATTTGTAAATAAGATAGTCCCAATTTTTGAAAAGTCCTATTTAGTTTTCATTATTTTTCATATTTACGAACAATTGGCAATTATACTTACTAGGGTCTAATGGATCTACTGTAAATAAATGTGTTTAAGCAAAATTTATAAAGATGAAATGATAGGAAGAAATAAATATAATAAAAATATAATAAAATATAAAGTATTTATATTTTAAGCGCAGAGCTGTACACCTTCCTTTGCTAATAAATTTGCATATACATAAAAAAAATCATGGATTCTAATTTTCTTTGCAGCAAACAATTTGCTTTGGGATCAAAAAAGTCCAAGTTGGTCATTTAGGACTAAACTGGTGCATTTGTTAAGCATTTCGTTAGCAAATAGGCTATATAGGAACAGCAGAAAGTATGATCAAACAATAAATTTTTATTTATGTCTAAACAGGAACAAATACACACTGAAAACTTTAACATGCTGTTTTCAACATGGAGGAAAGGAAAGTAGTAGTGATGGCCATCGATGGCTAAACACCATCGATGGTCGATGGTTTCCATTGATGTTAGAGATTCAATGGTTCACCACCATTGATGGCAAAGAGCCCCGTAAAGATTTTGGCTTTTTTTTTTCACCCTGGCTCCAGGACATGGAGCATAGCTCCTCCCCAAATATGACCAATGAAGCCCCACCTCTAACTGTGATTGGTCTGCTGCCCCATGAGTAAGAGAGCAGGGATGACCATTGGTGGGCGAAAACCATTGATTATTTCCCGGGCATGGTTTTATACCATTAAGGTTAACCATCAATGGTGACCAAAACGAACACCTTGTTCTATAACAGAACCTGGATAAACACATTAATTTTATCAGCAGCTATACTCTAATGACATCTGCATGTATGTTAAACACAGTAAAGTACAGTGGTTGCAATATTAAAATGAAACGTCTAACAATTACAATCCTCTATCTGCAGTGAACACAGCATTTCTTCTAATTGTATGTACTTTTCTCTCCTCATTTAATCCAACAGATGTTGTATTCTTGATATATGTATTGTGTGCAACGGTGCTATTGCTGCTGATCTTGCTGGCAGGAAGTGGAATGGTGTACTTATATTGGATTGAAATAGTGTTGTTTTACCGGAATTACCTATCAAAGGATGAAACTGTTGGAGGTAAGACCATTACTGAATAATATATACTACACAGAATAATTAAAGTTCAGTAAATTCATCAGAAGCATTATTATTATAATACACATAATACACAATAATGGATAATCCACATTGAGGTTTCTGTAAATAATATCTATATAAGTAACATACCTCCCAGCTTCTGGTCTGATTAGGTGGTAGTAGGGCTTACAGTATTTTGTCCCAATTTGGTATGTTTAAAAGTTGGGAGGTATGTAAATGGTGATTTCTGTCAATGATAGTATACAGTAAAAATGTTTTACGTTTTACAATGTAAGGGATCACTTTATGTTCTTCACCCATGCTGGACCAGAAATAGAGCTTTGGGAAAAGGATCCCAGTTATCTCTAGAATACAATGATACAGGAGAAGATTACAATAATTGTGGGCAATTGAATTGTTTTCCCTGAGGATGCGATAATTCCTGGTTTTAGGCGCCCAAACAGGAGTATGGCGCCCTAACCTGGACTTTAGACGGTTTTTGGCCGTTTAAAGCGCTAAACATGATAGAATTGCCTGCGAGGAGCGCAATAATTAATGGGTGCCCATAACAATTGAATTGCAACATTGAGCACCTATTAACTACCATGACATAAAAAACAATTAAATCGCCTCTATGGTGTCTTTCACTGACCAATCACAGTGCTACTCCTTGTGCATGAAAGAGAGTGTGGTGACAGAGGGGCAGGACAGATAAGCACTGGCAAAAGATTGAGGCATAGTCATTTAGGCAAACAGGCATTGTCTGGGTGAGAGCAGTGGCCACAAGTGGCATCTGTAATTGGAATATCCCACTTCAGAGTAAAACGCAATATTAATGTATTATTATATAGGTGATTCCATCTTCAGGCTCAACATTACTTTAGCTGCAATATGCAAATAATGGTTACATAAATGGTTCATAATATTATCATTGTTGTTTCTTTAGATGACAAGGACTTTGATGCCTTTATTTCATATGCAACACGAAGCTCTGATCTCAATGAGGAGACCAAAGAGAACTATTGTAAGAGCTTTGATGAGGAACGATTTGCAACACAATTGCTACCAAATGTGCTGGAGAACCATTATAATTACAGACTATGTATCCTTGATAGAGACATTCTACCAGGAGGAGGTGAGCAAATGCTTCATATATATCTCACGTCCGTTCATATTTGTTTTCATGGGTGCCAGCTTAGGATGTTCAACCACTATTTATAGAAAATTGAAACTGGGTGTAAATTTTTCACAAAAATGTGGAGACACACGAGAAACATGATGTTGTCATTATTCCTCGTGTCCTGCTCGTAATTATAGCACTTTTTTAGGTACTTATTTAATAAAATTGCGTGATAACCTCAAAACCAAACATTGCTTATCACTGTTATTCACAGCGATTCAGGAACCTGTCTCAGGACTAATTATAATTGCTCTTGTGCCAGGAAAGCACTAACTGTCCCAACAAATCTTAAAACTTTTACTCTTGCCACTAATGGCAGCATCAAAAGTTTTGTCTGTTGGGGTCTGTCCTGGCAGAGTTATCTTATGACACTCATATGACCTATGGGGCTGATTCTCAGTTGAGAGCAAAGTAAAAAGTAACTTTGTACCTGGACAAAACATGTTGCACTATAAAGGGTGCACAAACATTTTTTATTTTTGCATGCAGGGTAAATATTGTCTGCTTTAGCATGTAGTCCACAAATGCTGGCCAGCTTTATTTTTACAAAGACACAGAACAATTTGCTGCCATGTGCAGTTACCATAACAAGCCAATGTTAATTTATTAATTTTACCTAGTAGTAAAGACCAGTTGTCCTCAAAATAAATTTACAGACAATAGCCAGGAAAGGTATATATACTGTATACATACACATGTACTAAATAGTAGACTAAGATTATGCTGAACAGCTCATTTTCAGTCCCTGTGATGTATGGAGTTGGCCAGATATGGACATTCCAGACTGTATGCAAAAACAATATTTCATTTTACAGGACAGGATATTTTGATAAATTTGTATAAGCTGTAGACTACACATATTGGGAGTAATTTCCAAGTTACCGAGAGTCCACACAGCATTTTTAGTTATGCAAAATGGTCAGATTCTTATAAAACCTTGTTCTTCTCAGACTTTTAAATGAACCCCATTTATGCATTGAAAGCAGATTAATATGTACACATATACTAAATTACATAAAATATCAAGTTGTGAGTCGTGACACATGAAATAAATGTACCACAGTTTCTCCTTATTACCATGACTCCAAACTGCAATTAAAGTGTTGGTAGAAATGTCTTCTATTGCTGACAAGAGAATTTCAGTTATGTGATATTATGTGATTCTCCAATGTATATGTACAGCCACATTTTTTCCATTAGTACATGACTCCCTGCAGATTCTTTACTGTAATATTTGAAAATTTTTACGTCAGCCATGACCTTTCTGGCATCTGCTTTTTACATTATGATATCACTTATGTTAATTCAAAGTAAATGGCTATCACTATAGTCCCTTTATTGTCAATACTTTATTTTTATTGACTAACTTGGGGTATAATTACTAAGTAACACCCCTTTCAGACCGACGACCTGGGAAGTACATAAGTCTAGTACAGAGCAGGATCGTAGACCCGGGACTCCAACAAGGGTCAGCTCCTTTCACACATAGTCTAGACCCGGGTCGGCAAAAACCTGGGTATTTAGGCTACGTGTAAAAGGAATATAACAATATAACAATTCTGCCATAGGATTTAAAATAGCAATAATATTAAATGTAAAGCATGCCTTGTTTTGCACTTATTATTATTGTAATTTTAAACCCAGCAGCAACGAATCGCTGACAATTGGAGGCTTTGATTGTTGTGGGCCTGATTCAGATATTTATGCAATGCCAATATTTACGCAGTTGAGCAATGATCGGCTGACTGCGCACACATCACAGTCGCACTACGCACGCACCAAGATACCTTAGCAATGCCACTCAGGGACTGTTTTGGGGCAGTTAATGGGAGTGGGGGCAAAATGCAGACATGTCTCTGCCTACAACTGTGATCCCACATGCAGATAAAGTGGTTTCCATGTCCCAGTGTAGGCGGCCATTTTGTAACACCCTAGGGTTACTCATATGGCCGATTATCAAATTATCTGGGACAGTGGTTGTATATGTGTAAGTATTTGCTTGGAGTTGCGATGGGCCCGGTGGACGTCTCTATACATTTCCAGCCGGCTACAGCATTAGTATATTTCACACAGCAACTGCAAATGCATTAGCATACAGATCTCAATCAGGTCCTTTGTCACATAGAAACTAGACACAACATCCTCACCAGACAAGGTTTTACCTTTACATTATGTCGGCATATTGTTATAAATTCAATAGGTATTATATACTGTATGAGTTACTGCTGAATCTGGTCTAATTTTGTCCCATGTATTACTTTCTAGCCTATGTTGAAGATATTGCCAAGATCATTAAGAGAAGCAGGCGAGCTATTTTCATACTGTCCCAGAGATATATCACAGGTCCAAGCTTGTTTGAATTACAGGCGGCTATTACTTGTTCTGTCGAACAAGAGGAACCCTTGAAAATGATTTTAATTAAGTTAAAACCTTTTAAGGAGCCAGAGTCCATACCGCAAGTAGTGAAGAAAGCATTGAAAACTCTACCAATGGTGTCCTGGAAAGGCGACTTTGATGGCAAATTTGCTCAGGACACAAAGTTCTGGAATAGGGTCCTGTATTACATGCCAGTCAAAAAGATAAAGAACAATAGGAAAATATGATTTGCTACAGACTAGTAAAAATGTACATCAAGGTGCAACCTCAAACATCAAATTATATGAAATATTCAACATAAAGTATACTCTATGGTGGAATTAAATTCTTTACGATATGCCACTGAACACCACTGTAATATCTGGCTGTGCCCATTACTATCTATTATGGTAGCTACACTTTGCGAATTTACCTGCACATCGCTTTGCGACCAGTAACTATGAAGTTACTGGTCGCAAAGTGCCTTCATTGACCATTCCTCAGACATTTTCTGTCACATTCAGTTGAATCACTTTATATGGGTACTATTAGTGTTAGTTAATATATTTACATAATGTTTACATATAATGTCATTTATGCACCTCAGTATCTCTGTAAATTATTATATTTCGTATGGTTAATTGCCTATTATAATGAAGATACTGTCTTTGCTAGGATATGAATTGTGCAGTATATGGTTATAATGTTGACAAGAACATTGCAGACAGAATAGTAGATGAACGAACATGCGATATGGGGTTTATTGGTATCAGCACATGTTATGTGCGCTGGTAACCCTTCTCCCCCTTGTATTAATGTGGGGTTGGGTGTTAAAAGCTGCAACACTTTCTCACATCATTAGCCTGTCCGTATATTATTTGTTATTTGAAGGCAGCAGAGCCTTGAGCTCAGTAAAGAACATGTGTCTACTTTCCAACTGAAAATAAACTATATATTTAAAATGATTGTTCTCTGAGTATTCTGTGTGATACACAACCCAGCACCTACTAATCCACTCTCAACACTCATTAACTCCCCATCACAGCACCCATTAACCTCTCCCAGACCCAGTATCTATTAATCCGTTCACTCCCAGCAGCCAGCAACCCCCCTCTGCACCCATTAATCCACTGCCCAGCACCAATTAATACATTCCTCCCCAGCACCCATTAAACAATTCACCCCAGCACCTATTAACTCATTCACACACCAAGAAGTCTTTAAAACGTTCCCTTGCCTGTTTGGCTCCTGCTCATTCAGCTACTTTTCTTCTGACTTGTGCAGCATAACTGGCTGTGTGAGAGTGAAGGAGTTGAGAGGAAAGGGGATGGACACCTATGCTGCTGCCTGCCTGCTGGACCCAGCTAGTGCACTGACAGACAGAGGAGCAGGTTGCGGCAGGTATAAATAATAGCTGGCGCAGCAGCGGCTGTGGTTTATAAGATCCACAACTGTCACCAGCAGTAAGCATTATAAAGATGTCAGAGACCTGCTTCATTTTTGTCCCAGGCAGCCATAGCGGGCTACCCCCTCAGGTCCCAGTGCCATAGGCAGCTACCTAATGGGAGTGCCGGCCCTGCATGCCTCCACTGTGACAAAATGAGCACTTTCATGCCACCCGCACTACAAACACTTGCCTCCGCTCCATGCCTCAAGCAAAGACTTTCCTTGTTTTGTTACTGGAGCTCTAAAGCCAAGTGGGACATAGAGACTATTAACTGTTGACAGGATACCTCTTGTGAATGTGTCTGTCTTTATATCCCAACTTATTCCTAGACTGCGTTGAATTGGAGGAGTATCAACGCCTAAATCTCAGTTCATTAAATCCTTTGCATAATCTTCCAAGTTGAATGTCTTCATAACTCTGGTACTGTTCGAAACTATTTTGTGAAGTCTCAAATTAGCAACATTTAACATCGTTTGAGCTCTTTTGAGTAGATGTTTAGCTTCATCTTCAATAGGCACGGATTTAAGTCCATCATCCATATAAAAGTCCCTTTCAATGAATTGCTTTGTATCAGTGCCATATTCCATTTGTCCCTCTTGAGCTGTTCTTCTAAGTCCATAGGTAGCCACTGCAGGTGAAGGACTATTACCAAAAACACGCACTTTTATTCAATGATTTAATCATGCCAATCGTTGTTGCGGTATCACAGGAACCTTAAATAGTTTCTATTGTCTTCTCTAACAACGAAGCAGTTACACATCTGTTGGATATCTGCTGTTATACGACATGTTCTTTCCTGATGCAAATTAACACTCCCAGGAGGTTGTTTGTAAGATCTGGTCCAGCTGCACATACTTTTTTGAGTTCTGTGTGGTGAAACTGACTGCAACAACACACCTTAGATCCGAGATCAAATGCATGTGACGATGAGTTCGGAGCAAACTTGTGGGATGTTCCAGCTGTATGGACTTAGTTTCCAGATCATGGATCTGTAATGGGTGAGATTACACCAGCCTGACTGTGAGTCTGTAAAGCTTGAGTCCTCAGAAAGGTTATCTTCTTACTATTCTGAGCCTCATTACACATAAGCAGTGCGTGACTATTCAGATAGCTAAACCAAGTCCATCTCTTAATCCGCAGACAATGAGATTTCTGGAACTTTTTACCTTTTATTAATACAGACTGGAATGATTTTCTATATAATACAGCTGTGGTTCTGCAGAGTAGATCACTGTACATGTGGTAAGAAATAAAATAAAATAGAGATAGAATGTGCCGTAAAAAGATATAAGCCTGTAGGGTAGTAAAGACTTAACACAACTCCTGTCAGCAAGGTTGAGCTTATTTCCCCTTCACACTAGGGACCTGGAAGTGACGTGCAGTGAGGGCGGAAGTGCGGTTCTATGCCTATAAAGTCCACCTAGATAAGAAATTTGTCCCCTTGCGGGCTCGCTTCGCTCGCCACGCTTCGCTCGCCACGCTTCGGGCACGGTGGCTTGCTCCGTTCACCACAAGATTATATTCTCCCTCTATGTCCACGTGGATGGTAGGGAATGACATTGGACAGTTGCTGATGACATAAGGGTCCTCTGTGCGAAGGGAATCTAGACACTACCCTGTCTCAGCAACTCATACACAGAAGGATTCAGCCCTTTGACCTGTCACATGGTAAAAGGTAGCTAGGCATTGGCAAACAAATGCAGATCTACACAGAACAGAGTAGACTTAACCAGCAGGGTCCAAAACATAAACGTGTCACATAAAATGGTAAGATTGGAGGGTACGTGCGCTCCTTGATTGTGTGTGTGTATTGGTGGGGAGAAGGACAAGGGAAAAAAATGGGGAGAGGTTGGGGGGAGCAGATGGCTGTGTGTTGTGGTGGATGTGTTGTGGTAGAACAGAAATACTGGAGGCTGGATGGATGGTGAAAGAAACAAATACATTTATTTGTATCTGTGTGTGCACATAGAGGGTGGTAGTTGCTCAGTAGGAGGCACAGTGCTCCTGGAAGATAAATGTCCCTTAGATGGTTAGTGGCAGCACACACTGCCCAGTTGTTGGTGATTTAGGGTGACAGGGCGTATCCACAGTATGGGGAGTAGGGTCAACCCTTTCAGGGGGCTCCTTGACATGTTGTCCTGACTACTGAATGCTTCTCTGCTGGACCTATGGTCAACAGACTTCTGAACTGGGATGCCCTGTTGGAGGTGATATGGGGTGCTCCCACTTTGCGGCATCCCGCACTGGTGAGGAGAATGGGTGCTGACCTACCGGTAGGTGCCCAGGTCCGTTGGTGTGGGATCAGTTCTTCTCAAAGTCCAGTATGATGCCACGGTGGGGGACGTGCACTGTTTCAGTGGCTCTCGTCCGTGGATGCAGTGCAGGTGAACCTGTGCTGCGTGAGGTGGTGTGATGAGCGCGTGCAGCACTGTCATTTGGCAGAGGCTGGGGCTGGTGTGAGTGGGGACCAGCGTCCGGTTAAGCTCCGCTGCTGCCGTTCAGGTGCCCAGATTGGGGCGGATGTACATGCAGGTGGGTTCAAGATGGGTAGGTGTCTGGGGGTCTCCAACGCTTTTCGGCACAGGTGCCTTCTTCAAGGAGGTGTGAGATGATCAATGCTTCTGAGGTTCTTATGTAGTGCACTTCTGGAGGTGGGGGTGTGGTCAGGTGACTCTAGGGGCCAATGGTGTGTTTGAGAGGTAATGCAGTGCAGGTATTTGCTGAATGGTGATGAGGTGCAGGTGTGTGCAAGGACTAGCTGGAGTGATAAGTGTAATCAGATTATGCCAATGGTGTGTTTGAATGGTAATGCAGTGCAGGTGTGTGCAGGGACTTGCTGAATGGTGAATGGTGATGAGGTACTGGTGTGTGCAGGGACTGGCTGGAGTGATAAGTTTTTTTTTTTTTTTTTGCGGTGCAGGTGTGTGCAGGGACTTGCTGAATGGTGATGAGGTGCAGGTGGGTGCAGGGGCTGATTGCGTGGTGGTTACTAATGTACAGGTTGGGGTTGGGTGTGTCTTGTGTATGTGATTGGGATGGGTTATAGTTGTGTGTTGTGAAGCATGATGGTTTTGGGTGTATGGTGTCATCCTATGGAGTTGCAGTGGAGCAATAACTTCAGTCTTATGTTGGGGTGGTGGTTGGTTTGGGTGTGCGTTATTTGGAGATGATTGACTGGATCTCATTGTCTATGTTGAGACCGCGGGGTGTGAAAGTGTCCAGAGTGAATATCCATTTTAATTCTTCTTTATTGAGTCTTTTGGTTATGTCACCCCCTCTCCTGTTGTGAGTGATGGTCTTGATACCTAGGAATTCAATGTCCTTGAGGTTACTTTGGTGTTTCTCCAGGAAATGTAGGGGAATGTTGTGGTTTTCCGATTTGTTTCTAATGCTTCTGAGGTGCTCTGCTATTCTTGTTTTAAGTGGCCTCACAGTTCTGCCTACGTATTGTAGGTTGCATGTGCATCTTAATAGGTAAACTACGTGGCTGGTGTTGCAGGAAATGTGTTCCTGTATCTTGTATGTATTACCTGTTTTGGCAGAGGTGAAAGTGGTAGTAGGTTTTATGCTTCTGTAATCTAGAGTGCAGCAATTGCTGCATGTGCCGCAATGATAGAAGCCATTGTGGACAGGCGAGGATGTAGAGGAGGACAAAGAGGAAAACCACACCACACGCCCCAAACACCTACAATGACACCCACTACAGGGATTTTCAACCTCAGCGATCATCAACTTTCCAAAGAGGACACATCACTACTCAAGGACTGAAATTTGCCCCACACAAGGCACTCAACAAATTAAAAATTTACCTAGATGTTCACAGATTCGTATGACGCCTAACACTGAAAAAATACTTCATGACACACCCCGCCACCAAACCACCACCCGAACCAGACAACTACTAACACACCACATTAAAGACACCATCCAAGTTCTATCCCAGCCACTTAAAAGGACATCTTATACACACATTTGAAAAACTAGTCATGGACGATATCAATAAAATACCAACACCAAAGAAAAACCACATCAAAAACCTAACCATAAACGAACAGAAAGCCCTCAAAAGACTACAACAAAACCACAACCTTATAATCAAGCCAGCAGACAAGGGCGGAGGCATAGTGCTACTCAACAAAACAGACTACATCAGGGAATCACAAAGACTTCTACAAGATAAACATACATATGAGACATTAAACAAAGACCCAACCCAGGCATTCCACAATGAACTAAAGAGCATACTCAGAACAGGACTCAAAGATGGCATCCTCACAAAACATGAACATGATTTCATACACAACCCACACCCCGTCATCCCCAGTCTTCTACTACCTCCCCAAAATACATAAAGATATCACAAACCCCCCAGGTAGACCCATCATATCTGGAATCAATTCCATGACTGCAAATCTGTCACATATAGGACACAACACACATACTCCAAATACTGGAAGGAGTCACTTGGGGTGATGACCACTGGCTTGTAACAAGCGACGTCACATCACTATACACCATCATCGACCACACACAAGGATTAAACAGTATACGCCATTTCCTAGACAAAGACCCAACACTAGACTTCCGACAGACACAGTTCATCTTGGATAGCATCAACTACATACTAACACACAACTATTTCTGGTTTGATGGCGACTAGCACAGACAGAAGACAAGGACCACCATGGGGACTCCATTTGCACCCAGTTATGCCAACCTTTTTATGAGCAGTTGGGAGGAATCCAACATCTGGTCGGGGCATAACTGGGGAGCAAATCTAGTCCTCTGGACAAGGTACATAGACGATGTATTCTGCATTTGGAAAGGACCCCTAGACACCCTCAAAGATTTTCTTACACACATCAACAACAACGACAGGAATCTCCACTTTACATCCCAATACAGCCAATCCGACGTCAATCCCACAACACCACCCCGAAGTGCATCCCAAACCCAGTATTACCGTGTCACATAAAATCACTGTCAAGACAATATGATACAATAATAGATGTGCAGTGAATACAGTACAGTGGCTGCTCCACCGTTCAGACTGCATCAGAGACAGTTAGGGCGATATGTACTGTACTTATCTTATCGGGTACATACCGTGATTGATTACCATGGTATATACTTAGAAATGCGATTGTGAATAGCAAAGGACAAGTCTCCCGATAAGATATGTCCTTTGTGAAACCCCCAAATAGAGGGACTTCAGGGTTTAACACCCAGAAGTCCCTCCAGCATCCTTCTGTGCATGCACAGAATGACACCAACACCATGGGGGAATATGGGAGGGATCGAATTGGAACCCTCTCAGGGGTGCCCAGCAAAGAAGCCCATAGGCTTATATTGCCACCTGAATATGGCGTTACACACCAGGACAAAGCGATACATTCTGGTTCTTAGTACATATGGGAAATACTGTAAAATCCCCCAAAACAGCACTTTCGGGGGATTTTCACTTTAGTACATCCCATCTATAGACAGAAAATGCATGTGTTTTTAAGAATTGGTATGGTATTTCATTGTCTTGGGGAATTGTTTGCAATGCAGCGCACTATTATAATGAGGAGGGTGTGAACGTTTTTGTTTTATTTTTCCATCTCCCTTCTAATATGCACACACTCCCCCAGCTAATCATTTCTCATTTCAATTTGAGATCCCAGTGTGTGTATGTGTGTGTGCATATACAGTACTTGCCTACTTTCAGGGAGATTGTGAAAGCAGCACCTACTGTAAGAGCGTGGTGTTACTGTGGACGAGTACTGCTGCATCTGAGCATTGTTGACAAAAAAGACACTGATACTTTTCAATGCTTGTTCATGTATAGTGTTCTATTTGATTTCATGTCAGTGGCTATGAGAAACTTTATTTGAAAAGTTATCGCGAAGGCTGACAATTAAGCATGAGGGACATTAAACCACAAGTGTTTTGAGTGTTGCCACCTTAAAAATGTGCTGGACGTTTCCCCTTTAAGTAATTTGTATAGGCAGCCATGACTGGTCATGGGGAGTGGTTTAGGGTGTATTTAGTGCAGAGAAGCATTTGAATCTGCCTCTTTGTTCTAGTTTTCCCAGGACAGAGAAGTACACTTTGTCAGTTAGAATATTATTTAATAAAGTCTTCTTTACTGTTCTTTTCTTTCTCCTGATCTCTTCCCTGCTTCCATTATCATGTTTCCTTCCCCCTTCACCTTCTTTCCCACTGTGATTCTTTCTTTCTCCCCTGTTCTCTCTACTTACTGCTTGGAGCAATAATTTTGTCCCATCCCCAGCGTTCTTCTATTGCCCAGCTGGGCCCGTTGGCGGTACAGCTTCTCACTGCTCTCTGTGTCCAGACCTCCATTTCCCCCCCTCCCTCTGGTTCTGCTACACTTATGCCTGTTGTGTTGCCTATGTCTGTCAGTGTTGCAGCTGTTCCCACAGGTATCCCTTTGACAACCCTGTTGGACGAGCCTGCTGTGGCAAGTCATGTGTCAGCTGACGTTGCTGTTTCTTGCCATCCCGGTGAGTCCAATTGCGCCAGCTTGTGAGGGTAGCAAGTGGGAATGTTTCTCATCCTATTCATCTGATACCGATAGCTCAGGTGATAGAGGCAGAATATGCTCACATCACTGCCATTGTCATTCACGGCAGCAGTCCAGGTGGTCTCGCTCCTCCACTGGGGGTAGTTTGGTTTCCTATGTGGCATAAAAAGGTGGAGTAGTGCACTGCGATAACACGGCAGTTCTTAGAGGGCTGTGTCGGAGAGTTCATGAAAGGATAAAAAGGGGGGAAGATCGTTAATGTTTTTGCCCTAACTGCAAAAGCTAAAAAGTAGTTTAGAATGGCTAAGCGGCGCAGAGTTTGCGGCATGCTACCTGGAATCCCACCCTCAGAAACATTTAAATGTCATTGGATATCTTCATTTAATGCATTCTATGTTCCTTTCCATGAGTAACTCTTCCTGGTGGACATATGACAAGGAGTTCCGGCGTAAACAATTGGGAACCCCGGTCATCAATTTCGGCTGTAAGGATGTGGAGGTTTGGCTGAAGGTAACTCAGCTGGCCCCCACCCCTTCAGTCCCTGCCCCTAGGCGCATGCACACACTTCACTCAATACGGGACGGTGCTATGCCTTCAACGGCTCCAGCTGTACGGCAAGAGCCTGTTGCAGGTTCCGGCATACATGCCTTAGTTTGCTTCCGTGCCAAGGCTGGGCCCACCCCTAGCCATCCCGCAGCTGGTGGCGGGTCTAAGTAAGGCGGCATCCTCAGTGCATCTCGGTCGGATGTTATGCTGGTTAAAGTTATATTCGCACAGAGCTGAGGTTGAGTTTATTGTTTTGGGGGTTTTCTTGACGGGTATTGTTTCTGATTTTTATCCTTTTTTAATGATACCCCAGGAATTTGAAGTCAGCAGTTGAATTGCCACAAGTGGTGCTCGCAAAAATCATGAAGGAGGGTGGAGCTGGGAAGGATGGCAGGTCCTTTTCCTGGTCCTCTGTTGGGGGGTCTGAAAATTGTGGCTCATTCAGCATCTGTCTTATGCACAGGGATCCTTGATAAATGACGCTATTCGGCACGGCCACCTCCTTCATGAATTGTGTCATGTGCAGTATCAGTCATTCGATCTGGTTCGTGCATCTGGCACGAGATCCTTGTTAGCTAGGATTGGTGTTGAGTCATTATTCCGCCTATTGCCTCTTTCAGATTCATGGGTTTTCACCTGCAGGACAGTTTCCATGTAAACAAATGCTTGCCTATGGGCTGTTCCATGTCGTGCACCTTTTTTGAGCATTTTCAGCACATTCCTGCATTGGTGTGTTGTTGCCGGTACAGGGGCAGTCGGGGTGGCTCACTACCTCGCTGAGAGAACCTCCTCCTTGCAATGCAGGTGTTATTTCCTTTTTCGAGGTCCCTATTGCGAGTGGAAAAATGGAAAGGGCCAGTGATGCGGCTTTCCTTCCTGGGTATTGAGATCGATACCTTGTCGGGTTGCTGTAATACCTTGTCGATACCTTGTCGGGGTAATTGTGGCTGCGCTGGGTGTGGGAAACTTCACCCTACGTCAGGTACAGTGCATGCTGTGTCTGTTCCATTTTGCCTGCAGAGTCATCTACATGGGGAGGATTTTGCAGGAGATTGGAGTGGTCCATTGCAGACATTCTCCACCCTCATTATTTTGTTTATCGGCTGAGAATAAACGCGACCTACGGGTATGGAATGTGTTCCTGTCTCATTAGTATCTGGTGTGCCCCATCTTGCAGTAACTCACAGTTGCAGCTCATTACTGATGCTGCTGGTGTGACTGGCTTTGGAGCATATTTCAATGCTCATGGTGCGCAGCACCTTGGCCGTTGACATGGGCTACGGAAGGTTTTACTAAGAATATGCTGTTGCTTAAACTATTTCCCATTGTGGTTGTGTTAGAGCTTTGGGGGGGGTCATTTAAGCAATGCTAGTATCGTTTTATGGTGCGACAACTTGGGCGTAGTGCAGGCGATTAACCATCAGAGTTCCTCTTCCGATTGTTCGTTTGCTATCCAGACTTGTTCTGCATTGCTTACTGCTTAACATCCATTTTGTGACCAGGCATGTGTCTGGGGTACAAAATGGGATTGCGGATTTGCTCTCGCAGTTTAACTGGCATCGGTTTAGGGAATTAGCCCCTCAGGCCAAACTGTCCGGTGACCCATGTCCTCCTTATGTTAGGCAGATCATCAGGCCGGCATGGAGGAATTAGCATTGCGGGCCATTGCGTTGTTATCAGGTGAGCTTGCTGGAATGGGAGCACCTCTGGGTTTCGGTGGCTAAGGCAAGCAAATCATACTAGCCATGCGGGACCTGTATACGCAAGGGCGCACGCTCGTGGTAGTGCAGCGTATTTTAGCGGGCATGTCAGGTTTTCTTCATTATATGACAGGCCTGACCCGTCTAAGTCTAGGTCAACCCCTACAGCGGTTGACTGCAGGCGACCCAATGATACAGTATCTCCCTGTTGCCTAATTTGTTAGCTTTCCATTTTCGCCTGTTTAGGAATTGAATAGGGCGAAAAGCAGGGACGCGCACAGAAAGTTTTCGCCTCTGAAACAGGTGAAGAAGGCGGAAAGTCGGACAGGCGTAACTTTTCCAACTTTTCGCATCTAATTCTTTCTTACAATACAATTTTTCTGTTTATGAAACTTTTATGTGCCACCTGTAATTTTTCAGTATGCTTTCTTTGATTATGGGCCCTCTATACCATTTGCTGCAATTAATGATGACAAGATAAAGGTACATGAGTCTTTTCTTTAACAGTCCAGATGTTATTACTATTACTGATTCAGAATTTGCTATCGACAATGTTATTCCAAATGTAACATATGACAATGTTATTCCAAATGTAAAATAAGACAATGTTATTCCAAATGTAAAACATGTACTATTTTATTCCAAATGTAAAATATGTACTATGTTGGAATCATTTATTGAAAAAAGTGTAAGACTGGGTGACCAATTATGAAGGGTCTAAAGATGACAGCAATCTATATGGAAAAAGTATCCTTGATATACAAGATTGTAATTCTCAGCAGGAATTTCAAGACTTTTAAATACTGTCAAGCAAAACTGGAGCAAGCCATTTCTGAAAACTAAAAAGTGACATCATAGAAAATGTAACAGATGGATATTAGCTGATCTGGAAATAAATAAAACTGCCAGTGAAGTGATAACAAATGTGTCAAAGAGCATGAATACTGCTGTAAAACAGCTCACACAATGGAAATAAGTAAACCTGGAACATACAGTATGGTCCTTGCATTTTTTTAATTAAACTTTTTATCTAAAGGGAGTCCTGAGAGGATGATGTGACACCATAAATGACCATATGACAGAAGAGCATGCCAACATGGAACTTGTCTGCACAGCAGTGTCTCCCAATCCCTGCGTGGCGGCGTCCCCCCAGCCAATCACCGCACAGCATCTCCCAAGCCAACCACTGCGCGGCGTGAGTCCTGACACCTCCTCTTTCCATCCATTCCCGATGGAGCGAAACTACTCGGGGAGAGTATAGAAGTGGGGAAGCCAGCATAGGTTGGGCTGCAGCAGCAGAAACCGCTGTTCCTGCAGGCTTGGCAGGAGGTAGAGCATCAGGAGTAGAGTCAACTGCAGGTGGACTACAGTGACCTGGCCAAGGGCACCCAGCAGAAGCAAAAGAGGTAACCACTGTCCTAAGTTATATCTACCCTTACCCCCTCCCTGCCCCCATTACTACCCCAATTGCTATCCTGCCCCCCAGTAATGCCTGCTCCTAACCCCCTCCTTGGCCCCCATGACTGCTATCTAGCCTAACCCCCTCCCCACCCCTAGTACTGCCTGCCCCTAACCTCTTTCATGCCCCCAGTAGTACTCCAGCTGCTATCTACCCATACCCCCAACCTGTCCCCCATACTGCCCCCAGAAGATATCTACACTTGCGCCCTTCCTACTCTCAGTGCTGCCCCAGCTGCTATTCTAATGCCCTCCCTACCCCCAGCACTGTCCCTAGCTGTTATCTACCCTTACCATCTTCCTTCCCCCAGTACTGCCGGCCCCTAACCACCTCCTTGACCCCCAGTACTGCACCAGCTGCTATCTACCCTTGCCCCCTACCTACCCCCAGCACTGCCTGCCCCTATCCCCCTCCTTGCCCCCCAGTACTGCGCCAGCTGCTATCTACCCTTGCCCCCTCCCTACCCCCAGCACTGCCTGTCCCTAACCCCCTCCTTGCCCCCCAGTACTGTGCCAGCTGCTATCTACCCTTGCTCCCTCCTTACCCCCAACATTGCCTGCCCTTATCCCCCTCCTTGCCCCCCAGTACTGCGCCAGCTGCTATCTACCCTTGCTCCTTCCCTACCCCCAGCACTGCCTGCATACATACTAGACAAAGACATCTGGTTAATTCTATTTGTGAAGTGGAAAATTATTTTGTACCTGGATGCACTCTTGTTGTATTTATTGTCAACATTCAAAAATAATACTAATCGATCAAGCTATATGAAATAATCGAAATCTGTATAATGTTTGTAGAAGGAGGTGGGGCAGTTGAGATGCATTCCCTCGGGCAGAATGGAGATGTGGGGGGTTGGCGGACATTGAGACAGCAATGTGCAGAGGCTGATGTGACAAGGGTCTGTTTTATTAGTATAAATTCTACAAATATACAAGCTTCAAATAACAATCATAAACTCAATGCATTAAACAATCAATAGCCTACAAAGTCCCTGTTAAAATTGCGGCTTTGGCCGGGAACCGGCACTGTTCACATAATATAAACAAAAGTCACATGATAGGCTCATTCAATCAGGGCCTTAATCTCTCGATCAGTGACATATGTTAAAGTGTGTAAGAGATGCACAAAGGTACCCTTGTATCTAGATTAATCATCAGATGGGTGTTACTTAACAGGCCTCGGCTGGGAAAATCTCCCTATTGGTGATATTAATCATGTGATGTAAACAAAACACAGATCTAGCTGTGTATAGAAAAATGACAAACACGATAAAGTGTGATACACATCTATCTAAACTGAAGTTGTTGGTGGTGGGGGGGGGGGGGAGTCTGTTTTGAAATGTTTTTAATGAAAACTAATGCATTTGATGTTAAAAGGACTGCATCAAGACAGTGCATACTTTAGGGCAGGGATAGACAACCTGTGTCACTCCAGATACTGTGGAACTATACACCCCAGCATGCCCTGTCACCGTTTAGCATTCCCTTACAGCAAAACTGTAACAGGGCATGCTAGGATATGTAGTTCAACAGCAGCTGTAGTGCCACAGCTTACCTACCCCTGCTTTAGCGCATGACTTTGTAAGAACATAATGCATTTACCAGGACTCTAGATAATCAATGAGAAGACAATTTACACAGTTTAATAATAAAAGTACATTTTCACCTAGCACGGCAGTGTTAATGTTAAACTTTAAGTCAGTGCAAATAGAGCAATGTATAATGCCATAAGTACATTTTTATTTTATATTCATATTTGAAACCATTTTTTAATAATAGGTAAAAAATGTCTTTGTAAAATAAAGAGTTAAACATATTCAGTACAAAAAGGGAGTGATCATACACGTGAGCCACAGAGCTTACAGGTGCTTGCTATTTAGTTTTGGATTCATCTTGGGATAAGATTTTAGCTGATGTTAAACTTTCACCCACCCTAAGGCTGGAGTATATTTATGCGTTGATAGCTAAAAAAAAAACTTTGATGCACCTATGCACTTGATTTAAGCTTGAATGTATCATGATGTGTGATCCTCAAATTAGAGCTGATAAAAAATGAAAGGCTTTTTTTGTGCATGTTCTAGGCCCATTTTTAATATTGGATGGGATGGTTTAAAGCTAGAACGAAATCCAGTACTTTATTACATTTTGTTCCGAGGAGGGGGTTTGGAAAATGTAAAACTTTTTCGCACATGGAATAGACTGTTACAGTAGTCAAAGCGCTATGTACTGTTAACTCCATTCTGGCACCTCTCTGGGCACCTTGCAATTTGACAAAAGGTGTTGTCGGGGTTTCACCTGTGCCATCCCCACCGGCTTTGTGCCCTAAGTGGTGGCATCCTTTGTACACCTTTCATTATGACCCTGCATATATGCACACTCACCTCTCACAGTTGCATTATCTATTGGCAGCACAACCAACTCCACTAGCCCACAAGTACACTGTCTTAGGGGTATATTCAATTGAGCGCGAGGTTTTGCGAGAAAAAAACCTCACGCCCCTCGCGGCCAATTTTGGAATCCCGCGGGTATGCGCGCTCCCGATACCCGCGGGATTCAATAAAAAAACAGTGGACGCAGGGTTTTCATCACTGAAAACCCCACGCCGCGTAAATTAAAAAAAAAAAAAAAGTCACTTACCTGCCCGGGTCCCCGCGGCTCCCGGCGGCCTCCCCTCTCTCTTTTTACTGGAGAGGGGGCTGCTGGGACTCCCGGGGGCTGATGGGAGGAGCAAAGGCTGCTGGGAGATGTAGTTCTCCCAGCGCCAATTCCGGGGGGGGCCACACAAGCACTGCGGGGGCACACTGACAACGGGACACACACACACTCATGCACACACACACACTCATGCACACACACACACTCATACACACACACACTCACATACACCACACACACTGACATACTCACCGCTGCTGCAGAAGAGCCGGCTCCCGACGCAGGATGAAGAAGACAGCGCTGCTGGAGGTAAGTAATTAAGGATTAATTAAGCTAAATGGTTACTTCCAATTGCTTAATTAGTCCTCAGGGGGGGGCGCCGCGGGGGTGTCAGAGCAAGTCCCGGTGATTTCTCCTGAAATCATCGATTTCAGGAAAAATCACGCTTGCTCAGGAGGTGCGCAAAAAAAAAACCTCCTGGCGCGTGTTTTAAAACAAAACACGCACCTAATAGAATAACAAAAACCCGCACCTGCAGGAAAAACCTTGCAGGTGCAGGTTTTTTGCTTTTCATGCAGCCTATTGAATATGCCCCTTAGAGTTATCCTTGACACCTCCCTTTCCTCCACACATCCAGTACCTGTTGAACTCCTGCCATTTCCATCTCAGAAATATCTCCAGGATCAGACCCTTTCTCACCCTGGAGGCAACTAAGATCTTCATCCACTCACTGGTCATCTCTAGTCTGGACTACTATAACCTCCTCTTGTCTGGCCTCCCTGACTCCCACCTCTCTCCACTCCAATCTGTCCTCAATGCTGCTGCTCATCTTCCTCTCCAAACGCACTACAACTGCCTCCCCTCTCCTACAGCCCTACACCTTCCTATTCAGAACCCAATTCAATCTTCTCACACTCACTTGCAAAGCCCTCACCCAATCCTCTCCCACTTACATCTCTGACCTGATCTCCCATCACACTTCAGCCCGCCCACTTCGCTCCACACATGAATGCCACCTCTCCTCCCACTTCCGCTTCCAAACTTTGCTCCTTTCCTCTGGAACTCTCTCACTCCCCATATCAGACCCTCCACCTCTCTACAAAATTTCAAATGGGCTCTCCAGACCCCTTCTTTATAAAGCCATCCAGCTCTCATCCTAACCCATGCTCCATGTTCACTGTCTCTCCCCTCTGTGTCACCCCTGTCTGCCCCTCCCCTTTAGACTGTAAAGTCTAACAAGCAGGGTCCTGCTCCCTTTTGTGCTTTTCCTTCCCTTATTTATACAAATACAGTACCTACTCCATATTACCTACCACGGCAACTAAACCTTGGTTTCTGCCTCCCTGCTGCTTACTTGAGTATTATGACCACTAATGCTGCAATGTTTATAAACAATGTCCTTGTACCCCAATGTTTGCTCATTCTGTTTATGTACTCTGTAAGATGCTACAAACCCCTTGTGGAACCATATAAATAAATATAAATAAAGGATAATAATAATAATACTGCACACATACTTGCATCTTTATGTATTTCTAAATTGAGAGCTAACTTACCTGAAGGCACCACCATATAGAGGGTATGCTGATCCTTGCAGTGCCATTTTGCAGGATCTTGTGGTACCTCAGGTACCCCAAGATCCTGATGTATTAGGATGTAAATTACCTTTACTGGCCTATTTGCAGGAATCGGTTTATTTTTTCTTGTCTAAATTAAACCCTCCCTTACATGCACCTGTGATGGGCTATTAAATTGATTTAAGCAGCTTCCATTCTGTGTATCAGTGTTTTACTGCTCCAAGCTGACAGTTAATTTCTGGAGAATATCCCTTCTTCCATTATTGTGTAGTGAGAGCCAAGAGGTAAGGGCCTATAACTAGAACTGGGCTGCACCAAAAGGGACTTCGAGATATGGGTGCACCCCACAATGGACATTTTACAACAATAATCAAAATAATAAGATTAATGTTTTAAATTCATGAAGCATTTAAAAAACCTGTGTAGATGTATTGCCCACATCTTCCCAATGTTTTAATATGTACTGCTTGGTAACCACTCTTATCAAACCATGAACATAGTTTATCAGTGAAACACATACTGTACAGTATTCTGTATTGGCAATTTTGCAAGTTACTATATTCAACAAAAAAATATAAGGATTGATCCTGTACAGGATTTGTGAATCAAGAATATAAGTAGAAAACCAATCTATAACCTAATAACATTGCATTATTTGCTAATCTATAATGTGGTCGTTGGTGCTCCCAGGAATAATGTAAATAATACTGTACTTGGGCAAAAGAGATATTTTTTTTTTAGCAAGACCTAAGAAAAACAAGAGATTGTTATTTGGGCCACTTTATAAAAAATATGATTAAATGTTTGAGTGTAAAAAATATGAGTTATATTAAAAAATACATTTTATTAGTTATTGTTTAAAAGATTGGGGTAATCAGACTTAAAGTGGCGAGTCTGCACTTAAATACAATAATGTGTATCAACAAATTGTATCAAACAACTAAGAGGTGCTTGGTAGCAATATTATATCATTGTAAATCCACATTGCTTAGTAATAATATGATAAGGAAGACACAGTATTGCAGCTTAAAATCATCAAATGCTCTATAGCAGAGATACTGTAGCAATCATTGGTGATACGTTTTGCAGCAAAAAAGTAGTATACTGAATCAATACTTTAAATATAGTACACAGCAAAAAGGGAAAAGATATAAATATATAAATTGTGCGTATTTCAACATACAGATAAAAATCTCTTCCAGCATCAGCATGGCACCCTCTCAGGTTTCATGAGATACAAATTGGTCTCTATTCCATTTAACACAGTCCTTCAAAATATTATACTCTAAACGTCAGATCGATGATTGTAAGATACATGAATCGGTCTCAGATACAGTAACCGTATAGGTATTGTGGTTACTCTGTGTCCTGTTAGGCAAAATAATCATGATTCTGTGTGATATCAAAGTCATAATGCTGTTTTCTGTTAAATACATAACACCATGAGATATATATCAAAAATATACCAAAAAATTCACATACAGGTGCCAGTTATATTCTGTTTTAAAAATAAACACATTCTAATCATGGCACAACATCAGGCATTATCACAATAATCAGAAAATGCCAGAAAATGCCAAGACCATATATCAGTATATATTGTGCAAAAATTTTGGAAAAAGGTTATAACATAAATGGATTAATCCTGTGTAACCTCTCAAGTATACAAAGGTTACTGCTGAGTATGTATGAGGTGCAATAGATAGTTATGTATTTAACAGAAAACAACATTATGACTGTATGATATCACACAGAATCATGATTATTTAACCTAACAGGACACAGAGTAACCACAATACCTATACGGTTACTATATCTGAGACCGATTCATGTATCTTACAATCATCGATCTGACATTTAGAGTCTACCATGTTGAAGGACTGTGTTAAATAGAATAGAGACCAATTTGTATCTCAGGAAACCTGAGAGGGTACCATGCTGATGCTGGAAGAGATTTTTATCTGTATGTTGAAATAGGCACAATTTATATATTTATATATTTTCCCTTTTTGCATTCGTACTATATTTAAAGTATTGATTCAGTATACTACTTTTTTTGCTGCAAAACTTATCACCAATGATTGCTATCTCTGCTATAGAGCATTTGATGATTTTTATGCTGCAATACTGTGTCTTCCTTATCATATTAATACTAATGCTGGCCATACACGCTGCATTTATCGGGACGATCCGCCCGATATCGGCGGATCGCCGCGATAATTGTAGCGTGGGGGGGGCGACCGAGGGTTAAATATTGCTCGGTCGGGCATGCTGGATTTTCCAGCATCCCCGTCCGATGCGATATTTACCCGGTAACTGTCGGCCGCATCGGGCAGTGTATGCCCAGCGCAGCCGACAGACAGACATTTCCTGTGTTCCTTCCTACGGAAGGAACAGGGAAATATCTCCTCCCCCGGGGCGGAGCGCGGATGTCGGGCTATACACTGTGAGATTTCTCTCACAGTGTATGCCGCGGACATCTGCGGCGGCAGCCGGCCAGATAAAATGTCTGTCGGTCTGACAGACATTTTATCTGGCAGTGTATGCCCAGCATAAGCAATGTGGATTTATAATTGAGATAATATTGCTACCAAGCACTGCTTAGTTGTTTGATACAATTAGTAGATACACATTATAGCATTTAAGTGCAGACTCGCCACCTTGAGTCTGATTACCCCAATATTTTAAACAGTAACTAATAAAATTTATGTTTTAATATAACTCATATTTTTCACACTCAAAGATTGATCACATAAAAAGTGGCCCAAAAAGGATTTTTTTTTTTTTTTAGTACTTGCTAAAAAAATCTCTTTAGTCCAATTTGCTATTTTCAGTACCTACAGATCAGTGTGATGCTACCGCCCTCCAGTGGATACCTCTGGAGAAACATCTCACTCTAGAAAATTGTTCCCTGCATAATAGAGAAGTCTATATAAAAGCAGCAGGAAAACTATGCTGTGGGCTGGAGCAGGCAAAGTGTAGCCTCTGGGAACGTGCTTTTCATGTTATTCCACAGTAGTCTCAGAGCTGTCATATTAACATATGTATAGGAGCACATATGCTAGTCTCTCCCCCCCCCCTTTTTTTCCCCCCTGCTGCAGCTATGGTGGAGCCCGCAGGCTAAGTGAAGGAGGAAACCGGGAACTCAGGGGGAGATGTATAAAAAAGTTCCTAACATTCGGTAACTGCATAGCCCTGTTTCGTCCATTATTGAGGCAACACAGGGCCAATTACTGATGGCATGTATTCCAAAAACTTTTGGCGCAGAGGGAGAGTGTTAACACATCTCTCTCATGATTTGCACTTTCCCACTTTCAGCATCTGACTAGTGCTTGCAGTGAATCTGCGCATGTGCCGGTCAGAAATCCCCGGCAACACCCGTGGCGTTATTAAAAAAAAAGTATTGTTTTTTTGGAAGCACAGGCTATTCCGGCAGCCAGGGACAGTGCTGTAGTGCAGCAACAACAGCTGATACTATAGCTGCAGTTGTCGGAATGATCAGTGCCACTGACCATTAATATATTGCTACACCAGACTGGTGCCCTATCTAGGAATAGCAGTGCAGATAATGACAGGGATGCCCCTGTTATTCTGATTACTTCCCTGCATTACTACATGCAGGGAAATGGTAATTGCAGCACATAACATGTACAGTTACCGACATTACACAAAACACCAGTTAATACATCTCCCTGCAGCCCAGATGGATATAAAAGTCTAACCCCATAGGCAAACGCAGGGGGGTTTCCGGTTGCCTGGAAACCCCCCTCCCCAGCCCACATTAGAAATAGTAACTTAAAATGTTACTAGTGCTGCATGTTCTTCTCACTATCACAAATGAAATAGTTAGCACCATCTGTGGATCTTTTAACATATGTCAGCCAGTAATAAATACACCTGTGCGCCAATTAGATCTGGAAAACATGCACTGTTAGGGGTACACTGCTATGTATAGACCATCAATAGGCTTAATTATTAATACCATATAATACTACACTATCCAGTGCATGATGAGACCAATAAGTACATATACTGTATGTCCAGGGCAGTGCTAAGTTCTTCTGCTGCTCCTCCAGACTCCCGGACTTGCCCCCATGCTCTGAAATGGTGCCCACATCTGAAATAAAAACACTCAGCTCAGGCAGGATGGCCCTACTGCTGCATCTAATGGCTTACTGTGATCACTGGTCCTGTATATGCTCGAGTTATGACTCACAATACACTTTGTATGTCGCATATTAAAGCTGGTTAAGTGATAATTATGCCCTATTCATGGACTGGCCATACGCACTCTAAAATCCAGCATTTGGAAACCCCCCTCTAGGAATCCTGCGTTTGCCACTGAACCCCACTGACTGTTGGCAGCAGTTAGAGGAGTCAGTTATTTTATAGCAGCACAGCTGCCTGAGTGATTAGGCTGAGTGGAAGAGCCAGTGCTCTGGGAGGGGACCTTCAAGAGACAGCAGGAAGAAGTAGAGACCAGCGCTGCCATGGTGCAGCTGGCTCACTATCAGGTGCGGCAGTAGCCCTTCTGTGTGGAGTTGCAGTGAGATGGACTCCAGGTAGGGCAGTTTCTAGACAATATGGCTCCCAGTGCGAACAGTCAAAATGTCCCTCCCCCCCCCCCCCCGGTTATTTTTCAAAAAGACAGTACCTTTGCACGTGGCCTCAAAGAAAATTACTACCTTACATGGTTACACCCCAGTTTTGCACCCTGCACCCCCATTGGCCCCTACACGACTTACCCACCCCTAGAAATGGCCCTGACAATAGGAAGACACTGATATTACCATTTACGCATAGGGCTCAATCCAATTAGGTGCGAATTGCGAGTAGCGAGTTTGTTTCTTGAAACTCGCACACCTCGCAGCGAAGCGCGTTCCCGAGAATTCTCCAATCCAATTAAAAATGCCTATTCCCACTACTCACAGTGGAGGGGTGTGAATTGACTGCCAAATGAGATTTGAGAGAAGTGCGTGAAAAAGTGGGGAGAACATCCTGAACCCCCCCAAAATGGATAATTTCGTTAGCAGGACCATATAGAAGGCTGTTTGTGGGCATTAGGAAGGTACTGTAGGTTTTTAAATGGTGTCAAATGGCTGATTTGTGGTTTTTTTTTTTAAATGCAAGAAAATTATCAAAAACAAACTTTTTTGGTTTAATCTCAAACGAATTAAACGAAAAATGCAAAAAACATAGGAAAAAGGGTGATTTTGGGGTACTTTGAGGGCACCTTGAAAAATAAAAAAAAATTATAAAAACAATTATTTTTCAACTAAAAAATTATTGTAATTAAATTTGGGGTGCCTAAACTAATGAAAAAGTTGATTTGGGGGTAATTAGAGGACATTTTTTTTTACCCAAAAAAATTACATGTAATTATTGGACTGGAAACTTCCAATTGCCTAATTAGTCATATGGGGGGGTGACCAAGGGGTTCAGCACAGAGTCCCGACATTTTAACCTTAAAATAAAGATTTTCAGTTCCATCTCTAACCCTCAGGGAGGTGCGAGTGAAAAGTTGCAAATTCAGGGCCTGATTCAGACCCGCTCGCTAGATGCGACCGCTCGCTCCCAGTGTATGGAAATTTTGGTAAGTGACGGCAAGGCAGCCGCTCGCTCGGCAAGGAATAAGCACGCCCACTATGTCTTGGCGAGCGATAACTTTGTGTTTACAGATGCCCACCATCCTGTCTTTAGCCACCCACTAGCGTACGTCATCTCCAGGAAGTATATACAACCATAGGTACATCGGGTTCCATCGGATCTGACCGCAGCGCTTGCGGTTGACTGTACCCTACCGCAAGCACTGCGAGCACTTCAGTGTAGTTTTCAACCAGGTGATGTGTATTATGATGCTGCCTGTTAAATATGCACGCTCCAGAAACAGCGTTGAAACACTCTGTCATGCCTACGTCGGCAACTCCACTCCCCCGTTACCACTGCCCTGCCCCTGTTACCACCCACAAATGGCCTCTCCTGTCACTCATTCCACATGGCTGTCTTTGCAGGGCTAGCGTGCAAAATCCACTCGCTCGTACTAGTTTGTGTACGCACACTACGAACTACACGCATGCGCACATTAGCGAACATCGTCTGCAACGAGCGGCCGCTTGCTAGCTGTTTGTAGCAGGGTATCAACGTTGCATTTTTTAATGATTGAATGGTACCGTCACAGATTAATAATCGGCAGCAATTTTTGAGCCAATTGTGTAATGCATGTGCTGGCAGCGGTATAGTGGGTTACAAAAGCCATTTAATTAGTCAACACTATTTCTGGACCGATTTGGTAAAGTATTGTTCCTAGAGATAAATAATACCTTATGCTTAGCAGCCATTAGATCAGACAATAGATAGCCGATCTTGAGAAATTACTTAAACATAATGTTCATCTGTCCAGATCACCATTGTTGGAAATTCTTCTGAAGAAAAAGTGAGAATGGAAGTCTTGTCTTTAGCTGGACTGAATGATAGCTATTGGTCTGCAATAATGTGTATATAATATTCATGAGAAATTAAAAAAGTATCGTCCACTGAATGGTGAGTGCCCATTATTTTCTACATGTATCCTGGACTTGATTGTCTCTATTGGAGCACCCCTGATTACACACTCTGTTATGAGAGTGCAGCTTACTGGATTGATTATATATATACACACACACACAGTATATATATAAAATTTAAAAGGCAGCGCTCCATGGATTTCCAAATCAATGACTCACAGGCCGCTGTTACTCCAATATTTGAAATTATTTAATTACATCTTTCTTTAAGGAACATGATCATTGAAAAAGGATGTAATTCAATCATCCAAAGAGTTGGAGTAACAGCGGTCTGTGAGTCATTGCTTTGGAAATCCATGGAGTGCTGTCTTCTATATTATGTATGGATGTGATGCCTTATGGCATTTCTGGATGTGCACCCAGGTATTTGACTTGATTGATGAAGTGCTGGTCTACAGTTGCATTTATATATATTATACATTTTGCATCTTAGTCGAATTGCAGACTAAGCAAATAGCCACCCACAGTATACCAGAGGTACTGGTTTTACACACAAACAAAGCTGCAGATGAAGCACCACGGA
This sequence comes from Taudactylus pleione, assembly GCA_031769625.1. NCBI lineage: Eukaryota > Metazoa > Chordata > Amphibia > Anura > Myobatrachidae > Taudactylus > Taudactylus pleione. Next base: position 12,124,318 of record JAUIMM010000608.1, on the reverse strand, counting down.
ACTTGGAGTGAGGAAAAGCTGCGGCACATTCAGACTCACACAGATGTACAAATATTGCAAACCCAGTGGTCTATGTATACTAGCTGTACAATGCTTTCACTCACAGTTATTTATGAGCAACACGCACATTTTCAGTGAATAAGAAACTTTGGGCCTGATTCAGACTTGGGAATAGAGAGAGATATCTCTCTCGACTGTGAACCTGAACAAACCATATTGCAATGCAAGGGGTGTAAATACATACATTTTTTTTTTACATGAGGGGTAAATACTGGCTGCTTTTGGATGTAGCCCACAAATACTGCAAAGCTTTATTATTACTCTACAATTTAGATGTCAGATTGGAAACACTCCTCCCAAATCTAAATCTCTCTGCATATTTTAAATCTGCCCCACCTGCAGTGCAGCTTGGTTTCACCCATGGGTCTTCAACCTTTGGCCCTCCAGCTGCTGTGGAACTACATAACCCAGCATGCCCTGCCACCGTTTTGATATAACAGCATGCAGAAACTGTGGCAGGGCATCGTGGGATCTGTAGTTCCACAGCAGCTGGAGGGCCAAAGGTTGAACACCCATGACCCTAGATGATCAGTTGAGAGAGATGTCTCTCTCTATTCCCAAGTCTGAATCAGGCCCTCTGTGCAGACCTGGCATGCTGAGAGTGGAATTTGGCTTGACTGAATCCACAGTATAAAAGGACATATCTGTATATATAATGTATGTACTGTATATGTGTGTAAATATATTAAAGCATACAGTCAAGTTTTTTGTTTGTTTTTATTTAAATCAGGATTATATATCTATTAGTTTCATTATATAATATTTTTTTTTAAAAATCAACAATTTTAAGGACATTTTGGAAAAAATATTAGCCAGTTAAGTGGTTAAAGGAATACGAGTGACATTAGTCATCCGAGGGGCACCTGTACAAAAATATATATATTTAATTTGTCCACCAGACTTGTAGGGACTCGCTGACAGCCTGGTAAAAAAGCAGGAATTCACTCTAAAAACAACAAATCAGAAAAATGAGATTGGATGGGCTTTAAGTACCTTTATCTCTCTCATAATTGTCAAATGAGGGTGCCCACATATTTATAGACAAACTAGGTGCCCTCATAGCAATAATTTCATGGTGATCATTGTGACTAGCCGGATATATATCCTACTCTAAAGAAAAATCGTGGTCCATCGATGTGAGAAAATCTCCACCAACTAGACTACCATGAATTCAGGGGCATGCACATTTGGGAATTGGGTTCCTTCCATCAACTTAATGGGCGCTTATAAATTATTGTCTGGTAATAACCTGTGATCTTTAGGTTATTGAAATGTAAATTAAAAAAGCAAAACATTTTGTGACTACTTTGATAATATTTTATTTACCACTTTAGACGAATCAAACTGACTATATTTCTTGAAAATGCAATCATCTCTGTGGGTACTGCATAATAAGGTGACATTGATGTTGGCGTGTGACGAGGGGGAATGTTGAAAGATGGGCTCAGCACAGGAGTGAGAAAAACCTCAGCAGGGGTTAAAAGTGAAACATCTGAAAACTTGAGTAAAGAATTAATAAAGCATCAACAATTTGTATAATACTCATGTTTCCATATGAAATAGTAGTTTATATGACTTTTCACAAGGTGGCAATCTTGTTATCTGCACACAATGACTGGCAAAGCTTATGTCTGCACAAACCACACCTGTGCATGGTGCACTTGTACTGATGTCAGTGTACATGTGTATCAGGTTTCACAGTTGTAGACTTACTGCAAGTAACAAGTGGGCATGTTGTGGGAGGAAATTGCTGGAGACTTAGGCTTTTCATTTGGAGAAAAATGATTGGTATCTTAGGCAAATACTCTGACCAGGTGACTTATTCCACAAACAGGAACACTTGATTTCCAGTATTCTGTGGGGCAGACTTTGACAATACTTTTTGTGTATATACTTGTATTTAAATGCTACATTTTTTTTTACAGAATAATATTTTATGGGTGACTCATAAATTTGTATATCTGGAAAGAGAAATAGATTTTTATCATAATACAGAATAAGTGTTGCCAAACGAAAAATGTAAATATGGAACTCAGTATTTTTGTAACAATTCTGATGGTTATTAAGAGCACAAGTGGAAGCTCAGAGCTGACAACTGACACCCCGGGAAAGGGAAATTCAGAAAGCGATGCAAGAATACATGCCTTTACTGTGGACTATGACCTGGTACAGATCCCCTATGAAATCACACTTTGGATTATTCTCGCTTCCTATGCTAAACTTGGTAAGTTCTTCACATATGATACATACTGTACCTCCCATTGCTGCTGTTTTGGTCAGTATATCTTGACCTTGATTGGAGAGCAAAGTATTATAAAATATAACATTAACTTCTGATTGACATAATGTGTTTTGATAATATTGTAAAATAAATTCACCTTTGAAGAAGCTATTACATTTGAATACTTATACAGGCTTATCAATGTGTTGTATTGAAATTATATTCACATAATTTTTTATTTATATAATTATGTTCAAGAATCATGTTTCTGACATATGAATAAAACATGTATTGTAGTTATTATTTACTTTTAGATGCTAAACAAAATATAGTTTATAAATTTTTATTACGGCTTTAAGTTGCACTAGCCAGCTTTGTAAAATAAAATCGAGTCCTTTAGCAACGCACGGCACATCCTGACACATTCTCGGTGTAAAACTATAATTAGTATTTTACTATTATTGTTACATTGTTGAAATATATTATAGAGGTATATTATTTTGCTAATATTTAAATTAATGATAAATAATAATCATACTATCCTCTGCAAAATGTAAATCTTTGCTTTTTTCTCCCAGTTCCTTTATTTGAATAAATAAGCAAAAAGGAACAATGCACCCTTAAATCACCCATTTTATATAAAGCGCTAGTGCTCAGCAACCACTATGCTACAGGCCAGCAGAAGGAAATCATAATCACGCCCAGAACAAAATTAATCTTAGGGTTGGTTGCTGAAGCTTTTTAGCAATTTAAGGGTGGTGCGAACCAATAAAGGAATATTCTGGGCTTTTGCACATACAGTAATTTTTAATGAAAAGAATAAAGATTCTGTATGTAGGATAGAATTATCTTTCCTGCTTATTTCATTTGAATTGTAGAATAATCCAGGGTAATCCAAATAAGGTCCTGAGGTCTCACTTGTAGAACTCAATGTCAAAACTTGGTTATAAATAAATTATACTTTGTACTCCTATCAGAACAGCCAGAATACCCAAGACAATTTTTACGCTTCAGGATCTTAAAGAGGTCCAAATATTGGTACACACTATACAGATATATCTGCAGATGATGGTCGTTCATACACACTGAACGGCCATCATCTGTGTCTGACTGTGGGTCCCGGCAGGTGAGGGCGTGTCAGGCAGGTGGGGGCGTGTCGGGGGCATGTCACGGCAGGTGGGGGCGTGTCCCACCCCCCTCCCCGTGGCTGCCGCTGTGTGTGTACAGGCGGACACCTACCGATGAACAGATATGTAGTGTTCACTCTAGGATTTTTTTAGGGCAGGGTGCAGACTACCGAGGAGGGCACATTTTTCAGTCTGGAGGGCACTTTTTAAATGACAAAGGTAAAGTTTTCTATATAATGCTTAAGCAGAAAGTGTTGACATACCAAATGTGTACAAAGACACCCGGATGCTTATTCTTACAATCCTTTTGTTTTTAATGCTCAATGATTTTAAAGCACACATGTATTTGAAAGTGAAGACTTGCATACAATAATAAAAGTATATAATTTAGAGATTTAAATACCAATGTCGTTTTACTTACTGTACCACTAACAATTTTCTACAATATCAAGCAATAGCACCATCTCCATATAGTTTGTGCTGCTCATCTAATGTCCTACAGTATGTTGCAGCATGGGATCTGTAGTGCAGATGAAGTGATAGCTGTTTATCACAGAAGGGTCCAACTCTTTATCCAGGGTCAGCTGGATGTGTCCGTGTCACTGGCATTATTTCCCTTGTAGGGGCAACGCAAAAGCTGAAAAAGAGAAACATACATAAACTCAATGCATATTACCAGAGTCCTTTTGTACTCAATTCACAGTTCCTCAAAGCACAGCTTATTCTTTTGAGAAGATCTTGTCCTTTTTGTTCATAATTCTTCCACATAAAATGAAGGTGTGCTTTGAAGAACCAAGAAGCAAGTGCAAAAAGGACTCTGATAACATGATTAAGGACATATTTAGGGCCATACATCTCCATTTAGCAATTTCCCCCCACTTTAGTCTCAATACTCACCACTTTAAAGATGAAAATGGCAGTCTCCACAGGCTGGGCTCCTTGTAGCTTGGGTGGGTCAGGTCAGATGCACTGTGTTCACTTTTAGCAGGGAGAGTGCAGATTTGCAAGATGATGACCACAGAAGGGTCCAACTCTTTATCCAGGGTCAGCTGGATATGTCCGTGTCACTGGCATTATTTCCCTTTTAGGGGCAGCGTTACGCAAAAACTGAAAAAGAGAAACATACATAAACTCAGTGCATGTAACCAAAGTCCTTTTGTACTCAATTCACAGTTCCTCAAAGCACAGCTTATTCTTTTGAGAAGATCTTGTCCTTTTTGTTCATAATTCTTCCACATAAAATGAAGGTGTGCTTTGAAGAACCAAGAAGCAAGTGCAAAAAGGACTCTGATAACATGATTAAGGACATATTTAGGGCCATACATCTCCATTTAGCAATTTCCCCCCACTTTAGTCTCAATACTCACCACTTTAAAGATGAAAATGGCAGTCTCCACAGGCTGGGCTCCTTGTAGCTTGGGTGGGTCAGGTCAGATGCACTGTGTTCACTTTTAGCAGGGAGAGTGCAGATTTGCAAGATGATGACCACAGAAGGGTCCAACTCTTTATCCAGGGTCAGCTGGATATGTCCGTGTCACTGGCATTATTTCCCTTTTAGGGGCAATGTTACGCAAAAACTGAAAAAGAGAAACATACATAAACTCAGTGCATGTAACCAAAGTCCTTTTGTACTCAATTCACAGTTCCTCAAAGCACAGCTTATTCTTTTGAGAAGATCTTGTCCTTTTGTTCATAATTCTTCCATATAAAATGAAGGTGTGCTTTGAAGAACCAAGAAGCAAGTGCAAAAAGGTCTCTGATAACATGATTTCAGGACATGTTTCGGGCCATACATCCTCCATCTAGCAATTTTCCCCCACTTTTTGTCTCAATACTCACCAGTGTAAACATGAAAATGGCAGTCTCCACAGGCTGGGCTCCTTGTAGCTTGGGTGGGTCAGGTCAGATGCACTGTGTTCTCTTTTAGCAGGGTATCTAGAGTGCAGGAGTTTCTGGTGATATAGTGTGGTGGGTGGCCAGCGTTGACTGGGTAGAAGAAAAGATTCTTCTTTGTTTTTTCATCCAGTGCTTCACAGACTCTCTTAAGTTTACCTTGCCATTCAGTTTTATGGCTAATAAACTGTTCACATTTTCCACCTTGAGACGATTTCTGTAATCAGTTAAGATCAACTTCACTTGTGAAAAAGTCCTTTCTATTTCTACAGTTGAGAGTGGAAGAACACAGCCAATTCCAACAAGATTGTGGATGTGAGGAAATGCTACTCCTACTGTGTCATCAGATTTTTCCAAAGTGTTGTACAGGTTGACCATGGATAATCTTTCATCATCAGAATTGTCGTCTTCATTTTCCAGGAACACAGACTTAAAATCTTCCCATTCTGATAATAAAAGGTCTTCATCCAAGTGATACAATTCTGCAAGCAGTGCCATCTCAGCCACACCATAAAATCCAACACCTTCTCCAGTATTAAGATGTCTCATATCTAAGACACTTAACAAATTAAGTGTAGAAACATTCTGCATCCTCTCAGAAATATTTTCAACCAAGAGATTTATGAAACATCTTGCATGCTCCTCAAAATTACAGTTTGGTGCCGATATAGGAGCCTCAATTCCAATTTTTCTTGAATTATTTTCAAGGTTCCGACAAAACTGACCCCCAGGCTTCCGTTTAAAATTTTTTAAAGCAGCAAGCGTAGTGGAAACATTGCTATGTATGGTAGCTAGATCGACATCTCGTCTTTCAAAAATTAACACAAGTTTAGAAAGTAGGCTCAGGACGTCACACAGGAAATTAATAAGTTGAAAAAAATGAAAATGTTTTAAATGTTTCAGAAGTCCTTCTGCATTTGGACCATTCAAAACTGTTGCAGTCTTTGACTGTCCACTTACAACCGGATTTTCTAAATCCACAATGATAGATTGATAATTAATTCGTATTGAATTAATTGCATTTTCATGTGATAGCCATCTTGTGTGGCACGCCTTTTTTATTTTGGTACCTTTGCATTTACTAAATACTTTTTGTATTTCAGCCAAGCTATTGCTTCTGACAGAGCTGTATTTGTAATATTTGTAAATGCTGGTTAATACCTCGTCCATTTTGACAAATGGTTCCAAAGACTCAAAGGTATTCTTAGTTGCAAGAGCTAAACGGTGGTTATGACAATGGATTGAAATAACTTATCGTTTTTGGTCTTTATTTTGGCAGCTACACCATCACGCTTACCAACCATTGAACTGGTGCCATCAATTCCAAATCCAACTAATTTCTCATACCCTCCACATTCTTCTACAGTCTGTGAAAGAGCATTGAAAATAGTTTCAGATTTTCCATCTGGAATTTCAGTATCGCAAATAAAGGACACTGTAACTTCTCCATCTTTAATATATTTTGCAGCAGTAGCCAAGTGCTTTCTGTTGCTGACGTCTATGGTTTCATTAATCATTATTGAATAGGATGGACTCTTCTGTAAAGACAGCATAACTTGCTGTTTTTGAACACTGGCCATTGAGTTAACAAATTCATTAACTGTTTGGTAGCTTGTGTATAATGCATTTTTAGCTTTTTTAAGGGGAGCTAAAACAGGAGATTTTAACTCTTCAATGCAAAAATCAATAAATGGTTTAAAAATAGTTGTATGTTGTATATTATGTTCAATAAGAAACTCCAGACACTTCATAGCATAACCAACAGCTTTAAATTCTTCAGACTCTGGTCTATTTTTTCGGTTCTGTGAGGCTTCTGCACTTAAAGGGATCATTTCTGTTTGCATTGCCACTTTATGCATTTCAGAAACAGAGTGCCCCTTGATTTTGTCAAGCCTTACTGTGCACATACAATAAATCTCCATGGATGAATAATGGTATTTGTTATCATTACTTAGATGTTTGGAGCACAGTTGGCAGATTAAACTCTCTCTGTCACCATTTTTTCTTACAAAGAAGCCATGGGAATGTTCTTTTCCATTTTTTTTGGTATCCAACTTTATGTTTTGTTTTTTTGAGAAGTGCTGTCCACAAGGTCATTTATTGTGTCTGTGTCATCACTAAAAGAGCACCGTTCTATTAATAGCTCAACCAAAGAGTCATTCTCTAAATTTTGTTCACAGTTGGCCAATAAAACTGTGGATTGAGAAGGCACATCTGGATCTATATTATCTTCATTTTCATTGATTTCACATGAAATCAATATTGGATCATTCAGATTGCTATTTGTGTTTACTGTGGTCAATGAATTTGATGTGGAAATGAATTCATCATCTGCGTTTGCAGAGGTGCTGGGTAGAGGATCTGGCTCTGCTGCATTTGTTTTCTGCATTAATAAATATATTAATGTTGATTACTTATTTTCTGATTTCAGCATGAAATCATTTACAGAGCTTTTAAAATATAGTAAGTTTAGTAGTGTTGAAAATCTGTGTTCTTACCTTTGTTCCTGAAAATATAGGACTTATTTTCAAACATTTCCGTCCTATTTCTTTATTTTTTTGTGATGTTCCTTAAGTTTTCTTTTAACAGTAGGCATGTTTTCTACTGTAAAGGAGATGGGGAAGAGAGTTTTAGGATACACCCTGACCACTAACCCTGAGAACAACTGACCACTGACACAGTACACGCCTGGTACTCACCTCAGGCAAGATGAGGTGACTGTGTGGAGCCCAGCTGTGGAGAGAAGTAGTTGGAGCCAGGAGCCGCTGCTTTGGATCTTATGGTGTGAAGCCTGAGGAGCGCCAGGAGTCAGAGATGCAAAGACGGATGCACCAGTTCAATGGTTGGTAAACGTGATGGTGTAGAGGTGAGCTTGGAGTTGTGCCTTCTCTAGAATAAAAATAAATATTTAAGAACATACCCTGACCACTTACTCTGAGCCCAACTGATCACTCACAGTACATGCGTACTCACCTTAGGCAAGATGAGGTGTAAAACAAAGTAGGAGCAGATGATTTAGATCTTGTGGTGTGAAGCCTTAGGAGCAAGGGAGGTCAGAGATGCAAGGACGGAAGTGCCAGTTCAATTGGTTGGTAAACGTGATGGTGTACAGGTGAGCTTGGAGTTGTGCCTTCTCTAGAATAAAAAGAAATATTTAAGAACATACCCTGACCACTTACTCTGAGCCCAACTGATCACTCACAGTACATGCGTACTCACCTTAGGCAAGTTGAGGTGTAGAACAAAGTAGGAGCAGATGATTTGGATCTTGTGGTGTGAAGCCTTAGGAGCACGGGAGGTCAGAGATGCAAGGACGGAAGTGCCAGTTCAATTGGTTGGTAAACGTGATGGTGTACAGGTGAGCTTGGAGTTGTGCCTTCTCTAGAATAAAAAGAAATATTTAAGAACACCCTGACCACTTACTTTGAGCCCAACTGATCACTCACAGTACATGCGTACTCACCTTAGGCAAGATAAGGTGACCGTGTGGAACCCAGCTGTGGAGAGAAGTAGTTGGAGCCAGGAGACGCTGCTTTGGATCTTATGGTGTGAAGCCTGAGGAGCGCCAGGAGTCAGAGATGCAAGGACGGAAGTGCCAGTTCTATGGTTGGTAAACGTGGTGGTGTACAGGTGAGCCTGGAGTTGTGCCTTGTGTAGAATAATAAAAAAAAGCTCAACACACCCTGACCACTCACCCTGAGAACAACTGACCACTGACACAGTACACGCCTGGTACTCACCTTAGGTGAGTTGAGGTGACCGCGTGGAGCCCAGCTGTGGAGAGAGGTAGTTGGAGCCAGGAGCCGCTGCTTTGGATCTTATGGTGTGAAGCCTGAGGAGCGCCAGGAGTCAAAGATGCAAGGACGGAAGTGCCAGTTCAATGGTTGGTAAACGTGATGGTGTACAGGTGAGCCTGGAGTTGTGTCTTGTGTAGAATAAAAAAAAAAAAAAAAGCTCAACACACCCTGACCACTAACCCTGAGAACAACTGACCACTGACACAGTACACGCCTGGTACTCACCTCAGGCAAGATGAGGTGACCGTGTGGAGCCCAGCTGTGGAGAGAAGTAGTTGGAGCCAGGAGCCGCTGCTTTGGATCTTATGGTGTGAAGCCTGAGGAGTCAGAGTTGTAATTCTCACATTCAGAAACTTGTATGCAGAAACGCCTGCGTTCTTTTGCTCTCAACAAGATTATGTGAAAGGATTGTTTCACAATGAACAATTTTAAAAATCTTACCTACAAAGAAATTTAAAAAATAAAATGATTACCTTTAAAATAACAAATAAATGAGAATTTAGATTGTATGATTAAAAGAGGATTATGGCCAGGTGTTCCAATTATAACATACAGAAGTTTTGACCATAATCATTATTGGCCCACAATTCATAAATCCTTCATGACTAAACAAGGTGCAATAAAAATAAGAGAAATTTAAAAAACTAGTTATGTCATAAATTTTCATGCTGTCTTGACATAACAGTTGATCAAATCATTAATAGCATTATGTATCGATCATCAAGTAATTTGGCGAGCATGGATGATGTAATGGTTAACATTACATACTAATTCACTGCACAGTTTTGGAATATTGGCCCTAATGTCTGGAGTTTATATATTCTCCCCATGCCTTGCATGGGTTTCCAAACTGGCACTACGGTTTGGCCTCCAGCAACCCAGAAATTTAGGGCCTGATACAGACCCGCTCGCGAGCACTGAACGCTCGCAAGTGGGTCGATGTTGGCCCAGTGCGCATGCGCACGACGGAGCCGGCTCCGTCGAGCGCATGCGCGAGACCCGGATAGCAACGGGCAAACAATCGCTCCTGGTCTCGTACCAAAGGGGGCATGCTGTCGATGTTGAGTGACAGCACGCCCCCTTTGGTGGGCGTGCCGGGGGCGTGGCTGCCCAGACGGAGGCGTTCCCATGGGAGCGCCTACCGTCTGGGGCCGGCCCCACTGACATCACAAGTGATGTCAGTGGGAGATCTTTTGGATCTGTTTGAGCCGAAAGCACTCTTGGGCTTGCTGCAACGAGACCCTACCACAAGGGTCTCGTCGCAAGCCTGTTGGTCACGATGATCTTGACCATCGCGACCATCTTCCTGGCCGCTCGCTACAGCTGTGGGTGGTCAGCCATAGCTATACGAGCGGCCAGGAGGCCGCTCTAAAAATCAAGAAGGACGGCCCTGATTCAGAGCATGCGCTCTGTCAGACCGTCCGGCTCTGAATCAGGGCCTTAGTTTGCTCTTGATTAACCCTAGGGGGTAAATTTACTAAAGTGAGAGTATTTAGAAGTGAGTTTTTAGAAGTGATGTTGCCCATAGCAACCAAAAATAAAAATTAAATTATACAAAATTAAAAATAAGGAGGCACAAGGCATTAAAAATAAGGGTGCACAAGGCAGATTTTAAAAATAAGGAGGCACAAGGCACATATTAAAAATAAGGAGGCACAAGGCACATATTTAAAATAAGGAGGCACAAGGCACATATTTAAAATAAGGACTAGGAGGCACAAGGCACATATTAAAAATAAGGAGGCACAAGGCACATATTAAAAATAAGGAGGCACAAGGCACATATTAAAGATAAGGGAGGACGAGGCACATATTAAAAATAAGGGGGCACAAGGCACATATTAAAAATAAGGAGGCACAAGGCACATATTTAAAATAAGGAAGCACAAGGCACATATTTAAAATAAGGAGGCACAAGGCACATACTAAAGATAGACAAGGCACAAATTAAAAATAAGGTGGCACAAGGCACATATTAAAAATAAGGAGGCAAAAGGCACATATTAAAAATAAGGAGGCACAAGGCACATATTAAAAATAAGGAGGCACAAGGCACATATTAAAAATAAGGAGACACCAGGCACATATTAAAATAAGGGGGGACAAGGCACATATTAAAAATAAGGGGGGACAAGGCACATACTAAAGATAAGGGGGCACAAGGCACATATTAAAAATAAGGAGGCACAAGGCACATATTAAAAATAAGGAGGCACAAGGCACATTAAAATAAGGAGGCACAAGGCACATATTAAAGATAAGGGGTACGAGGCACATATTAAAAATAAGGGGGGACAAGTTGTCCACCCTTATTTTTAATATGTGCCTTGTCCCCCCTTATTTTTAATATGTGCCTTGTGACAAGGCACATATTATAAATAAGGGGGGACAAGGCACATACTAAAGATAAGGGTGCACAAGGCACATATTAAAAATAAGGAGGCACAAGGCACATATTAAAATAAGGAGGCACAAGGCACATATTAAAAATAAGGGGGTACAACTGGTCCCCCCTTATTTTTAATATGTGCCTTGTGACAAGGCACATATTAAAAATAAGGGGGGACAAGGCACATACTAAAGATAAGGGGGCACAAGGCATATATTAAAAATAAGGAGACACAAGGCACATATTAAAAATAAGGAGGCACAAGGCACATATTAAAATAAGGAGGCACAAGGCACATATTAAAATAAGGAGGCACAAGGCACATACTAAAGATAAGGGGGGACAAGGCACATTAAAAATAAGGAGGCACAAGGCACATATTAAAAATAAGGAGGCACAAGGCACATATTAAAATAAGGAGGCAAAAGGCACATATTAAAAATAAGAAGGCACAAGGCACATATTAAAATAAGGAGGCAAAAGGCACATATTAAAAATAAGGAGGCACAAGGCACATATTAAAAATAAGGGGGGGCAACTTGTCCCCCCTTATTTTTAATATGTGCCTTGTCAGCCCTTTTTTTTAATATGTGCCTTGTGACAAGGCACAAGGCACATATTAAAATAAGGAGGCACAAGGCACATATTAAAGATAAGGGGTGACAAGGCACATATTAAATATAAGGGGGGACAAGGCACATATTATAAATAAGGGGGGACAAGGCACATACTAAAGATAAGGGGGCGCAAGGCACATATTAAAAATAAGGAGGCACAAGGCACATATTAAAATAAGGAGGCACAACTTGTCCCCCCTTATTTTTAATATGTGCCTTGTCCCCCCCTTATTTTTAATATGTGCCTTGTTAAAAATAAGGGGGGACAAGGCACATACTAAAGATAAGGGGGCACAAGGCACATATTAAAAATAAGGGAGGACCAGGCACATTAAAAATAAGGAGGCACAAGGCACATATTAAAAATAAGGAGGCACAAGGCACATATTAAAAATAAGGGGGGACAAGGCACATACTAAAGATAAGGGGGCACAAGGCACATATTAAAAATAAGGAGGCACAAGGCACATATTAAAATAAGGAGGCACAAGGTACATATTAAAAATATGTGCCTTGTGCCCCCTTATTTTTAATATGTGCCTTCTCCCCCCTTATCTTTAGTATGTGCCTTCTTATTTTAAATATGTGCCTTGTGCCTCCTTATTTTTAATATGTGCCTTGTCCCCCCTTATTTTTAATATGTGCCTTGTCACAAGGCACATATTAAAAATAAGGGGGGACAAGGCACATATTAAAAATAAGGGGGGACAAGGCACATTAAACATAAGGGGGCACAAGGAGCATATTAAAGATAAGGGAGCACAAGGCACTTTATATAGTAAAAATAGTGCTCATTCTGGCAGCACTAAATTTTATTGTATACCTACATAAGTTATCATTTACCCCAGGAAAAATTAGGCTGGTCCGTTGAATGAAGCAGCAGCAGCTTTAGCTAAACTGCTCATGCCGCTGCGGAGCTGTTCCTAAAATGGCCACCAAAAGGGTGAGGTCCACGCTGGCGTCTCCTTTTATAATTTCAGTCAGACAGGTGGGCTGGGTTTTCTTCGGCGGGAGAGGCAAACCCAGCCCTCCTGTCTCTCACCAGGCACAACAGCGTCCAATCGGCGATGCCCATACACGCGGAGGGTGAGCGAGTGGCAGCCGGAGATAGCTGACATCTATGTGAGCTGTGACAGCTCAGCAGTCTGTCAGCGCGGCAGGGCGCGGGAATACAGTAAGAGGTCACTGAGAGGACAGCAGGGCGCCGGGGTGCTAAAAAAGGGGCAGGGCGCTTTTGACTTTAAAAAAAGGGGCGGGGTGGGGCACCCCGCGATAGAAGCCTAGCGTGAACGCTAGATATGTCTGCAAGACATTTCTGTCTATCGGCTGTGCAACACAGCCAATGCGATATGTCGGTGAACAATGACATTCACCGACATATCGTGGGTACACACTGGCTGACGGGTAGCAGATATATTAGCCGATCAATTGATCGGCAAATATATCTGTCAGTGTGTACCCAGCATTACTGTATGCCAGTGAAATTAAGCCACCCTATTGGCTGCAACCACTCACTAATAAGTCTGTTAGAGAACTACATCAAAAAAGATAACTGACCATGACCATAGTAGAGATTTATCAAACCTTATAAAGAGGACAAGTTGACCATACAGTAGCAACCAATCAGGGGTGCGGTGACAAAAGGGCATGTCTCTGACCATTTAAATGATGTTCCATGGGCCTGCACACAGTAATTGCCAAAAAAATGGTTGAGAACCCCTCATATAGAGAGTTGTTATTAATATAATTTTTTTTTTTTTTAAGATATATGGCCCATCCAACTCTGATGTGTTTTTCTATTGTGAGTATGAGAGCTCTCAGCATGTCAGGAGAGAAGCAGTGTTTGAGACAGGTCAAACTTGACTTAGAGGCTGCCTGGCTGCCCAACATGCATCGATGTTACCAATGTTTACATTGTCGTTGGACAGATATGAGAAGAAAGCCCTATGCTTGGGGAAGCTTTGGAAGACATTAGCATAGTTTTGCAACTGCGATCCGTGAGAGATCTCAGTTGTGATTGCATTTGCGGAAATCTCAGAATTGGGCCCTCAATCTTCAGGATGTAAGTAGGTATCCCGATGACACTTCCCCAATACACCTGGGAGCAAGGTTTAGTCATAATTATTATGGGTCTCTGTACACAGGGGGAATTGAAAATTAGAGACCCCAGTACTAGGCTATAGGTTAATATTTGTAATATTCATAATTAGCTGTACATATTAATACCCACTTACAATTACTGGACAGCTGTAGCATTACAGCTTAGCGAAAGGCTACGCATCACTAAGTTCCTAAGTTCATCCATACTTATGCTATTTGCAGACCATCAGCAAACTTAAACTAGTCAGACCTCGTCAGTCTTTTCTCCTAATCACAGAGCTGTCTATTTTAGTCCTACAATTGGGGCAATGAGTGATATAGTAGCAATAACAGATGCTTTTCAGGAAGAGTAACAAATGATGGTAAAAACTGTTTGATCCTCATACTGTAGTATTTTACAGATATAAATCTATAATAAAGGTCTGTAACAGACCACCTTCATAGAAAAACACATCAGAGTTGGATGGGCCATATATCTTAAAAAAAAAAACATTATATTAATAACAACTCTCTATATGAGGGGTTCTCAACCATTTTTTTGGCGATTACTATATAGCAACTATGGGAATAGGTACTGCTTTGCAGAATGTATGAATTTATAAACATGTAAACATTTGTGACATTCATTCCACATAACACATTTCCCTCTCCAAAGCTCTCACTACCCCTTCCACATAGCCTTTTCCATTATATTTAGATTATCTTTCACAGTCCCAAAATTTCAGGAAGGATGAGGTGGGCGGATATAGGGCCTGATTCAGAGCGCTCGCTGTTTGCGAGCGCTCGCTCTGAATCAGGGAGGAGATTTATTTATTTTTTTCGGCCTCCAGGCCGCTCGCTAAGCTGTGGGTGACCACCCACAGCTTTTGCGAGCGGCCTGGCGATGGTCGCGATAATCGTGACCATCGGGCTTGCGAGGAGACCCTGTGGTAGGGTCTCAGCTCTCGCAAGCCCGAGTGGACTCCTAAGGGAATGCCTGCGTTTGTGCAGCCACCCCCCCTCCCCGCCTACAAAACAGGGCGAGCTGTCAATCAACATAGACAGCAACTCCATCTTGTAGCAAGACCCGTTGCGATGGAGCTGCCGTCACAGTACGGGTCTCGCGCATGCGCACGCCGGAGGACCATCGACCCACTTGCGAGTGCTGTGCGCTCACGAGCAAGTCTGAATCAGGCCCATACTTAGATTGTCAAGTAATGTTGTCCTCAGTATGAAAGATCAAAATCCCCATTTGAAAACTGATAATGATATTTGAATGGAGCCTAATATTTATTTTCTTTCAGTGCCCTATATCCCTTTTATAGGACAATCCTGCTCTGTCATTAGAAATCAGGGCCGTAGTTAGGGTAGTGCGGCCGGTGCCATCGCACAGGGCACCACAGGTCAGGGGGCGCTGTTTGGACCTGTCAAATTTCTGTTTATTATCATTCTTGCTTGTAGCTTCCTCTTATTTCATCCCCAGCATCTCCTGGCATCCCCTATCTCTTCCCTGGCCCTTCCCATGAAGCCATGGTCGTTTTTTTCTGTGCATTATGTCCCTTTGAAAAATTAAGGGGGCGCCAATGCTCTTTCTGGCACAGGGCACCAAAAAGTCTAGTTACGCTAAATGATTCATTAGAATTCACGCTGCTGATTAAATCTATTATCACAGCTAGTAGTAATTCAACCATATTACCCCTATTAGCATCCCACAAAAATTGGGGAATGCTCATCTTCATTAATTTAGCAAATCTGATGTTCCAGTGATGCATTTTAATAAAGATATAAAGAACAGTGCTCTCCTAGATTGCTGTATTTGACGGCAATGGTACAGTATTGGTAAGACCCAGTCATGTGCCGCCAGCCCATAAGATACCCCCCTCCCTATTTTCACATCTCTTATGGCCTGAATACTATTACTGATTATTTAGAAGAATTTATGCTTGATGTCAATGGATGATGGTGATAACATGTAAGAATCCTGTAAACTATAAGTAAACTTATGCTGTGTTGATATAAATAATGCATATCTTTAAATATTAACATTGTAACAAAGGTTAAGGCATAGAACAATTGTCAGTATGAGAATATGCATTGGATTGCAATGTACTGGTGCACTGCTGACCACTTATATATGTGTATGTGAATGCAACTTGCCTGAATAGACCTGGGACACTGCATTGTTTTATATGCAATCTACAACACATATCTTTATATTCTATCCTACAGGATTTCATCTGTACCACAAATTGCCATCAATAATGCCAGAGAGTTGCATCCTAATTGCCATTGGTGTGCTACTTGGGGCAATCATTTTTGGGACAGATCACAAAGCACCACCTGCTATGAGGACTGATATCTATTTCCTTTATCTTCTGCCTCCAATCGTGCTTGAAGGAGGATATTTTTTACCGACTCGCCCTTTTTTTGAAAACATTGGAACCATTATTTGTTGGTCAGTTATGGGTACCATCATTAATGCTTTTGGCATTGGAATTTCTTTATATGGTATCTGTCAGATTGAAGCCTTTGCATTGAAGGATGTTACTCTGTTACAGAGTTTATTATATGGAAGCCTGATATCAGCAGTGGACCCCGTGGCTGTCCTTGCTATTTTTGAGGAAATATCTGTTAATGAACAGCTATACATGATGATATTTGGAGAGTCATTGTTGAACGATGGTATAACTGTGGTAAGTAGTTACAGTACATATGTATAGAATTGTTAGATACACAGACAACAAAGGAACCTTTGCTGCGGGTAGGATCTGTAAGTGACACCAAAAAACCTCCAATTTAGACAGTTGTGTTTTTTCATTCGAAATCTGGAAGAAATTTTGTAAATCTAACTCACATAGAATATAGAAAAGGGACAGGGTAAAAGGGGACAAATATTCACCGCACAGATCCTCAACAGATTATCATAGGCAAGAAAAAACAAAAAATGCTATAGCCACCTCTGAAATAAATTACGGTATTGTAATATCTTAGTAATACAGGGTGGTGGTGCTACCTAGAGTAATACAAGGGTTTACGAAAAACAAAAGGTATAAGTCAAAAGAAACTTAAACCTAAGAGACTCTATATAGTGGCGCACTCCAAAAGCTTGAGAAATACAATAGTTAAAACATAACTTTTATTAATATCATCTAACCTACCAGAGTAAAAGGACTCACAACGATGTCAAAGATTTGACAGATGTAGTGAAAGAGTGAATGAAGAAATCTTTAAATGTTTAATTTATGTTTTTTCTATATTTCGCCTACTGTATCTGGGTTAAAATAACCCAGATACAGTAGGCGAAATATAGAAAAAACATAAAATAGACAATACAACATGAAACATGTATTAATAAAAAACATCAGGTTCAAATGATGTTAATTGTACCAAATAAATGAAATATCAATATGATCTTATAACACCCTGCTTGGGTTACCAGCAAAATGAAAGGATAGAAAGAAAAGGGGTACCAGATTCAAAACCAGGCTCTGCTGCTCCTTTCACACTTCAAAAAGTGGAGGAATAGGAGTGAGAGATCTCCTAGTAATGTGACCCCTAGAATGAGTAGTCAACACTGGTCCATCTTGTAACCAAATCACTACTACTTGCTGTCATTCCGAATGGTATTGGACAACAACAGAGTGAAATATAAGGTTTAAGATATGGGCCAATGGGAAAGACAGGTAAGTAATTATAAAATAAAACTTGAGTTCAGGTAGGATACCCAGTTTGGGGAGTAAATAATCACTTGATAAATATATCACATCCAATTTGCGTTGAAATGCTCTGATTACAAAATATAGTGAGTAAAGGAAATACAAGTTAACAATAAGTGGGTGCTAAAGATTCTACAACCAGGCTCTGCTGCTCAGTCTCATGCACTGTTGCAGAGGAGGAGGAGTGAGAGATCTGCTGGTGTAGTAGTACCATGAAAAAAAGAAAGTTTAAGAGAGGTCCCTGTCTTCAACCCCAATTTCTGCTGTTAGTTGTCATACCCAATGGGCCTTGGACAACCAATGAGAGAATCATCAGGTTGGTATGAGAACCTCTTAGAAAATAGATATGTATAAAAAGTGAAATATGATGTGAGATACGGTATATCCAGAATGATTGGTCACATAACAAAATAATGTTAAAGAAAAACCTCAAATGATGTGCATTGGTACAATTTAAATAATACAAGCAGAGGCTAATCAAAATCTAAAGCAAAGGGATATATCTCAACCGTGGATATAGTCTTGGCACCCAATCATGATAAATGGCATGAGAAACGTCTTAGTTAAATCATATATCAAAACAAAATGATACGTCAGATAAGAATCTCATTATTAATCTTAATTGAAAGCGACCATCTGTCTATCATTAGTATGAACAAGATAACACAAATAAACGATTGACTGGTTCAAACAGTAGAAGTTCAATACAAATGGCCTCATAGATCGCTAATAATAATAGAAATGGGTAAATCCTAAACATCATATACAAGTAGCAGTAATAAATGGGTAAATCCCACAAAGAAAAAAAAGGAGTCATTTAAATCGACTGATAGATGTAACATAATTTCCATTCATAGCTGATAATAAATAACATGTTGTTTATATGATACCAGTACAAATTGTACCTGATAGAGCATATCACACACTGGCAGTGAAAGAGTAGTCCCAATTGCCGTAGTGTACTTGTCAGTAAAAAATGTTGTCGTCGCGGATCCTACAGTAACATGTTTGAAAAAAGTTTAGTATCTAAACAAACGTTACATGGATACAAAACGTTACATGGATACAAAACCTGGTGTTGGGGTGTCCCGTATTGCGCAGTCACGGGTACACCCTGGATCCGTGCCATGGCGACTAGGATTAACCTCTCACTGCCAATGCATCAATTGCTTTTCCGGACACAGCATGTTTGATATTGTGTAACAGCACAGCATTATTTACTGACAAGTACACTACGGCAATTGGGACTACCCTTTCACTGCCAGTGTGTGATATGCTTGTGAGATATGCTCTATCAGGTACAATTTGTACTGGTATCATCTAAACAACAAGTTATTTATTATCAGCTATGAACACCCTGGTTATGGGTTCATTTGTTTGAAGACCGGAGTCTCTGAGTGCCACCTAATTTCCCTTGCTGACTATATTGTGGGGGGGTGTGACCCTCAGGGAGGGCACCGGAGCATATATTAAAGAGAGAGCACTGGAGTGCCGGAGTCTATCTCTGTGTGTAATATATATATATAATTATATATAACCTTTAAAGAAAGGGGTGCACTCACCAGTCTTCTAAAAAAGTTCTTTATTCCAACATTTAAAAGTAAATACAGGATCAACGTTTCGGTCCCAACCATGGACCTTTGTCAAAGGTCCATGGTTGGGACCGAAACGTTGATCCTGTATTTACTTTTAAATGTTGGAATAAAGGACTTTTTTAGAAGACTGGTGAGTGCACCCCTTTCTTTAAAGGTTATACAAAGGACCTGCAGGTCCCTTTTGGGCAGCTACCCCAGCACTCTTGGATTACAAAAACGTGAGTGTGGACATACTTTGACTGTATAATTATATATATATACACAATTTTATTTATTTAATCTACCATAAAGACATTATTACACTATCTTGCACCAGCGTCTGAGTCCGTGGGTAGATCTTTGGTGGAGCAACTTCCCGGTATGTGATGTAGTCGGCAGCAGACTGGGCATTTGTGATATGTAGTCCTGCTATATTGGCAGTCTAACCGTATCTTGATTTAAACTCCACATCAGGTGGTGTTCCCCTCTATCAGCTGTATCAGGAGGACTCCCCACCCCACATCAGGTGGCTTTCGCCTTCATCAGGAGGACTCTGAGCCTCATGCTAATTGCACCATACAGGTCACAATCTTATCTGTGACTAATGCATACAGATGTATCACATACCTCTATCCTCCGTGTGACACATAACGCATGAGCGCAGAGTGACTCAGTAGTGCTGAGCTTCTTTTCATGCAAATTTTTACCTTCACATAAGTCTTATTCGCACAGCGATGTGAATATGTGGCATGCCTATATTCTGTGTGTGACTGAGGCTGTATCTGCATGCGTAATGCTACATTACAGTGTCAATGGCTGTGACGGGGGCACCAAATTATCTAGGATGAACTTACACCACTGTGTAGACTTGTGTAATTCTGTCACTGATGTCTGCCTATGCTTGGAAATAAGGTACAGTACGGGTGTTAGTGTGGCTGTGAAAACATACATACAGCAATTACATGCATATACTTATGGCCCTAACTGTGTGGAGTTTGTATATTCTCTCTATGCTTGCGTGGGTTTCCTCCGAGTACTCCGGTTTCCTCCCACACTCCAAAAATATACTGGTAGGTTAATTGGCTCCCAATAAAAAATTAACCCTAGTGTGTATGTGGTAGGGAACATAGATTGTAAGCGCCACTGGGGCAGGGACTGATGTAAATGGCCAAATATTCTCTGTAAAGCGCTGCAGAATATATATGTGTGCGCTATATGAATAACTGGTAATAAGTATATTTTATTCATTTATTTTTATGTATCAGAACATCGTATGATTTGTGAGTGGCAGTTACAAATGTATTGTTGATGATGATGATCACAGTTGCCAGTACTACCTAACTGTTTGTAATTGGTTGGTTGCAAATGTATCACTGACCCTGGTTCTTTTTATGTTGCACTGCGTATCATTTGTTTTTGTGTGCGGTTTTTTTAGCAATTTTTTTTTATTAATGTCTCATAGCACACGTGTGTTTGAAAGCTAAATAAATGGATGTACTGTAAGTGTATACGACATATGACTGCTGTAAATGGGTCTCATATGCTGCCGATGCAGAGCCATACACATCTGTCTGATTATGCATGCATTGTTTTGAGCGTAAATAAGGTCCATTTTGAACCAACTCTGCATAGGCCCCAAAATTTCCAATGATTAAGGTAATTTAAATATACAGTATCATCCCACAATGTGAAATATTGCTATTGCATTTGAGTGTACTAAAAAATAGTCACATTTATTTAAAGGTGAAATAAAAATTATCTTGCATGATTAACATACATAAAAATGACGTTACAAAATTATGTGGCACAATATTTTACATGATCAACATCAAATATACTGTAACACAAGCATGAACAATATAAAAATAGAACATGTTTGATGTACTGTATCTGTATTTCTTAGGGCAGCACTTTAGATAGCTTTCTTCTGTACCTCTATGAAACATAAGGCACATGAGACCCAAGACTCCTATTTTGGAGCCCTGGAAAAGCAGTTTGTGTGCATGTGCTTTTCTTAGGTCTCTCTACACTAGAATACTCTATCGGAGCCGTAACTGAACTTTTTTGGTGCCCTGTGCCAGAGAGAGTGTTGGCGTCCACCCCATTTTTTAAATAGGGACATAAGATAGAGTACCTGAAAAAGGGCCATGGCTTCATAGGGAAGGGCCAGGGAAGAGATAGGGGTACTCCTGGGCAGGATTTTGGCTGGTGCCCCCTAACATTTAATCTCACCACCAGCTTAGTGTTTATACATGGACGCCAAAAGATATTTTATGTTTATAATATATATATATATATATATATATATATATGGGCCATTCTCGGCATAAGATTCTATATTGCCATAGTTGTTAAATCCTCTGCCCAGTGCCTTCTTTCCCTGGAAGCAGCCTCCGCTGTATCCTCTCCCTGCACCTGCAGCCTCTGCCCCCGGTGTCTCCTCTTCCTGTGTCCCCAGTCTCTGTCCCCAATGTCTCCTCTCTGTGCCCGCTGCCTCTGTCCCCTGTGTCTCCTCTCCCTGCGCCCGCAGCCTCTATCCTCGATGTCGCCTGTCCCTCTGCTCCGTTCCTGCAGCCTGTCCCCGATGTCCTTTCTCTCTCTACATACACACCCACACACGTATATGTATATACACACATATATATATATATATATATATATATTATACACACACACACACACACACACATTATATATATATATATAGATCAACAGGCAATAAAGGGATAATCACATGGAGACACACATAACATACAAAACCAACATATTAGACACCAAATATATAAAAGCAAGCACCAAAGTGCACATTAAAGGGTTAAATATCCAGAATAATGGACTGTCACTAATATACAAATACAAAAACATAATAGTCACCAAATAATCCAAATGGAATGAAAAAATAACTAACCATGTGCTGACATTGCAAAACAAGACAAAAAGTAAAAAAAGGAAAAAATATATCCATTCCAGCAATCAAAATCCTCATATACCGTATAAGGCACGCCACAAAACATCGGTCACAAGCGGCTTATGGGTATTACCGCAAGAAGATATTATACGGATGGTATTCATTGAGGCCCTTTGGGGATACAGTATCCAGCTTAAAGATCCACATTGCCTCACGTTTTTTGAGGAGAAGCTCCCTATCCCCACCACGTACAGGTGGTGGGACATGGTCAATAAGCATACATCTTAATGAGGCCACAGAGTGTCCACAAGCCACAAAATGTTTGGCCACTGGTTTATCGGACTTATTGGTAAGTAAGGCAGCCCGAATAGTAGAACGATGATTGGCCATGCGGTCCCTGAAAGGTCTTGTAGTCATCCCTACATAGTAGAGACCGCATGGACACATCAGAATATATATTACGAAGTCCAACAAACAATGTAATCGATGGCAAATGGCTATCTTCTTGCCGTTATGCAGACGAGAAAAACACACCCCCATTGTCATTGACGGCAGGTAATGCAATCTGCACATTTATAACAGCCAGGGCGACGAGTCGACAGCCAGTTTGTCTGTAGCACCATGGGTTGTTGCATCGGCCACATAAGTAGCTGTCGCAGACTGGGACCACGGCGGTAAGCCGTCATAGGGGGTCTGTTGCTCATACCCTCAAATGCTGGATCCGTAGTGATAACCGACCAATGTCGTCAAATAGCCTTATCGGTAGTTGAAGCAGCTAAATCATATGTGGCAGGATAAATCATTCGTGAGGAATCTATCTACTTTTTAGTTGTAATATTTAAATGTCTCTGTCGTGCCTTCAACAAGCTTCGATCAACAACTGAAGGTGAGTAGCCTCTCTCTAGGAATCTGGTACACATATCAGTTAATTGTATCTCAGCGGCCCGCTGAGAAGTGTTTTTCCGTAAAACTCGGATAAACTGAGATATTGGAAGGGACTCCTTGAGTCTGCTCGCATGATGACTCGACACATGGAGAAGTGTGTTGCGATCTGTTGGTTTCCGGTACAGGGTAGAACTCAGACTGGTACCCTGACATGTGATAGTCATATCCAAAAAATGTATACAATCCTTATTGATATCAGCAGTAAATCGAATGGGACTATCTAATGCATTGAGAATCGAAACCATATCGTAAAACTCTACATCTGTCCCGTGCCAAATAAGGAACAGATCGTCAATATAACGTTTATAACAAATAATTTTATGTCCAAATTTGCCCAAAATATTTCTCTGTTCATAAGCTTGCATGTACAAATTGGCATAGGATGGGGCCAAATTCGACCCCATCGCCGTACCGGATAATTGAATGTAATAATCACCCCCATAACAAAAATGGTTGCAACCTAGTACTAACTCAATCAGTTCACATAAAAACTCAATAGGTGGTCCAACATGTATGCCATTGTTGAGAGTGGTTCTCACAGCATCAATCCCTGCCTAATGGGGAATTACCGTGTATAAGGACGATACGTGGTGGGGATAGGGAGCTTCTCCTAAAAAAACGTGAGGCAATGTGGATCTTTAAGCTGGATACTGTATCCCCAAAGGGCCTCAATGAATACCATCCGTATAATATCTTCTTGCGGTAATACCCATAAGCCGCTTGCGACCGATGTTTTGTGACATGCCTTATATGGTATATGAGGATTTCGATTGCTGGAATGGATATATTTTTTCCTTTTTTTACTTTTTGTCTTGTTTTGCAATGTCAGCACATGGGCCCTCATTCAGAGCTGTTCGTTAGCATCAGTACGCTCGTTGCATTCCGATGTTGTTAAACCACGCATGCGCCGGTGTTACACTGCGCATGTGCATACGGCAGATTGCAAGCTTTTTTTGTCTCGTTCGTCAAATAGCGAACAGGAAGTGACATGTGAAATGTGATTGACAGAACAGGCCGTTTTTGGTCGTTGACGTGGGTGGAGATGGAAAAACGCAGGCGTGGCGAGGCGTTTTTGGGGCGTACATAAATTTTCAGATGCGTACGTCAAATGTGTTCGTACCAAGTCATACGTCACTGGCTGATCCTCTTTCCGTTCAACTTGCTCGCACAGCTTGGGGTGTGGATTATTCGACCACAATGGCGATGGCCTTGTCCTCTGGTCCGGGCCTCCTCGATGTTTCTTCGATTTATCACGGCTTGTCAGAAAAACAATCAACTTTGAATTGCAAACCAGCTTGGAATGTGTTTTGACAAGAGTTTTTTGGTTTAGCACAAAACCGTACGCAGGTGAAATTCTCAGCTGCTAATTTCCGGATTACACAATCAATTAGCGTACATTTGTTTGAATGTTTTTTATTTGGGATTTTTGTTTTGTGCTATTGTAACAATAATGTCATCATGTTTGTGTGTATTTTACCATTTTGCTTTGGCCAGGAGAATTTGCATCCTTTTTTTAATTTTACAGTGTTCCTTAAAGAAATCTTTTTTAAAAACACATTTTTTTTTTGTGGTGGACGTTTTTGGCTTGTGGGCCAGGATTAACTCTAAACCATTTTTTTAATAATGTCACAATACAATGGAGAACATTTTCCAAAATTTTAATTTCTGAGACAAATTTATCAAGTTTTGGGGTGCATTTTGCAAATACACTTTTTTGGCAGTGTTAGGCAATAATAACATAAATAAATCTGTAAAACATATTACCAGTGTTGGCCAACTTAAACAAACACATTAAAAACAATTCACAAGAAAGTAGAGGGAAGTTTTGGCCCTAAAGGAATATGGGGCAAGCGCAGAAGGCGCATGGGAAAAGTAGCCAATGCTGTCATCGTTTTTTTCCCCGTTTGGCTGGGGTAGGGTGGGCGCCAGACCGGGTAAGGGATGTCCTCTGGCTGGCCTGTCCAGATGCAGATGTTGTGGCCTCTGGACTAGGCACATTTGGAGGAATGGCTGTTGTTGTGCCAGAGGTGGAGGATCCTGATGTTCCAGCAGGAAGGGAGGTCGGCTCCACCATGTGCTGGCGAACGAGCTGCTCCAGGGCATTGGCTATTCTGATGTTGGCCCTGGTATTTTCAGCCAGGGCCTGACCAATGGTCACGTTGGCCACAGCATTTTGCTCCAGCGCCTCAGCCACCCGTAGCAGACTGGCGTCCATCCTCTGCAGAATCTCTGTATGGTAATCCGATTTAAAATTGAGTTCTGTGAGGAGTGCCACTGCCTGCAAGGGGGATTGCCCTGGACTGGCTTCTGCAGGGTCCTCAGCCGGATGTACTGGTTCCTCCCCTGCAGAGCCAGCAGAAATTCTGCGGCCAAGGCTCCCCTCTGGAGCAGACTCATCCGCCTATGTCTCTTTGAGAAAAAAGAGAAAAGAGGAACATTAGAATCTACATATTGTCACAATAACATTTCAGAGTTGGTTACATCACAACATTTACCTGGGACAACATGAGGAGCCGCAAAGTCTGGCATGTCCGTATCCATGTTGGACACGCCAAACACCTCCACATCCTGCACACACCCCTGTGCCAGCTCTTCAAAATCATTCAACTCCAATGACACAGGGGTGGGACCTCCACCTGTCCCCCTTGCATGCCTAGCCCTGTCAGCCATTTTTTGCTTCAGGCAATATTTGAAGTCTTGCCATCTGTGGGTGAAAAAGTAGGCATTATTCCTGCATTATTTTTCCCTGTTTTTTTTTTTTAATTTAAGTTTTTACTTACCGGCATTTGACATCCCAGGCTAGACGGACATAATCACCCACCCTATTGACAGCACTGGCTATCTCCTCCCACATTCTCCACTTCTGGCTTACACCCATATTCCTGTCTGCCTGTGGCAGGATGTCCACACGCTTCTGAACCAAAACCTCCATCTCCTTTCTTGTGAATTGTGGCTGCCTTTTCTTTTTGCCAGCTTTGGCCGGAATACTGGGCCCAGCAGCCTCTTCCATGTCATCCTCAACACCTATTTACATTAAATTAATTTTAATTTAGATGTCAATCTTTCACTATATTCTGTTTCAAAATCAGCCTTGATTAGAAATGTGAGAAATACTTACCGGCCGCCTCTTGGCCATTGTTTTGCTGGTCTGTAGCCATTTGTCAAGCAAAAACAAGAACTACACCAGACCGTTTGTTTTTTTCCGTGACGTATTTATACATGCGTCCTTATTATTCGGCTCCATCATTGATTGTGCGTTCCTATGATCCGTCCTTAATTTGAGCGGGAAAAGAAACACTATTTATGGCTTTTGGTGACTCGAGTCGAGGTGGCGTGTGTTGTTTGTTGGAGGTTACGTTGTTCGGAGTGGATTGTTGGAGGGAGTTGTGTTTGGCGTTTTTTTGGATTGTGTTAGAGGCGTTTTTTTTTTGGCTAACTTTCCGTTCGCATTTTTTGGTGTGGTTTTTTTTAGTTGTGGTGTTTTTTCTGTGTAAGTTTTTTCCCGTCATCCTTTTGTAAAATATGGGTCTCCTTTTTTTTTGGTTTGGCCCAAAAATTATTTTTTTTATTTTTTTTTAATGTAGGTTTTTTTTGGCTGTGCCCCAACAACGTTTTTGTTCTGTGACTTCTTTATCGTGTATTGGTAAGTTTTGATTTTAACTTGTTTGTTAAATGTTCATGTCTTGTTCTTCGCATATTTTTGGGTCTTTACGGTTTTTTTCCGGGTTTTTGGGGATGTGAAAAATGCAAACCATTTAGCGCACTTTTGTAGGCTTGATTCCCCTTGTAAAAATGCGAACCATTTAGCGCACTTTTGTATGCTTGATTCCCCTTGTAAAAATGCAAACCATTTAGCGCACTTTTGTAGGCTTGATTCCCCTTGTAAAAATGCGAACAATTTAGCGCACTTTTGTAGGCTTGATTCCCCTTGTAAAAATGCGAACCATTTAGCACACTTTTGTAGGCTTGATTCCCCTTGTAAAAATGCGAACCATTTAGCGTTCAAATTCTGGGGGGTTTTTTTGTGCCAAATTGTGGAAGTCCTCTCAATGTCGGTTTCCTATTTTTCGAAATGTGTGTTTACCCCCTTTATTTTTTTGCATTTTCAAAAAACAAGATTAGAAAATGGCCACCACAAAATCTTAACTTTTTATGGTCTTTTGAAATGTAGGTTTTTGAAATAATGACAATACCCCAGCATGTAAGCATCTTTGGATTGTATCGTAAAGATAAGTATTTTTTTGGACTTTTTTTGGGGGCAACATACCTTAACTACAATTCTTACAATTTCAGGTTGATGTTGGTCGTATTATTGTGGCCATGCTGCCGGAAGCCGACCAACCTCAATCTCGTCCCAGGCGTAGGCATCGTAGGCGTGCTCGGCCCCAGATATATAGAACACGTGTTACCCTTTTTGGAATACCCGATGATGAGGTGTTAAGGCACTACCGTCTTCCACCCCAAATCATCATAGACTCTCTCATTAATAGAGAGTGATCTTGAGCGGCAAATTGACAGTCCTACAGCAATACCACCACTTACGCAATTTATGGCGGTGTTACATTTCTGTGCCTCAGGATCCTTTTAAACCATGGTGGGAATAGTTGCGGGAATCTCCCAATCCTCCTTTTCAAGGATCCTGAGGGCAGTGATGGATGCCCTTTTCAAGCACCTCCATCATTTTATTAAAATGCCTTTGGATATGGGTTACCTTAGTGTGGCGACAACCTACAAGCTGGTGATGCGTGGCTTCTGGGTAAGTGTAGACCTTTTTTAGAAAGCAATGCAAAGCTTGATACACAGTGATCCTGAATTTGTAACTTCTTTTTCACAGGAGACAGTGGCTACCCTTGCACGCCCTGGCTGCTCACTCCTTATTTGGCTCCCACACCAGGGCCACAAAGTGAGTATAATTCCGCACTTACAGCCACCAGGCAAGTGGTGGAGCACTGTATCGGCCTTTTAAAAGGCCGATTCAGATGCCTCCACCGCTCTGGTGGTGAGCTCATGTATTTGCCGGATATGGTTTCGAAAATTGTGGTCCTGTGTGGGATATTTCACAACATCGCCATAAGGAGTGGTGTCCCAATGCAGCCAGAAGATGCCTTGCCTGAGGATGGCCCCCCCGAGGTTGGTCAGTGGTCTGTATGTGGGGGGGCCATACGCGATGATGTTGTGGCCCATTTTTTCAGGTAATTATTGTCCAACATGAAGTTAGATGACACAATGTAGACATGTAATAATGTAATTAACAATTTTAATTTTTGTTTTGTTTGTGTGTTTTATTCCATAATATTTATCGTGAAAACCATGACTGCTACCTGTTCGTAAAAAATGACTTCATGTGGACGCATTGGATTTAACTTCTGGACCAAATTTGTCGTCAACTCATTTGTGGAATCATGTTGGCATGCTACTTCGTCAAACAGTTCTTGAATGTTTTGTTTTTGTATATTTTTGGTGTAGGCTGTTTTTAGATGAGTGTTTTCACTGTGTGTATTGATTGTGCTTAATCACTTTGTGTTTCTATTTTTTTTAATAAAAAAATTTTGTAACGTTATAACAAACATTTCCATTCTAAATTACATGCAAGTGTAATCTGGTTCCCAAAATGGAAACTTGATTAAGGGCTAATCCAGTTATGATTTAAATTGTGCAGTATTTTACCATGCTTAGTGGCTCAAATCAAACACCCCAAGGTATCTTTCATTTAATATTTACCTTACCCCCCAAAAAATAAAATTCTTTCTACAAAACCCAAAAAAAACCTATTGGTGTCACAATTGGTGCTCGAGGGTTACCTGGATCAGGTGATGAACTGGAAACACTGGAGGCCGGCTGGACTGGAACCATGGGGGACATGAATAGCTCTTTTAATAAAAGAAGTGGGTAGCAGTGAGAACTGCCTTGGGTGATGAGTGACTGGAACTGGAAACTTGAGAGGTTGGAATGAGACCAGAAGGAACTTGGAGGGACCGGACTGGAACCAGCAGGTAGGCCGACTGAGCTTGCAGATGGATGGTAGCATGGATGCTACTTGTTGTGGCTTGGGAAGCTGTGGGTAGACGTGGTAGCGTGGAAGCTACTTGGAATGGCCTGGGAGCCATGGGCGAGAGGTGGTAGCGTGGAAGCTACTTGGTGCGGCCTGGGAGCCCTGTGGAGAAGCTGGTAGCTGGGTAGCCACTTAGAGAAGCTGGTAGTGTGGAAGCTACTTGGAGCGGCCTGGGAGCCATAGGCGAGAAGTGGTAGCGTGGAAGCTACTTGGTGCGGCCTGGGAGCCATGTGGAGAAGCGGGTAGCGTGGATAGTCACTTGGAGAAGCTGGTAGCGTGGAAGCTACTTGGAGCGGCCTGTTAGCCGTAGGCAAGAAGTGGTAGCGTGGAAGCTACTTTGTGCAGCCTGGGAGCTGTGTGGAGAAGCGGGTAACATGAATAGTCACTTGGAGCGGCCTGGGAGCCGTAGGTGAGAAGTGGTAGCGTGGAAGCTACTTTGTGCGGCCTGGGAGCCGTGTGGAGAAGCAGGTAGCGTGGATAGTCACTTGGAGCGGCCTGGGAGCCGTGTGGATAACTGAACGTAGCAGGCTTTACAGATAGCACTGGTCTAGGAACCAGCAGGAGCATGGGACACACTGGAACTCAGGTACAGCTACTGCACAAGTTGTACACCACGGAACGTAACGAGATGTTCAAGCACTGAGTGCTATTAGAGGAGGATCTATATACCAAGAGTCTGGCAGCGATTGGTGGATGCAGACAGGTGGTCTGGCAGTGGCATTCAGAGTGGAGCAAAACACAGCATGCAAAAGGAGTATTCATCTCTGCAGCTCTGAGCATCAGGACCACACCTGTGATTCCAATTAAGACTAGCAATGCTCACAGACAGAGCAGGGTCCAGGTGATTAATCAGTTTGGCTAGGAGAGCAGTCTGCACACACAGAGATATCACAGCCAGCATGATTCAGCCAGAGCAGATGTCCCAGGAGAATTGCAAACACAGATCCATGGAGCAGCTGACAGAGGTAAGTCTCAAGGCAAAAAGGTGACAACTAGACAGGATCGTGACATATTGTTAGGTGTTGAATGTGCCAGCTTACCTAATTCCGCTTTCTCGAATCTAAGTTACATTACTTTAAAAAACATGCTGCAATAGTCGACTTAGGTAAGGTTAAACAATATAATATTTACAGAGAAGGAATGAGACTTCAAACGAAACTTTTTTTTTTATTTTTAGAAAAACTGACCAAATTTGGGAAAAGGAAATAAATTAATGCCGCAGGATCCCTGCCATGTGATCGAGTACCACCAGCATGCCTATAACATGGCCCCTCAGCCTCTCCACACATGCTGCTGCCTCCGTCAGCCGCCTCTGGTCCTCTGTGGGTTTAAAAATTGAGGTTCTTAATCAAAAAAAACATAATTTTGTTTGAGAAACAACTGCCAAAGTAAATGCAACTTTCCAAAAAAAGTCAATTTGGACAAACATTACAATTCAAAGCCAACATTCTTTGCCCAAGTAAATTCAAAATAAACACGACAAAAACAAGAAATTGTAAAAAAAGAGAAAAAAAATGAAAAACTACTTTGGTGGGTACCGTAAACAAGAGATACAAGTATGAGTGTTTGGACATGTGTGATATGTGTAAGGGCCAAACATCATAGACATTTAGAAAACCAGATCTATCTAACAAACATTTAAAAAAAAAAATGCACAGGCAAAGGATAAAATCCCCCCCAAAAATTGGAAAAAACAAGGTAAAAGGGAAACATACCGTTGACAATGGCGCCTGGACCTGAAGCCTCACCATCGTCCTCCTCGGAGGTAGGCCAATGCAGGTCTGTAGGAGGAGGGGTGATTTCTGAAGGGGGGGAGGGGGTGGAAAAGAGAGGGGTGGTTGGAGGGGAGGGTGATGAAAAGAGAGAGGGGGGTTGAGGGGAGGGGGAATTTTGAGGGATGGGAAGTATACTAGAGGGAGGGGCGTCCGGGTCTGGCCATGCTGGGTTGGAGGGTGAATTAGGGGTAGGGTGGGGAGAGGAGGATTGGCTGGGAGTTGGGGATAGGGGACGTGGCCGACGGCGTCGCTGCCAATGACGGCGTATTCTGCGCTCTGACCCTAAATGATGGATAACAATTTAAGATTGGATTCATTTATAAACTTGAAAACATCCTCCAAAAATATTTAGAGACGAAAAAAAAAAAAAAAACCATGCACACGCAGATATGTAGTAATTTTAAAACAGGGCAAGAGGGAAAACATGCACACGCAGATATGTAGTAAATAAACAAACAGGGCAAGAAGGAAAACATGCACACGCTGATATGTAGTAAATAAACAAACAGGGCAAGAAGGAAAACATGCACACGCAGATATGTAGTAAATAAACAGACAGGGCAAGAAGGAAAACATGCACACGCAAATAGAGCCACAAAATAAAAAAGGAAAACGAAAAAAAAAAAACTTTCAGCTATCCGCTGTCTGAAACATGCCAGCAAGCATGGCGTGCGTCGTTAAAGATCCGACCACCTGCGCTCCAGCTGGCCAAACTGTCGGCGTGAGCCGAATGAGCGCAGGCGGCGGCGAACCTCCGCATAGGCGGATCGCTTCTCTCTGTTGGTGATGGGGGGAGGCTGGCTGGTTATCCGCCGGTCCATTACCTCCGTCAGGACTAGAAGCTCCCGCCTGGTGAACGCAGAGGCCCTCATGATGGCAATGGTGGATTTCGGAAAAAACAGTTTTAATAAAGCCAAGAAAATAATTTTGATTGGCTAATGTATTTGGAAAATTAACAGGAAACATTCTATTGGTTAGTGTATGAGTCATGTGTTCGACAGGCTTAAAAATCTAATGTGAGTTATGATTGGCTTAATGCAGTGACATGCGTTAGCTAATTTAAATCAAAAAATGAAACAAGTAAAATATGCGTCAGACAAAACACGGAAAACAATATGAAAAATGACACAAACATGTATTTTGGATAAAGGAAACCATTGTTTAATCCGTACGTATTCTGCGTGAAAAAACAAACACGGACAAGAGTAAAGTTTATTGCAAATGAAAAAAAAAAAACATGTGAAGAGCAATTAAGCTAATTGATCTGTTGATTGGCATGATACGATTAAAGGATGTATGCAGAATGAACGAGCAGGTAATCGAAAACTGACAGGCCCACTTCCGGTTTGGACTGGTGCGAGCGTTCCCTGCATGCAAAATTGGAGATGTACGGTCGCAATTTGGCTCGCTCGTTAGCTAGAGGAGGGGTTGGTAGACTATGGGGCGGAAGATTAGCTGCGTACGAAATTATGAGCGAGCGCTTGAATTTGCATTTTTCGGCTCGTACGCCGTACGTGCGTCCGGCCACTTGCGTCCGGGTCTGAATCAGGGCCATGGTTAGTTATTTTTTCATTCCATTTGGATTATTTGGTGACTATTATGTTTTTGTATTTGTATATTAGTGACAGTCCATTATTCTGGATATTTAACCCTTTAATGTGCACTTTGGTGCTTGCTTTTATATATTTGGTGTCTAATATGTTGGTTTTGTATGTTATGTGTGTCTCCATGTGATTATCCCTTTGTTGCATGTTGATCTAGCCACCTATAGTATTCGTTGTTGAATATAGTGATGTTTAATATTCATCGATGGTTTCATCTCTGACATCGATGGTTGTTGTTGCCACTATTTTGGCAACTGTCCATTTGAATGGTTTGTCTAGCTCTGTCTTGGTCATTTAGTGTTGTTTGTCTTTTTTGTAGTAATTGTCCCAATGTAGTTTGTAGTGGTGAACATCCTCGATTTACAGTTCACTCTGATATGGGTTTGTTGCTGTGCCACGCTACTTAGTAACTATCTATGCGATCTATCTGTTAGATTGATCTTATTCTTTCTGTGTAGTGCGTTTCTTATGAGGGGATTGTCCCTATGCTAACTGTAGGTGTGATTATCTATGATAGGCCATGTAGTACATTACTGGCTTATTGTTATGTTGTGTTACCTAGCAACTGCTTAGGCGTTTGGCTGGCACTGACCTGTCGCATCACTTCCGGGGCTGGTGCGTTCCACCTGGTGGAGCGCATGCGATTTCCGGTCTTGACGCGATGCAGGCATGAACTGTATTTGTTTTGTTGACTAATAACATGCTTGCGGCGGATGCTGCACTAGCGGTATGTCTGCTTCACACAATATAGTGTTGTAAGTATTCCCATAGTGCTCTGATGCAGTGTATGTGATAGTAGTTTCCTCATGTTCACTCATTGTTGATTGACAGGGTGGAGCTTACTAATTGATGTGGCTTTATCAGCAGGCGCAGGGGATAGTGTTCTGTGTGTCTTGTTGGTGGTAGCTTTGTGGCGATTGTCTCTGTCTTGACAAAGGTCCTGGTTATTAAAGATTCCTTCTACTGAATGGTGAGTGCCTATTCTCTCTTCCTTATGCTTTGGACTTTGCTGTCTCTAACATGGTGAACTTGATGCTGAGTGCAGCTCATTGGATTAAATATATATATATATATATATATATATATATATATAGCCTGCATCCCCTTTCTGTCCAGCGAGTGCTCCGGCACTCTCCCAGCCTGAGCTAACTCACCCTGGTGGTCTCAGGTCAGCCAGGCTGGAGTGGGAGTCGCCGGGGCATGTTTTGACTCCTGGTGTCTGTCTTCTGTAGTGGAGTCTGGAGTGGTCCGATGGGCGGCGGGTGCTAAGCAGCAACTACTATGGAGGCGGAGCCGTGAGTTGTCACTCACGGCTTGGCTCCGCAAAGGACCATGGGAGGAGCACCCGGGCATGTGCAGCATGCTCTCCCATGGCCACGGCCATCTTCCCCGTCTCCTGTGTAGTCAGAATGAGCTTCTGTGCAGAAGCTCATTCTGACATACATCTGTCTGGCTGACTTCTGCGCTGCCGACCGGAGCTGAGCTCCGATCGCGGTAACGGAGGGGCGTGTGCTGCAGAGCAATGGAATGCCCCTAGGCATTCCAGATGCCCTAGGCATATGCTTAGAATGCCTATGCCTAGGGCCGGCTCTGCCTGGGGCAGCCAGGAGATGCTGGGGATAAAAGAAGAGGAAGCTACAAGTGAGAATGATAATAAACAGGAAAATTGCGGTGCCTAGTTGCAGTACCCTAGTTACGGCCCTGTACTCTATACTTAAGTAAAGTACTGTACTGAAATGTAAAAAATATCAAAACCAATTTGCACCTTTGATTGACTTAAATAGAACTGTGCTCAGTATTGCAATGACTCACATTTCCTACCTATGTGCAGTTCAAGGCAGAGATTTATCTGGAAAGAGATTAATTACTAACCAATCAGCTTCTAATTGTTACTTTACAGGCTTTGGGGTCTATGTACTAAAAGCCTTGGAAAGAGATAAAGTGGATGAAGATAAAGTACCAATCAGCTCCTGTCATTTTTCAAACTTAGCCTGTAAAGTGACAGGAGGTGATTGGTTGGTTATTTATCTCCATCCACTTTATCTCTCTCTCCAAGGCTTAGTACATAGACCCCTTTGTTTGAAAAAAGACAGTCAGGAGCTGATTTGTTTGGTACTTTATCTCTCTCCAAACTTTGTTGTCTGTATACTTCCTCTATTACAGGGAGATATATCACAGACACTGAAACATTAAAGTAACGCAATTGTCTATATTTGACTCAATTCTCCTTGACAGGAGGAGGGGTAGACACTCTGGGGATGTTATCAACTGGAAGCTACAAATTCTGTGTAATCCTACTCTGTAATACT
Organism: Taudactylus pleione; assembly: GCA_031769625.1. NCBI lineage: Eukaryota > Metazoa > Chordata > Amphibia > Anura > Myobatrachidae > Taudactylus > Taudactylus pleione. The sequence goes on along the minus strand of JAUIMM010000608.1, from coordinate 12,089,252 downwards.
TGAATGGATTCAGAGCAATAGGGTCCCTACTGCTCTGGGCAGTAATATATAATACACCACTGTAGATAGGTGTTTTGTACATACCCCTACCTCTTCCACACCTGACTTTTATTAAAGCAGAAACGGGAAGCTGACTGAGGCTGAGAAGACCAGTCCATTAATACAGGCAGAGCTGCCAGACTTCCATTCTGTGCATGGGGAAATGGAAATTTGTGAGAATATCTACAGTAGTCAGGTTTTCAGCTAGAAACTTCATGTGTGTTTCTGTACATTAGGTAAATAGGCAGATAGATAAAGGATGCTAAATTCCTACAAAACAGTTAATAATACATTTACCCATTTAGCACATCCGAGTGGGGAGAGTGCAGGAAGCATTTTCTATGGCTATTTACGTGGTGGAATAAAGCCATCACATACATTTATGTAAGCATAGTGTGTGTACATACTTCTTTTATCCATTTTGTTTTAAGATAAAAGGAATCGATGCAACCAGGACTGTCAGATTTAGAGTAGAGATGAGCAGCTCCGGTTCTCTGAGAACCGGACCCACCCGAACATAGGGGAATCTGTCGGAGATCCCAAAACGAGGCAAAATGTCATCTTCCCATTGTCAGATCTCCCGTGCTTTGGCTCGCATATAAAAGTCCCTCCCCGTGTTCGGGCACCATTCCATGAGTGAGATCCGATGGAGTAGGCTGGGCTACTAGTTCGTTAGTTAGCAGCAGCTACTGTAGTGCATAGTCAGTGTCCCTTCAAGTCTGTATAGGGCAGGCAGGGGCACTGTGTCTGTGTGGAGCGGAGTAAGGGAGCCTGGTGGGCACACTGTCTGTAAAAAAAAAATTGCGTTTGTGCCATTGTGGTTGTCACTACTGGTCAGTGTAACTATCACTGACACTAAGTAAAAGAAACCTTCATTTTCTTCCAACTTGTGTGCATTCAGTCAACACAGGAAGGCTGTCCAGTCAAGGGCCACTGCTGTAATATTTGTGCAGTGCAACAATGTTGTCTGTTGCACCCCTAAAAAATTCTGAAGCTTTTTTTTATTAGAAAGTACTTTGTGTGTGTACATTCAGCCAACACAGGAAGGCTGTGCTTTCTTTTCTATTGGTCAGTGGGTCCAGTCAATGGACACTACCATAATATTTGTGCAATGCAACAGTGTTGTCTTTTGCATCCCCCAAAAAAATAAACAACATTTTAATTAGAAAGTAGTGTGTGTGTGAGTTCAACCAACACAGGAGGCTGTACTACCTTGTCCAATGGTGAGTGGGTCCAGCCAAGGGCCACAGCCATAATATTTGTGCAGTAGTTGATATGGATCATGATGATCAATTGATAGCTGGAGCAGCAACCAAGTACTAGCTTTGCAGCTGCTTCCACCAGTCATGATGACTAGCTTCAATGTCATCTAGTAAAGCCAATGCCCAAAGGTACAGAAGGTTTAAGTCAGGGCATCTAAAATCAAAGAGCCAATATTTTACAGTGGTAAAGAAAAAAACACCTAATAAAGGGAATGTTTGCTGCAGAAAAACATAAAATTGCCAACATGCCATTAACCACACACAGTGGTAAGGAAAGGCTTAGGCCTTGGCCTGTATTTATGAGTGATGGATCTGCAATGGTCAGTGAGGTGTCTTCTGCCTCTCATGACGATGCAAGACCTTTTATTGTGAGTTTGGAAGAGGTGTCAAAACAATTAAAACCACTACGGCAGTAGAACAAACTGTGTTCAGAAACAGAAATGTCACAAATCCCTGAGGAGAGTCTAAATGTGTCCAAAAATGCAATGTGTAAGCCTGGCTTTTAGAATCACAGAGAAGCCTCTTTCCTACATTTCTGCACCCTCTGCCAATGTGGGGATGAGCAGCACAAGTCAAAAAGATGTCTATCTAGACATTGAGGATGCTACGGTAGTAGTACAACAGAATGAGGGGGATATTTGTGTAGCTGATGCAGGCGCTAATGAGGAAATTGATGATGAGGATGTTGATGAAGAGAATATTCTTTGTGTAACTGAGGCACCAGTGGAAGCAGTTTTTGCCCATGATAAGAAGGCGGTCATTGTAATGCCTGAGTATAAGACAAAAAAAATCCACCTCTTATGTGTGGAATTATTTTTACCCAAATTCAGATAACAATTGTCTTGCCATCTGTAGCATTTGTAAATCCACAGATAGTAAAACTTTAACCATCTAGGAACCTCCTCCCTTTTACGTCATTTGTAGCACGTGCCTGAAAAGTTTTTGGCAAAAACAGAAACTTTTGCTAAAAAAGTAACAAGCAGTCCAGCGTCAGCTGGTTCCCTTCTCTCTGCTAGATCCAAATACCTGCAATCTCCACCACCAACAACTTAATCATCAATATCTTCAATCATGAAGTAGTCCTGCATCCAATGTGACAAGGTTAAGTAAGTCCTCCCCTATTGAGGGATCCTCAGAAGAATCCTTGAGCGCTAGGTCAGCTGCTACTGTGGGTGGATCTTCATCCCAGAAGGGGACAAAGAAGACTACTACTAGTAGTAGTTCCAAATAAAATTGACTATGAAACAAGCAACAAGCCTTTGATAGAGGAAGCAAGTATGACAGCTGTCACCCAGCGGATCACTGACTTCATGACGGCTGTGCTAGTATTAGATGGTGAAAAAAAATAGAAATTGAGGATGATAGTGTGGGGGAAGTTCAACAGGAAGATGAGGGGGATATTTGTGTCCTATCTGACACTAATGAGGATGTTGATGATGAGGATGTTGTTTGTGTAAATCAGCCACCAGTGGCAGCAGTTCTTGCTCGTGATAAAAAGAAAGCCATTGTCATGCCTAGGGATAAGACCAGAAAAGCCATGTCTTGGGTGTGGAATTATTTTAACCCAAATCCTGATAACATTTGTGAAGGCATCTGTACCATTTGTGAAGCCAAAGTTAATAGAGGTATGGACGTTAACCAACTAGGCCAGAGGTTCCCAATCACGGTCCTCAAGGCTCCCCAACAGTTCATGTTATAGAGATATCCATGGTTGAGCCAGGTGACTTAATTAGTACCTCAGTCAATTTGATTTAACCACCTGTGCTTAACCATGGATATCACTAAAACCTGAACTGTTGGGGAGCCTTGAGGACCGCGTTTGGGAACCTCTGATCTACGCACCTCCTCCCTGTTATGCAAGTTCATGCAATTTATTTAACAAAATTATAATAATTTGTAAATTAATAACAAGCAGTCCAGTATCAGCTACCAGCAGTTTGGACCAACACATGCAATCTCAACCACCAACAACTTCATCATCAACCTCCTCCTTAATGATTAGTGGTAGTCCTTCCAAAAAATTGTTTTGTGGGGGCCCAAACAAACCAAGGACTTTAGCGACAAGGACTGACACTGTTGTGGCTGAAGTCCTTGGTTTCTTAAACTGTGCATGTCCTTTTTAATATCCAACCTAAGAATGGGTGGGAGGGCCCAATGACAATTCCATCTTGCACCTCTTTTCTTTGTATTTTGAACTCTTTGGGGCATTGCTGACTGACATTTTTATAGTCTATTAAACTGCCATCCTGTCTGCCACTGCTGTGTGGTAATGTTTCATAGATGTCCTATATTTTTTCAAACTGCCATGCGTTTGTGCTGCTGCTTTGTTGCTTACTTTAGCCAGCCAGCTTGCTGCAGCCTTTGGCCTATATTGGTGAAAAGTAGTGAAAATAATATTGTGAGCTGTAAGGTGGTTAAAATTGACTAGAAATGAGTGGAAATTATTGTTATTAAGGGTAATAATACTGTAGGAACAAAAAAAGCCTAAATTATGTTTTTATAATTTAAAAAAAAAAAAGTACAGATCCAAAAACAAAACACAGGGGTCGGTGCACATCTCTAATTTAAAGTAAATAATGATCTTATATTGTGATCAACTGTCATTGGAAAAATAACAATTCCATTCATGTGCTCTGTAGTTTCTGCTATACAATTTTGTTAAAAAAAAACATTTACAATTTTTTTTCTGACTCAGACTCATGCATGTCTGTCAGTGAGGGATCCGGTACAACAGATGTAATAGTGAATACTCATAGTACTTTCACACATTTGCAAGATGCAAACAACAAAACGGATATTTGAAGGTTGTATACTGAATTTTGTGCTAACTTCAGGGTATCTGAAACATTTCCTTCTGATGATCTCAATAATTCTTCAACATATAAAGAATCATTTTAGAATGTCACAAAAAAGAAAATCTTGTAAATGGACTTTAATGAACACCAACTCCTGGGGAAAAAATAGGAGTTATCAGACACACCTTCTGGTTGGATCTTGGCCGTAGTCTTAGGACCTGATTCTGAGTAGAATAGTTCTCTCTTGATGTTTGTAGACAGCGCATGTACAGATGCAAATTTATATATTTATGCCTATCTCCTTCCTATTCGAGGGAACTTGGCCGGATCTGTCTTTCCATTAAATAGAGCATTTTGGACCAGAAATGAGGAGGCGACAATGTGATTGCACCCAGGGCAAAATTAAAAATGCCCCCCCCCCAAAAAAAAAAAAAAAAAATACCTCCCTGTGCTGTAGCAGGTCTGCATAAATCTTCACCCAGATGTTAATTTTTATCATCATGAACACATCGCCCGTTTTATAATTATTTTTCAGCTAATAAAATTTAGGTTTGTCTAACTATACCGGCCTATGGCGGGAATTCATTTAAGGGTGAATCCATTCGCCCAGCCGAATCTGCTTGCAGCGCTTTGCGGCAGCAGGCTCTTGCACAAAAGTGTTCGCTACCACAAAGGGTAAACCTATGTGGTATCAGAGATGTGCGCCAACCCCCATGTTTTGGTTTTGGATCTGTATCTCCTTGTGTTTTGGATCTGGATTGGTTTTGCCAAAACCGCCCTTGCGTGTTTTGGTTTTGGAACTTTATTTTTTTTCCAAAATTTATAAAACCTGCTAAAATCACATAATTTTGTGTTTTTTTTGTTCCTACAGTATTATTAACCTCAATAACATTAATTTCCACTCATTTCCTGTCAATTTTGACCACCTCACAGCTCACAATATTGTTTTCATCCAGTTTAAGACCAAAATTTGCACCAACTTAGCTGGCTGACTAAGCTAAGCTGCAGCAGTGGGTGGCACAACACTTGGCAGTTCAACTTCAAACATGGCACATCAGGAAATATTTTTATTATTCAAGAGGCCTGAGCGAGTTGGAGTATGTATGTAGTTGAAGGCAGGGACAGGAAGGGTTGATTGGTAGTAAAATTTTATTTAATTTTTTCATTCCGAAGTAAATTTATGAGGGAGAAGGGGAGGCATTTACAAAACTATTTTACTCATTCACATCAGTCCTTGCCCCCAGAAGAATCATTGAGCGCCATGCCTGCTGCTGTGGCTGGGAGTGTATTTTCATCCCAGAAGGGGACCAGGAAGACTTCTAGTAGTGCTTTCCAAAACAATTGACTGTTAAATAATCCTTTGTAAACATTCCACTTGAAAAGCATTTCCCAACCTGTACAGGGACATAAAAAAAAACATAGTTAGTTAGTAGCCCCCAAAATGCCATTGTACCCACTGTCCACTTAACCAGCACAGAAATGTGGACAAGTGGAACCACGCAAATGCAAGATTTAAGATTTAAGTCTTACGTGCTGCTGGGAGTGGATTTTCATCCCAGAAGGGATGAAGACTTTGGTTCTTTCTTCCCAATGGACACAGATCTAAAGAGATGTAAAGAGCTGTTGATAAGCAAATTGTCAGCTCAAGTGGTACGTGATGCAGCGATGGCTTTTCCTTCAGTTTCACCAGCAAGTGCATCTATCGAGATAAAACTAAACTTTCAAAAAACCCACTGGTGATGCAGGTGAGTCAACACAACCAAGTTTTGACATCTGGTCAGGTCAGATAATTGCCTACAATTAATGACACCTCTACCATGACTCCATCTGATACGGTCACCATTTAAAGAATAGTTGAGGGCTATTAAAAAATATTTAATGATAGCATCCAAATAGGCATGTCAGACAGTCCGATTAACTACTGGCAGGAAAAAAAGGCAATTTGGAGGCCCTTGTACAAACTATCTTTGCTTTACTTGAGCTGCGCACCATAAAGTGTATACTCAGAAAGAGTATTCAGCACAGCCGGGAACCTTGTCAGTGATCGGCATATGAGGTTACATCCCCAAAATGTGGAAAGATTATGTCCATCAAAAGGGACTACAATTTCTACGAAAAAGACTTTTACTGTCAATTACGTGCAAAACTTACAGAGGTACCTGTAATTGTGGATTCTAGTGGGGACAAATTAATATTGTATGAAGATGATGTATACACTGATGAGGGTGAGGAATCGGATGGTGATGGCGACAACATTTTGCCTCTGTAAAGCCAGTTTGTGCACATAGAGATCATTGCCAGCAATGTCAGCTGCCCATTGGTAGCTTGTTTTGTGGGGGTCCAAACAAACCAATCGCTTCATGATTGAGAAATATTGTTGATGAAGGTGTTGGTGGTGAAGATGGCAGGTGCTTGGATCTAGCAAAGAGAAGGGAGCTAGCTGACGCTGGACTGCTTGTTGTTACTTTTTTAGCCAAAGTTTCTGAATTTTGCAAAAATGTTTATGATGGATGCACTGCAGATGACTTAACAGGGTGGAGGTTTCCAGATGATTAAGGTCCCTATCTCTACTAATTTTGGCTTTAAAAATGGTACAGATGCCTTCACAACTGCTGTCAGTATTTTGGTTAAAATAATTCCACACCCAAGATGTGGCTTTTCTAGTCTTATGCCCAGGCGTCACCCCAGCCTATAACCCCAGTTTATACCATCACCTCAGGTTATACCAGCACCCAAGCCTATATCATCATCCCATCCTGTGTTGTGTATAAATTACAGCTGCGCTCCCTGTTAGATTGGGGATTCATTGTCCACTTTAGTGGATGTGAGCTCCATTTTAGTCCATATCACCACACCCCCCTACACATCTTCTGACCTGGGCTACAGAAGGAGTAACTGCACTCTGGAATACGGTTGCATGGAGTTGCGCTACCACTTACAGTGTCACAAGATTTTTTATGAATAAGGAAAGGAAAAGTTATTAACTCACTGCACTACCACTTAGTGTCACAAGATTTTTTATGAATAAGAAAAGAATAACACACTACGTTTTCCACTAACAGTGTCACAATATTTTTTATGAATACACTGTTTCCACTAACAGTGTGACAATATTTTTTGCAAATACACTGCATTTCCACTAACAGTGTAACAATATTTTTTATGAATACACTGCGTTTCCACTTAGTGTGACAATATTTTTTATGACTACACTGTTTTCCACTTACAGTGTCACAGTATTTTTTATGAATACACTGCGTTTTCCACTTAGTGTCACAATATTTATTATACACTGCGCTACCACTTACAGTGTCACAAACAATACAAGTATGAATATTACACTGCAGACTGACAGTCAGCGTCACAGTAAAAAATAATAATAATGAATATAATTCACTGGGGTACAGCACAAACAAGATATATATTATTTTTTTTATTAATTATATTATTAATTAGCTTTTATTTTTTATACACTGGGCACCCTTGGATGGACAAAGCACCCTTGGTTGGACACAGCAGCCCCTGCCCTAGATGAACACAACAACCACTGGATGGACACAGCAGCCACTGCCCCTGGATGGACACAGAAACCCCTGCCCTAGATGGACACAGCAGCCCCTGCCCTAAATGGACACAACAACACCTGGATGGACACAGCAGCCCCTCTTGGATGAAGCACAGCCCTGCCAGCCCGGGACTCAGCAAACAAATGGCGCCGATCACCGTGGGGAGGGACTTTTATACAGTCCAAAACCCGCGAGAATCTGACAGCAGGATGATGATATTTTGCCTCGCTTTGAGAACTGAGTCAGGCAGGAAAACCTGAGCCAGGCTCGGATCTCACCTCGGATATGGAAGTTCGGGTTGGTTCAGTTCTCAGGGAATCGGACCCGCTCATCTCTATGTTGTATCAAACACTCTTGTGCTAGAACCTGCTGCCACAAAGCGTGGCAGGCAGATTCACTTTGGCAAATGGGTTTGCTCTTTGTCTGCAATTGAATTCCCCCCTATGTGTTCTCTATAGCTTGTTATAGTGGGTCAAAATTTTCATTATATCTAGGAGACAGCTTAAAAGTTTAGGAGTCAGACCATCGTCCCCAGCCAAAATATATGAAAACCTATTTGTATAAACCACCCCACATGCCACTCAAATAACCAACATTCCCATCAAATCACAGCACATGCCCATTCCTAGCCCCATTTCATAGTATGCCACATAGCAGTACCCCCAATTCATAGCATGCCACACAATATTGCCCAAAATTCATAGTATGCCACACAGTAAGTGCCCCAATTTATAGTATGCCACACAGTAGTTTCCCCAATTCATAGTAAGCCACACAACAGTACCCCCAATGCATAGTATGGTAATTGATTCCTTTCACTACAAGTACAATCACCTATGCTTGTTGCCCTGCTGTTTGTAATGAAAGCAGTCATTGCTGTCCTGGCCTGACAAAAGATAAAATATAGGCACACAAGAAATGTTGGAAGCGCATACCACTCCCACCTGTTTCTCACAAGACATCGCCTCTGCAGGGGGAAAGGGTGATGGGTACTGCTGTAGTAATAATGGAAGACCCTGCCTTGTCACAATGCCAGCCCCATTCACTATGCAGGGACACCGAAGACCAAACCCTACTGATTGGTATTCTTAAATACAGCCTGAATACCTGCCGAAACTTATGAGTCCTCTGGCAGCTATACCTCGCCCATTCAATGACGATAGCTCTGGCTACTTCACCGCCCCATCATACTCTTATTGTTTAGCAGCAACTACCTCTCCACCTCCTCATGACATCGTGGCTACCCAGTCCCAAGATGCCTGCCCACCCCTGGAGGTCACCCAGCTGGATGTCCAGCAGCGGAAACTCCACTGGGTACCCTGCCATGGTCAGCAGCGCTCCCCTCTGCTGGGACTGTGTGACGGCACCCAGGGCACGTCTTGCATATGAGTAACAGAAGCCTGTTTCTGATGGATCTCTTGAGTCTAGCATGGGGCTGGTGCAAGTGCATATACTAATGATGATGCCTGTGGCGGTTTGCATAAAACCAATTGGGCAGCATGGGTTTCAGTTTGCAGATGCATGAACCCCGCATTAGGTAGTAAATCAGGCTTCTGTGGCTGCCCGCAACTACAGCCACTTTGCATGCAGCTCAGAATCAGAGCCTAAGCAATCAGAAGCATATCTGCAATGTTCTACTGACAGCATAGTTATTTTATTACAAATTTACACATGATTTTTATTGGAGATTCCCAGAAAAGCATGGAGTGATCATGTTTCATACCCTACTTCTGTACATAGTTAAAGGAAAACACTAGTGTTTATTGTTGTTAGTTATAAGGTTTCAAGGGGTTGGGTGCGTGATCCCAATGGTCACAATGCCAATGGTCAGAATACCGACAGCTGCATCCCGACGGATTTTGGTAAGTATGCCAACCCAATCCTAACCCTAGCTCACCCCTCCCTCTAGTGCCTAACCCCAAACCTAACCCTAATAATGTCGGACTCTGTTGGGGTTGTGGCCATTGGGTTGCCGCTGTCTGTTTTGTGACCAGCATTCTGACTGTTGAGATCTATATCCCGTTTCAAGCTGCTAATAGCAGTATAAGTGAGTGTTTTTTCTCTGAATTTTTTACATGTACATGTGTGGTTCATCTATCAATTTTTATATAAATGATATAGTGCACTCTAACTAAGTCTGGGTACACTCTGGGATAATATCTGTATGATATGTCGTTTCCAGGCAAATTGGAATGACATATCGTGTGGATCGTACAGTTTACGGTGTCCGATATCTTCTGGTTGGCCATGCTGCCTGGCCAATCAGAGGATATTGTGTACAATATGGCGCAGTTCAATGAAGGACAGAACGAGACATTATTCCACTTGGTCCGGGATAAAGAGAATTTGTCCTGACCACCGTGCCGATTGCCCGTCTTCCTAGCTTATACCTGGCCTAATTTTAAGTCCCTATCTTTTCTGCACAATGAACACACATATGCATTAGGACTCCTATTTTATTGTACGGATTCACCAGATCCGGTTGCATACCTCCCAGAAGACTTGTCGAAAGAAGCCCATTGGCAGTCAGAAATGTTGACACTTCTGACTCCTTGGATACTGAGGTAGAAAAATTTCCACAGCAATGTGTAAAGTCACCTTCCTGTTCAGGAAGCTTGCAGACACAAAAGAAAACACTAAACTAGAAAGCTAAAGTAAGCTCATCCCCAGGGAAACCTGTGACATTCCCCCATTCGCTCTAATTTTCCATAGCAGACAACATGATAGTGCTCGGAGCTCCTCCTCCTATAGCTGGCAAAATTCTTCTGCTCGTAGCAGGCAGCACAAAAGTACTGAGAATGTGGTCAGTCTTCCTCTGTAGACTGGGAATCAGAAGAAATTCCGAGAACATCTGCCTCATCCCAGTATGGGGAATTTAGCAATATTCAGATGGCCAGAGTGGCTTTAACGGGAAAAACCCATCCAACAAAGTTATACACTACACGCTGGGCCTTAAACAGAATTCTGAGGTTCAAAATACAGTATATACCCAGTTGGCATTTAGTGCAATTCTCATAAAAGAGGATGAGCTGGTGTTATGCTCCTATACAGAGTTACCAGACAACCATATTATTTGCCCTCAACACTGACCCAGCTTAGCCTACATAGTGGGAGAAAAAAAGACACAATGATCCCACAGACTGTACTTGGCAGAAGATCCAATATAAAATAGCAGAAGCAGCTGCCCCCCTACTATTTGTGTTATGCAAAGCATAGAGAGAAGAGGAGTTGCTGGCATCCAAGCTTGCTCTCCTTAAGGGCATTAGCAGAGCAATGCTCATAATAGGCCAGACCTTTAATCATATCGTCAACACCCGCAGGTCTAGATGGCTCACTAGTACAGGTTTTGCAGACCTCTTGCCCAAATCTCTGGAATTACCTAAACATACTGATAACAACCTCTTCGGACCTCAGTTTATAGAGGTGGTCAAAACAAGGCATAAGGCTGAAAAATCCTTCACGGACCTCAAAAATATGTGAACAAGCCTTTCAAGACGATCATGCTAGCAGCAAGATGGTCCTCTGCTCGTACCTTTGCAATACACAATTGGAGACCGACCTATCTACAAAAGATTGAGATTCTCAGAGCAACCACCAGGTGTGTGGGAGTCTGCCCACCTGCTGTTGCTAGGTGGCAAGCCTCCCGAAGAAGAAAAAACTAGTTTGCAGGAATATATGACCTGCAAACTGGATTTGTTCTAGGGAACAGGATTGCCACATAGCAACAGAGCCCACCCAACTCACTCTTCTTCATTCTCTTTTGCTAGGTCTGTTGTTTCCTATGGAGATCTTTTACTCGTGTACGATTAACCTTTCCTCCTATCATCCCTCAAGGTGCAGCAAGGGACCCAAAGAAGTCTCAGACAGACTCCTATAAAGAATAGAAGTAACCTACGACCCAGCACTAGATCCCCTGTCTAAAGTTTGCAACTGACATTATCTTTCCAGTTCCTCTCTCTTCTAGTTCTGATTTCAAATAAACCATTTTATAATTTACAGTTCAATTAAAATTGTTAATTGTTGCAAAGCATTCACCATTTAGTCCTATTTTACAGGATGTAGTCAGGAAGCAGGTGGTTGAAATGCTGACCGCCGGCTTCCCGACAATGAAATCCCGGTATGGGACTAATGTTCGGCATCTAAATACCGATGCCTATCATAAGCCCCGTGCCAAGATCCCAAAGCCCGACATAGCAAACGTAGGTAAGCTGGGCGTCGAGGGCGGATAGCCACTGGGGGGGGGAGGGATAGATTTAGGGACTCCCGGGGGGAACTTAGGGTTAGGCACCCCCCCAGGAGAATTAGGGTTATGCTAGGGAAGTGGGGGTTAGCGTCAACCACCACCGGGGGCAGGTTAGTATTAGGCACCCCCTGGGAGGGTAAGGTTTAGGGTGCCGGGAGGTTAGGTTTAGGCACCTCTGGGGGGAGGTTAGGGTTAGGCACTAGAGGGGGAGGTTAGGGTTAGGCACCAATAAGGGAGGGGAGAGGGGAGGGTTAGGGGTCTTACTCACCTCAGTCAGGATCTTCATGTGCCAGCATTCTGGCGTCGGTATTTCATCCGCCGGATAGGTGCGCGGTAATTTATACCAATTCCCTATTTTACAATCTAAAGGTGTCAGACTCATCAGGTATAAAGGTTACCTTACCTTCCACTATTCCTCTTTGGGGTCGGATTGCCACTAGCGAGCATCTGAAAAATCGGAACTAACGGCTCAGGTGTGCGCCCACATGACCGCGGGGAGTGCCCACATGCCGCTTCATTTCTAGGGCAGAGGGAGTGAAAATGCTTTCACTTTCCACTGTTTCACCGATTTTGGAAGACTTGCTGCCTAACCCACCTTCTGTTGCTAGGTGGCAATCCTGTTCCCTAGAACAAATCCCAGTTTGCAGGTTATAGATTCCTGCAAACTATTGTTTGCTCTGACCTCAGACTTTTATCTTTTTTGGGGCTCTAAATTTCAACCTCTGTTATACTACCAGTTAATATCTCTCTCTCCCATAGCAGCATTATGGAACTTAGGTACCCAAAGACCCAAACCTTTCAGTGCATTGCCCTCACTCTTGACTCAAGGATCCATATACACTGTTATTTCAGTAGACCACAGTTACCTGATTCTCCAGTTAGTGTAAAATAGTCTGTAAATACTAAGCAAACTATTACCAATTAGCAAACTGATTTGGGAATTGCATACATTCAGACTAATTCATGGAAAGTCCACATCATTCGACCATATCTAATTTTTATTGTATTATGTAATTCCAAGCTTTGATATTGGGGGGTATAAGTAAGCACCAGGTGCACTTTTCACAGTTAATGATACAGACAAAACAAATATTTTATTCTAACACATTGTTCTTTCTGTTTCATTCCTATAGTATCTCCTGCTAATTAGTGGTCTCAGTATTGTTAGATGCTTACAGTATTACAAGTTTCTTCAGTTGGCTGAATTAGCCATCATTTGGTGCTATACAATTAGATGTTGAATATACTTATTTGAAAAAATAATTTATACTATTATTATACAGTATTTTTATTTATAAAGCACTGACATATTATGGAGTATTATACATTGAGGGGATCATGACCTAAAAACACGCAATGACATGAAACAAGAGACAAAGATGGCTGTGCTCAACTAAATTTACAATCTGAGTTGTGGGAAACAGACATAGAAGGTAGCGGAATAACAATTGCTGTACAAACTGTGGGGGCCTGTTATTAGGCAACAGCAATATGAGCCCTCAGTAATAAATAATAATGTAGTTGGAAGTGATTGTACGTTTGGAACGAGGAGCGACTGCAAAATACAGAGACAGGAAACAAACTAGTCATTGAGAAATCTTCGGAGTCATCTACCGCATACTTATCTACTTTTCTGGAACATCCAGGAGATTCCCAAATCTCAGGTGGCTCTCCGAGACAACTGGAAAAATGATATATATCTAATATTATATATATATATATATATATATATATATATTAGGGGTGTGCACCGGCCACTTTTCGTGTTTTGGTTTTGGATCTGGATCTTTCTTCGTGTTTTGGATCTGGATTGGTTTTGCCAAAACCACCCTTCCGTGTTTTGGGTTCTGGGTTTTGTGTTTTGGATCTGTATTTTTTTTTAAAAAAGCATAAAAACAGCTAAAATCACAGAATTTGTAGGTTTTTCTGCTCCTATGCTATTATTAACCTCAATAACCTTAATTTCCACTCATTTCCAGTCTATTCTGAACACCTCACACCTCACAATAGTGTTTTTATGTCCAAAAGGTTGCACCGAGGTAGCTGGATGACTATGCTAAGCGACACGAGTGGGCGGCACAAACACGTGACCCATCTAGGAGTGACACTGCAGTGGCAGACAGGATGGCAGTTAGAAAAACTAGGCCCCAAACTGTACATAATGCAAAGAAAAAAAAGAGTTGCAAGATGGAATTGTCCTTGGGCCCTCCCACCCACCCTTATGTTATATAAACAGGACATGCACACTTTAACAAATCAATCATTTCAGCGCCAGGGTCTGCCACACAACTGTGGCTGAAATGATTGGTTCGTTTGGGCCCCCACAAAACAAGCTGGCAATTAATGTGTCCCTGCCCAAACTGGCTCTACGGAGACAAGATGTCATCCTCATCCTCCTCATCCACCGATTCCTCACCCTCTTCAGTGTGTACATCCTCATCCTCACAAAGTATTAACTCGTCCCCACTTGAATCCACCACCACAGGTCCCTCTGTACGTTCTGGAGGCTGGTCTCCCTGGAAGAGCTGATAATTCATTTTGATGAACATCATCTTCTCCACATTCTGTGGAAGCAACCTCCTACGCCTTTCGCTGACAAGGTTCCCGGCTGCACTAAACACTCTTTCGGAGAACACACTGGAGGGGGGGCAACTCAGGTAAAATAGAGCCAGTTTGTACAGGGGCCTCCAAATTGCCTCTTTTTCCTGCCAGTACAGGTATGGACTGTCTGACATGCCTACTTGGATGCTGTCACCGATGTAATCCTCCACCATTCTGTCAATGGTGACAGTATCATATGCAGTGACAGTAGACATGTCAGAAATTGTTGCCAGGTCCTTCAGTCCGGACCAGATGTCCAAACTTGGTCCTGCCTGAACTGCATCACCGCCAGCGGGTTGCTTAGGATACCTAAGTTTTTTTCTGGCAGCCCCAGTTGCGGGAGAAAATGAAGGAGCCGTTGACGTGTCACGTTCCGCTTCAGCTGACAGTGTGTTCACCAGCAGGTCTTTGCACCTCTGCAGGCTTGTGTCGGCCGGAAAGAGAGACACCACATAGGCTTTAAACCTAGGATCAAGCACGGTGGCCAAAATGTAGTGGTCTGATTTCAACAGATTGACCACCCTGGAATCCTGGCAAAGCGAATGAAGGGCTTCATCCACAAGTCCCACATGCCAAGCGTAATCGCTCCGTCTTAGCTCCTCCTTCACTTTCTCCAGCTGCTTCTGCAAAAGCCTGATGAGGGGAATGACCTGACTCAAGCTGGCAGTGTCTGAACTGACTTCACGTGTGGCAAGTTCGAAGGGCTGGAGAACCTTGCACAGCACGGAAATCATTCTCCACTGCGCTTGAGTCAGGTGCCTACCCCCTCCTTTGCCTATGTCATAGGTGGATGTATAGGCTTGTATGGCCTTTTGCTGCTCCTCCATCCTCTGAAGCATATAGAGGGTTGAGTTCCACCGCGTCACAACCTCTTGCTTCAGGTGATGGTGGGGCAGGTTCAAGAGTGTTTGCTGGCGCTCCAGTCTTCGGCACGCAGTCGCTGAATGGCGAAAGTGGCCAGAAATTTTTCGGGCCACCCAAAGCGTCTCCTGCACGGCCCTGTCGCTTTTCAGAAAATTCTGCACCACCAAGTTTATTGTGTGAGCAAAACATGGGACGTGCTGGAATTTGGCCAGATGTAATGCCCGCACAATATTGGTGGCGTTGTCAGATATCACAAATCCCCAGGAGAGTCTAAGTTGGGTAAGTCACTGGGCGATGATTTCCCTCAGTTTCTCTAAGAGGTTGTCGGCGGTGTGCCTCTTACTGAAACCGGTGATACACAGCGTAGCCTGCCTTGTAACGAGCTGGCGTTTCTGAGATGCTGCTACTGGTGACGCTGCTGCTGTTGCTGCGTAAGGTGATACATCTACCCAGTGGGCTGTCACAGTCAAATAGTCCTTAGTCTGCCCTGTTCCACTTGTCCACATGTCCGTGGTTAAGTGGACATTGTGTACAACGGCATTTTTCAGGACACTGAGGACACTTTTTCTGACGTTTCTGTACAGTCTCGGTATCGCCTGCCTAGTGAAGTGGAATCTAGATGGGATTTGGAACCGGGGACACACTACCTCCATCAATTGTCTAAATCCCACTGCACTAATGGCGGATACCGGACGCACGTCTAACACCAACATAGCAGTCAAGGCCTCAGTTATATGTTTTGCTTCAGGATGACTGCTGTCGTACTTCATCCTCCTCGCTAAGGACTGTTGGAGGGTCAATTGTTTAGTAAAAGTAGTGGTGTTCCTACTTCCTCTCTGGGATGATGAATGACTCCCAGCAGCAGCAACAGCAGCAGCGGCAGCAGTAGGCGTAGCAATGCAGGATCCTCCGGAGGAATCCCGGATAGGAGAGTCAGTCATACCAGTGACATGGCCTGCAGGACTACTTCCGATCCTGACTAAGGAGGAAATTGACGAGGAGGGAGTTGACGGTGTGGTTTGCAGGCACTTGGATACAACAGGACAACGGGATTTAGGTGTCCCTGGACTGCTTACGGTCTTAGCCAAAGTTTCTGAACTTGACAGTAACTTTTTATGAACGCGCTGCAGGTGCCGTATAAGGGAGGATGTTCCTAGGTGGTTGACGTCCCTACCCCTACTTATTTCACCTTTACATATGGTACATATGGCAAGACAGTTGTTGTCCGGATTTGGATAGAAATATTGCCAGACCAAAGAGGTGGAATGTTTGGTCTTCTGCCCAGGCATGACCGTGATGGGCTTTTTCATCCCACGGACAACAACTGTCTCCCCCGGAGCCTGATTTAAACAAACCGCATCACCCTCAGAATCCTCCTCGCCAACTTCCTCCTCAGCGCCAGCTACACCAGTATCCTCATCCTGTTGTACTTCAACAGTGACATATTCAATTTGCATATCAGCAAGTGGACTGTGGGTGCTCCTTTCAGCACTTGCAGGGGGCGTGCAAATGGTGGAAAGAGCCACCTCTTCCTGTCCAGTGCTGGGAAGGTCAGGCATCGCAACCACCACCACACTTGGACTCTCCTTGGGGATTTGTGATATCTTCTTAGAAAGCACAGTTCTTCGCTGTGCTTTTGCCAGCCTAACTCTTTTGATTTTTTTAGTGGGAGGAGGGCTTCCATCGTCATGTGAAGCTGAACCACTAGTCATGAACATACTAGGGATCGACCTTAGCCGTTCCTTGCCACTCCGTGTCGTAAATGGCATATTGGCAAGTTTACGTTTCTCTTCAGCTGATTTAAATGTCTTTTTCAAGGTCATTTTCCTGAACTTTGCCATTTGGGATTGTATGTGCCCTCTACTATGACATTGGGCATCGGCCTTGGCAGACAACGTTGATGGCATGTTATCGTCTATGTCATGACTAGTGGCAGCAGCTTCAGCACTAGGAGGAAGTGGTTCTTGATCTTTCTCTATTTTATTTTTATCGGAGAAAGTTTGGTCCTCCATTTATGTTATATCGATTTGATATATACGTGCGGCTAAACACAGAAAATAATTTTTTTTTTGGTTTGGACTGGAGTGTACTTTGGGGGTTACAGCACCCTTTAACGGTCAAGCCAGCCGGCCCTTTACTTATGACACAGGCGCACGCTTGGCACTACTTTGTTGATGCACGTGCGGCTACTGCGCACACAATTCACAAACACAGAAAATAATTTTTTTGGTTTGAACTGGAGTGTACTTTGGGGGTTACAGCACCCTTTAACGGTCAAGCCAGCCGGCCCTTTCCTTATGACACAGGCGCACGCTTGGCACTACTTTGTTGATGCACGTGCAGCTACTGCGCACACAATTCACAAACACAGAAAATATATTATTTTTTTAGCACTTGGGGGAGCACCCCTGATGGACAGAGCACCCCCTGGACAACACTACAGCACCCCTTTAGGACTGGGACACTGCACAGGACTTTGGAGTGGACACAGCCCCTATGGAGAACTGACTGCACAACACAGTCCAGCCAGCCCCTATGGACTTTGAAGTAGTGGACACAGCCCCTATTAACAACAGCAGCACAGCACAACACAACCAGCCCCTATGGACTTTGAAGTACTGGACAACAGCAGCACTACACTACACTACACTACACAGCCCTAACTCCCACCCTCCCTCTTCACTGTCCACAGCCGAGTGAGAAAATGGCGCCGACGTGGGTACCTTATATAGGATCCAAAACCCGCGAGACTCGGAAGGCGGGATGATGACGTTTTGCCTCGATTTCAGATCCGAGTCAGGCGGGAAAAGTCGAGCCTGACTCGGATCGGACTCGGATCGGGGGGGTTCGGATTTCAGAAATCCGAACCCGCTCACCCCTAAAATATATATATATATATATATATATATATATATATATATATATATATATTCAGGGTGTGCAGTCTAGGATTTTTTTCCCATATACTCTAATCAGTGTGCTTCTTTGCACACCTGAAGGCATGAGACACCTTCAGCCTGGACTAGCAGCTCTGTCCCATTGGCTTAAAGAATGGAGTCTGACATTGTTATGCACACTAGTACAAGGCACAATCTAGCCAAGTCCTTCAAATTATACACTGCAGTGCAGCTTTGGGTTGATTTTTGGGGCATTGGTCCCCTGGATTGCT
This sequence comes from Taudactylus pleione, assembly GCA_031769625.1. Lineage (NCBI taxonomy): Eukaryota > Metazoa > Chordata > Amphibia > Anura > Myobatrachidae > Taudactylus > Taudactylus pleione. The sequence goes on along the minus strand of JAUIMM010000608.1, from coordinate 12,070,713 downwards.
TTGGTTGGTCTGCTTCAGGGCATCACATTATAACACTTTTCCTTTTTTGCACATTTTAAACACTTTTACTGTTTATTTATTATATATGTGTTTTCACTTTTCTACTCTATATATGCAGCCACAGCTGCTCTTATCTATCTTACTCTACACTTCACCTTTCTCATTAGAGCGATGCCCTGGGGAGGCTTGGCTGAGCTGGTTTGGGGGTGTCCTGTGCCCTGGATTTGAACCCCAGTATGTTAGGGACCTACCCTACAGAGGTTACCTGGATATAGTGGGTAGGCTCATAACTTTGGCCATTATTATGCTAAAAACCTCTATTTATAGCAAAATTTCATTGCAAAATGTATTTATATATAATTAGTAATTTGGAGTTGTGCACCTGTGATCTGTCTTTTTTTGTGTCTACAACTGGAAAAATGGTCAAGTCTCCCTAAACCTGCAAGGCCCACCCATTGCAGCCCACTTCCCAAGTGAAGTGGAAGATCCAGCTGACTTGATAACGTGATTCACACTGAATTGTGTCATCATGGCCCCGCCTTCCACTTTACAATGCTGGTAATCGCGGCATTGTATAGCGGTAACGGGGCTATGATGAAGCAATCACACTCCCCACACCACTCACATGGACAAAGCTCTCCACCCACACCTGCCAGCTGTAGGTAAGTATAATCTAATGATTCATTTAACACTGCCGATGGAAGCGGTCAGGTGCTGTGAAATGCATTGCAGTTTTAAGTGTGAATTTCATTTGTATTTTTTGCTTTATTTTTAAACCTGATTTTTAACTTGCAATACTGTGTTTTAAAATTATTTGTATTTTCAATTATTCCTCTAACCATTGTTGTCTACAATAGTGAAAACAATTTTTAATTGTATTACTATGCAATTAATCTAATCAATCATTTGATTATTGATTATGATTTTTTGTTGGGTCATCCCTTATTTGCCAATTGAAGCCAATATTTCATGTTTGGGTAAGAGGGTGTTCGACCACTTATATATTACGTGCTGACACTGCCTTTAACAGTCCTATATAGCTCGGCTCCCATTTAACGGTATATTTACTAAAGTGATAGTTTTTAGAAATGGAGATGTTGCCCATAGCAACCAATCAAATTCTAGCTATTATCTTCTTGAAGGTGCTAGTTAAATGTTAAGTGGAATCTGATTGGTTGCTATGGGCAACATCTCCACTTCTATAAACTCTCACTTTAGTAAATATACCCCAAAGAGACTAGTTTTGCAAAGCGGAAGTGTCACAATAAATTTTGATCTATAAAGTGCCTTTTCTCAGTGCCAGATATACTCTCCTGTCTTCGATTCTGTTCCCCTTTGGGTTAAGTTGGGAACCCACCTGTTCTCCTTAGGTCGCAGAGATTGGGCGCCACCCCTACATTAATTTTTATCAAGTATAATCTACTGGTAACCATAACTTCCCATTACCTATTATCCTAATTTAACATCCTTCCTCTGCTGCTCTAGAGAAGAATTTTGCGTCAAAGTCCCACTGCTAATAGTTAGGAGATGTAATAACAAACCTTGGATAGAGATAAAATAGAAAAGTTGCCCAAAGCAACCGATCAGCTTCTAAATGTCAAATGTGCTAGAAAACTGACCGCTAGAAGTTGATTGGTTGTACTTTAATTGCATAATTAAAACAACAAGAAGTGACAAAACTATATTGCTAGCGTACACTTACCACTGGGACATGTGGCATTTGTACATCTGTAACTGCGACTGAGTCTGGCTCTGTTTAAAAAGGGCTTTGATACGAGCAGATTTTCCTCGCGCCAAGTTCAGCTCCATTTGCGTCTTTGTTCATGTGTTATACCAGTTCCTGCGTTATTAAAGTTGCAGCCTAGCGTCTCTGGCACACTGTGATTGGCATTTTGCTGCATCTGTCATGCGACTAAAGCCGGCGGATCGGACAACATATCGTGCACATCGGCCAGTGTGTACGTGTTATGTCGTTGTCAGCGACATCGCCCATCGGAACTGCATGCAGGTCCAACGGGCGATATCATCAGCGTGGGCCATGCTGACGAATGCAGGATGGCCCCCACCATCGTTCCGTCGCTGCCGCCATCGGCACTAGTCCAAAAAATACTCATAGGAGCAGACCAAAAAAGGAGCAATTTGCACCTACAGTAGGCAAAACCATGTTGCACAGTGGGTTGGGCAAATTTAGAGAGTTTTATAGTTTTGATCAGTAGCACATTAATATTTGAATTATTAATATTTGAAATAGCAATGTGCTTTTTCCTGTTGGATGAATACATTTGTATAAGTGTGTTGCTTTGCATTGTACATTCTGTTTACACTTTGCTAATACAGGAATGAATATATTGATTTTTCTCAAATACATTTGCATTCAATACACATCTCCTGAAAAATTGCTTTACAATCTCTTGGGAGACAAAAGGAAAGATTTTTCATACTCAGATAAATAGCACGGAAGTATATGAGTGCATATTCTGTTCACAGTGTTATGTCATATAGGTATCAGTGGGGTTTCTAAGAAATATTTCCGTTTAATGTGCTGATACACAATTCTGATTATTTGCAATCAACATACACAAAAACCAACAGTGGCCAATCAATACATTTTATATCATTACTTGTAACAGAGAGATGAAAAGAAACGTATATTTTGGTTGTTAATGATAACTACCAGTGGCGAATTTTATCTAGAGGCTGCAGGGCACCACCCCGTGAGCCTCGGTCCCGGGATTCGCTACTTAGTGGTAGTGTAGGAGATGGTCCTGGACACAGCAGCTGATTAACAGATGTACCTTCCTTCTTAGGGGCCCAGTCTAAAGCTGGTCATACACAGTGCGATAAAGCAGCCGATCCGACGGATTGGTATGATTTGGCTGCTATATCGCGCTGTGTATGGGCCTAATGTTGGACCGACCATACACTCGTGGGGTCGTACATCGCACCCCCTGATCTTACTGCAGGTTCAGTCGATCAGGGGATGCGATGTGCAATCTCTTGCAGCGCTATGCGGGTATGGGAGGGGGGAGCTGGCATATGGGGCGGTCGGCCACCCAATCGCACCGTGTGTGGGGACTGCCTGATATGTTGGACGTCGGATCCCCCGTCGAGTCGCACGGTGCCTCTTGCACCGTGTATGGCCCGCTTAAGTAGTGGCTTCTTCCTATTGGAAGCTCTTAGTTATAATCTTACACCAGACTGGCAGTCCAAGAGGGAGGATACTCCTCCCCCTGGGACTACCAGTCCGGTATGCGATTAGTACTTAGAGCTTACAGTCCTTCTAGGAGATGTGGTCTCTAGAAACTGCTTTAATGCATCTATGCATGTGCAAAAAGTGATAGGTATGATGGCGGAGGTCAAAATCTGATGTCAATCTGAGTGACATCATCATTAAGAACCCCATGCAGCCCTCCTCAAATCTAAAAGGTAGAAGGCGCCGCCGGAACTAGACATTTGTATTTTCTGAGCAAATAAACTCCAAAGTACAATATCAATTCATTACTCAGGTAACTACAGTAATATAATTCAGTATGTAACGAAGATATGTGCCATGTCACACAAGGTAAGTGACTTAAATTTATTTTCAAGCTATGACAGTTTTGTTATACAGTACCAACCTGCATTTTAGCCCTGGTCACTACCTTTATTAGTTTAAACTGGCTCTTAAGCTGGAATCAAACTAGATGACCTGTGTACCCGGCCGACAGCAGATGCAATGGAACGACATATCACGCAGTCCGCACACACCACACAATCTGGTTAACGACCGTACGATATGTTGTTCCCTCATCACATCCCGCCACATCCAAATGCATGGGGTCGTCCATCAGATCTTCAGATTGAGCAGCATGTATGGCAGATCTGAAGATGGGACAGACGACCCGGCGGGAGCGCACATAGGGCCTGATTCAGAGCCGGACGCAATCAGCGCTCGCTCGTCCAGAAAATAGGGGTGGCTATTCAAATGAACCGTTCGCTCTTTGCGGTCTGTTCACGCCTCTAGGTCTGAACGAGCGAACAAAACTTGCGGTCGTTTTTTTCTAAAATACGCCCCCTGGCCGCTCGCATCCTACGTCATATCCGCTATTTATTAGATTAATCGAGTACATCGACCAGGGTATGAACTGCTCGCTATTCTTGTGGCTGGTTTTTGCTACCACAATTTTGCGAGCAGTTCTGGCTATAAAATAACCCAATGACGTGGTCAATGACGCTGCTGTTTTAATTATGCACACCCTTAAAACGCCCGTTTTGACCTTTAAGCACGCCTGCGTTCGGATCTCCACTCCCCGTTTTCAAGCACCTTCCCCCGTTACCACCCACATACGCCTCCTCCTGTCACTCAAATTATCAGGCATTCGCTATTTTGCGAACACATGAATTTCGACCGCACTGACTGGTTCGTGCATGCGTATAACGATCCGTACGCATGCGCAGTTGGGCAAACATCGCTCGGAGCGAATGAGCGGCCGCTTACGAGCGGCTCTGAATCAGGCCCCTAGTGCATATACATTTGATGATTTAAACAATTCGTAATTTCGATCATACAATATAAGGGTTGCATCAAAGATTAATGTTACATAATTTGCTTATATCTAGATGATGCATATAGGGGAAAGTGGCATCTAGAAGCCCAAAAACATGCCAAGACAACAAACTCAGATCTACTGTGGTGATTTGTGCAACAGATCCTTTTCCATTGCCCTTCCTGGTGTTACTCCTGCCTCATTCTAGTCAGATATCCTTTGTTGTGTATTGGTCCTGCTTATGTTTTCAAGTGTCTCTTGGTCAGTGATTAAAGTGGTCCTAGAGAGGTGATGGAACTCACCTCCCTATATGCCTTAACACCCCCCTCCCCCCAGTTGGTGCCACCCCTCTTGCAGTTCCCACTCTCCTAACCCCTCTCACAGTTGAGGGGGTGGGTCTGTTGAGTGGGCAGGGTCTGTGGAGGAGGGTAGAATACTCTCTCTTCTTAGGGCCTGGAGGGGCTGTTGCAAGCCACTGAGGAGTGCAGGGTCGGCAACAGAAATCTTGGTGGCCGAAACACTCTTTTTGGGGCCTCCGACATCTCTGCAATAGGTACAGGCCAGTCAGTTTGAAAGTTTTTTCTTACCTACTGTATATGGTGGTTTCTTTGCAACGTGGAAGAATATGAGCCTCACTGGGTAGCGTTTTCAGCTGGTATTCACTATTCATGTAGAATATCACATTGTCTGGAAGATGCCTGTTTACGTAGAGATATAACCAATGTCATCATCATAACTGAGGATTGATCAGAAAATATATTGTAACAGTAGTTTTCATGCAGGGCAAAATGTAAATTTTCATGATCAAAAAATGTATGCGTCTCTCCAGGCTCCCCTGTGTCCCTCCATCTCCAGGCCTCCCTGCATTGAGCCAGACCCCCTTTTCTCTCTCCAGGAGCCCTTGTGTCTCTCCATTCCCAGGTCCTGTGTCTCTCCAGGCACCCCGCATCTTTACAGGCCCTCTATGTCTCATTCCCCAAGCCCCTGTGTGTCTTAGCCACATTCCCCTGGCCCCAGTGTGTCTCAGCCCCATTCCCCAGCCCCAGTGTGTCTCTCAGCTCCATTCCCCAGTGTGTCCCTCAGCCACATTCCCCAACCCCAGTGTGTCTCTCAACCATATTCCACAGCCCCAGTGTGTCTCTCAGCCCCATTTCCCAGCCCAGTGTGTCTCTCAGCCCCATTTCCCAGCCCCAGTGTGTCTTTCAACCCCATTCCCCAGCCCCAGGGTGTCTCTCAGCCCGATTCTCCAGCCCCAGAGTGTCTCTCAGCCCCATTCGCCACACAGAGTGTCTCTCAGCCCCATTCTCCAGCCCCAGGGTGTCTCTCAGCCCCATTCCCCAGCCCCAGGGTGTCTCTCAGCCCAAAGGCCCAGCCTGTCTCTCAGCACCATTTCCCCAGCCCCAGTGTGTCTCTCAGCCCCAGTGTGTTTCTCAACCCCATTTCCCAGCCCCAGTGTGTCTCTGAGCCCCATTCACCAGTCCCAACGTGTCTCTCAGCGCCCCATTGCTCAGCCTGTCTCTCAGCACCATTCCCCCAGCCATAGGTGTGTCTCTCAGCCCCCTCCCCCAGGGCGAGGCCAGGCAAGGTGGGTAGACGGAGGTGGAACAGGTTCCGCCTCCAATTACAACTGACAAAACACAGTTCTGCTACATTCCGTCCCACTTTAACCCCTGCTCTTGATATTGACCTGTCCCTGAATTCTCATTTTGCTGTAAACTACCTGCTCTGGATCCTGACCTGTCAGACAATTATCTTTTTGTCTATTACGGGGGAGATGTATCAAACCTTCTAAAGAGTGGAGAAGTGGACCATAGCAACCAATCACCTTCTACCTATAATTTTATAGATGGTACTTGACCAATGGTGGGTAGCACAGATGGCGTAATGGTTAGCATTACTGCCTCACAGCACTGAGGTCGTGGGTTCGATACCCACTAAGGCCCTAACTGTGTGGAGTTTGTATATTCTCCCTGTGCTTGCGTGGGTTTCCTCCGGGTACTCCGGTTTCCTCCCACACTCCAAAAATATACTGGTAGGCTAATTGGCTCCCAACAAAAATTAACCCTAGTGTGTATGTGTGTGCATGTGGTAGGGAATATAGATTGTAAGCTCCACTAGGGCAGGGACTGATGTGTATGGACAAATATTCTCTGTAAAGCGCTGCGGAATATGTGTGCGCTATATAAATAACTGGTAATAAATAAATAATAAATAAACTAGTAGCTGATACAGTAGGTTGCTATGGGTAACTTGTCCACTTCACTCTTTAGAAGGTTTGATACATTTCCCCCATATAGTACCTCTCTGCATAATCTATAATCTACCGACCCTGCCCATTGGGCAATTGCTGCCTGCGTTACCGGTATTCTTCAATTACTGATCAACAGCGCACTGCTGATCATCGCACAGAGTGGAATATAGTCAGAACAGCCTAACATGATTAGTGGTGTGCAGTGTTGAGCCCTGTCCCTTTCAAGTTTTTGATTAAAAACTTTGCATTTTTCCATATTAGCTGGTGACAATGTAGGGTTATTGACCTACACCAAGGTAATAACTGCTACTTACACATTAAATTGAATAAAATTTGGGATGGAAAAGTCAGCGGCTATAAAGGTAAATACACACTTCTACGCAATGTGTAACCTTGTGTATCCTTGTCCTCTTTCAGGTACTATATAATATTTTTATCTCATTGACACAAATGCACACATTTGAAACCATTGAACCAGTGGACATCCTTGCTGGTGTAGGGCGTTTTTTTATGGTTGGCATTGGCGGAGTGTTTATTGGGATTATTTTTGGTTTCGTATCTGCTTTCATCACTCGGTTCACCAGGAATATATCTTCTATTGAGCCTCTACTTGTTTTCATGTTCAGTTACTTGTCCTACCTCTCGGCAGAAGCATTCTACCTCTCTGGAATCTTGGCGTGAGTATCATACAATGACTTCATTGCATTGTAAATTTGGTTTCTTTATTTATTTCCCCACAGAGTCAATAACGGTTTTATCTTAGCGACTCCTGTCCTCATTTAAAGCTTTTTTATATTTAATGCATTGACTTCCATATAGCTTCATCTTTTACTAAATACGAAGCCTTTTTATTTTTTGATATCTATTATGTGAGATTTCAGCAATGTGTTTATGTCATGACAGAGTTTATTGAAAGCACTTTGAGTCCTCTAGGAGAAAAGCGCTATATAAATAAAATTATTATTATTATTATTAATTTTTTGCCCTGGGGTAGGACACAAAGCTGCCACCAAATGTATCCAATGCAATGTACCAGAAAATTTGTGTTATAAACCAAGGCAAGAAAAATAATTGCTCTGGCTGATCATACAGAGGCATGGCTGAAAACCACAGCTTACCCCCCATAGAAAACATACACTGTATTTGGTAAAAAGCCCAAACATTGATGGGCCTATTCATCATCGAAGGCCATATGGCCTTTGATGATGAAGTATGGAACTCACTGCGAGGGATACTTAAGTATCCAACTCGCAGCGGGGGAAACGAGACTTCGGAGCAATTCATCATTGCCCCGGTGAGGGGACAACTGCTCCGAAAAGCAGTTGTCCCAGTGGTTAGTATCACAGCTACTTCTGTAGCTGTGTTACTTACCTGATCCCCGTCGTCCCGGCTACGCATGTGTGACCTCGGGTCACGCATGCACAAAGCCGCCGGGTAGGGAGTGAGGAGGCGGCAGAGGGATCCGCTCGGATCCCTCTTCGCATCCCCGGAACTCCTTCCCACAGGAAGGAGCGGGGCTACGAGAGCAAGCGCCGCCTGAAGATGGCGCTTGTTCTCGGCAGCTAACTCCATTAACTTTCAGTTTTTGGAGTTTGCTGAATAGCAAGGTGGTCCTATCGGACTCCTGATGACGAATGGCCCGGTAACTTAAATATGCAGAAACTAGCATTTACGCATGGTTACTGGGCCATTTATCGTTTGAATAGGTCCCTAAAGCTTTATCCCAAGGGGAGGGCAGGTATATAGCCTTATTTTTGAAACCAAGGAGCTCTACAATTCTTTCTACAGTACAAGTATCATTTTTGTTAAAACATTTTATGCATTAAGTGCTGTTACATTATCATTTCTGGCAGCAATCACAGTTGTCCATCTCATTAGCTATCTTGCTAGTTCACGACTGAAGTGCAGTTGTCATTCATAAATAGATTTTAAAACATAAATAAACATTTCCCTAGTTGATGTGCATTCTAGAAAACCAAAAGTGGTACTTGCATGACTACTTTTAATTTCCTGAAGATAAAGTGCAATTTTTCTAAACTGCTGGATTCCTGGAATAACATGATCATTAGGGAGTTTCAGCCAGTAATGTAATGGGAGAGAGCAAATTAAAGATGCTAACTAATACCCCTTTTCCACTGCTGCAATAACCCAAGTTATTGCCGAGTCTACTCGGATCAGAGCTCAGTGGAAGAGAGTCCCAAAAAAATAACCTGGGTCCAGTGACATGGGAATCCAACCCAGTTAGCGACTAGGGTTGGACACGGGAAGCACCCGGGTTAAGGGGCAGTGTAAATGGGTAACCCGGGTTCTGTTTACAGCAAGAGGAGATCCAGATTTCCTGGCGCTTGGAGATTATGTCATCTCCAAGCGCTGGCATAAGAGTTCAACTGCACATGGGTGCAGTGTGAACGGCGCTGACCCGGGAATAACCCAGGTTGGCGCCGTGGTGTGAACGGGGTCTGTATTAGTCATATATTCATTTTAAATGGATACTGTGATCAAAACTGTGTATGATACCTATTTGTATTTAGACATAATTTATGGATGGCAGAATTGACACGTATTGTTTGGATACAATTTTGCACAAAAGTCTACATTTTTATTTTTTATCTTCAGAGCTACTGATATAATTTGTGTAGTTTTTTTCCTTTGTTAAAAAATTTGTTTTTTGTTATTAAACAATTTGTAGCTGAATAATCACTACATTTGGTAAATTGCACTGGTGTACATTCATTGGTTCTCAGTTGCTCTTAAGCATTTACTTACTGACCAGTAGCTTTACTGTATATGATAAATGTATTTACACTTATGGTAATTTTGGTAAATGCAGTATAGAGGATGCAGGGCCCTCTCTACACGTGCACAAGCCCATTTCACATACATAAACCCATGTTTTAAGTAACAGGCCTATTTGCTATTAGAGGCCCCAGAATTGTGGGAACTGACATCATCAATGGCATTAGTTGGATACCATATTAATGGGATTGGGGGTAGATGTGGGGCTTAATAAAGAATATGCCCGTGTATCACATCTGTTTCTCTTTTTATCAACTTCATCTGTACAGTACTTGTTTTATGTGTGAATGTATTGTATTCATATGATTAATAACTGACTGCCCTGCTTGTGGAATTCTGTGACATCATACAAATACACAAAGATGATCATTTCTGTTTTTAACAAATGTTCAACACATAGGGCAGAATTCAATTGATTCCTGCCCCCATCGCGCCCGACAAAGCTATTCAATTCTTGCTCCTGTCGGGCACGATCAGCTGACAGCGCTACATTTCAGCTCGCAGCCCCAGGGGGGTGAGAGCTGAAATGTGCGAAAAGTGACATGTTTGGGTGCCCAAACATCACTTTTCGCGATCGCGCCCAGCACTTTGGTCGGGTTTAGCTGCTTTACGCGGCTAAACCCGACCACTTTGGGCACGAATAGCACGAAAATCTGGAACAATTGCATAGCGGCCCGCGAACTCCTATCACTTTAGATGGGAGATGCGGGCAGCGAAAACAATTGAATTACGCCCATAGAAGGGTAACAGACTCAGGGAACATGACAATCTGTCACAAGCTTTTACTAGGTAGCACAAACCTGGGGAAGTGGGTGAGAAGTGCATGAGGTCACAGAGTGAAATCTAGCTGCTTTGCAAGCTCATAGATCAGGTGTTGCATAATATGGCATTTTCATATTGATCTGTGTATAATATCTAGCCTCTATGGCTGGAGAGGCTGAATGGGGAAAGAAGAGGTGGTGAAGTGTAGGCCAAGAACTCTAGGGACGTGTTCACATAAATGTGACTCAGCTGTGAATTAATAAGCTGTGAAGCCTGTCAAGCGGAAAATTGTAGTAGGCTCTCCTGAGTCTCTGTCTGTGTTGGTGATCCTGCTAGATGAGGCATAGCTTTCCTACTGTCCCAGGGTCCTGGAGAATGGATTGTTGAAGCTGGTACTTATTTCAGTGTGGATAGCTACATGCAAGACCACCAACACCCAGGGCCTGCCTGATGCCAAGAACAGAGGAGTAGATTCTGGGATGACAATTGCATAGACCTGATAAGGGCCAATAAATACTAGATAACAGTTAGTGGGGAAAGTGAGAAGCGGGAGGAGCATCACACACAGTAATATGGCTGGTCCCTGGAGTGGTGCTAGCCAAAAGGACGTAAATCAATGCCAGGACTAGCTATTAAAATGTCAGGATGATTAAGACAGGTTCCTTCCTTAAAAAAAAAAAATAATAATAATTATATATATATATATATATATATATATATAAACTAGATTTTTTTTTTAAATGTCTTCAGTGGCACCATGATGACTTACCAGGAAAAATTTCCAGTGAAGCCTATGGGTAGTTAGCCTCTGCAGACATCTATATACTGTACATGTTGCTGGTTACTTCCTCTTACAGCAGTAGCGTATCTATAGTGAATGCAGGGTGTGTGGTGCATATGGTCCCACACTGCACACTCTGCACCCATTCAATAAACCTTCATTTTGTAGCAGCTGCCTCAGACTCAGACGAAATCTCTGGGAAAATGGCACCTCTGTAATTTTCCTGGAGATATGGCTCAGGCGCAATAGAGGAATCATTGGGGAAACAGCTTCGGCGGAGACTCAATAGAGAAATCACTGGGAAAATTACACCAGCGCCATGCACGATAGACTCTTCCACAATACACATACCCTGATGCAGGGGGGAGGGGCCTGCTCGGACACTGAATATGGGACCCCTACTCTCATAAAACTCTCCTATCATACAGTAATATGTACACTGAAGTGCCAAAAGTCATGGGATAGATACCTAGCATTGTGTAGGACTCCCTCTAGCCTGGCAAAGTGCAGCAACTAGACGTGGCATTAATTCCACAAGTGGACGAAAGATCTCTGGAGAGATGTTGACGCATGCCGTCTGGATAGTTTCCCACAGCTCCCTGATATCTGTAGGTGCAGGATCTTGGGTGTGAATAGACCTCTCCATCACGTCCCATAAATGCTCAATTGGGTTCATTTCAGTTGTGGTGGCCATACCATTCATCTGAACTCTCCGGAATGCTACTCAAACCAATTCTTCCCAACTTGGAACCAATGACATGGTGCATTATCGTGCTGGAATATTACATTTTTCTGGAGGGACATGAAGTCCATGAAGGGCTGCAAATGGTCATCAAGCAAAGCAACATAGCAGTTACTGGTCAATGACATGTTCAGGTGGACCAGCAGACCCAACCCACGGCACTTAAACACAAACCACATCATTATGGAACCGCCACCAGCCTGCACAATGCCTTATTGACAACTGGGGTCTATGGCCTCATGGGGTCTGCACCACACCTAAACACTACCATAAGCCCAAAACAACTGGAACCGTGGCTCATTGGACCACGCTACTTGTTGTCAGTCCTCCAGGTCCCAATTAGCGATGTCACAAGTCCAGGTGAATGGATGTGTCTAGTGTCATAGTGTTAACAGGGGCACTCTGGTGGGTCTTCTATTCCCATATCCCATGGAAGCTAAAAAAAACGCTGCACTGACCTGCTGGATATGTGTCTGGTACCTCTTGCATTGAATGTGGATGTGATTTGAGCCAGTGTTGCTTCTCTGTCACCATGGACAATTCTGGCCAGACACCGCTGATCATGATCATGATTATTATGCACCTGTCGTCAACCACTGCGCTGTCCACAGTGGGTGGTAATACCTTCCATGAGGTATTCCTGCTACACGTGACAACTTAGATTAAGGAATGTTGAATGTGTGCACAACTTCGGAAATGGAATGTCCCATCCGTCGGGCACCCACTATAATGCCCCGTTCGAACTCCGATAATTCACTTCACCTTACCATGAGCAGCCCAGCCGGTGTACAAACTGACTCATGAGATGTCAGATTACAACTGATACAGGTCTGGGCATGTCCTTTACGTCACAGTACGGTGACGTCACCTACCATTACCTTTACGCAGAGCTATCCCAGGAGTTTTGGCAATTCAGTATAGTTTATGCATATTTTTTCATAATTGAAGCATTTGTGTACATTTTATGATAGATTAACAGCTACTTATTGGCAACTGTTTTGTGACAGAATTGCATGGTGCAGTGTTTCATAGATTCTGGATTTGCTTGTTTTATTTTCCCATAGTAACATTTCATAAATTTATGATTAACAGTGAAATTCAAAAACTGAAATATAGGGAAGTACATTTCACAAAATGAATGCAGTTACTAAATCAATATGCTATTATATACAGTATATACATGTTCCTCATACTTTCCATAGATACAGTAATATTCATTAGCTTTTTATACCCAACAGCATGACAGCCTGCGCGATGACCATGAAAAAATATATTGAAGAAAACATTTCAAAGAATTCAAGCACGACAATTAAATACTTTATGAAGATGATGAGCAGCGTGAGCGAGACTCTCATATTTATCTTCATGGGCGTCTCCACAGTAGGAAAAAACCATGAATGGAACTGGGCGTTTGTCAGTTTCACTCTACTCTTCTGTCTTGTTTGGCGAGCACTGAGTAAGATGTTTCAAGTTGTGATATTTTATAATTTAGAAGTGTCCTATAGACTACATACAAACTCCATGGAAGCTGCATTACAATGAGCAAATGCTGTAGTAAATCAATGAAGTATTTGATATCATATACAAAATTTAGTACTCAATGCTAGATAAGTCAAACTGATTTTCACTTTAAAATGATTTATTAAGAAAAACATACCGCCCGGATATAAGTTACTCTACACTAGCGAGAGCGACTCAGCACCTTATCCTACTATGTAAAATGATTGAGTACATTATGCTGGGTTCTTCTAGATAGCAGAGACATACATACATCAGCATTTTAAGATCTGCAATAGCAGAGCCGTAACTAGATATTTTGGTGCTCCCTCCCCCTCCTGGACAGCCAGGGCATGCAGGGACTTCTAGTCCTGAACAAGATAAATTACAGTCTGCAGATGTTCTCTATACAGTACAGACTGCGGGTGAGCACCATTAAAAGTGTGCCTGAGCAGTAGCTGGTATGGCCAGGTTGGCATCCAGCATGAACCCCCACTCCTCCCCTGAAGCGGCCCCTGGGTAACTTCCTCTCTCTCCCCATATAAGGCTGCAGTGCTGTACAGTAGCCATGGGATGTGAGCTCCTGCGGCCGGCTGCACTCACCTGCCAGTGGCTGCACCATGAAGACCATCATGGGGTCTGGCTGGGGGTAGCAGATAGTGGGGTGACTGGCAGGGGGTAAAAGGAGTGTGGCAGATAATGAGGACTGGCTGGGGTGGCAGGGTATGGAAGGAGGAAGGCAGATAGTGGAGGTGGCAGCCCCATGTCCCCTGGCACAAGGTGAGCCCCAACAGTCCGGGCAAGAAACAACATATCAATCTCTGCACTCACCAAAGGCTCCTCACTCGGCAGAGAAAGTACTGTGTCTGGGGTGGAGAGGGGTCTCATGGATGCCCACCCCTCTCCTCATGATCAGTTTATCCTCCCTTACATGGAGTGGACCCCCTGAGCAGCGCTGCGCCCGGGTTTCAGACAGCCACGCTTACCTGATATTGACGAGGGTGGCCAGTCATTGTCCTCCTCCTATGTCTTGCTCACTAACTCCACCTATGTGTCCTGACAGCCGCTGCACTCCCTCCCCCCATACCATCGGCTGCCAACATTGGATGCTGTCCCGCTGCCTTGTGCTGTTTAGCCCAGGGATTCATCTGTCAGGGTTGGCGCCGAGCAGCATGTAGGTACTGGCAATGCCCCTAAACAAAGGGAAGAGGCTGATCCCTGGACTGCATTGAAAGAGTCGGGCGCACCGTTACCGCTAGTGTCATACAATGTAGTGGGCGCTGGAAAAAAAAATTGCGGCAGCGGGTGGCCGGTTCCACCCCAGGGCATCTTGCGCTCTCTGTGGTGGCATTGGCTGCACCACCCTAGTTACGGCCCTGTGCAAAAGAATGGGAGAACCTACAAAATGTAGGGAAATCCCACATTGTGATGCCCTTTCATAGTCAACAAAGTGTCATTGGGTATGAAAAGATATAAAAAAAATTACACTGGTCACAGAGGAGGAGGAGAAGGGGGATGCAAAAAACGGTCTTTTTAAAATGGGGTCGTTGGTATATAAACCGTGATTTGTTTAGTACGAAGAGGGGGGAGTACTGTTAATAGGATTTATGACCACTGGGGGGGGGGGGTCTATCTATTGCCAATGGGCAGTGGGAAGTAATTTTACATTGGAGGCCTAATGACACAGCGAGGTGGGAGAAACCCCCTAGACATATTTTTTTGTCAATAAAATATTTAAATACATTTTTAAAAATACTTTTTAAACTTTATTAAATAAAAAAAAAGACTATTTCTGATCGGTTTTGGAGGTAAAAAAACATCAGTTAAGTGGTTAAAATGTTGTCCAAACCTATTCTATAAACTCAATATCTACTTCATTATAAAGCGAATATAGAAACATTTTGGGACTTTTTTTTTGTTTAATTTTTTTTCATTTATTATAGAAGACCATGACCACTTATGGTGCATACACACGGTCAGATTTCTTATCAGATATGAACGATAACGATTGTAAAAATCGTTCAAATCTTTGACATGTAGGGCATGCATCGACTAACGATGCGCGTTCCAGCATGTCAGATAACGTTCTCTGACATCGACTGTGTCTGCAGTCAGATTTTGACGATTTCATTATTTTTAATCCTGTCAGAAATCGTTCATCGCTTACCATTGATGAAATCGTTCAAATCATTTTAAAAATTGTTCAATCGTTCATCAAATATGACCTTGTGTATGCACCATTAGAGTGACCTCTGTGACTAGCTACACTACTTGTCTACTTACTCTGCAACAGCTCGGTCAGACCAGCTACTCTAGCTGCTCACTGTAAATAAGTCTATTTCTGTCTGACTGATGCCACATGGGAAGAGAAGCAGCAAGCCAACGTGCCTTAAGCAATTGATAGTAGTAAACTGCAGCTAGTTTAGCCATTGCCTCAAAGCTGTCTACTTGGAACACAGTTAAGCCTTAAGCTGTATACACACACAACGATTTTGTGAATGAATGATTTTATTAAACGATTTTCGTTCATTATTTCAAGGGAAAAATGAACGAAAATCGCTTACTAAAATCGTTCATTTACTAAATGTAATGAACGATTTTTTTTTAACTACAAACGATTTTTGCATATTCCCTTAATGAAAATCGTTGAGTTGGTCAGTCTGACTGAACTACAAACTACAAACATGAACGCGCATGAACTATAATCGTTCATCGTTTTAACTTAGAAAGTGAATGATTTTTTCAACGATGAACGATAATCGATATCGTTTATCGATAATCATTCAAAAAATCATTTTGTGTGTATGCAGCTTTAAGCCTACAGGAAACGGGACCAGAGAAACTGATAATTATTTATTTGGGGTATATGGCTAAACAATAAAAATAAATATTTCACAAAATGTAAAATCAAATTGTTGCATTTACTGTGTCAATTCAGAATATTTATTTGTTAATAAGATGCTTAATTATGTGATTATGCTATGCTTACCTGACCTAGGCCCTCAGTATGTGCTTGTGCTGCTCCTTCTCTTTGTGCAACCTTGTCATCCTTGCTAGTTGCAGCATCATATTTGGTTACCTGTGAAGTCATTCCACAATAAAGACTTGCATTGGTCTTTGCTCTGAGATCTTTCTGTAATTGATGCTGGATTATGATATTATTGCCTGCAGCTGCATTTCTCCTGATTCAAAGTTTTAGAATAGGAGAGTACAGTCTCCAATATGGCACCTCTGGCAGGGCTGTCTTAACAGCAGTGTGGGCCCTGGGCAAAGCAATGCACTGGGGCCCCTACCCACCCATTCAAATGTAAATGGTCAATAAAATTAAACACTCCTGCATGCCCATCAGACCTCCCACACATGCTCATCTGATATTGTCTCATCATGCCCTTTACATGCCCATCAGGCTTACCAACAGGCTTATACCATATCATAGTATGATATGGTATTATTGCAGCAATAAACCCTGTCATAGTGAGATTTTGTCGGGTTATAATTATAGCCTAGGATTGCCAGGTCATTTGATTTATGCTGCGCAGCTCAGCCCTTACCTTTGCTTTGTGGGTGAGTGCACCTGTGGCCGGGTCGGGAGTTGCCGGGATAGAGGCAGTGGCTCAGGCTGGCAGAGGAGCCTCCTGAGGAGGCCGAGACCGGCGGGATGGGTCCTCTGGGTCCGGGACCCGAGTCTACATGGCAGCGGCTGAGCGGCACACATAGCATCAGCCAGCAGCAGCTCTCAAGGCAAGGCAACGCCAAAACTGCCTGGCCTGGGCGGAGCTGCTGCTGCTCACGCATCAACCAGTCAGCAGTCGTCTCTCACACTCAGAGAGACTCTGTCTGACTGGTCTGAAGCCGGTGGATGAAGTGAAACTGGAACTGAGGCGAGTACTCGTCTTGGGGTGGGAGAGGTTAGATCGGAAATACAGTGCACCGGCGGCCTGCTTATAAAAATAGCACAAGTTTACCAACTGCAGGGGGGCGGGTTGGCGGGCCCCTACAAGCTTTGGGCCCTTGGGCAACTGCCCAATAAGCCCAATGTAAGAGATGGCCCTGACCTCTGGGGATGACAATATATTCCCCACCAAGATTGCTGCCGGACCCTACTACTGCATATGCGCATGCCATCTTGCCACTGTGTATGAGTGACATAGTGGGAGATGGGCATCTCCCCTTAGCTCCTGAGACCTGCGACCTATTACCCACCATACTGCTGATCCAGCACATGCGCCGCTACCGCATCCAAGAGACTGTCACCGGCTGGTGATTTGTCTGAACCCTGCTCCGCTTCATGCTCTTCAACCAGTGTAACACTGAGTATGGCTGTACTCAATAAACCACACTGCCTGCTTAGGCTACACTGGACTTATTCTTGGGTCAATCACATGTTGCACTGGTGTGTACTCAAACCACCATCTGTACAGGCATTTCCATCAAAAAGGACAAGAGATTTGCTGAGCAAAATGTTGGGTCGTTTTCTTCATCATATTTATCTTTACTGTTTCCCATCCAGGTTAAAAAAAATCTTTAAGCAGATGCTCTCTCCAGACCGTTTTCTGACACATTCCCTGCACAAAGGATCCATTATACCATCAACTTTCTTTGTGGCCTCATTTTCTACCTTCTCAAGAGAAAATGTTTGTTCCAATATACATTACAAGATACTCTTGTGGGTTCATGGTTCCAATATGTAAAGTTACTGGGGCTCTAAGAACACACTAGGACTTTAAAGAACGATTTTGTGGCCAAAATGAAAGAGCAATGTGAAGGACTTTTAAGCTACTTTTTTGATAGAAGTAAGGCACTTGAATCTTTGCACTGTGACATTTTACAGCCCTTAGCTATCCCTCCAAAACCAAGGGCAATCTTGCAATGGATTTCATTGTGAGTTCCCTCCCAAAAAAGGTATAATAACCATCCTAGTCATAGTGGATTACTTCTTACATAACAACCATCCTAGTCATAGTGGATCACTTCTTACATAGCAACCATTTTTGTCATAGTGGATCACTTCTTACATAGCAACCATCCTACTCATAGTGGATCACTTCTTACATAAATACCATCCTAGTCATAGTGGATCACTTCTTACATAACTCCCCCATCCTACTCATAGTGGATCACTTCTTACATAACTCCCAGCCTAGTCATAGTGGATCACTGCTTACATAGCAACCATCCTAGTCATAGTGGATCACTTCTTATATAAATACCATCCTAGTCATAGTGGACCATTTCTACAAACAATCTCACCTGGTTCTCCTCAAAATGACTATGGGATGTGGTATCAAAGGAATATGCTGGCGTTACATACATAAATGTTACTAATAAAATAAAAATAATATAGACATCTGAACTTTTCCACAAGTTCATAACACTTGGAATTATATTCTAAAGATTACTGTTTGCTGGACTCTATTCAAAGAAGCATGCTAGCAAAGGAAACAAGCTGTCTTCGCTATTCTCTACTGGAGAACAAGTGAGGTGCGCAACAGAAAACGGCAGATTATAAATGCCATGTACCCAAGCAGAACACACACACACATATCAAAATTTATATATATAATATATATATATATAAACACACACATACATCTTGTGGTGAACCCTCTATATTCACTCTTGTGAAGTCTTCTCTTGATTGTTGACTTTGACACATATACACCTACCTCCTGGAGAGTGTTCTTGATTTGACCAACTGTTGTGAAGGGGTTTTCTTCACCAGGGAAATAATTCTTCTGTCATCCACCACAGTTGTTTTCCGTGGTCTTCCGGGTCTTTTGGTGTTGCTGAGCTCTCCGATGCGTTCTTTCTTTTTAAGAATGTTCCAAACAGTTGATTTGGCCACACCTAATGTTTTTGCTATCTCTGATGCGTTTATTTTGATTTTTCAGCCTAATGATGGCTAGTGACGGCTCTTTGGATCTCATATTGAGAGTCGACAGCAACTGATTACAAATGCAAATGTCACACCTAGAATCAACTCCAGACATTTTACCTGCTTAATTGATAATGAAATAATGAGGGAATAGCCCACACCTGTCCATGAAATAGCTTTTGAGTTGATAGTCCCATTACTTTTGGCCCCTTAAAAAGTGGGAGGCACATATAGAAACCGTTGTAATTCCTACACCGTTCACCTGATTTGGATGTAATTACCCTCAAATTAAATCTGAAAGTCTGCAGTTAAAGCACATATTGTTTGTTTCATTTCAAAGCCATTGTGGTGGTGAATAGAGGCCAAAATATGAAAATTCTGTCAATGTCCTAATATTTATGCACCTGACTGTATGTCACTATAATGTCCTGGAGAGACCTCCTCCTCTTGCTGTGCGTCTGGAACTTCATATTTTAAAACCCATCTAGCATTTAATTTGGTCTTCCCTAAGCCAATTATTTTCCTGTTCTGTGACTCCTATTTCTGTTCTCATGAAAGTTCATCTGGTTTATGCAGTCCAATGTATCATGGACTCTTAAATCTCCAGAAGAAAGCTAAAGCATTTGGGGCTCTATTTATTAACATTATTTTTACTAAAATAAAGTGAAAAAGGGTGTTTTCACACCCTTTTCACATTATTTTAGTTTCACCTGTATTTATTACAGGGCAATTGGAGTAGAATTAGTAAAATTCTACTCCAACCCCCAGTATCACTTATTTTTAGTAAAGCAGATCGCATTTCCCATAATTGTAATGGGAAATGTGATCTGTGTGCAAGTTACTAAAAATAAATTGTAAAAAAATACCGGGGGAAGCCCTGTGATAATAGCGCCACCTGGAGGTGGCGTTATCCAGGGTCTCCCCCGGTTACCGGGCTCCCACTCTGCTCTAACGGGGAGAGCAGAGGCGGGAGCCGGTACCAGTAATCAGCTGTGTGGTCTAAAGAGACCGCAAGCTGATTGCTGTAAAAAAAGAAAAAAAAAATTAAACATTTTTTTTTTCACTTACCTGAATCCAGGGACCGGTGATCGGGGCTCCGGTGATGGCTCCTCACCGGTCAGCTGGTCTCCCACAGTGCACTGGGGCCCGGTCATCAGGTGATCAGGCCCCAGTGCAGTATGGGAGATCACCTGATCGGGAAGCCCGGAGAAGACCACCGGAGGCCAGGAGGATGCAGGTAAGTGTAATGAAGGGAGGGGGGGTCGCGGGGGGGGGGAGGGTGGGTCGCGGGGGGCGGGGCTTAGCACCGGGGGCGGGGCTTAGCGTCGGTGGGGGGGTAGTAGCGGTGGTCGGTCGGCGCATGCGCGTGCTCTTAGTCGCTGTATTTTTTCCGAAAATACCGCGACTAGAGTGCGGATGGGATCCGCAGGGACAGAGCTTTATCGCAAGCTCTGTCCCTGCAAGGGATTTATAGTTAATCCCTGTGATATTACCTGAATTCGCAATGCGAATTCTCTCGGTAATATCACACTACAATCCGCATTCAATATGCGGATTGTAGTAAATAGAGCCCCATGTGAGGAAATGATATAACCCAGAATGCAGGCTTTGTGCTGATGCCTATGATTTTCACACTTGTAGTTTGACAAAGGCCTCGTTTATTAACAAGTTTTATCACCAAAAGAATTATAAATGTCACTGTTTATGGTAAATGGTGCTCCAGCCAATCAACTCCCAACTGTCAACTGTTAGAAAAATGACAGTCGGGAGCTGATTGGCTGGAGCACTATTTATCATACACAGTGAAATTTATCACTCGTTTTGGTGATAAAAAATCATTAATAAATGGGGGCCTAGGTCATGTAAAGGTCATTTGGAAACTAGGAAGCGTTACGTAACAAATTCTAACTTGCCTGACCTGCGTCTCCCATATAAGTGTCGCCTCTCTTCCCACAGCTGCCTCACCATTGCTATTCCTGGCATTGCACTTAAGTGTGCATTATGTCAATATGCAAAGACATATTTAGCTGCTGTAGTTGATGCTCTGAGAGTTTTGTAATTGGGTCATGGTTATGACACTGTGCCTCATTTGTGCCTATACCAGTAATCCTCCTGTTAAAGTTTTCTGTTCCTATCAGTCCTGCTCCTGTCTGCAATATGCAACATATGGAAATATTTTGTGAAACATAATGATCAAAGTAATACTATCCAGGGAAACATATTTTCTGCAGATGTGAAAAAACATGAATGCAAGTTTCTAAACTGTTAACATGGTCAAATAAAAAAAAAAAAAAAATGTTTTCAAAACTTTATGTATTGTTTTTCTTTTTGCATTCTAGGTGTTTTTCTTCTGTTCCCCATCATAAACCGTTTCCGGACATACCCGTTCACTTTTAAAGACCAATTCATCATTGCTTACAGTGGTTTACGGGGCGCCAGTAGCTTCTCTCTTGTATTTTTATTACCAATTCTATTATTTCCAAGGAAGAAAATGTTTATCACTTCAACTATTGTAGTTATATACTTTACAGTCTTTGTTAAGGTAAGTCTGTGTTTCAGTAAACATGTGACTTATTAATTAACTAAACATTGTACCTGATACATGATGCTGTAGTTTCACTCTGCAGATGAAATAGGATAGTATACTGCAAGTAAGTAATTGTGCTGTTGTGATCGCTCTGCAATATACAGTATGTAGGGCAATGGAGATTGTATACCAGAAGGTGCATACACACGTAAAGATTTTCTGTCCAATTATCCAACTAGTTGATTGGTTGGAATGAAAATCTGGTAAGGTATGAAAGCAAATGACAATCAGCAATTTGCTCCCAATGCCGGAGAATGGACAAAAACTGTTGTTTGAACAAATTGTTTAGATCAAACATTTAACAAACTTGTCTGAATGACCATTTTCCTCGTTTTCTGGCATTTAGGAGCCAATTGCTGATCATCATTTACTCCCATACGTTACCAGATTTTCATTCCAACCAATCAACTAGTTGGATGGTTGGACAGAAAATCTTTACATGTGTATGCAGCTTGAGACAAGCATGACTTTCAAAAGAATTGGGGGAGCACTCATTAGTGGATGAATACTCCTATTCCTAACCAGTGCAATTTTTTTTATGAAAAAGGTGCTGGTACTCACCTAGAGCTACAAATTGATGCTGGAAATAGTTTTAAGCAGTGACAGATTCTACCCCCTGCCACAGTAAAATCCATCACCCGCAGGGACTCGTCTAGCAGTGGCAGTGACTTCCCATTGAAAGTGCTCCTTGGTAATTATAGCCAGACAGGCAGTCCCAGGCACAGGCCGACTGCACAGACCAGCAGAGAGCCCAGACCCCCCATTCCTCCATCACCTGTAGGTAACAGGTAGGGGATGCAGCTGGTTCTAAGAATTTAAAATTAGACCAAAAAAAGGTGCCAGTACTGTTTACCCATGTATACCACCAGCGAAGCAGCGCTGTTCCTATTAGGAATATAGCTGTGAAAGTATTTACACTGCAACACATACATACAAGCTTCTCCAACTATGTGCACCACACTATTTTCACAAATTAATCTTACATTTTTCTTTATATGTTACAAAGTTAATTCTTTGTTGTGTCTAGTGGGTGTTGTTTAGAAAGGGTGTGATCAAAGTGTCCCCAGATTTATATTTAAGAATTTGGTAACCTTATCCTTGTCTCCTTAGTTGCTATAATACTGTACACCCAGACGATATTCAGAAAGAAAGCAAAAAAAATCTCACCTGATACATTTGGCAAATATCAATATAGAAATCATGCACATATTTTGTAATGTACAAATGTGTAATGTATGTGCATTGTACATGTAGGGACTGACCATTGGACCTTTGGTTAGATTTCTGGATGTGAAGAGGACATCTAGAGAACAGACTGTCAATCAAGAGATTCACTCACGGGTAAGCATAATAATATTATGTGTAGGTAGGTATTACATTTTTATGATCCAGGTTTATCTGGCTACAATTACACAGAAACAGAATATTTATGATGAAGATCTCAGCTATCTTACACATAATACAGAAGGAATGCATCTCTATCATAACTAGGAGGACACAATGCTGATTCTTAGCAAGACAACAAGATTTTAAATATGGTGTATATTTATCTGCACAGAAAATGCAGTATGTGAGAAACCGCTGCACACTAACAGAGCCATAATGGGCCATTTGATTGACATACCGCTGTCTCAAACAGGTTATCCCTTTTACACCATTTGCAGGGCCGTATTAACCCATTGCCAGGCCCCTAGGCTTTCAGATATTTCAGGCCCCCTCTGGCACTTATAGTGGTGATGTCTCCCTGTGGCATGTCTGCAGTGTAGCATCTACTGATAGGGCTGTCACACTCTGGTAATGGAGTGTGTAAGATGACTTGGTGGGGGGTTTTCCCATACAGTCTGCACACCATACGTGTCCTTCAGCCTGAAGGTGGTCATCTGGGTTTTGGATGTCTCTGTGTGTGTCGTGGTGGCATCCTGGTAGGCTGCAACGTCTGTCCTGGTGTGGGGTTGGGTATGGAATGCCGGCAGTTAGAATCCAGACGCTGGCATCCCAACAGGGTTAGCATATCGACACCTGTCCCCTACCCCTAAACCTCCCTCCCCACACCCTAAACCTAACCTCCACCCCAGTGCCTAACCCCAAACCCACTACTTACTGTTAGGATGCGGCGGCGGGATTCTGACTGGTGTCGGGATTCTGAGCGCTGACATCCCTACAGTCGGAACAACAACTAAATCCCCTGGTGTGCGCACTCCGTAACTTCAATCCAGTTGGCTCCACCCCTGTGCTGGGATATCCTTGCTCTGCACTTGGTGGAGGTTCTCTAGGAGGTAGCCGGGATCCCCGCAAGTCCTGTGGAATCTCCTGTCCCTGTGTGTTGATGTCTGGAGGAGAAATAACTTTCTCCATGTACTGTAGCGGTGGTGACCGTAGCTGTGATGGCGGCGGTCACGTGTAACAACCCTGATGCTAGTGTGCTATTGGTCTGCTGTCCGCCCCATTGTCTCAAAACAAACCTTAACTAACTATGAGTGTGCTTTACAAATTCTCCCTGCGGGGCCCCTAGACTTCAGCCTAGTCAGCCTTATGAATAATATGGCCCTGACTACTGGCAGCTTCAGAGGTGGGGCTGCAGCAAAGTCCAAAATTCAAGTAAGGGAACCACACCAACTCCCCTTCCAAACACAGCCAAACACAGCCGGGCGAGACTCTCTGGCAGTTGGTGTGGCTCCCCTACTTTAAGTTTGGACTGCGCTGCAGCCCCGCTGCTAGAGCCACCACTGGCCCTGACCATTAGCTGTACCTATTATTAACCATGCACAGGACTACATTTGTTTTCAGTTATAGGAGCAATAGCGCATTTACGTATTAACACAATGCTGTTATAGTATGCCCATGAGGAATATGAGGAATTTGGGCTGACAGTAGGCATTGCTCACATAGGGGGATATGTATAAAGGAGTGAAATAATGTACCAACCAATCAGCTTCTGTCACTTTACAGGCTGTGCTTGCAAAATGACAGGAGTTGATTAGCTGGTACTTTATCTCTCCACATCTACTGACATCCAGAACCTCCAACATGACTTCCATCTTAATTTGATGATTGCAGCCACCTGTGGTGAAACACCTGCCTCATATATTAACTAGCACAACACAGGTGGCTACAATCATTAAGTGGGAAGTCCAGGAGCAGAGCATTGTGTAGCGGGTGGAAGGGGTCATGTTGGAGGGTAGGTACATCTTTGAATCAGGCCCATAGTGTGCGCTGTTGTCAATTAGCTGTTATGTCCTTTAAAAGAGATAACATTTCAAACTCACTCTTTCTCTGTTGGGCAAACACTTTGGGTAATCTCACTCCCTTGTCCTAGCTAGGGTGGTTGTAAATGCAACAAAACAATGTGATCAGTGAGTCTTCTTATAACTCAGCTGTCCCAAAAAAAGACAAAATACTGCTCAAAATATAATCAATGGCTACAGGTGATCCAATGCTTCCAAGAGTGGTGTTAATATTCTACTTACCCTTTGAAAGTCATTAGTGCAATATGGACATTAATTATTTTATTATAAAAGAGTATAAACTATATTTTCTTTACAATTACTTTCTTCAATACATACCTTAACTCTCCACCAGTTACAAATAAAGGAGAATTTTTCCATACACCACTGTAACCAACTTTGCACAACAGATCAGTGCTTTTCATACTCATTCCCCAAGGAACAATACTATTGTAAAAGGCAAAACTGACCTGGTTTTGTATTTGATGAAATAGTGGCTTTAAATTAGCGGCTAAATCGCCAAATACTTGTGGCTGCCTACAACCCACAGGTTATTACATTTACTTCCAGGTCTTAAAGATATCAAAATGGCAGAGGTACTCATTACAGTAAGTCACCTATGCTTAAGCATAAATATAGTTAAAATCTGGAACCAAGTTTGAAAAGCACTGCAATAAAGAACAACAATTCAGGAGCACACTTTAGACCAGTGTTGGCTAACCTTGTCACTCCAGCTGTTATGGAACTTCATAACCCAGCATGCACTGCTACAGTTTTGCTATTAGGGCATGCTAAAACTGTGGCAGGGCATGCTGGGATATATAGTTCCACAACAGCTGGCGTGTCAAGGTTAGCCAACACTGCTTTAGAAACTATAGACCTACTAACCACAATAACACACATTGGGCCATATTCAATTTGAGGCAAAAAGTTTGTTGCCGGACTTTTTGCCATCATCTGAGCTTTTCTTGGGGATAAAGTATCGGGTGCTTGCCCGTGTATCCCCGTATTCAATTTGGAATCATCGAAAACGGGACCCGGTGGAAAGGTAAGTAGCGAAAAGTCCTGTAACTTTTGGGGAAAGCAGCCTGTCACCCCCCAGAAGATGCACTAACATGGGGGATCACTATGGGTACCCCCAAAAGCCCTGCTAAAGGTATTTGGGGATTTTAAATGGTCTCTACAGGTGCTTTAATGCATCTTTAACAAAGTGGTGAAGAATAGAAATGTTTTATTTTTTTTTAAATAACTAGTCCCATCAAATTTGGGGTACATGAAAATGGGTGCAAGCATATTTTTGAGTGCCTAAAGTGAACTTTTAAAAATCATTAAAAATCCACCTGCCGCAACCAATCGCAAAGTACATTTTTTAATTGGGGTAACCTGTTGAAATGTTTTATTTTTTTTGACACAGAATACCTTTAGGGGACATTCCAAGGGGTGCAAGGTACTTTTTTTTAACTTTGTACCCCAAAACCCCAATTCTGCACTTTTTTTTGCCAGCTATTCTCAGGGGCGCCGAGAGGGGGGGAAGAGCGGGTACAGTATCCAGTGGTATTGTGACATTATGTATTCATGTTAGCAGTTTTCTATGCTACTTCAGATATTTATCTTTTAGTATTAGCATACTATTGTGTATTATTGTATATTAAAAAGTGATCCATTACACTTTTCTGATTCTATGTGTGTTTGTGCAGCGCTTTCCACCTAAAATCTTTTTCACAGATTACCCGGGCCCAGGCCGCCCACAGCACACCACAGGTTTTTTTTTTTTTTTTTAATCGATTTTTTTTAAGTAACCCTTCCTAAACAACTGCGAGTGGCAGTTCAGGAGGGGGGGAGTGGGGGATCTCTGTCACCAGCCGCACTAATGTGTGACAGTGTCACACTTGCAGGAGTGCAGCCGTGCTGCTGCGGAGCTGATGCTCTCGTGAGATGATGACATCATCTCGCGAGGCTCTCTTCCATCACCAGCAGGCACCAGGTCCAGTCTCCAGGCGGTGGGCAGAGACAGGAGAGATTGCAGAAAGGCAGGTGAGTGGTGATCGTAAGTAAGAGAGACTGCACTGTGAAGGGAAGAGCTAGAGCGCGCCACTGACAGCCGCGCTGTCAGTCTGTCACTTATTCCTATATTCATCTGACCTGTGAGTTGGTTGCCTTTATATATGGTATATAATATATATATATATAATATATCATATTTATATCAAATGTACATATCTCTAGACATGTGTAATATATATATATAATATATATGTGTGTGCGTGCATCTACACATATATATATACATACACATACATACATACATACTATTATATATATATATATATATATATATACACATATATACACACACAGTCAGGTGCATAAATATTGGGACATTGACAGAATTTTCATATTTTGGCTTTTATTCACCACCACAATGGCTTTGAAATGAAACAAACAAGATGTGCTTTAACTGCAGACTTTCAGATTTAATTTGAGGGTAATTACATCCAAATCAGGTGAATGGTGTAGGAATTACAATGGTTTCTATATGTGCCTCCCACTTTTTAAGGGGCCAAAAGTAATGGGATTATCAACTCAAAAGCTATTTCATGGACAAGTGTGGGCTATTCCCTCGTTATTTCATTATCAATTAAGCAGGTAAAATGTCTGGAGTTGATTCTAGGTGTGACATTTGCATTTGGAATCAGTTGCTGTTGACTCTCAATATGAGATCCAAAGAGCTGTCACTATCAGTGAAGCAAGACATCATTAGGCTGAAAAATCAAAACAAACCCATCAGAGAGATAGCAAAAACATTAGGTGTGGCCAAATCAACTGTTTGGAACATTCTTAAAAAGAAAGAACGCACCGGAGAGCTCAGCAACACCAAAAGACCCGGAAGACCACGGAAAACAACTGTGGTGGATGACAGAAGAATTATTTCCCTGGTGAAGAAAAACCCCTGCACAACAGTTGGCCAAATCAAGAACACTCTCCAGGAGGTAGGTGTATATGTGTCAAAGTCAACAATCAAGAGAAGACTTCACAAGAGTGAATATAGAGGGTTCACCACAAGATGTAAACCATTGGTGAGCCACAAAAACAGGAAGACCCAATTAGAGTTTGCCAAACAACATCAAAAAAAGCCATTACAGTTCTGGACCAACATCCTATGGACAGATGAGACAAAGATCAACTTGTACCAGAGTGATGGGAAGAGAAGAGTATGGAGAAGGAAAGGAACTGCTCATGATCCAAAACATACCACCTCATCAGTGAAGCATGGTGGTGGTAGTGTCATGGCGTGGGCATGTATGGCTGCCAATGGAACTGGTTCCCTTGTATTTATTGATGATGTGACTGCTGACAAAAGCAGCAGAATAAATTCTGAAGTGTTTCAGGCAATATTATATACTCATATTCAGTCAAATGCTTCAGAACTCATTGGATGGTGCTTCACAGTGCAGATGGACAATGACCCAAAGCATACTGCAAAAGCAACCAAAGAGTTTTTTTAAGGCTAAAAAGTGGAATGTTATGCAATGGCCAAGTCAATCCCCTGACCTGAATCCGATTGAGCATGCATTTCACTTGATGAAGACAAAACTGAAGGGAAAATGCCCCAAGAACAAGCAGGAACTGAAGACATTTGCAGTACAGGCCTGGCAGAGCATCACCAGGGATGAAACCCAGCGTCTGGTGATGTCTATGCGTTCCAGACTTCAGGCTGTAATTGCCTGCAAAGGATTTGCAACAAAGTATTAAAAAGTGAAATTTAGATTTAGAATTGTTTAGCTTGTCCCATTACTTTTGGCCCCTTAAAAAGTGGGAGGCACATATAGAAACCGTTGTAATTCCTACACCGTCCACCTGATTTGGATGTAATTACCCTCAAATTAAATCTGAAAGTCTGCAGTTAAAGCACATCTTGTTAGTTTCATTTCAAAGCCATTGTGGTGTTGAATAGAGGCCAAAATATGAAAATTTTGTCAATATCAATATTTATGCACCTGACTAATATATATATATATATATATATATATATATATAATATAATGTGGAAATAATCCGGCACTCAAAATATAAAACCAACAGTCCTGGTGCCTTCTGTGTGATAGTCGAAATATACAGGAAGGAATACAGCGGCACTCAGAAAATATCAATCATCAAAACTTAATACACGTTTTGATGATTGATATTTTCTGCGTGCCGCTGTATTCCTTCCTGTATGTATATATATATATATATATATATATGTGTAGATAAATATAATGCAAGGGCTGGCACCCACTTTTTTCAATAAAGCTGCTGCTTACTGGGTTCCCTCCATGCTGCTGATATAGATAAATACAGTGGGATGGCGGCCCTCCGGATTAGTAATGCTGTTCCTGGCAAAAGCGCAATAAAGCGATGAAACATTGAAATCTTGTAACGCTGCAATGAGTCTTTATTTCTAATCTGTAGTACCGCCATCCTACTGTATTTATATTAGTATTATTATCCTTTATTTATATAGTGCCACAAAGTTACCGCAGCGCCTCAGTACATAAATCAGCACACAAAAAAACAGCTATTAGCAGTGCAAAACTATTCAGGACAAGGACATGGTTTACAAACATTGCTGCATAACACAAGCAGCAGGACATCAGCAACCAAGTGTTAGGTGCCAGTTGGGAAATTAGGAGTAAATGATAGTATAAGTAGGGCCAGGAGAAGCACGTGATGGATGAGGGCCCTGCTCGTGAGAGCTTACATTCTAAAGGGGAGGGGCAGACAGACGAGGTGACACAGATGGGGTAGATAGTGAGGAAGGAGCATGGAGCAGTGGGTTAGGCTACTGTATATGCTGCAGAATGTGTGTGTTTTAAGATGACCTGATGCTATGTCAAAATTAAGTTCTTTGTTTATCTCTATAACAAAAAAATAGATTTTATTTATGTGTTATTTACATGAGAAATGTACAAAATAATGTTGTTGCACTTTCATTTTTGTCTGTAACATTATAGCATCTAATTACATCCAGCTAAATATGCAGATATTATGGGACTATCCCGAATCCTAATAGTGACTACTTTTGTCCCAGCTGCTAGGTGCTATGCCATGCTCCTGTGAGTGGGTGCTTCTCACATGCTAGACCCACCCACAAAGAGGTGCAGCCATGCCCCACATGCTGTGGCCACGCCTCCTCTAGGGGGTCCCCCAGAATGTTGCTGAACCCGGGCCCAGGATTCCTCTTGGCAGCCCTGCCTATTCTGTGGTGAAAACTCACAGTATCCCTGGATTTTGACAAAGACTATTCGCACCTGCGAAAAGTCTTTGAAATTGAATAAGGGGAAAGGTGAAAACGGCGAAAATTATGTCATCGGCGATAAAGTATTGCCGATAATGGGTTTTTGCAGCCTAATTGAATATGGCCCATTGTGTATTATATACTGTAATATTAATATACAATATAATATAAAAAAATAAAGATCAGGTTTATAGTGCACATTGTGACCTCATTCAGATTGATATACCTACACTAATAATTAATCCTATATAACATGGTACCTTGCTCTGCATACAAATAAAATAAAAGCAGATATACTGTACCAATGTTCAGTGGCCATGAGGGAGCATTGTGCTGGATGGGAAACTCCTACAGCCAACTGGAGTTTATTATAGGATAGGAAACTGATCACTACGAGCCAATCCAAAATTCCTAGTAATTGCAATGGGACACAGCAGCACAGTCCCAGAGGACAACATGTGCCATTAAGTACAAACTTAATATGGCTTTATAACAAATGTATCCAGGCAATTATATGATTTGGAATATAATGAGGATAAAATGGCTGTGTATGTTATTCAAACTAATGTGTCAAATTGTTACTAAGGCAATTAGTACCCAGCACTATCAGACACTGACTGGAATGGCACAGACAGCACAGTTGTGTGCAGAAGATGCACAACAAACTGGTATGGGGCCCAGACATTTCTAGCATGAAGCACAGAGATGCCCAATGGTGAAATATGTACAACTAGTGAAGTTGGTGAACATCTTAAAATGCTGATAATGTATGTATCATATCTAACAATTGATAGTGCAGTATACATCTATCGAGTAGGTAGATAAATTCAACAGAACTTAAAATATGCAGTCTTCCTCTGGTATCCTATGCCATGGCACCAACCAGCATATACTGCATTCATAAGTGCAAAGAGTAGTTGCTTCAAAGCGGATATTCCTGGTTTCCTGTTGGAGGGAACCTGAAGGGGAGCACGACATCTTTCACACCAGCCAACTGTTCTGATAGTGAACAACAGGATGCAGTTATCATGCCGGCAGTTGAAATGCCGACGCCGCTATCTTGCAGCGCAGGCATAATGCCGACGACGATATCCCGATGGACATCAGGATACCGGCGTCGGCATCCCGACCGACGGAATCCCGAACGTCACCACAGCAGGTAAGTATGCGGGTAAGCCGGGGATGGGGGTGATTAGGATTAGGCACCCCCAGGGAGAAATAGGGTTAGACACCCCCCAGGAGTGTTAGTGTTAGCATGAGGGCAGGGGGGTTAGGGTTAGGCACCCCGGGGGGAGGTTAGGCACCCCACCGGGAGATTTAGGTTTAGGGTGCCGGGAGGGTTGGTTAGGGTTATAGGCACCACTGGGAGGATTTAGGGTTAGGCAACCCCCGGGGAGGTTAGGGTTAGGCACCACTAATGGTGGGTTAGGGTTAAGGGGGAAGGGCAGGGTAGGGTTAGATTATTTACCTTAGCCTGTCGGGATTTCGTATGGTCGGGCTTCCTGAGGGGGTATTTGAACCAGCGGCTAAAGAGCCGTCAATACCATTCCATTTAAATGCTGTTTTGGAGATGTGTTTTTAAAATCATATTCTGTCTACCACTTAATATATACATGTAAACTTTCTTATAACAGTTAATGGATCACCTGAAGACAGGAATTGCAGATATATGTGGCCACTGGGGACACTACCAAATGAGGGAGAAGTAAGTGATTATACTGTATACAGTTTTTTTCCCAAGAATACATTTTTGATTTATGGAACTACAGAAGAGTCCTCTTGCATCTTTGTCACGTGTCGCATACCCACGAGCGGGTATGCATGCTTCGTTCACACCCACGACTACATAGGATTGCATGGCGTA
Source organism: Taudactylus pleione (assembly GCA_031769625.1). NCBI lineage: Eukaryota > Metazoa > Chordata > Amphibia > Anura > Myobatrachidae > Taudactylus > Taudactylus pleione. The sequence goes on along the minus strand of JAUIMM010000608.1, from coordinate 12,038,530 downwards.
GCCTAGCGCATGCTGACAATCACATGGCGTGATGCATGCGCGTATTTGTAGAGCGATCGGCAAAGATGCATGAGGACACATCTGTAGCAATGCATATAAAAAGACAGAATTAGAGAAATACAAAAATGGACTTTTGAGATAGAAGAGCGCCAACAACATTATACATGCATTGTACATATAATATTATATCAATTAGGGGTGAGCGGGTTCGGATTTCTGAAATCCGAACCCCCCCGAGCCCCCACGATCCGAGGCAGATCCGAGTCAGGCTCGACTTTTCCCGCCTGACTCGGATCTGAAGTCGAGGCAAAACATCATCATCCCGCCTTCCGGGTCTCGCGGGGTTTGGATCCTATATAAGGTACCCGCGTCGGCGCCATTTTCTCACTCGGCTGTGGACAGTGAAGAGGGAGGGTGGAAGTTAGGGCTGGCTGGGCTGTGTAGTGTAGTGTAGTGCAGAGTAGTGTTGTGCTGTGTTGTGCTGTGCTGTGCTGTGCTGCTGTTGTCCATAGGGGCTGTGTCCACTACTTCAAAGTCCATAGGGGCTGGCTGTGTTGTGCTGTGCTGCTGTTGTTAATAGGGGCTGTGTCCACTACTTCAAAGTCCATAGGGGCTGGCAGGACTGTGTTGTGCAGTCAGTTCTCCATAGGGGCTGTGTCCACTCCAAAGTCCTGTGCAGTGTCCCAGTCCTAAAGGGGTGCTGTAGTGTTGTCCAGGGGGTGCTCTGTCCATCAGGAGTGCTCCCCCCAAGTGCTAAAAAAAAATATTTTTTCTGTGTTTGTGAATTGTGTGCGCAGTAGCCGCACGTGCATCAACAAAGTAGTGCCAAGCGTGCGCCTGTGTCATAAGTAAAGGGCCGGCTGGCTTGACCATTAAAGGGTGCTGTAACCCCCAAAGTACACTCCAGTCCAAACCAAAAAAAATATATTTTCTGTGTTTGTGAATTGTGTGCGCAGTAGCCGCACGTGCATCAACAAAGGAGCAGCGCCAAACGTGCGCCTGTGTCACATAAGTAAAGAGCCTGCTGGCTCATTTCTTAAAGGGTGGTGTAACCCACAAAGTGCACTACTCTCCAGTAAAAATAAAAAAATATTTTCTGTGTTTAGCCGCACGTATATATCAAATCGATATAACATAAATGGAGGACCAAACTTTCTCCGATAAAAATAAAATAGGGAAAGATCAAGAACCACTTCCTGCTAGTGCTTAAGCTGCTGCCACTAGTCATGACATAGACGATAACATGCCATCAACGTTGTCTGCCAAGGCCGATGCCCAATGTCATAGTAGAGGGCACATACAATCCCAAATGACAAAGTTCAGGAAAATGACCTTGAAAAAACATTTAAATCAGCTGAAGAGAAACGTAAACTTGCCAATATGCCATTTACGACACGGAGTGGCAAGGAATGGCTAAGGTCGATCCCTAGTATGTTCATGACTAGTGGTTCAGCTTCACATGACGATGGAAGCCCTCCTCCCACTAAAAAATCAAAAGAGTTAAGCTGGCAAAAGCACAGCGAAGAACTGTGCTTTCTAAGAAGATATCACAAATCCCCAAGGAGAGTTCAAGTGTGGTGGTGGTTGCGATGCCTGACCTTCCCAGCACTGGACGGGAAGAGGTGGCTCTTTCCACCATTTGCACGCCCCCTGCAAGTGCTGAAAGGAGCACCCACAGTCCACTTGCTGATATGCAAATTGAAGATGTCACTGTTGAAGTACAACAGGATGAGGATACTGGTGTAGCTGGCGCTGAGGAGGAAGTTGGCGAGGAGGATTCTGATGGTGATGTGGTTTGTTTAAATCAGGCTCCGGGGGAGACAGTTGTTGTCCGTGGGATGAAAAAGCCCATCACGGTCATGCCTGGGCAGAAGACCAAACATTCCACCTCTTTGGTCTGGCAATATTTCTATCCAAATCCGGACAACAACTGTCTTGCCATATGTACCATATGTAAAGGTGAAATAAGTAGGGGTAGGGACGTCAACCACCTAGGAACATCCTCCCTTATATGGCACCTGCAGCGCGTTCATAAAAAGTTACTGTCAAGTTCAGAAACTTTGGCTAAGACCGTAAGCAGTCCAGGGACACCTAAATCCCGTTGTCCTGTTGTATCCAAGCGCCTGCAAACCACACCGTCAACTCCCTCCTTGTCAATTTCCTCCTTAGTCAGGATCGGAAGTAGTCCTGCAGGCCATGTCACTGGCATGACTGACTCTCCTATCCGGGATTCCTCCGGAGGATCCTGCATTGCTACACCTACTGCTGCCGCTGCTGCTGTTGCTGCTGCTGGGAGTCGTTCATCATCCCAGAGAGGAAGTAGGAACACCACTACTTTTACTAAACAATTGACCCTCCAACAGTCCTTAGTGAGGAGGATGAAGTACGACAGCAGTCATCCTGAAGCAAAACGTATAACTGAGGCCTTGACTGCTATGTTGGTGTTAGACGTGCGTCCGGTATCCGCCATTAGTGCAGTGGGATTTAGACAATTGATGGAGGTAGTGTGTCCCCGGTTCCAAATCCCGTCTAGATTCCACTTCACTAGGCAGCCGATACCGATACTGTACAGAAACGTCAGAAAAAGTGTCCTCAGTGTCCTGAAAAATGCCGTTGTACCCAATGTCCACTTAACCACGGACATGTGGACAAGTGGAACAGGGCAGACTAAGGACTATATGACTGTGACAGCCCACTGGGTAGATGTATCACCTTACGCAGCAACAGCAGCAGCGTCACCAGTAGCAGCATCTCAGAAACGCCAGCTCGTTCCAAGGCAGGCTACGCTGTGTATCACCGGTTTCAGTAAGAGGCACACCGCCGACAACCTCTTAGAGAAACTGAGGGAAATCATCGCCCAGTGGCTTACCCCACTTAGACTCTCCTGGGGATTTGTGATATCTGACAATGCCACCAATATTGTGCGGGCATTACATCTGGGCAAATTCCAGCACGTCCCATGTTTTGCTCACACAATAAACTTGGTGGTGCAGAATTTTCTGAAAAGCGACAGGGGCGTGCAGGAGACGCTTTGGGTGGCCCGAAAAATTTCTGGCCACTTTCGCCATTCAGCGACTGCGTGCCGAAGACTGGAGCGCCAGCAAACACTCTTGAACCTGCCCCACCATCACCTGAAGCAAGAGGTTGTGACGCGGTGGAACTCAACCCTCTATATGCTTCAGAGGATGGAGGAGCAGCAAAAGGCCATACAAGCCTATACATCCACCTATGACATAGGCAAAGGAGGGGATATGCACCTGACTCAAGCGCAGTGGAGAATGATTTCCGTGTTGTGCAAGGTTCTCCAGCCCTTCGAACTTGCCACACGTGAAGTCAGTTCAGACACTGCCAGCTTGAGTCAGGTCATTCCCCTCATCAGGCTTTTGCAGAAGCAGCTGGAGAAAGTGAAGGAGGAGCTAAGACGGAGCGATTCCGCTCGGCATGTGGGACTTGTGGATGAAGCCCTTCATTCGCTTTGCCAGGATTCCAGGGTGGTCAATCTGTTGAAATCAGACCACTACATTTTGGCCACCGTGCTCGATCCTAGGTTTAAAGCCTATGTGGTGTCTCTCTTTCCGGCCGACACAAGCCTGCAGAGGTGCAAAGACCTGCTGGTGAACACACTGTCAGCTGAAGCGGAACGTGACACGTCAACAGCTCCTTCTTCATTTTCTCCCGCAACTGGGGCTGCCAGGAAAAAACTTAGGTATCCTAAGCAACCCGCTGGCGGTGATGCAGTTCAGGCAGGACCAAGTTTGGACATCTGGTCCGGACTGAAGGACCTGGCAACAATTTCTGACATGTCTACTGTCACTGCATATGATACTGTCACCATTGACAGAATGGTGGAGGATTACATCAGTGACAGCATCCAAGTAGGCATGTCAGACAGTCCATACCTGTACTGGCAGGAAAAAGAGGAAATTTGGAGGTCCCTGTACAAACTGGCTCTATTTTACCTGAGTTGCCCCCCCTCCAGTGTGTACGAAAGAGTGTTTAGTGCAGCCGGGAACCTTGTCAGCGAAAGGCGTAGGAGGTTTTTTCCACAAAATGTGGAGATGATGTTCATCAAAATGAATGATCAACTCTTCCAGGGAGACCAGCCTCCAGAACGTACAGAGGGACCTGTGGTGGTGGATTCCAGTGGGGACGAGTTAATACTCTGTGAGGATGAGGATGTACACAACACTGAAGAGGGTGAGGAATCGGTGGATGAGGAGAATGAGGACGACATCTTGCCTCCGTAGAGCCAGTGTGTGCAGGGACAGATTAATTGCCAGCTTGTTTTGTGGGGGCCCAAACGAACCAATCATTTCAGCCTCAGTCGTGTGGCAGACCCTGGCGGTGAAATGATTGCTTTGTTAAAGTGTGCATGTCCTGTTTATACAACATAAGGGTGGGTGGGAGGGCCCAAGGACAATTCCATCTTGCACCTCTTTTTTTTCTTTGCATTATGTACAGTTTGGGGCCTAGTTTTTCAAACTGCCATCCTGTCTGCCACTGCAGTGTTACTCCTAGATGGGTCACGTGTTTGTGCTGCCCACTCGTGTCGCTTAGCATAGTCATCCAGCTACCTCGGTGCAGCCTTTTGGACATAAAAACACTATTGTGAGGTGTGAGGTGTTCAGAATAGACTGGAAAGTAGTGGAAATTAAGGTTATTGAGGTTAATAATAGCATAGGAGCAGAAAAACCAACACATTCTGTGATTTTAGCTGTTTTTATGCTTTTTAAAAAAATACAGATCCAAAACACAAAACCCAGAACCCAAAACACGGAAGGGTGGTTTTGGCAAAACCAATCCAGATCCAAAACCAAAACACGAAAAGTGGCCGGTGCACACCCCTAATATCAATACATTTTACTAAACATCCACTTTTCAGTCCTGTCCAGATTGACTATTGTGCACAGTCAGTCTGGGCTGGTTAATGCAGCTGGGGTCTGATGTATGCTGCCCCTCCCCTTTCCCCACCCAGAGAGCATTGTGTATAAACAATATAAAAGACGTGTTAGTCACCAATTTAGAATGTCTAAAATTACTTTGTGGGGTGTGTATACACTTAAAATAGAATCTCTTATAAGAGCTATGTGCATCAATAATCCTCATTACTGCTAAGATTCTGCTTGTTCCTGTGTGCCAGTTTGTTAAGAGATATGGATGGAGATAAAGACCCAGCCAATCAGCTGCTAACTGCCATGTCACAGGCTGTGTTTGAAAAATGACAGTTGGGAGCTGATTGGCTGGGACTTTAGCTCCATTCACTTTATCCCCAATCAAGGCTTAGTAAATAGATAAATAATATACTAAGATACTAAAGCACTGGCTGTCTTGTGTTGATCCCAGCATCCTTTGTTTATACTCTTCCAGTTACTAATCAGTGCTTATCCAAGTAAATGATGAAGATGGAATCTGGCAGAGCGACCAGCAAATAAGTGTGGCAGCAGTTTCACACTACCCAAGACAGAGCCTGGTGCTGGCAGCAACTGGGACACAATGTTGTTACACAGTTTACCCTCCCAGTTAATGAGTGGCTGGCTTGGCCAAATTGCACTAGTAGGAACAAGCAGCAAAACTTCATAATGCTTTGTGAAACGTGGTGATATGCTATGCCCTCCCTGTTGCAGCCTGGGTGACACAAGCCTTTGATAGTCAACCAGTTTCTGGCCTAAAAAATCTCTGTAACTATGCACACAGGAAAAGGATATACTCAAAGGTGTAGCTATAGTGGGTGCGGCTGCTACTGAGTCCAAGACATCCTCCCAGGGACCGCATCTCCCTCTGCACCCAATCACGCTGCACCTTGACTGGCCTGCTGGGAGTGAGGGACAACTATGGGCTGCTTCTGGCACGCCCCTCATTTTAGCATTGGTAAGGCACACCTCCTCCTCTCAGTGTCAGAGAATGGACCATGACAGGTTCACCCCCTCCTTAGCATCAGAGACAGCCCACACTGGATTGAGAGGAGAGGAGCGCACAGTACCTTGAGAAGAAGCTGCCCACTGACCCTAGAAAGAGGTGAGCGCTCAGCGCCCGCCCTGAGCTGTGACAGTCTGCAACAGTGCAAACTGCAGAGAAGCTCACATTGATAGGTATGCCTTGCTGGGTTTATGACCACTCTGGGGAGTGCTGTGGAAAAGGTGTCTTTTTAGGAGCTATATGGGTTGGGCTTTCATAAGATTGCTATGGGGCCCATACAGTTTTTGACAGTGACTGGCCCGGTCACTGTAGGGGGTGTGGCCACTCCCCCTAAAAAGAAATTTGAATAAAATAGTATGTGTGGCACCGCGCTGCACAGAGTGGCGCCACTTGCCCCTCAGTCAGGGGTAGATCCAGGAGGGGATCAATGAAGTTGATCAAGCATCTTACCTTGCATGGGCAAGCTGGTAAATCTTCCTTGGTGGTACCATCTTCCCAATGATATTCGGAAAGATAGCGAATATGCACTTAAGAGCAAAGACTCTGGCACAGTGCCAGAGTCCTTGCTTTCACTGTGTGGTGCCATCTTCCCAAATATGTCACTGGGTAGATGGAAGGAGGGATCCATTTCCTGGCGCAAGGTAAGTATACTCGGAAGAATGGGTGAGTGGCCCCTCCCAACAAGCTCATGCCCCGGTAATTAGTACCCGCCTCATGCCCCTCGTTGCCCCTGGTTTTAGTTACATCCCTGGATATGCCCAATCATTACTGTTTCAATTGATTATAATGAGTCAGGCAAATTCATCTAGCCAGTAACAGTGTAAGCACAAACCTCCCTATTACTGACAACGCAGAACTGCCCATTGTACAAACTATTATTAACATTTGAAAATCTGAATTAACCACTTACCTGGTATGGTTGTAAGGGATATGACCGCAGCCAGATGGGCTTTACCTGACACTGTCAATCCCATTTGACCATGCCGTCCTCTGTGTCCCCGGAACTGGTAATAAGGAAATCCGTTTTGTACATGTGCAGAACAGCTTTCCTCCTCCTGTTCCGGTCCCCGGCAGTGATGTAGGCTGTGACTACCAACATCATTGCCAGAATTGTGCCCCAGAATACCTGGTGGTCAGCACGCATGCGTTGAAATCAAAAGTGCGAGGGAGAAATGATGTGTGTGCAGAGATCAGCTGCAGCAAAGGGAACTGATGATCATTGCCCCCTACCCTGCTATGCCACAGGTGGAGGGAGGTAATAGGGGGGGAAATCTTTTGGCACTGGGGGGATAGGGGTAGGTTATGCACTACAAAAAAGGATAGTTTAAAAAAAAAAAAAAAAAAAACGCATATAAAGTGACACTTGGGGAAGGGGAGTCCATTGTCACTGGGGTGGGAGCTCTGCCAATGGAATATAATACCACCAGGGGGTGGGGGCTGATACTGCTGGGGATCTTTTGCCACTGGGAAACAGGACTATTTTCACTGGGGGATGGGAGGATTTTACAATGGGGGCCTGTGGACACAGGGGGAGCAAAACACCTCCTAGGTATCTTTTTTAAATAAAATATTTAAATCTATATTTAAACAATATATTCTAAACTTAATTAAAATTGACAATTTTTGCCTTTGTTGGGAGAAAGGTTGTTAGTTAAGTGGTTAAATACTTCAAAAGTTCTCTTGTGACTAAGCCCTATGTGCACTATTGAGAGCTGCCACACCTGAGTTATGTAATACAATAGATAACATGATGTGAGTAATGGCGCTTTCACCATTCATAGACAAATAACAAAAATGAGCTACAAGCAGAACAACAAGTATATCAGAAATTGAATATGTAACTCTCTGTAATGTAAAACTTGTAAAGCGTTCTTCCTTTCTAGCCATAATGTGTAACATGTAGAGGCTGATTCTTAATCGGAGGCAGCTGCATCCATGTTTGCGCCTTTTGCCGGTCGCGCATCTGTTACTTTATGAAATTAGTGCTACAAAGTCCTTCCCTGATGTACAGCCGTGCTTTCTAATGTGTTCTCTGACATACTGCACCATTGAAACTTGCACCAACCCTATGGCAGCTGCAGATTCTCCGACTGAGGGCCTGATTCAGCAAGTATCGCTATTCTGCTCACGCACACAATGCAGTTGCTAATATCAGTGGCGATATGTAAATGTTTGCATTCACATTGCGATCTCAGCCGAACATGAGGACGCCCACTTCCCCTTACATCCGTATACTTGGGGAACATAGCAAAACAATCGGTAACATCGGACCCGTACAAAGGCAGGTCAGACCTCACTCAGGAACTGCTAACTTCAGCGCACGCTATGAGGCCCCAGGCTGCATATGGTATTGCAGTGGATAATTTATGCACGCCCCTGCAACGCTGTCCCAACGCACTGGCACGCCTGCATTCGCCCGACCACCCCCCATCACCACCCACAAACGGCACTTCCTGTCAATCACTCTGAGATGGATCTGTGGGCCTGATTCAGGGTCGATGGCCGGGCAGTGCGCACGCGAGCCCCGGAGCGAGTGAGAACTTCACTCGCTCGAGGCTCGCAGCAAAACGGGATGGCTGTCGATGTTGATCGACAGCTCGCCCCGTTTTGTAGGCGGGTCAGGGGGGGTGGCTGGCCAAACGGAGGCGTTACCGAAGGAACGACTGCCGTTTGGGGGCGGCCCTACTGACATCACCCATGATGTCAGTAGTGAGATTCCTGTTCTATTAGAGCAGGAAGTTCACTGGGGCTTGCGGTGGACGAGACCCTACCACAAGGGTCTCGTCGCAAGCCTGATGGTCTCGACCATCGCGACCATCACCTGGTCACCTCTTAACCATAAAAATATTTAAAAAAACAAACATATTACATATATATATCACATATAAGTAATGAAAGAATCGTGGTTATTCCACTCAGTAAAAAGGCATCCAGTATATATAGCAACTCTAATTAATGTTGGTGCATGTAGCACTAATAATAATAAAAAAAAAACAAAACACTGTCCCAAGTTTCTCTTATAATTGCCATTGCTTAGTTTAGTCAATCGCTGTTGGGTATGGGTACCCGGCGGTCAGGATGCCACCAGGTAGAATAATAACAGCGCCATCCCTACAGTCAGAATCTCGACAACTGTAGCTAAGTATACTACCACCAACCCTAACCCCTACTCTAACCCTCTATCCCTGGTGCCTAAACCTAACCTCCCCCCTAGTGCCTAACCCTAAACCTAACCCCCCACCCCCGCCGGCGGTCAGGATACTGGAGCCGGGATAACGGGATTCCAGCGCCGGTATTTAGACCGTCGGCAACCCGCACGCCGGGATGCTGACTACATCCCCAGTCAATCAATGGGAAACTGATAACTTATGCTCACTGGCCAGCTCCGTAATAGATCACCCACTGATGCTTACAGCGTGCTAGGAGGTTGATACAGACAAACAAATGGTGTGAAAACAAACTTGCAGCTGTTTGTAACAGTACCATGTACTTGTGGTTGCCAGTAGCCCTGTATATGTTAAAGTCCTGGCACACAATTCCTTGGTGTAGCCGCATAAGCGGGGATCGCGATACAGGGTTCCCGTATATTGGTCGCTTGCACTCATGGCTGCTGGTTTCTCTGTGTATGCGGAGATGGCGGCACTCAATCCCTTGGCGTGGCCGTCGCTTGCACGATTGTGCTCCCTCCAATATGCTTCCTCCCGCTGTGTTGTGCTGATCCAGTACAGATGTCAGATAGCAGAATGTCTCGATGGGCAGATAACAGCGACGGCAATTGCGACACAGTGATAGCCCTGTCCAGGAGCAAAACGCGTCCATAGGGACAGCTTCCAGACATTGCTGCTATTTTACGGACTATCACTGTGTCCCAATTGCCACCGCTGTTATCTGCCCATCGAGACATTCTGCCTTTAAAAAACAATGGCCCTCATTCAGAGCCGCTCGTTAGTGGCAGTACGCTCGTTCCGAGCGATGTTCGCACATCTGCGCATGCGTACGGTTTTTAGTACGCATGCCGAACCAGTCAGTGCGGCCGAAAATCGTTTGTACGCTATATAGCGAGTGCCTGCCATTTTGAGTGACAGAATGAGGCGTATGTGGGTGGTAACAGGGGAAGGTGCTTGAAAACGGGGGAGTGGAATTCGAACGCAGGCGTGCTTAAAGGTCAAAACGGGCGTTTTAAGGGTGTGCATAATTAATCCAGCAGCGTCATTGACCACGTCACTTGTTTTTTTTAAACTCAGAACTGCTCGCAAAATAGTGGTTGAAAAAACCAACCACAAGAATAGCGAGCAGTTCATACGCTGTACGATGTACTCGATTAATCAAATAAATAGCGGACATGACGTATGGTGCGAGCGGCCAGGGGGCGTTTTTATCAAATAAACGAGCGTATGTTTTGCTCGCTCGTTCAGACTTAGAGGTGTGAACAGACTGCAATTTGCGAACGGATCATTTGAATAGCCACCCCTTGTTTTTGAACGAACGACCGCAAATAGCGAACGGCTCTGAATGAGGGCCAATGTTCCTTATTACCTTTTTTTTTGTTCAACTCAAGTAACTTATGTTTTACCTATAGGAACAAGTGAGCTAGGCTATTTGTGATCAATAAATAGCCATTAAAGATATTGAATGCTCATTTTAATTTGTAGTTTTATATCAACCAATAATAACTTTTATAAACTGCTTTTATTTTAGATTTAAAATAGTGAACAACAAATTTCTCCGAAAAGCTCTTATCCGTAAAAATCAGCCTAAATCAAGTATCGTTTCTCTTCACAAAAAGCTTGAGATTAAACAAGCCATTGAGATGACAAAAATTGGCATGAGCAGAGATACTTCGCAGACCTCATTACAGTAAGTGAGGTTTTATATTTAATTCCTGTTATCATGTGTAGTATAATATTGGTGTATATTTATAGTGAGTGAAATATTAAGTTCCAGTTTTGCATCACTAAGTTTAATGTATATGGAATAGAGTACATGGGGGTAGTTATACTTTTACAATGTACATAAAAGTCATTGTATAATACATGATAAATCATAGTAAATACATTAACTATATTTATAAACCAGATCATTGTTGTAAAACACATATATAGTAAATATAAATTAAAATTAATGTTTGCTAAGTAAATACCATTTTAGCATGCATTTTAAGATCAGATGCTCACTATTAATTCACAAATTCTGCCACCAAAAAGGTTAGTTTCAATAGCTCGCACACTAACGGGAAGTCTTACGTTTCTCCCCTTACTCAAAATACCATCACAATTTATATCCCACTAAAACTGCAATTAACCGGCATTATCATTAGCAAAATAATAACCTGTATTAGAGTTAAGTATTGCTTGTATAAGTCGAGCTATCTGGCCTATGAATACATTAAGAACACAAAGACAGAACCTTATTAATTGATGTTTAATATTATATAATACTCAAAGGAGAAACGCATAAATAGAAAAATGCACTTTTTATTTATATGCTGGGCAAGCAGAAATAAGGTGCAAATCATCAAGAGCACATTGATCCCTGATATATGCACAAAGATGAATTGCTCGTAGGGGGGCTGATGTAAAGTTGCATTTATTCCATTTAGTTAACTGTATTTTGGTGAATTTTCCATGAACATGCTCCAAAAATTGGCACACACAAGTGCAGTATACTCGGACATTTGTATTTTGATTATGACTGAAGGAGTTTAACTTGGTTGTAACATAGTCAAAGCTCAGTGAAGGTATACATGCAAATGTGGGCTCCGCAGACCTGGGAGTAAGCAAAAGCATGGCTGTTTGAAAGAATATATTTTGCACATAGTATAGGGCAGGTGCAACTGTACTGTATGCTGGTAATTGGTAGTAAATCAGGCACACGCAGAGGTTGTCATTTTTTGAGATGGAGGTTTTCATTAAGCTGCAGGCATGCTGGTTTGCAAAGCATCTCCATTGTACAGAAAAACTGAATTGGCCTATTTTTTGCTGTCTTGATCTCATTTGAAAGGAACTCTGGGCCTGATTCAGACCCGCTCGCGAGCGCTGAGAGCTCGCAAGCGGGTCGATGTTGGCCCAGGGCACATGTGCACGTCGGAGCGGGTTCCATCGTGCGCATGCGTGAGACCCGGATAGCGACAGGTAAGCCGTCGCTCCGGGTCTCGTACCAAAGGGGGCGTGCTGTCGATGGTGAGTGACAGCACGCCCCCTTTGGTGGGCGTGCCGGGGCGTGGCTGACCAGACGGAGGCGTTCCCATGGGAATGCCTACCGTCTGGGGCTGGCCCCACTGACATCACAAGTGATGTCATTGGGAGTGCCTTCGGCTCTGATAGAGCCAAAAGCACTCCAGGGCTTGCGGCAATGAGACCCTACCACAAGGGTCTCGTCGCAAGCCCGATGGTCGCGATGGTCTTGACCATCGCGACAATCTTCCTGGCCACTCACTATAGCTGTGGGTGGTCACCCACAGCTATACGAGCGGCCAGGAGGCCACTCTCAAAATTAGGAAGGACGGCCCTGTTTGCTGCAAGAGCATGGGGAGTCATACCCTTCCTTGGATGATACCTTGTCAACTATAGGTGTAAAGTTCTATTTGAAGGGCTTGCGACTGAGAAGCGAATTAAGTGGTGGTCTGACCACGTGACTGGGTTTATGTTTAGGTCAATCCAATCTGGAAGACCAGATCAAGAGTGTGACCACTTTTATGTGTAACAGAAGGAATGACTTGTGTGAGGCCCAGATAATTAATTGTGCACAGGAGGTCTTGGTCAAGGTGAGAGAGCTCATCATCAACCCATGCATTGAAATCTCCAAGGATCTTTTATGTTCCAGAACTAGTCCAGCAACAATATCTGTAAATTCCTGTAGAAATATTTTGCCATCTCCTGGGCGGCGGTAAATGAGAAGTACTCTGAATCCTAATTCTGCAGAACTCCGAGCAGTTGTGCACTCAAATGAGAGAGCTAAACACCACTCAATGTGTACGAGAGATGCTGGGCTGTGACTATAACCTCACAGAAATTAGTTTTAAACATGTACAAAGTTGCAGATGAAGCACATACTCCAAAAATATAATGGTAGGTTAATTTGCGCCAACAAAATATTAACCCTATTGTATGAGTGTGTACATGTAGGGAATATAGGTTTTAAGCTCCACTGGGTCAGGGACTGATGTGAATGGGCAAATATTCTCTGTAAGGCGCTGCAGAATATGGGTCTGATTCAGAGATGGACACATGACGGATCTGAACGCAAATCGAGCAATTGTTTGTCATCGCTCATGTGTATAAGCCAACCTGTGCATGCGCAGCAATCGCACTGCAATTATGAATGCACAGAGGAATCCATTGCAAAGTGATGCAGACATGTCTGACCATTTATAAGCTGTTACATGGGTATGCATAAATTGGCCCTTTGCGAGCTCCTACGCAGCATGAAAGCCCTCTGCATGCCAGGAGAGCTGCCAAGTCTGCAGCTAGTCAGACCTGCCGCAAGGGCACAGCTTCTCCATGTGTGTCAATGTTATGGATATTTACGCAGGTAAGTGATGTCGCACGCATGTGAGAAGGCAACTGTGGGCATCCTTATGACCAGGTAAGCTCTGGAACTATTAGCATATTTTTGCAGCTGCATTTCGTGTGAAATTGCATTAACGTCCGTCTCTGAATAAGGTCCTATGTGCGCTATATAAATAACTGGTAATAAATGTTGCACATTAAATTTATCAGTGCAATCTAGCAGTAATTTTGTCACTTCCAGTTGTTTGTTTGTTGTTATTTGTTCCAATATGAAGCACATTTTGAGCAAAAAAGACACTTGCCATGGCCGAGTTTCCCGGCACCTGCCACAGTGTATGAGGACACATCTATATTTGGCATATTTATTTAGCTAAACTTCTACAAACAGGATAAAGGTGCATTAGTGAGCATGCTGTAGCTCTTGCATAATGGCAAGAATGTCTGCTTTTCGTTTTTATTCACATCCTTTTTGAATTCCAGAATGTCATAACATTAATATTAACAGATTAATATTTTAATTAGAGATGTGCGCAGACCCCTGTGTTTTGGTTTTGGTTCTAATTCATCATCGTGTTTTGGTTTTGGTAAAATCACCCTCAAGTGTTTTGGTTCGGATTTGGTTTTGGATTCCTTATAAAATCGAAGAAAATCGATTAAAAAAAAAAAAATCAATAAAACAGCTATTTTGGACCTGTTTACATGTAATCCACAGCCAGAGTTCGGTTTTAAATCCGAGTTCCGAACTGACTGCAGAACCGAATATGACTTAGAACCCCAAAGTGATTCTGAACTAAGTTTGTGTGTATCTGTATTTCAGGAAAAACGAACCGCACATCTCTAATTTTAATTACATAGTATTGGGGAGCATTTCAGCATATTTGCATTGGATACAGGGGCAGTTTACAAGAGGGTGCAGTCACCATGTGGTACCCCTCCTCTTTCAGCGGTGCAAGACACCATGTCAGAGTCTACTGCGCATGCGCAGAACTCAGGATAATGGCGCACACATAGTTTCCCGATGATTACAGTGGTGTCGGTGGAGGGAAGAGAATATGCACAAATTATAGTTAGGCCCATGTTTGGATGCCCAAACTCTGCATCCTTATACTGGCTGGTATTGGTGAAGTATCTGTGCTCTCCAAGCCCAGTCAACAATTGTTTTTTGCATTAGTAAAAATGTATCTCCTGTTAATAATTTGTAGAATTTATAGAAGAGGAAACCCTGCCAACACAATTTCCCCAGAAGATGTTGTACAGATGAAAGACATTTTAACGAACAGTCTCTATCGCGTCCGTCAAAGGGTAAAATGTGTTTATTTTATTGAAATATTATGGCAGAAATAGAGAGAAATCATAGTCATTAGTATTTGTTTTGTTTATTTATAATGTAGGAAGTTTTTCTACACTTTGCTCATGGTGCCATTTATTGTGCTCTACAGTATATAACACTTTGCATAAAGTCAGGGACAACGAGACGGAGAGAAAGCAGTTACACATCCCAGTATCCCCTGTGATGCCACAATCAAGACCCCTGTAGTTGCACCGCCCCCAGCGGCTATGTTCCACAGAAACTATGCCACTAAAAGTCTCCATGGCTCTGCATGCAATATATCTTAAAATCACATATTAATAAAGGAAAGTTGGCATTATTTTTAAAACCCTTTTTGTCATTCCATATAGCACAGGCTGCAACCACTATAATTCCACATGTAGGAGCATGTGTTTTACAGTTACTGTACCATGTTTTCTTTTTTTTAAATCATCACTTGTGATGTCATATTTAGTAAACTCATATTGAAATTGAAACCACACATTAATCCCTGCAGACACCTAGCACTTTGCACACAGTTTTGTAACTTAGTGCTGGTGTACAAAACATGCTGATGATTGACAGTCCTATCTAAGAGCTTCTTATTGGTTGATTGTGAATTCATCTCTGAAGTGGATAGGTGCTCCCTTCACTGTTCATGCATATTTTATGTTTTTGTGTGCCCATTTTAGAAATACCTTTTTTCCTTCCTGCTGGTTAGCTATAAGTGGGCTACAATATGGTAATTTACAACTTTCCTTTAAAATTTATCAATGCAACCTACATTATTACAGGTGCCCATAGGCTAAACAAGGCAAGAGAGGTTCTGTTTTGTTTTTTTCTTTAAAAAACCAAAACATTATAGTGGACATGCTCTTATTGTACTGTATATAAAATTATTTTATGCCCTGTAATTTTTTTGTCCAGACATCTTCATATGTCAAGTATAATCTACCAAAAGAGGATAGTGAGAGGCAAAACAGAGAAATACTCATTCGTCGTATTTCAACCATCAGGAAAGGAAGCAGTCTCCCATGGGGAAGACAGGTATGGAATACACAATTCTTATCACATGGTTTGCAGTTTATTGGGTCCGTGCAGGTGTCTCTCCCTCACACACAAATCATATACAGTAGGTGATCATGGTTACAAGTGAACTTCAGTTGTAGTCAAGAAAACAGAATGTACGGATTCATCCCAAAACAAAGTACTAATGAAACACTGAAACTTAATGCATAATATCAGTAAGGGCGTTCCAGAGTGTGATCACCTAAGGGGACATGCAAACACACGTCTGAATGGGTTGCCTGCTCTTACGGGGGTCAGGAAGAAATCCCCAAAATTTGGTCGTCTCTAGGACAGTCCGGGCAAGTAGGCTATTACTGTATGCAGTGTCAGACTGGGGAATGAAGGTCCCACCAGGGTAAGGTATTGGTAGGGGCCCATGCTTAAAAGGTGTGGCCTGCCTCCAGAGGGGGTGTGGCCAGTTACCACAAAGGCTTGGCTAACCATTATAGAGGACATAGCCTGCAGACAACATGGATACTACAGTGCATAGTCTGTTCATCCATATTTCTGTTCTACCAGGTAACCGACTCTGTAATATAGTAACAATGTATAATTCAAGTGCACTATCTGAAACCTGACATTAGAAAATAATTTGGGGTCCACCAGGAATTTCTCCTGTACCTCTATGGGCCAGTCCAACCGTGACTGTATGCTTAGGCAATGAGTCTAAAAACTGAAGGAGCGTTATTTCAATATGTTCTTTAATAGACTATGTCTAAGGTTTTTTTTAAAAACATCTAATGGCTATAGCTGCACAGTTTCCTGGCAGAGTTGTTGTCTCGCATTATTCAGGCTTTCTGTTCACTGATATGTCTAATGTTGTAAATGGTGAAAAAAACAATATAAGATGGATTGAGTAACATATATATGTGCTATACAAGTGTTTGGGGGACATAGTTTTTCTGCACAGAGTAATAGACATGGTTTATATATGGTTTATTTAAACAAATGATGTGATAGGGTGCAGCTGGCACAAAATCATTATTTATTTATTTAGTAGGATAATCTTTTTAGAACATAGACTAAAACATGAAAATTAAAATGACTTTAGTAAGACTCGATTTTGAAAGTTATTTGAAAGATAGTTGCACAGTTTGGATAAATCACCATTGTATAATAAGATGTTTTATAAGTAATTTACCATGTGTGTCTCTTTATTAACAGACGGATGCCAGAAATGTTCGCTATCTATCACTTCCCCATGACTGTTATAATGCGGGACAATATAACGAACAGGAATCATTTCAAGGTAATTTCTTTAATAAAAAAAAAAAAAAAATCATGTTCAAATGAAAATGTATATGTGAATGACTGCATAAAGTGTACACATATATAAAGATCACAGAGTTACATTGCACTAAGGTAAATGATTTGTAGCAAAAAGAAAATCTGTGTCAAGCAATAAAATTCAAATTGGCCCAATAAGCAACTGAATTTATTTTTGAATGATAATGATGAGCAAATAACATAGCTATGAACACATTTTCATAGGAACACTAAAGTAGCAGAAAAGTAGGGGAAAATATTTGGGAATTGATGAACAAATAAATGTATTCAGTATTATTATATGTACGGTGATTTTTTCAGCTGGTTTTAGTGGATTAAAGCAATAAAGGGGAACCATATGCAATATATTAAATTAATAATAGGAAGATTTGCAAATCAGTGCTATTTAATATCATATATCCTGGTGGAAAACAGCATTTAGAAATACCTTTTAAGATTTTTTTCATGCTATTTCCCTAACAAAATGAATAAAGTGAATCTATATTTATAGCCATCATTCCACCTACTCAGCTCTGAACCCGTAAGGCTGGTGTCAGGAATTACAGTCTTCACATGACAAATACTGATTGATGGATTCCAATAGCATGAGTAATCTTAGTGAATGGGGGTATAATGTACCTATAAATGCAGGGGGTGAGTCTGAGGTATTGGGTTATAACAAGTCCAGATAATATCCAAGGGTCCACAGCCAGAGAGGTAGTCAT
The DNA here is from genome assembly GCA_031769625.1 of Taudactylus pleione. NCBI lineage: Eukaryota > Metazoa > Chordata > Amphibia > Anura > Myobatrachidae > Taudactylus > Taudactylus pleione. Next base: position 12,020,738 of record JAUIMM010000608.1, on the reverse strand, counting down.
CCCAGAACTAGGGAATAAGAGCCAAAGAATTAGGGGTCTATTTACTAAGCAGTGTTAGGAGTAGGGATGTGCGCCGGACCATTTTTGGCGGATTTGGTTCTAATTCGTCATCCGCCTTTTGGATTTGGATTTGCCAAACTGCGGTGACTGGCTTTGGATTTTTTGCCAAAATTAGCAAAAAAATCTAAAATGACATAAATTGTTTTTTTTTTTCTTTCTAGAAGGTTATTTACCTTTATAACATTAATTTCCAGTCATTTATAGTCAATTTAGACCACCTCACAGCTTAAATTATTGCTTTCACCATTATTGGCTAAGGGTTGCAGTGAGCTGACTGGTTACCAAGCGTCAGAGCAGCGGCGCAGTTACACAGACACCACAGTTTAAAGCACATCTATGAAACTATGCCACACAGCAGTGGCAGAAATGAAAGGTAGTACTAGATGGTATTGTCCTTTGGCCCTCCCACCCACCCTTTATGTTGGATCTTAAAAAGGACATGCACACTTTAACAAACGAAGCATTTCAGCGACAGGTACTGCCACTTTGTGGCTGAAGTGCTTGGTTTGTTTGGGCCCCCACAAAAAAATCTTCCAATCTACTAAAGGCAACAGGTCTACAGTGGAATGATGTCACCATCATTGCCATCCTCATCCTCATCAGTGTGGAAATCATCCGATTCCTCACACAATATCAGTTCATCCCCGCTGGAATCCACCATTACAGAAGTATCTGTACTGTGACGTGATTGGCGGGAAAGGTTTTCCTCGTGAAATTTCCAGTTAATTTTCATGAACATCATTTTTTCTACATTTTGTGGAAGTAGCCTCCTTCGTCGTTAGCTCACAAGGTTCCCGGCTGTACTGAAAACTCTCTCCAAGTACACACTGGAGGGTGGGCAGCTTAAGTAATGCAAAGCCAGTTTATACAAGGGTCTCCAAATTGCTTTTTTTTTCTTCCAATATTCGAAGGGACTGACATGTCTACGTGTACGGTGTCCTGAAAATAATCCTCCACCATTCTTTGGATGGTAATCGTATTAGAGGGAGTTACGGTAGAGGTGTCACTGGTGTTGGGCAAATCTTCTAGACCCAACCAGATGTCAAAATGTTGACTTGACTTATCTGCATCACCACTGGGTCTTTTGGAAAAGGTGCATTTTTTTCTGGCTGTTGCTGGAGAAACCAAAGGAGGAGACGTCATCGTAGTGCCATGTGTCACTTCAGCTGCCAACTTGCTCACCAGGAGCGCTTTGGTTCTTTTAAGATCTGGGTCAGTTGTAAAGAAAGACACAGCATATGACTTGAACCTAGGATCAAGAATGGTTGCTAAAATATAATGATCAGATTTCAAGATCTTGGCCACCCGTGGATCCTGGCGAAGCGAACAAAGGACTTGATCTATCAGTCCAGCATACTTTGCGGAATCACTTTGTTTAATCCTATCCTTCAATTTCTCCAGCTGCTTTTCCAAAAGCGAAATCAGGGGAATCACCTTACTCCAGCTAGCAGTGTCAGCACTCACTTCACAAGTGGCAACTTCAAATGGTTTGAGCACCTTGCACAAGACAGAAAGTACTCTCCACTGTGCTGGGGTAAGGTACATTCCCCCTCCTCTCCCAATGTCATGGCTTGTCGTATAGCTATGGATGGCTTTTTGCTGCTCCTCCATCCGCTGAAGCATATTCAGGGTTGAGTTCCACCTTGTTACCACTTCTTGCTTCAGTTGATGGCAGGGCAAATTAAACTGCTCTTGCAGGTGCTGCAATCTCCTGCACGCTGTTGCTGAATACCGAAAATGTCCCTACATTTTTCGGCCACAGACAGCATCTCCTGCACGCCCCTGTCGTTTTTTAAAAAACCCTGCACCACTAAGTTTATTGTGTGAGCAAAACAGGGGATGTGTTGGAATTCACCCAGCTGTAATGCTTTCACTATATTTGTAGTATTGTCAGAAATCACAAATCCTGAGGAGAGTCCAAGTGGGGTAAGCCATGTTTCTATGACATCTCTTAGTTTTTCTAAGAGGTTGTCAGCGGTATGCCTCTTATTGAATCTGGTGATGCACAGAGTTGCCTGCCTCTGAATGAGCTGGTGTTGTTTGTTAGATACTGCTGCTGCTGAAGGCGATTCACCCACCCAGTGGGCCGTCACAGTCATGTAATCTTTAGTTTGTCCACTACCGCTTGTCCACATATCTGTGGTTAAGTGGACAGTGGGTACAATAGCATTTTGCAGGCCAATAGGTTCTGTTTAACAGCCGAGGAATGGCTTTTCGGGTAAAATGAAACAGAGATGGAATTTGGTACCGGGGACACATGACCTCAATTAGCTGTAAATCCCACTGCATTAATTGTGGATATTAGATGCAGATCTAATATTAGCATAGCTGTCATGGCATCAGTGATCCGCTGTGCGACAGGGTGAGAGCTGTCATACTTGCTTCCCCTTGCAAGAGATTCTTTAACAGTCAATTGTTTTTTTGGTATACTACTAGTAGTCTTCTTGGTCCACTTCTGGGATGAAGATCCACCAGCAGCAGCAGGCCTAGCGCTCAAAGATTCAGTTTCTTCTGAGGTGTCCTGGAAATTGGAGGAGTCACTGTGACTTAGCATTAACAAATTGGATGTTGTACTACCACTGATCATTCCTGAGGATATTGAGGAGGAAGGTGTTGTCGGCGGAGATTGCAGGTGCTGGGATTTAGTAGAGAGAAGGCATCTAGCTAATGCTGGACTGCTTGTTGTTGTTTTTTTTGCAGTAGTTTCTGTTATCAAACACCTGTCATGAGCTCGCTGCAGATGATGTAATAGCGTAGAGGTTCCTAGATGCTTAACGTCCCTACCTCTACTAACTGTGGTCTCACAGAGGCTACAAATGGCTTGACAAACGTTGTCAGGGTTTGGGTAAAAGTAATTTCACACAAATGATGTGGATTTGTTGGTTCTATGCCCAGGCATGGCAATGGCCTTTTATCTTGGCCAAGAGCTGCTTCCACTGGTGCCTGACTTATACAAATAATATCCTCATCCTCAACATCCTTATTAGTGCCAGCGTCAGCTGCACATATATTCCTCTCATCCTCTTGCAATTCCACGGTGGCATCCTCAATTTCTATGTCCTCGGCAATACTGCTCATCCCCACAACTACAGATGGAAAAGAAACTGTGGAGGGCGGCTTCTCTGAAAGGTCAGGCTTACACATAGCAATGCCACTCGTGGGCCCACTTAGACTCTCCTCAGGGATTTCTGACATTTGTATTTCAAAAAACAGTGTGTTCTACTGCCTTATTGGTTTTAAATTTTTTCACACTTCTATAGTCTGATTGAAAAGGTCTTTTATCATCATGAGAGGCACAAGATGCCTCACTGACAGTTGCAGAACCACCACTCAGAAATAAAGGGCAAAGCCTGAGTCTTTCCTTGCCGCTACGTGTGGTGAATGGTATGTTGCCAATTTTCTGTTTCTCTGCAATTGTAGTAGTCTTTAGAGGTTTTTTTTTTGTCTTTACCCCTGTGAAATCTAAATTTTTTGATTTCAGGTTCCCTAAGTTTTTAAAGCCTCTACGCCCTTGAGCATCAGCTTTAGATGAAAGTGATTGACTTCCAGCCGCTACAGTGCTAGCATTTACATGTTGTTTCTGCTCTCCTCTCAGTTCATTCTCGTGATCCATATTACTTTATCACTATGAACTCGAGTCACGGAGCATGTATACACACATTGGGTTATGCCCTTTCACGGAGCTTGTTTAATAGACACAGTGGGCTATGCCCTGTCACGGAGCTTGTATAATAGACACAGTGGGCTATGCCCTGTCACGGAGCTTATATGCACTCACTGGGCTTATGCCCTGTCACGGAGCTTGTATAATACTCAGTGGGCTTATGCCCTGTCACAGAGCTTGTATAATACACTTAGTGGGCTATGCCCTGTCATGGAGCTTGTATACACTCAGTGGGCTAAGCCCAGTCACGGAGTTTGTATAATACACTCAGTGGGCTATGCCCTTTCACGGAGCTTGTATAATACACTCAGTGGGCTTATGCCCTTTCACGGAGCTTGTATAATACGCTCAGTGGGCTTACGCCCTGTCACGGAGCTTGTATAATACACTCAGTGGGCTTACGCCCTGTCACAGAGCTTGTATAATACACTCAGTGGGCTATGCCCAGTCACGGAGTTTGTATAATACACTCAGTGGGCTATGCCCTTTCACGGAGCTTGTATAATACTCAGTGGGCTTATGCCCTTTCACGGAGCTTGTATAATACGCTCAGTGGGCTTACGCCCTGTCACGGAGCTTGTATAATACACTCAGTGGGCTATGCCCTGTCACGGAGCTTGTATAATAGACACAGTGGGCTTATGCCCTGTCACGGAGCTTGTATAATACTCAGTGGGCTTATGCCCTGTCACGGAGCTTGTATAATACACTCAGTGGGCTATGCCCTGTCACGGAGCTTGTATACATTCAGTGGGCTTATGCCCTGTCATGGAGCTTGTATAATACACAAAGTGGGCTTATGCCCTTTCACGGAGCTTGTATAATACACTCAGTGGGTTTATGCCTTGTCACGGAGCTTGTATAATACACTCAGTGGGCTTATGCCCTTTCATGGAGCTTGTATAATACAATCAGTGGGCTATGCCCTGTCACAGAGCTTGTATACACTCAGTGGGCTTATGCCCTTTCACGAAGCTTGTATGCACTCACTGGGTTTATGCCTTGTCACGGAGCTTGTATAATACACTCAGTGGGCTTATGCCCTTTCATGGAGCTTGTATAATACACTCAGTGGGCTATGCCCTGTCACGGAGCTTGTATACACTCAGTGGGCTTATGCCCTGTCATGGAGCTTGTATATACTCAGTGGGCTTATGCCCTGTCATGGAGCTTGTATAATACACTCAGTGGGCTTATGCCCTTTCACGGAGCTTGTATAATACACTCAGTGGGTTATGCCCTGCCACGGAGCTTGTATACACACAGTGGGCTTATGCCCTGTCACGGAGCTTGTATACACACAGTGGGCTTATGCCCTGTCACAGAGCTTGTACAATACTCAGTGGGCTTATGCCCTGTCACGGAGCTTGTATAATACACTCAGTGGGCTATGCCCTGTCACGGAGCTTGTATACACTCAGTGGGCTTATGCCCTTTCACGGAGCTTGTATGCACTCACTGGGTTTATGCCCTGTCACGGAGCTTGTATAATACACTCAGTGGGCTTATGCCCTTTCACGGAGCTTGTATACACTCAGTGGGCTTATGCCCTTTCACGGAGCTTGTATGCACTCACTGGGTTTATGCCCTGTCACGGAGCTTGTATAATACACTCAGTGAGCTTATACCCTTTCACGGAGCTTGTATAATAGACACAGTGGGCTTATGCCCTTTCATGGAGCTTGTATACACTCAGTGGGCTTATGCCCTGTCACAGAGCTTGTATAATACACACAGTGGGCTTATGCCCTTTCACGGAGCTTGGATAATACTCAGTGGGCTTATGCCCTGTCACGGAGCTTGTATAATACACTCAGTGGGCTATGCCCTGTCACGGAGCTTGTATACATTCAGTGGGCGTATGCCCTGTCATGGAGCTTGTATAATACACAAAGTGGGCTTATGCCCTTTCACGGAGCTTGTATAATACACTCAGTGGGTTTATGCCTTGTCACGGAGCTTGTATAATACACTCAGTGGGCTTATGCCCTTTCATGGAGCTTGTATAATACACTCAGTGGGCTATGCCCTGTCACGGAGCTTGTATACACTCAGTGGGCTTATGCCCTTTCACGAAGCTTGTATGCACTCACTGGGTTTATGCCTTGTCACGGAGCTTGTATAATACACTCAGTGGGCTTATGCCCTTTCATGGAGCTTGTATAATACACTCAGTGGGCTATGCCCTGTCACGGAGCTTGTATACACTCAGTGGGCTTATGCCCTGTCATGGAGCTTGTATACACTCAGTGGGCTTATGCCCTGTCATGGAGCTTGCATAATACACTCAGTGGGCTTATGCCCTTTCACGGAGCTTGTATAATACACTCAGTGGGCTATGCCCTGCCACGGAGCTTGTATACACACAGTGGGCTTATGCCCTGTCACAGAGCTTGTATACACACAGTGGGCTTATGCCCTGTCACGGAGCTTGTACAATACTCAGTGGGCTTATGCCCTGTCACGGAGCTTGTATAATACACTCAGTGGGCTTATGCCCTTTCACGGAGCTTGTATGCACTCACTGGGTTTATGCCCTGTCACGGAGCTTGTATAATACACTCAGTGGGCTTATGCCCTTTCACGGAGCTTGTATAATACGCTCAGTGGGCTTACGCCCTGTCACGGAGCTTGTATGCACTCACTGGGTTTATGCCCTGTCACGGAGCTTGTATAATACACTCAGTGGGCTTATACCCTTTCACGGAGCTTGTATAATAGACACAGTGGGCTTATGCCCTTTCATGGAGCTTGTATACACTCAGTGGGCTTATGCCCTGTCACAGAGCTTGTATAATACACACAGTGGGCTTATGCCCTTTCACGGAGCTTGTATAATACACTCAGTGGGCTTATGCCCTGTCACGGACCTTGTATAATACACTCAGTGGGCTATGCCCTGTCACGGAGCTTGTATACACTCAGTGTGCTTATCCCCTGTCACGGAGTTTGTATAATACACTCAGTGGGCTTATACCCTGTCACGGAGCTTGTATAATACAGTACACACAGTGGGCTTATGCCCAGTCACGGAGCACACACAATGGGCTTATGCCTAGTAAAGTCACAAAGGTTATTTTTTTGATAATAATATATATAATTACATATTAATTAATGCCAGCGGCAAGAACACTGCCTACTCTGTCTAACTCTAGTCTCACTCGAGTCCACTCTCCAGTCTCCTCTATTCTCTAACTAATCTAACACTAGCACAGTGCACTACCACTAACTACTACGCGTGACACGCGAAATGGCGCTGACTGCCGGGCGCTGCGCCTTTTATAGAGGCTGAACGTCACCTGGCTCTCGCGAGAATCCGATGCCAGACGGGTGACGTTCGGCCTCGAAGTGGAATCCGAGTCAAGCGGGAACACCCGAACTTGCGTTTGGGTGGACACGGATTCCACCTGTTCGGAGCGGTTCGGATTCCTCAGAATCCGAACCGCTCATCACTAGTTAGGAGATAAGGTGCCAGCCAATCAGCTCCCAACTGTCATTTTTCAAACACAGCCTGTGAGATGATAGTTGGGAGCTGATTGGCTGGCACCTTATCACTTTCTTATTACTTTTCACTCTGTCTCCTAAAGCTGCTTAGTAAATAGACCACTTAGTCTCCTGAGGTCCAGGGGTCATAATGACAGTACTCTCAAAGCCAGGATTCAAACATAGGATGGTGTCCAAGCAGTATAGGTTACAGAGTTCTGGTTCACAGAGTGTACATCAACAAACTGAAAATGTGCTGTTCACAAGAAGCTGCTCATATAGGCCTGAAACTGTGGTAACAAGCCTCAGGGGCTGACAACTCATTACTGGCAGACTGTCATTATGTAATTTCTTCATGCAGGTCTGCACAGATAAAGTGATATGGATGCTGTAGGTTCTTAACTCAGTCTGTGGCTCACTGTTCAGGTTGATATATTGAGGCATAAAGAGGCATGGGGGTAAATTTACTTAAGTGAAAGTTTTTAGAAGTGGAGATGTTGCCCATAGCAACCAATCAGATTCTACTTAACATTTGACTAGCACCTTCTAGAAGATAATAGCTAGAATCTGATTGGTTGCTATGGGCAACATCTCCACTTCTAAAAACTAGTAAATTTACACCATGTTCTTAAACTGTGACCTCTGCATGGTAACAGTGTGGCTTTCATGGCATATAAGAACCAATCAGCAGGGTAAGTCAGAGACTGTACTAGAACAGTAGCTGACAATTTCTAGGTGTTGTCATTGATGGCCAACTACCACAAAGCTGGCCTTAAATGCTGCAGACAGTCATGTTAAACTTACCTCAAAAGTGATATATTTTAAACATGAGACTGAGAAAAAACAATATAATGCAAACCTACTAGAAACTGTCAGATAGTGCAAAAATGCTATTACATATACTGTACAGCAAATAAGCCAAATAGTTCAGTGTATCTGTCTCTTAGAAATGACCAGTGTACGAGTGTAAGTGTATTCTTCTCATCAAATCAATTACGTTCAGGCTTCTTTCTATTTATTCTTTTAATTGGTATATTGTTATTTGGGTGGTATATTATTTTTTTATTTTGTATGTCTATATGTTTTTATTCAGCACAGAATGATGATGAGGACTCCATATTCTCAGAACCACTGGGGATCCTAGCTGGACCTGGGACCAGTTTTCCAAAATCTCGATCCAAAAAAATTAAAAGAAAGGAAAGAAACATTGAAATAAGAAACAAAACCAGAACAGGAACTTGGCCAGCAAAAGAGAATCAGTCCCAGAAACAGCTGATCGCAAGGTCAATGTATCAACCTGCAAAGTCAAGACCTTACTTTGACATAGTGCTTGAGGAAGACGATGATGATTCACATGTGGATAGCAACAATGAAGTATTGTAGCAAAAGCACTTTCTAAAAATGAGGTGTTAAAACAGGAAACTTCTCATCTAGTCATTGCAGGAAATGGTAGAAACTACTCTTGTTACCTGCAACACCACAAGACAATGTGACCAGGTGCATTTCTGCTGTGAGGTGAATGGAGCACAGTCACGTTATAGTGAGCAGGGTAAGAGGGACAGAAGGTATCCTGTATTAAGCAAGTCATCTGATCTTGGCCAGAAATGGACTTAACTGCGACTTGCCCAAGATCACAAGGCACTGTGTCTACTCAGCCAGTCTTCATATGAAGAAGTAACAACATTATGAAATCCTTCTACTGTAAAAAATAGCTTTAAAATATTTATGATGCAATTTTTGGCCAATTCAAACCAATCTGAAATAAAAAAAATAAGGAGAAACCATATAAAATAAACTGCCAATGGCTAATTTTAATATGTCGAGCCCTATTTTGAAATAAATAGCAAATTTAGCTACTTTTTATTCTAACTTTTAGTGTGTTTGTGTGTGTGTACTGTGTTAGCAGATAATAATATGGCCAAACACCATTGTAATAGAGACCATGAGTAACAGGCATGAGATATAAATCCTAAAATTGAAGAGGTGAGTGGTTGAAGGTGTTATGCAACAATGTTCTGAATAAGGACTAGATGAAGGTGTTATGACTAAGGGATCATAATAACAATGTTATATGAAATGTTGGTAGTCTATTTACTGATATATTTTGTGGATAAAAGTGCTATGTCCACTTTATGTCAAATGTCAAAGTTATCTTCAACTTTAAATATCTCAGTTTCTTCTAAACATAACGTCTTCATCCTTTCGCCTATTCAATTACTTCATGGTACAGTATCTCCACCTGTACTCTATGTACTGTAGTCATAGATAAAAATTAGTAAAGTACAGCATTATACTTTTACACTCTATTTTGTGTTCATTAAACTTTATAACAGAAAAAAAAGATTTGTTTCCTTTGGTAACTGTCAGTTGTCACTCCTAAGAGATTGTGAGAGTCACTTCCCAGTACACAAATAATTATAGAGAACAGTATGTGTGTGTAGAAACGCCTTACTGAACCCTCTAAGTCACTCAGTTATTATTTATTAAACAACACAATGTGTAAATGTTAATAGAATACTACTGTTTTGAAACAAGCAGAGACACATTTAATTATTTAAGGCTACAAGCATACAGTCATGTGGGAAATAACTTTTTTCAACTGACCTTTTATTTTCAAACCTGAGTTTTTACAAATCAGGACATAATTAACTAATCATCACCAATTTCTTAAGCTGGGCATCCACTATACAATTTTCTGTCAGATATCTGTCCAATCTGGCTGCTTGGAATGAAAACCTGGTAATGTATGGGATTAAATGACAGTCGATCATATGGTTTTAAACACTGAAAAAAAGGACAAAAAAAATAGTTCAAATTGGTTACATTTGTGTGTTTTAACCAATTTGTCTGAACAAACATTTTTGGCTATTTTCCAGTGTTTGTGAGCAAAAGGACGATTGTCATTTGAGCCGTTACATTACCAGGTTTTCATTCCAACCAGCCAGATTGGACAGATATCTGACCGAAAATTGTATAGTGGATGGCTTTACACCGGCAAACTTAGTATCACATGGCAAATAACTCATAACAGACTACGGGGTATATTTACTAAGGTGCGGGTTTTTAGAAGTGGTTTTGTTGCCCATAGCAACCAATCAGATTCTACTTAACATTTATCTAGCACCTTCTAGAAGGTAATAGCTAGAAACTGATTGGTTGCTATGGGCAACAAAACCACTTCTAAAAACCAGCACCTTAGCAAATATACCCCTACTTCTTTATATAGCAAGTAGTAAACCAACATGTGTAAATATGTAAGTACACACCACGATTTAGCAGATGGCTGATCTTTTTAACAAACCACAAAAACCACGAAAGAGGCAGATAATCATATCAAAAACAATAAATGTAATGAAAATAGATAGTGCAAATATTTTATATTACACAGCACATTATATTGCTTATTGATAACAGTTCTGCTTGTCTGATAGAAAAAACTGTTATTAGTCCAGGGATGGGACATAGCACGTCTGGACCCCATTGCAAAATTAGGGGATGTCCAAAATACAAAAAGAAAGGTTTTTGGCTTTTGGGCGGCGCACAAAAATTATCTTTACTTATATTAAAGAAAAACGTTTATTAGGTATCCTTTAAAAATGTCCTTGTGTTTAGGATGTTAGCCAGCGAAATAGAGGTTAAAAATAAGACAGGAAATTTATTAAAGAATGTGTATTAAAATAAAAAAAATTCCTGCTGTGTGTGTGTAATTATTGCTTTGTGGTATATATTTGAATATTCAAGTTAAACTCTGAGTCATAAGAGCAATGAGAGGGTAAGAATTACGTTACACTCAATTATGGTTGATCATATGGAGCCTAGTGAATACATAACATTTAATCATAACTAGTGACGTAAAACCTAAGACATGAGACTCTGTGTGAGTATACTGACTCCTTCAGTCAGTATGTTGGTCACATATTATTCACTTATTTCAGTAGAGCATAATATTATATTAAGTCTGGATATGTGTTCCACTTATTTATTTTCTTATTGCTATTTATATTAGAATTTGCTGAAATTCAGTGGATTCATTGGTCTTTCTCCCTTGACCATATATTATTATTATTATGGTCAGTCTCATTTTTATTTTAATACACATTCTTTAATATATTTCCTGTCACCACTTTCTTATTTTTAACATCTATTTCGCTGCCTAACGTCATAAAGACAAGGACATTTTTAAAGTATACCTAATAAATGTTAAGTTTTTTAATATAAAGATAATTTTTGTGCTCCGCCCAAAAGACAAAAACCTCTTTCTTTTTTATTTTTGATGTACTATTACTCTTGTCAGTTGGCAGCACCCACGAATGAAATAATATTTATTCATGACAAGAATACGGGGCTTCTCTAATCATTGTAGAGCAGATGTACAGATGTACAGGTGTGTGCAGATGTACCTATTCGTTTGTATTTAAAATTAGGGGATGGCCTGGTGGTGGTGTTGCAGTGTACTAGGCCCTGTCCTGTTCTCAACACAGCAGAGCAGAGGTCACTTCCAATCATGCACAGCTCTGAGCATGTGCAGACACAATGACACCCAATAAGGACTATCATCTGCTTAGATGGATGAAAAAGGCCCCAAATTTGCTGTTCTGTCTGCTCTTCTGACCTTGGGAGGGTGACCTGCATTGCTGGGCCCCCAATGCGCCTGGACACCTCCATGCAGAAAGAAGTTGTGCACTGGAACAGTCAATTTATTACTACAGCAGGTCTGTGTCAAAATGAGTGAAACACAGTATTTTGAAAAGTGGCTTCTCACTCCAGTCGCCTGAGGAACTATGCACTGGTCCACTCCATGCTCAAATGTCCCTGCACAGCTCTTCTAACAATGGCGTATGGGCAGTGGCGTGCATTTTCCGTAGAGGTGGATACTCAGAAGAGGCCCCTGGAAAAAAAAGCTAAATAATTTTCAATGCACAAATGCAGCTATTTATCTACCTAGAGCATACAGTGCTGCACTTCTGCATTCCACTTTGTGATGTTCAACTTTGCAGTCTCTTCCTGACATTATAGCGGGTTGTGGTCCATAATAGGGTATGTACATGTTTGCAAAAGTAAAAATGAAACTTGAAGTTCTGACTCCTTTTACTGTGCATCTAATTTACAGTTTTCAAGATTTTCTCCTAAAATACATCATGAGGCATATAAGGACTACATTCGTACCAATTGTCCTAATTCAATATGTTGATATTTATTTACATTGTTTAAATGGGAAGCAGTCAGGAAGCCGACGGACGGAATCCAGACTTTCGGCTACCCGACAGTCTAATCCCGGGAAGGGTTAAATGACAGGCGTCGAAATCCAGACGCCTGTCATTTTACCTACGTCGGGAGCCTGACGCCCAGCATCCCAATCGAAGGTAAGCTGGCCACAGACAGCCACAGGGGGGGGGGGAGGGCTAGGTTAGGGGCTCCCAGGGGGGGGGACTCAGGGTTAGGTCTAGGCTAGGGGACGGGGAGGCTAGGGTTAGGCACCCCCAGGGGAAGGTTAGGGTTATGCACCCCCCCGGGAAACTTAGGTTAAGACAGCAGGGAAGGGGGGGTTAGGTTTAGGCACTTAGAGGTGGATTAGGGTTAGGTACTGGGGGGGGGGTTAGGCACCCCTAAGGGAGGGTTAGGGGGGAAAAAAGATTAGGATTACTCACCTTAATCACCATTCAGGATTTTCACCCATGTCGGGCTGCCGTTGTCGGGATTTGAACCGCCGGCCATGCCGATCCCGTTTAAATGTGCTACTCTGCATAAATTGCTCATAAATGGTGAAAAAGTAACCCACAACAAATATAATTGATGCCTTAATTTATGTAGCAAAAATAAGCAAAATCAAAACCAACTAAATATAAATGTAACTATAAAATGTGTGCTGTTATATAGGAAGCCAGTATGATTAGTCATAGAGAATTGAATAGGAAAGGCTGGTTATTTGGTTAACAAATCTGCCAAGATAAGATAAGCAACAGGCAGGTAAATAAGTTTCCAGAACACTGATATAAAATGCATAAAAGATAACTTGTTGTATCACTCTAGAATGCTATTGCTCATTAACTGAAACCCAAACAGGTTTTCCTTGATATGTTACAAAACATGTTTGGTTTTGAAGCAGAGAAATATGTTGCAATAACATAGCTATAGGTTTACCAACAATATTATTTTATGTTCATTTATTTGTAGAAACAACATATCATTTAGACCTGAATGCTTAGAAACTGTATGGGTTTTGTGTCACTATCAGGGTTAGCTGACAAATATGCTGAGAATATTAATGCTTTACAATAAACCTTGTAACGGGAAGGTGATATACGGAAAATCACCCAGCTGCGGTGATGGATAAAATTATATCTAAATTCTAATTATCACCATTGGTACACTAGACCAGTACAGAGATAGTCTAAAGTATGTTATTTTCAATTAAAAAGCACTGGTAGTGATTTTTCTGCTTTGTTTTTAATTGAGATGAAACTAAGCTTAAAGAAACCCGTTCTAAAGGCTGACCTTGTTAACGGGGGTCCCAGCAGGGTGCTGGCATTGGCAGTGCATACACACCTGTCGGGAGCGACAGCGGGGGCCATGCTGCATTCGGCAGCAATGCCCCCCGCTGACTATATCGCCCATCGGACCTGCATGCAGGTCTGATGGGTGATGTCGCTGACGATGCGAGGGAGCTTGCATCATCAGCGACATAGCGGGTACACACTGGCTGATGCGCCCGTTACGCCAGATTGGACGACATATAGTCTGGTGTTTACCCAGCATTGGGTTTTAACAAAACAAAACATGTTAAGAGTGGAGAGGGGATAAAAATAGATATTTTGAAAGGTGACTGAACAATTATTTTTAAAGTGCAACATCAGTTATATTAGTATTTGTTATTATAATCATGCTATGATTTTAATAATTCTATATTAAATAGGACAGTTTTGGGAGCAATAGTGACTCAATATATGATACTGAGACCAATTCCAGATTTATTAATTATTATTAACATTTTATCAAAGTTTAAAAGTAATGATGAGTTTGTGGGAAGGTTGATGTAAGCAACGTGTAACCACATCATCCATGATAAATCATTCCAGTAAAAACAAAAAAACACAGATGGCTGGCTAGTAAGACTCTCCTCACCATCATCAATGATGCTACAGTCTAAATTTCATATATGGCCCTGTCCGTGAACTGCCTGATACTTGCAGGAGATCGAGCTTTCATATTAGCTAGTGATTGTTCCTTGAGGGCTGGTAAACTTGGCTAGATGCGGCCTTTGGGCTGTGTACCAGCCTTGAGGGCTGGTAAATTGGCTAGATGTGGCCTTTGGGCCGAGTAGCAGCCTTGAGGGCTGGTAAACGTGGCTAGATGATGCTGGGATGCGCAAAGTGCAGCTTGGATGACACTAGCGGCAGTACACAGGATTGCATACTCAGGAAGCTGATATGCACCGAGTGCCACCAGGATGACACTAGCGGCAGTACACCCAATCACGTATGCTGGAGTGCGACTCGTGCCGCCGGGTTGACACAAGCCGCTGGACGCTGGGTTGCGCACTCTGGGTACTGAGTGCGGTCTGTGCCGCCTGGATGACACAATCAGCAGAGAACAGGAATGCAGACTGTGCCGCCAAGATGACACAGACGGCAGGTAGTATATGTGCGGACCATGCCACCTGGATGACACCAAAGGCAGGAACAACAAAGCTGACTGGAAACTGGGAACTCAACTGGATTATAGGAGACATTGCCAGAACCAGAAACACGTGAAATGCTATCACTGGCATCAAGCGTTCGCACCAGCAGGATATAGATGCAGGAGCCAATCCGGAAAACTCCCAGAATGATGGACAGGAGGCAGGAGGAGTTTCAGCGACTGCTCGTCTGGCGTTCTTCTCACCCTGCATTCACAGTGCGGCGGCTTGTAACAATATCTGACCTATCAGTCACGCTGTGATAGGTGCAACATCACCCTTTTCTTAAACCGCCCATACACGGTGCGATATGCACTTTGCAATGCGAGAGGAGATCAGACAGCCGACATATCGGGTGGTCCCCACACGGTGCGATGGGGTGGTCAACCGCCCGATATGCCAGCACCTCCCCCCCCCACCCGCATAGCGCTGCAAGGGATCGTACATAGCAGTCCCAGATCAAATTAACCTGCAGTAAGATCTGGAGGTGCGATGTACGACCCCACAGGAGCACGCTCTGTCCGATATCATGCCCATGCATGGTACAATATAGCAGCGATATTGTACCAATCCATCGGATCAGCTGATATATTGCACCGTGTGGGGGCAATGTGGGGGCCAAAATATATATATAAAAAATGTTCTCAGAATGCTTTCCCACCCTGGACCATAGCCTCTGTGGCCTTTACAGAAAACTGGGCCTGGCTGGAGCTCAGCATATTCAATACAAGTAGGGCCCGTATTCAATTTGAGGTGAAAAATCCCGGACTTTTCGCCTACCGGACTTTACGCCTACATCGCGTGTTTTTGGAGAAAACACTTTCCCCACGCGCGCCCGCTTTTCGCCCTATTCAATTTCAAAGGACGCGAAAACGGCCCCCGGCAAAACTGAAACAGGCGAAAAGTCCTGTCAGATTTGGAGGAATCAATCTGACACCCCCAAAAGATGCACTGACATGGGGGATCTCTAATGCAAATAGTCACTGGAAATTATGTTATACTTATATCACATCAATTATGTATGCTTGCCTTTTTTATAATTAGCACTAGATGGCAGTGTTTTCTTAGTTGATCATCTTTGCCTTATTAATATGGATAAAGAAAGAGAAAAGCCTCAAACACCAAACAGAGACTGTCATGGCTGCTTATCCTAAGAACTGGATCTGTAAAATAACATACTCTAATTTCAATTCCTTATAGACCTCCAACATATCAATGGAACATCATAATTCTATCAGAAATCAATAACAAGTAAACTGCCATCTTGTGCCATCCTAGGGGTAAATTTATTAAAGTGAGAGATTTTAGAAGTGGAGATGTTGCCCATAGCAATCAATCAGATACTAGCTATTGTCTTCTAGAAGGTGCTAGTTAAATGCTAAGTAGAATCTGATTGATTGCTATGGGCAACATCTCCATTTCTAAAAACTCTCACTTTAGTAAATTTACTCCCTAGGGTCGTATTCAATTTGAGGTGAAAAGTCCGTTTCGGCGAAAAAGTATCGCGGGTGATGTCATTTCGCCAGGCAGAAACTTTTTGCCGTATTCAATTTCAAAGACTTTTCGCCTAGGCAATGGTGAGAGGACAGCACATGCACAGGAGGTGTACTGCGCATGTGCAGCCCTCCAACTGCAAGTCCTCTCGCAGTGTCTCCCAGCCGCGGCCTGATTGACAGGCTGTGGCGTTTGGGTGGCGTTCCCTGGCAGCGTTCACGGAAATGGGGGCGTGTTGCTCCATTTCTTGGGAGGGACGAGGCCAGAGTCTGCTTGAGTGCACGCAGACTTCCTGGCCTCGCAAGCTGCCAGGACCCGGCCAGGATGCGGGAAGCTTTAGCTCCCGCACCCTGGCGAAAGGAACATTGGAAACAATTGTGACTGATGGTCGCGAATGTTCTGATGGTGACTCCAGGCTGCGACCTTGGTGACAGCGCTGGAATCACACAAATGCAGCAAGGACGTGTGTGACACCTCTTTCTGCATTTGAATTTTAAATGGACGGAATTGCACAGCTGCTTGTGTGCGGCTATGCACTTCCGTCCATCTCTGAATCAGGCCCTGTGTAAGGTATAATACCTAAATTTGTTCTGCTAATGCTATGCATTTCACAGAATTCATGTCTGCTCCCTCTGGATAATGAAGTAGCATTGAGAAGAGCAACCTATTTAAAAGTTTATGCATAAGACTTGTAATCTATATCAGACCCATTGTGTGCAAACTGCAGGGTGTGTGGCCACCTTAATGAGTAATATATCCAACAGATTTCTGCAGATTCTGTGATAAATACTGACCCTCATTGCAGTAGAGACACAGCTGCTTCTCAGGCATTGATTACAGTCTGGCACTGGAAGTTGACTATGCCTGTCCTGATCTCCTTTACCCATTAAATATAGTTAAGGGATTCGTAGCACAGCACACACACTTCTGCTCTCCTGGCACAAAAACTCAATAACAGTCATTACTGCCTCTCTAGATCCCCAAACAATTAACAGCTTTCATACTTCTCTTCTTTTAAAGTCTTATAAATTTGAATTAGCCTCACAATAAAAGTCTATTACTTTAAAGTTCTCCTAACCTCAGAAGTCCTCATGTGTATTTGTGTGTATATAAGCTCACCCACATCAAATAAACGGGGATGGTATTAATATAATAGATCAATACTAAATACCTGGCACTCTGTATAAAGTGAATAGTACCCTGGTGCCATCACAGTTAGCGTGCAATATAATACAAACTCCCCATACTGAGATGAATGTTGTTTACCAGATTTTCAAAATATCAAAGTTTACTAAAATATTATATCACCAAAACTTCAGGTCGCAGTCCTGAAATTTTGGTTATAAGATATTTGAATACAGTTTTTTTCATATAATACTAGGGATGTTAGATGTTAATAATCACTAAGAAGTCATGATTTATCTGATGTTTCAGTATTTCATTTACTTTCATCAGGGATTCCAAATTTACTAAGCAACACTTTTCATAGCTGCTGAGTCTTTTATGACTTTTGCTCAATGTATTTAAAAAAGAACCAAGTATTCAATTTATCCCTACAAATGGATATATACAGATGTGTCCACGCTCATCCTTGCTATAGTCGCAACATACAGGCGTCTTAGTCGTGGCATGAAAATAGCGTGGGTTGGTGTGGTAAGGTGCAAAATGATCCAAGGCAGCAATACACAGCTTCACCACTGGGTGGCGATTGTTCCACTAATGAAAACTACAGTGCGGAATAATACAGCAGTGGATGGATACGACACTACATAATACAATAGTAAGCTCTGACAGGCAAATTACGTACAGTACTGCACAGTGTAAGCAGTCTTCTTCTAATATACGAGGGTTGTTCAAAAAGTAATGCCTAAATGCTCATAACTCTGAAATAATATGCAATATTTATTTGAAACGTTGTCACTTTGTAGTTTAATATGTCTGCTAGCTATATATGCATTTTTGTTTAGGTAGTCCAAGAAATACCATGGAATCCAAGATGAAACAAAGAGCCATCGTTGAATTTCTGGAAAAAGAAGGCTGCAGTGCTACAGAAATCCACAGAAGACTGAAAACAGTGTATGGTGAGCATACAATTGACTATAGCAATGTCAGATGGTGGATGAAGCGTTTTCAATTGGGAGAATTGTCTGTGTGCGACAAACCTCGTGGTGGCAGACCATCAACTGCAGTGACAGCAGAGAACCAACACAAAGTCGATGCCATGATTCAGAAAGACCGTCGTGTGACCATCAGAGATGAACTTGAATGTAGCCATGGCACTGTAAACACACTAATCAATGATTTGGGATATCGTAAAGTGTGTGCTAAATGGGTTCCAAAGCAATTAACCAGGGATCATAAAGCCCAGAGGGTGGAAGTGTGCAATGACCTTTTGACCAACTTTGAAGCCAACCCTGAGACATTTTTGGAAAATGTCATTACAGGAGATGAGACCTGGGTATTCCTTTATGACCCAGAAACAAAGGCCCAATCAAAACAATGGAAAGACCCAAGTTCACCTAGGCCAAAAATGTTTAAATCACAGCGATCCGTAAACAAAGTCATGGCCAAATCTGTATCTATAAAAAAAATTTGAGTTGTGAGCATTTAGACATTACTTTTTGAACAACCCTCGAACATTACTGTAGTAATACTGAACAGCAGGCTATTTTATTAAAGACTGCCCTTGCGATTACTTGTGCATGTACATTGTTCTGCAAGTGCCTAGCTGCACTTTCGGCAGTGAGGTGCGGCACTCACAGAGTGCTGACATGCCTTACAAATAAACTGTGGGGTGTTAAATGAAATCATCACTCAACTACAAGTGTCAGCACAGAAAAAGGTTTGTTTAGATTAAGCACTGATTGTGCAACTTCTGCAGCAATATCTGGCTAACTGCAAATACTGAAAGTCGCACAGTAATTGACACAGAAAAGTAAATGCATGTTACATACCAAAATAAAAGAATATTCTTTTTTATTATATAATAGTATTATTTATAGATGAATGGTGGTGGTGGTTCTTGAGGGGCTGGCTACTGTATGAAATCACTAGAGCGGGCGGCATGGTCAAATGACAAACTTGATGTGCCCTCTAGGTCCCTTCCCCAAAGCAAGCATGAGTCTTTCATTAACTAGTCACTGCCATGCCCCTAGTCGCACAAAGAGACCAGTACACATACAGTATCTTACATGCATGTCACTGCTCGCTCCATGACAGGCGGCTCCCTTAAGGCTGGTCTAACTGCTAGGTGGGCATTTTGTCCCATCTGTAGATAGATGCATGGCAATGTATTTAGTTGCTTAGAATGTGTAAAATAGCAATTGCTTGCATTGTTCCCCTTATAGGGGCCATGTCCCAGACACACACCCATGTATTTAGTCACAAAGAAATCTAATATAATGACCAGTAGCATTATTCATATTTTTTACAATAGTCATCACCCTAGTCACATAGAGCAGCAGTGCATATTATACATGCAGGGGCAGATTAAAGCTTGTGGGGGCTAAAAGGCAACTAAGTTGTGAGAGCCTCCTTCAAGCCATAGGGGGCTCCCACAACTTATTCTCCCCACCACCACCACACAGCCCAGCCACACAGAGCCCACCAACTCACCCCCTCCACACAGAGCTCTACTGCCTCCATCCCCGCCACTGATTACTCACCTGTGTCATCCTCCCAATTCCATCAGAGCTGCTCCGATGCTCCCTAGTCCTCTCATCAGTGTCACTGACGTAATGTGTCACATGGTGCCGATGAGAGGAATCAGTCGGGAGCCAATCTGTGCTGTATGCAGCAACAGTGACTGTTCTGCTGCATGCAGTAGAAAACATCCATAACAGCGGAGCCCCCATCTGGGAATAGGTGCCACTGGACACCTGTTCTCTACAGAATCACATGACCGTGTGGGGGCCCCTCTATGTGTGGGGGCACAACGGCTGCCACCCCTGATGCCCCCCTCTTAATCCGGCCCTGCTTACATGCATGCTGCTGCCATGCTCCATGGCATTCGGCTGTCTCATGGCTTGTCTTAGCTCATTGGCCATTTTATCCAGTTAATTCATGCCAGTTGTACAGAAGTTCTTTTAATGCAAAGAGCAAAAAAAGAAAAAGACAAATATGTCTTTGTGGGGGCACTCTTATGCAGAAATTGGGAATGTGATGTATACAGAAGATTAATCAAGCATAATAAAACTTAACTTTTAATGAGCTGCTGTTTAAAACGAATTCCCATGGAGGAATAAAAAAAAAAAATGTTATATATATATATAAGTTTCAAAAATAGTAAGAGGTCAATAAATAGACATGAATGAAGCTAGAGTCAACACTGATGATCAGGTGACCAAGCCTCCCGGCGAAACGCGGGCGTCCTCACTGCGCTAGCAGCAAACATCCTACACACCACTCCAGCATCTCAGCAGCCCCATGCACATGGACCTTGGCTAAGGTACTCTCTTTTCTTTCCCTCACAGCGCTCTCTCATCTGGGAGGAAGCCTGTGACTTCTCCTGCAATGCCTAGCGGTAACAGGACTTAGACACGGCGGATTCCCCAGACAGCAGAAGCACTTCTGTTGTTTCCTCCAGGGCAAGCGCTTCCCTCTCTCTCATCCCCTGTTTGAACCTTAGACAGGGGAAAGCAGAATTGGTCAGCCGCTTCTTTTCATCTCCCTGGATCTGACTTTTTTCCCTCCATCACGTGATACATATATCCATGTATTTTTTTCAATAGAATTCACAATTTGCTCAAATACACATTCTTTCAAGAAAGGAGGTTCATTTATATTAGTGTTTACTATATGGTGGCTCTCAATGATTGCCTAACAACATTAATTACAATTGTATGTCTTTTGATATCTTTTATATTAAGGAAGACCTTTGCTTAAACAGCCAGTATTGCTGTCATTGATTGTCCATATGTTAATATATTTGGAGGCTGTATGATTACATATAATATTTGATTTTGGAGTGGGTATTCATCCCTGCAGGAGATATATTATATTTTCCACATGAATTTTGTTTTTCCTCCTTCAGGGTTCATCACTGAAATAATTTTGCCGTTTGTGTACACTCCATGTTATATCCCCGAGGGAGATATAGATTATGCTCTTCACATGAATTTCTCCCTTTAGGGTGTATTATTAGTATAACTTTACCACTTGAGTACACTTAATATTATTCTAGATCATAAGGTCACCCTAACATATAGCATGATATTTAATACATTTAGAAATGCTCCGTGATATTCATTGATTCATGTCTATTTATTGACCTCTTACTATTGGAAACTTATATATATATATATATATATATAAATATATTTTTATTCCTCCATGGGAATTCGTTTTAAACAGCAGCTCATTAAAAGTTAAGTTTTATTATGCTTGATTAATCTTCTGTATACATCACATTCCCAATTTCTGCATAAGAGTGCCCCCACACCCCCACAAAGACATATTTGTCTTTTTCTTTTTTTGCTCTTTGCATTAAAAGAACTTCTGTACATGTGTTCAGCACAAATCTTGGGGAGGCCCCACCAACCTAACTATTGGATAAATTGTGTCTAATTGTTTAAATATGTTGGTATTCTGTATTATGGTATAGTGACTCTTCACAAGGGTCGCTCAAATTAATTTACTAGTGCGGACTCACCCCTTTGTTTTCATACAATTCATGCCAGTTGTCAGCTGAAGCTCCAAACACATACAACAATGCAAGTATACTTTCACCTGGAAGACCTGCAATGGTTAGCACTCCTTCACCACCTTCATTGTGCCATACAATGATGGGCTTTTCATGCTGGGGCTTGTAGTTCCACCTGGTTGTCAATTCTAGAGAATAAAAGAAACAATAAAAAAAGATTAATACTAATGTGTTTAAAAAAGTGACGTGTTATTTTGCTGAAACTTGCAGATGTGGAATGTTATGCAATGGCCAAGTCAATCCCCTGACCTGAATCCGATTGAGCATGCATTTCACTTGATGAAGACAAAACTGAAGGGAAAATGCCCCAAGAACAAGCAGGAACTAAAGACATTTGCAGTAGAGGCCTGGCAGAGCATCACCAGGGATGAAACCCAGCGTCTGGTGATGTCTATGCGTTCCAGATTTCAGGCTGTAATTGCCTGCAAAGGATTTGCAACAAAGTATTAAAAAGTGAAAGTTAGATTTAGGATTGTTTAGTTTGTCCCATTACTTTTGGCCCCTTAAAACGTGGGAGGCACATATAGAAACCGTTGTAATTCCTACACCGTTCACCTGATTTGTATGTAATTACCCTCAAATTAAATCTGAAAGTCTGCAGCTAAAGCACATCTTGTCTGTTTCATTTCAAAGCCATTGTGGTGGTGAATAGAGGCCAAAATCAGAAAATTCTGTCAATGTCCCAATATGTATGCACCAGACTGTGTGTGTGTATATATATATATATATATATATATATATATATATATATATATAATCTCCGGAAGAAATGAGGGTGCATTCATAGAAATATCAAAAAGATTTGTTTTATTTACGTCATCTTAAAAGTACAGCCATAAGTACAGCCATCCATCGACGTTTCGGTCCAGTCCTTGGCCCTTTGTCAAGATGCAAGTACATACAACACTGAACATATGAATGCACACACTAATCACAGTTAATGTAATAATGATATTAAAATGAACCTCTATATACCCCTGCCTGTACCTTCTCAAATCCTTCCTATAAACCTCTAAGGATGACGCTAATTTGCGTACGCAGTCATACAGTAAATAAAGACTTAGACCTGGAATCTGTGGTTCCAAAGCACAAGTGTTATTCAAGTAAATGTTCAGACAGTTACACGCAATTGATCCAGACACAATTTAGCGGCAATAGAAAATTATACGGACCAAAGTACAGTATACATACGCAGCGCTTCCGAACCCGAAGATAGGCATCAGCAAAAGACCCCTCGTCATACAGCATTCAGCACGAAGACTAAGAACCCAGCGTTGGAGCACACATATTTATACCCCCCCAGAATAGACAGGACAATAGAGAAGTTTGCTGCTGATGTCATTGGTTCCCAGGAGAGAAGCATCTGTTACAAAGCATTTAACTGGTTCAAATAGACTCTCCCTGCCTCTAACAGCTGGGGATCTTTCCCTTAACGCCCCCTGCAACATCCTAACAGTTGTTCATGAAATATACATTTTGTTGCTTGTAGGCTCTGCGATCCATAACTCGAGAATGCATGATGCGATCTCCCCACCGATAACACCGAAATACTGTAAAAAGAGTATGCATCAGTACAAAACCAAACACGACTTGTTTAGCATGTATAATACCTTAGTTATCAAATATCTTTATTTTTCAGCATTTAAACTAACTGAACCAACTTGAATCATACACTTTAAAGCTTATTAAACCTTATGTGTGAATATGTAATGTGTGAGTATTCGGGGTTTGATATAAAGACGTTAGTTAACTGGGGACAGATGCGTGCGCATTTAGCTACTAAACGGTATTTTCATTCGGGGTCTTAAGCATAATGTGTGTATGTAAAATGGTGAAAGATGCAATCACATGATGCTAATAATTGTGCATTCGCTACTGGGTGTCATGTTAGAGGCTCAATTGTGCGTAATGTGTGGTGTTTATGCATGAGATTCCATCTATGATGGACTTAACAAATCTATATATACACATATACATATATATATATATATATATATATTGTGACACAGTTAGGTTAGGGGGTCCCTCTCCTGGGTAGATGACTCCTTCCTTACACACACACACAGCAGCAGGGAAGCAGCACACCAGTCTGGATGCAAGTACAAGCTGGTCGGCGCCAGTCTTTATTGTACAATGTCAGAAATAACAAAGAAAACATAAATCCTAGCCCTGTCGGGGCACTAACTTCACAGGTAGTTCCCTCACTACCAGAACCTGGCAGGGCCTAATGCCCTCGCCAGCAACAAAAGCACAGCACAACACTCACGGATAGGTTTTCAAGTGTCTCTGAGCAAACTCCCTGTCTGCTCTCCCAGGTGAGACAATCAGCCCTCAACACAATAGGCTTATATTGGCAACTCTCAGGTGGAAACCTTAACAAGCCTGTTACCAGGCTAAGAGAACCAAAACCTGGAGTGGCCGTGGGTGGAGCCCTCCCTCTCCTCTCACCCACAACCCCCAGGTCCCAAACCGGCTTTTCAAAAAGCCGAGACTCAAGCCTGCTACACTGCAGACTTTCTCCTGGGGATTTTAAACACATAGGACAGGAACCTGGGATAAATGTCCCTGCCACAGACCACTTTACCAGTGATCCTATCACATATCCCCCCCTTTGTTTCGACCTATGGGGCGGAACAACTGAAGCCCCAAACAATGAACGCGTGAAAAGGCGTCTGCTTTAAGCAACAGGCCCCCTGGCCTGTGTTCCACTGAAAATTTAAAAGTTTGTAACGCCCACTTTATGGCCAATGCCTCCTTCTCCACTGTGGCACCGGGTAGGCATCGAATTTTGAAACACTGTTCAACTTTCGGAAGTCATTGCAGAAATGCACACTCCCGTCGGGCTTTGGAATCAACACAGTGGGACTTGACCATTCACTATGTGATACTTCAATAACCCCTAACTCTAGCATATTTTTAAATTTCTTTCGACACAGAATCTCTTGGTGCTTCTGGTAACCTATAGGGCTTTAGATTAACTTTAACCCCTGGGTCAGTGATGATGTCATGTTTAACGACCGAGGTTTTCCCAGGTATGTCAGAGAACAGCACCCTATTTCTGACCAGAAACTCCTTGACCTCTCGTTGTTGAATTGCCGACAGGTTTTTTTGCCACTGTCACTTCGGGAACTAAGGGCCCTGGATTTACTGGAGAGGCTCGGACGGCCGACAGTACCGTTCTATCTTTCCAGGGCTTTAACAGATTTATATGGTATATCTGTTCTGGCTTTCTTTTCCCCGGCTGGTAGACTTTGTAATTGACCTGCCCCACTCTTTCTAAGATTTCAAAGGGCCCTTGCCATTTAGCCAAATGTTTATTTTCCACAGTGGGAACCAATACTAACACTCTGTCCCCAGGAGCAAAGCTGCGTAACCGAGCATTGCGGTTGTATACCCTCTGCTGTGCCCGTTGAGCCTGTTCCAGGTGCTCTCTCACTATCGGCACCTCTATAATAGGCAATGGAACTAGTGGACCCTTATAACGTGGCCTGGGAGCATGATACTGACACTCAAGGCAGGATGCGCAAAAGTCAGATACCTCTTTATGAAGCCCGGGCCAGAAAAACCTCTGCATTATTCGCTCAGTGGTTTTCTCTACCCCTAGATGGCCTGCCGTTGTATGACCATGGGCCAGATCCAACACTGTTCTTCTGTAGGCTTTGGGAACTATTAGTTGTTCCACAACATCTTCCCCCTTCTTAGTCACCTGATATAACAAATCCTGACACATTGCCATGTGGGGATAGGACAAAGGACTATCAGGGTCTACGGGTTTACCATCAACTACTTTTACATTCTCCCTGGCTTTTACCAAAGTAGGGTCATTCAACTGCTCCACGGCAAAGACCTCTCTTCTGACCTCTAAATCAGGCAGATGATCAACTGGCCCAACAACACGTCCCACCTCAATGGGAGGCACATCAGTTGGCGGACCACCGTCACGCTCCGCATTCTCTTGTTCGCCAATCATAGTAGAAAAAGGGAATAACTCTGACTCAGAAGAAACTCCCTCCTCCACTACATCGACAACCTTCTCAAATGGATCGGGGTTGTTCACTTCTGGAACAAAACGACTTTCCCACAACTTCCAGAAGTGAGCAAAGTCTCTCCCCAATATTGCATCGCACATCAGACCAGGCACCAAACCTACAGAAACTATAGCAGAACCATATGGTGTCTCGATGTTCACCTCGGCAGTAACATAATATCGAGTATCCCCATGTATGCAGGTCACACCAACAGTTTTCCTCTTATGCCTCAAGGGGTTCACCAGCTCAGCTTTTATAAGTGTCACCAATCTACCAGAGTCTAACAGTGCCCCTACTCGGTTGCCATCTACAGTGAGTACACACATGTGCTTATCAGTCTCAGCCTGCCGGTCAGCCGTACAGGCTGTCTGTGCAAAGAAAGACCCCCTGCGGTAGACATGAGCAGTATCACATTGCATAGGTTCAGTTGTAAGTGAACAATTAGCGGAAATATGGCCGAAGTCACCACACCGGAAACACTGAATCATATTAATGTCTAGTCGTTTACGGGGCAAGAACCTTCCTGGCCTGGCAGGCCTGTCTCCAGGTTCTACACCCTCAGTCTTAGGTACATTCCACCGCCCAGCACCCTTCTCCCCTGGAACAGTCTTACCAGTGTCTGTGGGAGTTCGCCGGTGCGCCATCGGGACTCGGTGGGGCTTACTCATCAGCTCCTCAGCTGCCACGTACCTCTCCACCAGCTCGACCAACTGGTCCGCGGACTTAGGGTCTGCATGGCTCACCCACTTGCGCAGAGTCGCAGGTAACGATCGCAGGGACCGGTCCATCAGGACCCTTTCCACGATCTGTGGTCCCGTCAGCGTCTCGGGCTGTAGCCATTTTGAGGACAGATGGACGAGGTCATGCATCTGTGAACGTGGAGGCTTGTCCATATGGAACTCCCAGCGGTGAACCCGTTGGGCACAAACAAAGGTGGTGACTCCCAAGCGAGTTAGGATCTCCTGTTTTAGTTTTTTATAGTCCTTGGCATCAGCCAGGCATAAGTCGAAATAGGCCTTTTGTGGCTCCCCAGACAAAAAAGGTGCCACCAGGCTTGCCCACTGCTCCTTGGGCCAACTCTCCCTTTCGGCCGTTCTTTCAAATGCGGCGAGATAGGCCTCCACATCATCGCCTGAAGTCATCTTTTGGAGGAAGTGACTGGCTCGTTCGGAGTGAGTGGTGGTGGGGGGACCAGTAGTAACATCTCTGGGCCGGGCGACCAGGTGCTGTACCACCTCTCTTATGGCCTGGCTGTTTTCCGCTAAGGCCTGGCGGGTTTCCTCGATGGCGACCTGTTGTTGCCTCTGGGCTGTCTCCAAGGCCAACAGTTGCACCCTGGTGGATTCCTGCTGAGCCCAGGTAGATTCCTGCTGAAGTTTGTTCGTCTCCTGCTGAGCTCTGGTAGATTCCTGCTGAGCAGCTGTAGCTTGGAGCAAGGCCTTAATCATGTCCTCCATTTTGTCCTGGGGTGTAGGTTGGAAGCTGAACCTTGCCTCTCTGAGCATTGGCTGATGCCTCCTCTATGGGACTCCAAGGACACAGTGTTATTTTCACACTCACAAATTGGGTGTCTGTCCCTTTAATTTTTAAATGGAAAGTTTTCCTCTTGCTGCAAGTTCAGTGTGTGTGGGTTGCCCGCATTCTCCACCATATTGTGACACAGTTAGGTTAGGGGGTCCCTCTCCTGGGTAGAGGACTCCTTCCTTACACACACACACACACACACACACAGCAGCAGGGAAGTAGCACACCAGTCTGGATGCAAGTACAAGCTGGTCGGCGCCAGTCTTTATTGTACAATGTCAGAAATAACATAAAGAAAACAAACATAAATCCTAGCCCTGTCGGGGTACTAACTTCACAGGTAGTTCCCTCACTACCAGAACCTGGCAGGGCCTAATGCCCTCGCCAGCAACAAAAGCACAGCACAACACTCACGGATAGGTTTTCAAGTGTCTCTGAGCAAACTCCCTGTCTGCTCTCCCAGGTGAGACACTCAGCCCTAAACACACTAGGCTTATATTGGCCACTCTCAGGTGGAAACCTTAACAAGCCTGTTACCAGGCTAAGAGAACCAAAACCTGGAGTGGCCGTGGGTGGAGCCCTCCCTCTCCTCTCACCCACAACCCCCAGGTCCCAAACCGGCTTTTCAAAAAGCCGAGACTCAAGCTTGCTACACTGCAGACTTTCTCCTGGGGATTTTAAACATATAGGACAGGAATCTGGGATAAATGTCCCTGCCACAGACCACTTTACCAGTGATCCTATCACAATATATATATATATACACATACATATCATTCCTCACTCACAGTTTCACTGTGAAACTAAACCATCCTGTCTGGGTGTGAAACTAAAACCTGTTTGGATTCAGACAAATCCAATTGTGTAGATCAATGCCTGGATTATATTACAATTGCCAACAGGGATTCCCAATTTGTATGAAAATCACCCACAGTTTCTGGTGCATTGTCTATTCTATTTAGATTATCAAAAACATTGCAATCTGTTCTTAGCTCGTGAGTTGTAACTTAAAGTGACGCTGGTCGCAAAATGGCGTCTTGCAGATTCTTGTTTCTAAAATGGAGTCTAGCTGCCATTCGCAAGATGGCGTTGTGCACGCTTCAATTTTAAACTGATCTTGTCTCAGCCAATTATCCAGCTTTGACAGTCCACCCTTTGATAGCGAACAACATGCTATCACAATCTGCTATTAGAATTTAATTTAGGCTTACATTTACATATTATTTAGTGTTATTATGGGATGGCACAAGGTGGTTCTAAATCCATCAATAATGTGTCTCTGGGTGGGGACATAAAACTACTATTATACGCACACAGCGGATCTTGGAAGATCATGTGAAAGGTGTGGGAATGCACCAGTCTTATAAAAGCAGTCTTGAAGGGGAATTAAGACTTTACATTATCTGAGGTGTTCTTATAAATAACATTTCAATAATACATTCTATGCATGTCTTAATATAATACATTAAATAATGGTGTTTCCTAGCTCAGGGTTGTAATGCAGTTCTGTATTTACCTCGGTATTCATACTGGCCACCATCATGATTTCATTCTTTAGTTTTACTCTATTTTTTTACATTTTCCACTCTTCAACACAATAGGAACACACCGGACACATATGCCAATTATTATGATGACAATTATTATAAGGATTAAGAATTTGCCTATGCTGGAGATCACTTCCTGGACCCATTCCCCTAGACCTGAGAACCATTTCACTGGGTTCAGCCATGACACCCATCCTTCTATCTTTTCCCCTACTTCAGCCACTGAAGCATTATGGTTCTTACGAAATTCCCATTTTAGCTGCAGAATTTCATCCATCTTCCGGTCTATCACCTCCTTAGGGTCGCTGGTATCTTTGGTAACATAGGTGCAACATTTTACTCCAAATTGGGTGGCCAATGTTACGAAATACCCTCCAGTAACAGCAGTTAAATAATTCAACACTAGCCTGTGTTGCACCATTTCTTTCTTGTACGCTTGCAATTCTCTCCCTGTATACCTGAATGTGTCATCGTACATCTCGGTGATATTATCTATCAATTTGGCAAGTTCCTGGATATATCTAAAATTTAATGTACCTAGAGCGATCCTGGTGGGGTCCAATGCGACTAGAACTTGAAAGCCAGTTGTCTCACTGATTAACTGAGTGGCTTTATGTACGTCACCAGGTACCATATTTCTTTTGCCTCTGTGTTCATATCGTGTATGAAGATAGGGTGATGGTGTTTTTATGTATACCCAGCATTTCAACATGTGTGAGGGTCATAACTTCTGGGACTACTCTTCCCAGGTAACACAAACCTTCGGAACTTGGGGAGAGCCATTTATACGCTTTTCTTCCACAGATGAAATATACATTATCAGGGAGAACATAAGGAATGGTATGCATCATTATCATTAAGCACATTTCCCTTGCAAACAATCCTATTTCTGGTTCTTCCATCTGGTACATGCTAATTTCTGGCTGTATTATTTTAGCACAATAACCATTTGGCACCTTACCAATAATTTCTTTGGTGGAACTCAATGTATACCGATACCTAAAATGTTTCCCACCAGACTTAATGGAGCGTAACAGATCATGGTTTATGGACTCATTATCAGCTCTTTGTGAGAAGGTCATCGTCTGATTATTCCCCGTCACTTCCCAACTCCCGGGTTTATTGGGGTTGGTTATGTTTAAACACAAAAGTGATCTATCTACTTGGAATTGATAGTTTGAAATGAGGTGGTTTGGATGAGAGGAATTTTCCATCCAATGTTTTCCCTTTTTGCAATTCTAAAATTTCTGTGATATTCAGCGGAAATGGCACCAACCCTACATTATGCTGTCCCTGTGGCACATGTGAACACACCCAGCAATCAGTTTGATTTAACACTTTGCCTACCATACTATGATAATCCTCTAAAGGATACCCACCCCAGTAAGGGCTATATTTAGGTTGGCACCGTTGGATACAGTTCTCATCAACTAGGGACCCACAAAGCTCACAAATACAGGAAACTTCAGACGATAAACCTCCACACCTTCCCCGAGTATCCGGAATGACAGCTCTCTTAACAATAACAGTACTAAGATTGGTCAGACACTCCCCTGATTAGCATTGCACTCGTCCTGACTCCACTCCATCAGCACTGCCATCAGCTCCCGTTTCCTCAATCGGTCTCCCATCACAGACACTGGATATCCCTGAACTGACCAGGATGGTGAACACTCTAAAAGAGAATATGAAAATGAACACAGCAGGCCTGTCCATTGTCACAACAAGATCTGCAAATTTCTCTCAGTTCAGGTATCTCACTACAACCTGTTCAATCCTCCTGGAACAAGCTCACGAGCGACAGGTCCACACTCTCAGCCTTGTCTCCGACTTGTTTCTCCACTGGTTGATTGACCTTTTTGCAGTGAGTGGAATGGACCCAGGTATCTCTCTCGGCCACCTTCAAAGATGTAGTACTTGTCAGCAGCACCTGGTATAGACCCTCCCAACGATCAGTCAAACAACCTGAACGCAAGAAATTTCTGATCATAACATATTCTCCTGGTTCAACATCATGACAGTTAGTTTCAGGCATATCATTAGACAACAATTTCAGTTTCTGCTGCTGTTGCTTTAACTGCTTACTCATTGATATAAGATACTTTACAGTTACCTCGTTGTTACCCTTCAGGTCTTCCTGTGGACTTATAATCAAATGATGTTGTCTACCTAACAATATTTCAAATGGGGACAGATTCAGAGGAGGTTTAGGAGTGGTCCTTATGCTATGTAGGACCAAAGGTAACACTTCTGGCCATCCTAATCCAGTCTCTGTCATGATTTTACTTAGCTTATTTTTAATAGTCCCGTTCATCCTCTCTACCTTGGCACTGGCTTGCGATCGGTAGGGGGTATGAAGTCGGCTATTAATACCCATCAGCTTACACATATTTTGAAAAACATCACCTGTGAAATGGGTACCCCTATCACTCTCGATGATTTTAGGGATACCGTACCTGCATACAAATTCCTGGACTAGTTTCTTTGCAGTAAACGCAGCAGTATTAGTGGCCGCTGGGTAGGCCTCAACCCAGTTAGAAAATACGTCTGTGCACACTAATACATACTTAAGCTTCCTGCAGGGTGGTAATTGGATGAAATCAATTTGTATCACCTGGAAAGGTCGATCAGTCGGTGGAATGTGGGACGGTTCGGTAGGGATCGCTTTCCCTATGTTCTTTCTCAAGCAGGTCAGACAGGACATTGCTATCTTTTCTGCTTGTGAAGAAGAACCTGGTGCGCACCAGTATGCCCTCACCAACTTGCACATAGCCTGTTTACCCAGATGAGTCAGACCGTGTGCTGCCTCAGCCAGGCTGGGGTAATATGCCTTGGGGACTACTGGCTTACCATGTCCGTCCCTCCAGAGCCCAGAGGACTCTTGCCCACATCCCTTGGACTTCCAAATGGATTTTTCCTGAATTGAACACAAATTTTGCATCTCAATTAATTTCAGCATATCAATAGTTTGAAATGACATAATTGTTTCAGTTGGAGACATTTTTTTTAACCCTGCTGCCCATTTTTCAGCTTCATCAGCCCAGTTGTTGTCCAGTGACACCGGGTCATCCTCACATGTGTGGGCTTTGCATTTAATTACTGCCACTGCTTTGGGCAGTTGGATTGCATCTAAAAGATGTTTTATGTGTCGGGAATGTGCAACTGGTGTGCCTGCTGCTGTCATAAAATTTCTCAGACGCCATAGAGCCCCAAAATCGTGCACCCACCCCGAACGCGTACCTCGAGTCAGTGTAAATGTTAGCAGATTTGCCTGCTGCCAGTTCACATGCTCTAGTCAGTGCAACTAACTCTGCCACCTGGGCTGAGTGAGGAGGACCAAGAGGTTCAGCTTCTATGATGTCTGTGTCATTTACAACAGCATAACCTGTACATAATTCACCTGTGTCTGTTTGTCTATGACAACTCCCATCCGTATAAAAAGTTACATCCACATTCTCTAAAGGTGTATCATGTATGTCAGGTCTAGCAGTAAAGGTCTGATTCAGATATGTCATACAATCGTGCGTATCATTGTGTCTGCTGAACTCACCTCCTGCCAGCAACTCCTCTCCTTCCACCCTTTGTACATCATGTTGTACATATGGTAGGTATGTTGCTGGATTCAGCGTACTGCAACGTTTAACAGTAATATTTGCAGGAGCGATTAGAGCTAGTTCCCATTTGGTGAACCTAGCCGAGGAGATGTGTCTGGTTTGAGCTGAGTTCAACAGAGCAGATACAGCATGGGGAGTGTAGACAATCATATCATGGCCCAATACTACGTCCTCACTTTTACTCACCAATAGAGTGGTAGCTGCTACATTTCTCAAACAGGTGGGGAGTGATCTTGCCACAGTGTCCAATTGGACACTGTAGTATGCTACGGGCCTACTGGCATCACCATGTTTT
Organism: Taudactylus pleione; assembly: GCA_031769625.1. Classification (NCBI taxonomy): domain Eukaryota; kingdom Metazoa; phylum Chordata; class Amphibia; order Anura; family Myobatrachidae; genus Taudactylus; species Taudactylus pleione. The sequence continues at coordinate 11,987,653 of JAUIMM010000608.1, read as the reverse complement.
TGTGTAAGGACACCTGCAGCACAACCATCGGCTTCTGTACAATACAAATCAAAAGGTTTTTCATAATCGGGTATTCCCAATGCAGAAGCTTTTGTCAGACTATCCTTCCTCTGTGTGTATGACACGATCGGGCTTTGAGGAAGAGACTAATTCCTGTAAAGGTAAGGCCAAAATAGAAAAACCTGGTATCCACATTCTACAGTATCCACACATTCCCAAGAAGGTACGAATTTGCTATTGATTCTGCAGCAGTGTCATGTTTTGTATGGCCTGGATTCTATCTGTTGTAAGGTGTCGTATCCCCTGGGTTAGGCAGTGTCCCAAATATTTTACTCTGGATTGGCACGGCTGTAGTTTGTCCTTAGCCACCTTGTGTCCTGTTTATGAGAGATGAAGTAACAAAAGTTTAGTATCATTCAAACATGACATAAACGAGTCAGAACATAGCAATAAATCGTCCACATATTGAATAAGAACAGATCCATTGGCAGGTTGAAAAGATTGTAAACAGTCGTGCAATGCCTGGGAGAAGATACTGGGGCTGTCTATGAATCCTTGGGGTAATCGTGTGCATGTGTATTGTAAACCTCTGTATGTAAATGCAAATAGATACTGACAGTCAGGATGGAGAGGCACAGAGAAGAAAGCAGAACAGAGGTCAATAACAGTGAAATGGGTTGCATTTGGTGGGATCTGCATCAAACTGACAGCTGGATTCGGCACCACAGGGAATTGGCTCTCTACTACCTTATTAACACCTCTAAGGTCTTGTACCAGCCTATAACCCCTCCCACCACTCTTCTTCACCGGAAAGATGGGACTATTGGCTCCACTAGCTGTACAAACTAAAATTCCCTGTTGCAATAATCGCTCAATTATTGGAAAACCCCCTAATTCTACCTCCTGCTTTAGTGGGTACTGGGGAATTTTTGGAGCTTGCCTTCCGCTTTTTAAATTTACCATTACTGGGCTTACGTTTGCCATTAATCCAGTGTCCTGTCCATCCTTAGTCCAAAGGGAATCTGGAATTAGGGACAACATTTCATTTATCTGAGATGGATTTTCATTTAAACTTGTAGAGTGATACATTATCCTTTGGGGAGTGTTCAATATATCCCGCACCTCGTGTACAACTCTCTCTGGGATATCCAAAAATACACCATCAGGGGTGCAATATATAACACATCCCATCTTACATAACAAGTCTCTGCCCAGTAGGTTAGTAGGAGCCGCAGCAGCCAGGAGAAAAGAATGCCTGGTATGCAAACGGCCCAATAGTAACCTCTGTGGACTTTGTTAAAGGATAATGTTCCACTTTACCTGTTACACCCATTGTTGGTACTGTCTCGTTGGTCACCTGCAAATTAACGGGAGATTTTATCACTGACCTGGTCGCCCCTGTGTCTACAAGAAAAGGATATTCAGTACCAGCTACATCAACCATCATGACCTGTTCTTCCCTAGTACTTCCCGTTAACCTGACTATCTGTAGACTACAGGTATGACCTGACCCCTAGCGTTGGCTACCATTCTCCAATAAAGCATTTACGGCTATAATTGGAGCTGGTACCTGCTGAACATTTGCTGGCCTCTGCGCATATCCCTTATGGGGATATCCAGGTCTTCCCTGATGTGGGATCCCTACTCTTTTTACTGTACAGTTTCTACTTAAGTGTCCTGTTTGTTTACAGTTAAAACATGTTCGTGTATCGGGTGAAGACATGTGGTGTTGTGAGGTTTGCACAGAGGGTAAAGGTGGTTGATATGGGTAAGGATAGGGAGGGTAAGCGTATTGTGGGGGGTAAGAAGTTGGTGGGTAGCCTGGGACCTGTGGTTGCATCGGGTTAGTGGGATAGAGTTGTGTTTGTTGTTGTGTGGGGTTAGTGAGAGCACATACTTGTTCAGAAGTGAGTGTGTGTGCAAGTGTGTCTGTTGGCTGTGATGTTACCGTCATTCCCTCCAGAGTTTGTATACTGACAGCCATTAGTTTTTCGCTCTGGGCTTCTCTCTTCTTGGAGATGTTTTTATCATGTTCAATGGCGGTTTCTATGAGGGTATCTATAGTGAATCCCCGCCAGCCAGGCTGTGAGGTCTGAACCCGAGTTTTTAAACTCTCTTTCAGACCGTCCAGAAGTACCATAACTATCATTCCCCGGTGGTGAGTGCTATCTTTAATATCCTCTATCCCAGTGTACTGGGTTATAGCCTGCAGAGCCCGATCGCAATAATCTTCTGCAGTTTCACTCTCCTTCTGCTTAATGGTGAAAATTTTGTTCCAGTTAACGACTACTGGAAAATATATACCCAATTGAGTTACAATGCGGGAAATGTTACCTTGGTTTACTTGGTCTGTTAAGGGAACGTCAGCATCCAATACACAATCCGTGATAACTTTTGTCATGTCGGTATTGCGTGGCAGACAGGCCCTTAACACCACACGCCAATCTTTATTAGTGGGTTCATGTGAACTACCCAAATTTCTCAAAAATCTTTGACATTTGGCTAATTCCTTTTTGGGATCGCAGAAATCATTTATGATGGAATTTAGGCCCTCATTCAGAGCCGCTCGTTAGCGGCAGTACGCTCGTTCCGAGCGATGTTTGCACATCTGCACATGCGTACGGTTTTTAGTACGCATGCGCGAACCAGTCAGTGCGGCCGAAAATCGTTTGTACGCTATATAGCGAGTGCCTGCTATTTTGAATGACAGAATGAGGCGTATGTGGGTGGTCAAAGGAGAAGGTGCTTGAAAACGGGGGAGTGGAATTCGAACGCAGGCGTGCTTAAAGGTCAAAACGGGCGTTTTAAGGGAGTGCATAATTAATACAGCAGCGTCATTGACCACATCACTTGGTTTTTTTTAACTCAGAACTGCTCGCAAAATAGCGGTTGAAAAAACCAACCACAAGAATAGCGAGCAGTTCATACGCTGTACGATGTACTCGATTAATCTAATAAATAGCGGACATGACGTATGGTGCGAGCGGCCAGGGGGCGTTTTTATCAAATAAACGAGTGTATGTTTTGCTCGCTCGTTCAGACTTAGAGGTGTGAACAGACTGCAATTTGCGAACGGATCATTTGAATAGCCACCCCTTGTTTTTGAACGAACGACCGCAAATAGCGAACGGCTCTGAATCAGACCCTAAGTCCTGCTCTTGTCCAAGGACAATGCATTACTACTTCCCTCGTGGGCACTATACCGTTTGCATCTGCATTTCCATTAGGAACAGTTATTGTCCGAATGGGATGGAGACCGGCAGCGCTGCTACCTTTGACCTGATTACCTGGCTGGGGGTTTAGTCTGCTGCTGCTACTTATGGTATGAACAACTTCCTCTACGGGTGCAGAGGGCATTAACACTTCCCTTGCTGTTACCGATGGAGATGGAGGTACCAATCGAGATTGTGGTGATGCAGCATCTATCATCTGAACAGCATGGGAAATGGCAGACATTACAATAGGCTCATCATCCGTATCATGAACATTTTCTTTATAGTTGCTTAAGAGAGGGTACAAGTTACTTGTTACATTTTTATGGGCATTTTTGGTAACTGTACTTGCACCTCCATCCACATAAGGTGGGGGAGGTGAGCGTGAACTGCTGGCAATACGCTCCACGACGCTACCTTGCCGCACGTGTGCGCCATTTTGCGACTCGCCCGTATTGCAATTTAGCGTCGCGGATGTATTTTCTGGCAATGTGCTCACGACGCTAGTTTGCGCCGTTTGAACATTTTTAAGCCACGCATCCCCTTCATGCTGCCACAGTTTTAAACATTCAAAATATTTAACCTTTTTCTCTCAGGAGCGCATAAAACTGATGTGATCCCGGACATTGTCTAACACATTTTTATCAAAACTACCAATTCTGGGAAACGGTCTAACACTCTTCCTCGTCATATTAAACCATAAATCACAATACCTTATTGCATAAATACCGTACTTAGTATGCATGATACGATGGGCCGATCCGATCGGCGCCTCCATTAGCAGCACATCATTGTCTAACATCTCTACTGTTTGCGTGGCTCCCATTCTGAGACAACTCCTATCCTTTTCAATAAAGATTTAAACTGGTGAAAGACAATCAAGATACTTTCACTTACCTGTGGACGATATAAGTCGGCGGCGTCCACACACCTGGATAAGATTTAGTAAGGCAACTTCCACACCTATGAGAGTTTATATGTCGGCTACTCTCACGCACCTCTCTACAACAAAGACAACATGTACACCTGCTACTGTGTATAGAACAGTAAAGCTGCTTACCGAGTGGCTAGACTAACCGTTGCACCTAGCCCTTAAGGATCATACAATACCCTTAACTTTGTTCAACAAATGTTCACTGTTACACACTTTTTTCCTGCGCAGAAAAATACACGTTAACCCAGATATTGGTAATAGAAAAAAATGTAAACCTCAATGGCTTTGTTCAAACACGTTGCAGCACAACCGGAAGTACGTATACGCTATTGTGCGACCAGTCGCATACACAATAATGTGACTACCACACAACCGTATAATGCTTTTTTAACTGCGTACGCAAAAGTGCGTCTTTGCTATGTGCAAACCTGCGACTTAGCCGCGTACTCAGTACTGCGACACCCCTTTAAATGCTAGGTTCTATCAACAAAGGAAAAAAACTTTTTCCTTTCTTGTCCCTGGATTCTAGTCAGCTTCCTTTGCTCACACGAAAACGGATAGCGATTTTTCAGCACAAAGCGGTTGCAGAAAAACCCTGCATGTGGCCACTCCACCCTTTGCTGAGCTATCGATAGCCGTATGTGCCATGTGAGTAGGTAAGTGACTTCACTCGATGAGCCCCCAACTAACGATATTAAAATGAACCTCTATATACCCCTGCCTGTACCTTCTCAAATTCTTCCTATAAACCTCTAAGGATGACGCTAATTTGCTTATGCAGTCATATAGTAAATAAAGACTTAGACCTGGAGTCTGTGGTTCCAAAGCACAAGTGTTATTCAAGTAAAAGTTCAGACAGTTACACGCAATTGATCGAGACACAATTTAGGTGCAAAAGAAAATTATACGGACCAAAGTACAGTATACATACACAGCGCTTCCGGACCCGAAGATAGGCATCAGCAAGAGACCCCTCGTCATACAGCACTAAGAACCCAGCGTTGGAGCACACATATTTATACCCCCCGGAATAGACAGGACAATAGAGAAGTTTGCTGCTGATGTCACTGGTTCCCAGGGGATAAGCATCTGTTGCAAACCATTTAACTGGTTCAAATAGAGTCTCCCTGCCTCTAACAGCTGGGGATCTTTCCCTTAACGCCCCCTGCAACATCCTAACAGTTGTTCATGAAATATACATTTTGTTGCTTGTAGGCTCTGCGATCCATAACTCGAGAATGCACGATGCGATCTCCCCACCGATAACACCAGAATACTGTAAAAAGAGTACGCATCAGAACAAAACCAAACACGACTTGTTTAGCATGTATAATACCTTAGTTATCAAATATCTTTATTTTTCAGCATTTAAACTAACTGAACCAACTTAAATCATACACTTTAAAGCTTATTAAACCTTATGTGTGAATATGTAATGTGTGAGTATTCGGTGTTTGATATAAAGATGTTAGTTAACTGGGGACAGATGCGTGCGCATTTAGCTACTAAACGGTATTTTCATTCGGGATCTTAAGCATAATGTGTGTATGTAAAATGGTGAAAGATGCAATCGCATGATGCTAATAATTGTGCATTCGCTACTGGGTGTCATGTTAGAGGCTCAATTGTGCGTAATGTGCGGTGTATATGAATGAGATTCCATCTATGATGGACTTAACATATCTATATATATATATATATATATATATATATACACATACATATCATTCCTCACTCACAGTTTCACTGTGAAACTAAACCATCCTGTCTGGGTATGAAACTAAAACCTGTTTGGATTCAGACTAATCCAATTGTGTAGATCAATGCCTGGATTATATTACAATTGCCAACAGGGATTCACAATTTGTATGTAAATCACTCACAGTTTCTGGTGCATTGTCTATTCTATTTAGATTATCAAAAACATTGCCATTTGTTCTTAGCTCGTGAGTTGTAACGTAAAGTGACGCTGGTCGCAAAATGGCGTCTTGCAGATTCTTGCTTCTAGAATTTAGTCTAGCTGCCATTCGCAAGATGGTGTCGCGCACGCTTCAATTTTAAACTGATCTTGTCTCAGCCAATTATGCAGCTTTGACAGTAATTACCTTAATCAAACACCTCCCACTTAAAACACCTGCGTGTTACATGTTACATATGCAGTCAACAACCAGAGAGGCAACAAATGGGCTTAAATGATGAATATAATGGACACATATTAGAAGGCACATGTTAAATAAACATCCAAAACGAACTCACCAATTGTTATATAGTCTAATCAGACTCGAAGCTCCCGCATGCGTTACAATCCCTGCTCCTTCTCGTAGAACGCACACATCCTGGTTAACTAAGCGCTGTAACCAGGAAGTGGGCATAAGCATGTGACTCACCTAGAGTCATACTGACTAGCGCTAATGACAGTGGCTCAACACGCCTCTGAATCATCTAGCAAAGGCACGCCCCCTTGTTGCCATGGATATATGTAAACAAAAAAATGGAAAACTTAGTAACTATGATATAACGCTGTTCAAGCGCATCAGTAACCTGATGTGTGCCTTAACAGCACAGGTGGTAGTGGGTCATATCGATACATATATATGAAAACTAAATGCAAATCTAATAGGCACAAAAAACATTATAGGTGACCCATAATCAAATGGTGTATCAACAATAATAATATACCATAAATAATCCATTCTAATACTGAATGTAAAAAACTAACAAAAATAAAAATAATAAAAAAAGAAAAAGAAAAAATAACTGACACGCAACCTATAGCTCTCCATAAATAAGAAGAAAAAATGAATTAATTGATTAATGAAAAATCTGAAAAAAGCTGCTGGTGGTGCACCTCTCATAGAAATGTCACAAAAACATACTCAGATGGGCTGCTTTGTTAAGCCCCTTTGGGTGAATGGTGTCAAGTTTATAAGTCCAGAACGCCTCTCTCTGCAGTAACAATTTACCAGGATCTCCTCCTCTGCTTGGTGGTGGCACCCAATCAATGATTACACATTTAAGACTGGATAGTGGATGTTTCATTTCGCAAAAATGTCGGGCGACTGGTTTATCAGAAGTCCCATTTGTCAAAGCAGATCGAATAGAGGACCTGTGGTTTGCCATACGCTCACGAAATGGTCTTATGGTTTTGCCAATGTAATATAGTGAACAGGGGCAAATGAGAGCATATACTACAGTCAGTAGTGCAGGTAACTCTATGGCGGATTGAAAATTTCAGACCTGTCCGTGGATGACAGAACGTCTGGCCTGTGAGCATGCTTCTGCAGGTAGTGCATCCCGCACAAGGATAGCACCCTGGTTTAGGAGCACTAAGCCAAGTCTGTGTAGTGCCAACTTTCGACTGATCAGGCCACATCAGGATATCATTTAAATTCCACTCCCTCCTGAAACTCATTAGGGGTCTTTCTGGTATATGTCCTTTAAGAACTGGATCTGATGCTACCACATGCCAGTGTTTGCGTATAGCCCCAGCCACTATGGGCCCTGCTGTGTCAAACGTGGTGCAGACAACAAAAGGATCCTGCCCATATTCATTTTTTGGATTCTGACCATCTTTAAAAATCTGTCTAGCTCTTGTGAGACATTTATAGATGATTTTCACAGTATAACCGCGGGCAATGAAACGATCATACATCTCCTTAAGCTGAATCCCAGCTGTTCTAGAGTCAGAATTGTTACGGAGTACTCTGATAAATTGTGACACAGGTAGATTGTCTTTTAAAGTACTGTATACGGATAATGACTAGAGTAATGGAGAAGCGTATTGCGGTCAGTGGGTTTCCTATAAAGTCTATACCCATAACCTAGGTCAGTGGTGTAAATAGTTATGGCTAAAAAATCAATTTCCATACGATCATATTTCATAGTTAATCTAATAGGGGTATCAAGCTGGTTCAGGAATTCAACCATCTCTAACAACGCCTCCTCAGTGCTGTTCCATATCAGGAAAATGTCGTCGATAAAACGACCATAAAAACAGATACTATCTCCAAACCGCTGGACCAGATGTTGATTCTCATACGCGTCCATGGTTAGGTTCACGTAGGCTGGTGCTATGTTACTGCCAATAGCAGTTCCAGCGGTTTGAGGGTAGTACCTGGTACCAAATTTAAAATAAGTACACGTCAGTGTTAACTCCAACAGTTCCAATAAGAAATCAATGGGAGGATTCCCCCTATGGGTTTTTTCTGGGGCTCTTTTGGTTGCAACAATGCCTTATTTATGGGGAATTACCGTATATAACGAAGAGACATCAAGAGTCACCAATATACCCCTAGCTTGTAACAGTACGGTGCATAGTTTGTCAATAAAGTCATTTGTATCCTTTAAATAACTATCCATTTTCAATACACAGTCTTGAAGAAAACTATCAAGAAATTGAGCAATGGGAACATACAAAGAATTGCTTGCCGAAATGATTTCCCGCCCGGGTTTTTTTTTTAAAGACTTATGTATTTTTGGCAATACATATAGTACAGGACAAATTGGAAACTCTGTTGTTAAAAAGCCAAAAGTGTTCTCATCAATCCATCTATTCGTCAAAGCATTGGTAAGAATTACATCCAATTTATTCTTAAAAGCTATACCAGGGTCACCAGATAGTAATCGGTAGGTGAATAATAACAATTGTGTTTAATAACATACAAAATGAACTGCAGTTCAATATAAAATATAATCATACAATTATATACAATTGTGAATGTATCTGGTCATCCTAGAGAATAAAGGTCTCCACGTGTGTGGCAAGCAATGCGTGTGTGACAGGCAATCACATACACTCATGGACGGAGCTGCTGGTGACTTGTTTAAAGATGAAAGCCGCACTGGGTGACTTGTTTAAAGATGAAAGCCGCACTGGGTAGATGAAATGCAGTTCACAGCTTCCTTGATCCTTGACGCGTTTCTCCCCTATAGCAGGGGTTTTTTCAAAAGGCAAGTGGGCCTCAATTACCAGCGTTTCATTGTATGACATATCAGCTGTGATCTTGGGTCACTGTTTGTGATCACATAATACATGATTGCATCTGTGCCGATTCAATAGATTTTGTCACATTGGATTATTATCCACTGGGACACTGTCGGCTACTGTGGGTGAATATCAATATTTGAGTCTGCATATGTCCTTTTTATCTTGTTTTTGTCATATTGGAATCCTAGTTTTATTCGTTGGTCACTAGACCATTACTTTAGATTAAGTTATCTTTATTCTCTAGGATGACAAGATACATTCACAATTGTATATAATTGTATGATTATATTTTATATTGAACTGCAGTTCATTTTGTATGTTATTATTAATTTATACTGTGTTTTTATACTGACATCAGCGCAGACACCTTCTTTCTATATATGTTCTTTTGGGAGGGTATTCTGCAGGAATCCCTTTGGTGTCAGCTGCAGGTGTCGGTATCAGACATTATTTAAACAGAAAGCGCACCATTTTTTTCTTTAGTAATCGGTAGGTGTTTGCATCAGCCAATTGTCTAAATATCTCTTGTTCGTAATCTCTGGTGTTCAATACCACTACAGCTTCCCCTTTGTCTGCTTTTCTGATGGTAATAGCATCATTCTTCCTAAAATCCTGCAACGCTTTCCTTTCAGATTTATTGAGATTATTTCTAGGTGTCAACTGTGTATTTAAAGATGACTCAATAGAATGATCCACTAATCTAGCGACGGTCTTAATACTCGCATTGTGAGAGACAGGGTCAAATGTACTTTTCTTTTTAACTTTACTAGTGGGAGAATCAACTGTTCCTGTAAATTTCTCTTTCAACCTTAATTTTCTGCATAGCTTATAATTGTCAATGGACCATGAAAACCTATCATGAAAATTTGTCGCCACAAAAGTCAAACCCCTGGCTAATACATTCATCTCTGTATCACTAAGGGTATAATCGGATAAATTAATAACTAAGTCCTTTTCTTTGACCTCCTCCCTCCTTTTAAAGTTGCCCCTCCTCGGGTGAGGCCTTCTACGTCTAAAGGGGACTCAGTTTGAGACCTAGTGTAAGCCCTAAGTAATAGAGGTTTGGAACTAGCTTGAATATCAGATGAATCTCTATCTGACGAGGTCTGACTATCAAATTGAAATTGACGAGGTTTAGATCTATTATATCTAAATCTTTGTGAAGAATTCTCTGAACCCGTCAACCATCGGTATACTCTGTGGTCTTGATAATCCCTATTAACCTTTTCTAGTTTAACTCTCTTTAATTAATTCCTTACGATATCGCTCAGTTTGAACTCTAATTTTATCCAACCACTGTTCAGATGTATCAGTTTGCAGAACAGGAACAGCCTTTGTCTTGACAGATGAGAGCTCAGTTCTGATTTTATTTAATTCCAATCCCACTTCTTCTATAACTAATAATAACAAATCAAAAGAACACTTATTCAAAATTGAGCACCATTTGCTACAAAAAACGGGATTGCTTCTACCAATGGTGGGAATATTTTTCAGCCTGAAGCCTCTGGATATTTGTTTATTCTTAAAATAATCGGACAGAAACTGCCCATGCAAAAGCAAATCAATCTCTTTCTTTTCTAAATGCAACAATTTATGATACAAGTCAATAGGACTTTCAGTAGGTAACTGGTTAAAATCCACTGAAAAAAGCACCCGTTCTGCATCATCATCTGTCAATGCAAGCTGTTCATGTTCTGAAGCAAAAAGTAGCTCAGCTGAAATAATGCCTTCCATCTATCATAAATCAGCAATGAAAAAAACAGAGCAATAAAAGAGCAAGCCTAATACACCACTGACCTAGGAAAAAACATACAAACAACTATCTGCATGTATATAAATAGTACAGTGTATTATTCCAAAAATATATAATGAAAAATATAATCAAAAATAAAAAATCAAAAAATATGATGCAACAAAAAAGTCATTAATTTTACGGGTGCAGGACAAAAAAATCAAGAAAAAAACACAAAGTGTCCACACTCTCGTTTAACATGAATGCAATGCTGGGGTAGCTGACCCAAACAAGGTAGGTACCTTGTCAAAGACAATCTCCGGAAGAAATGAGGGTGCACTCACCAGACTTCATAGAAATATCAAAAAGATTTGTTTTATTTACGTCATCTTAAAAGTACAGCCATAAGTACAGCCATCCATCGACGTTTCGGTCCAGTCCTTGGACCTTTGTCAAGATGCAAGTACATACAACACTGAACATATAAATACACACACTAATCACATAGTTAATGTAATTACCTTAATCAAACACCTCCCACTTAAAACACCTGCGTGGTACATGTTACATATGCAATCAACAACCAGAGAGGCAACAAATGGGCTTAGATGATTAATATGATGGACACATATTAGAAGGCACATGTTAAATAAACATCCAAAACTAAAATTGGTGAGTTAGTTTTGGATGTTTATTTAACATGTGCCTTCTAATATGTGTCCATCATATTAATCATCTAAGCCCATTTGTTGCCTCTCTGGTTGTTGATTGCATATGTAACATGTACCACGCAGGTGTTTTAAGTGGGAGGTGTTTGATTAAGGTAATTACATTAACTATGTGATTAGTGTGTGTATTTATATGTTCAGTGTTGTATGTACTTGCATCTTGACAAAGGTCCAAGGACTGGACCGAAACGTCGATGGATGGCTGTACTTATGGCTGTACTTTTAAGATGACGTAAATAAAACAAATCTTTTTGATATTTCTATGAAGTCTGGTGAGTGCACCCTCATTTCTTCCGGAGATTGTCTTTGACAAGGTACCTACCTTGTTTGGGTCAGCTACCCCAGCATTGGATTCATGTTAAACGAGAGTGTGGACACTTTGTGATTTTATATATATATATATATATATATTATAGATAAAATATAATTGATTAGAAAATCACGTTGCTTATTGTCCCTTGCCTTAATGGGAATCGAACCCAAGGTGACAGATCTGTTCAGCAGTCACCTTACCCACTAACCCACAAAGTCTACTGACAAGATATTTCACACCTGTTGTCTATGACTTGCTGTTCACTGCCTGTAGTAGCAGGATTAACCTTCTTTTATTGAATGATTGTAGTGAATATTTTTTTTATTTTGGTGGTTTTCCCAACCATGCTTTTACTTCTCTGCATCAGTTACTCTGTCTGTGCAACTTTCATTAATTGGATAACTGCAGTTATGCAAAAGTCGCACAAGCAGTGTTTAATCTAAACAGACCTTTTTCTGTGCTGAGACTTGTAGTTGAGTGGTAATTTCATAGAACGCCCCTCAAACCCACTAACGTTAGTGTTTATTTGTAAGGACTATCACCACTGTGTGAGCGACGCACATCACCGTGGCACATGCAATGTTTAATAAAATGATATGTTATCGTGCTGAGACTTGCAGATGTAAAAATATATCCACCATAATATAAACTGCTGTACAGTACTGTATTGTACTATACACGGGAGAAAGGAATCAAAAAGAATTTAAAAAAATTAGTTCTCCATTTAAATACATTGGAGACTTCAAGCATGCAAGATGGCATTTTTCAAAAGCGACACCTGGTGGACGAATAGCAGTATTGCATTCGCCAGGCGTCTCAATACACTAAGCTCTGACTCAATATGCCATATTGTGATCGAATATGCCATGCTGCAACTAGCCAAGGACTTATGTAATGCGACTAGTTTTTCACACTACACGGAATATAAATGTAAGATGAGCGAAGACATCTATATATATATATACACATATATATAATAGATTGAAAGAGAGAACATTACACAAGTAAAAGGCCTTACCTTTCTTATTGAACCACCCTTGTATACATAAATGCATACACGCACACACACTTCTTATGCATCTGGGTAGCGCTCGTTCACTTTGTAGAACTTTAAAGACAACTATCATCTGATTATCAGATTAAAATAAAATATAAAATTAACTCACGAGAAAACATCAAGTGTAAAAAACAATTCAGGATATAAATGTAGCACATCTTGCACAGTCTAAGGTGTACTATTATTATCTCATTACTCATCTTCCAGTTTTATCATTCACTTAGCTAAATGACTCTAGCTTCATGTGATCATATTTCAAATGAAGTAAAATAAGCCCTGGCCTGCCAATGTTCCTGTCACACAGGAGGAAGTGTTACCTTTGCTTTGAAGTCATAATAATAAGCACATAATTTGCATCATCATTTGGTTTGGGGAAACAATTAAAGCCACATTTTATTTTTTGACAGAGTCTTTACTGACACAAAATCAGGAAAAAAATATATTTTATTAGTATCTGTGCATGTCACTCACTGAGTGTCACATACAAATGGAACATTGATATAAAAGCTACACATTGGTTACGCATAATGTATAAGAAACTGCTGGCCAATAATAGCAGTCACTAGATTTTATCACTAGTAAACAGTTTGTTAATATTTATATTAGTGTTGAAGATGTGCAGTCTCACTGCATGGGTACTCTTACTGATACTGTTTGTACATAGCCAGGGGTGTAACAAAAGCCTCCGCAGACCAAGAGGTGGCTTGGGTACAGCAGTCCGCATGGAATCTGCTGAAAATGTCCTTCCAAAAATGGCTACCACCTAGGAGGAGACAGATGCTAGAGGTCCTACTTGACGTCTAGCGTCTGTCAGGGAAGCGTCTGTCCGGAAGTGTCGGGAACACTGGCGCTACTGGAAGAAGATGCAGAAAGCTGCATTTTCTGCCGTGAAACCCCTGGCAACAAGCATGAGACCCCTGACAAAGAGCATGAAAGCCCTGGCGACGAACATGGAACCCCTGACAACAAGCATGAAAACCCATAGCATGAAACCCCTGGCAATGAGCATGGAACCCAGATCATAAAACCTCTGATAACGAGCATGAGACCCCTGACAAGCAGGTAATTTAAAAGTAATTAGAAGCCTTACTGTGGGGCATAAAATGGTGTCAGGGGCATAACTGTATGTGGCATAATGTGTAATGGGCATTACAGTGTGTAGCATAATGTGTAATGGGCATTAGAGTGTGTGGAATAATGTGTAATGGGCATGATGGTGTGTGGCATATTGTTTAATGGACATTACTGTGTGTGGCATACTGTGTAATGGGCATTACGGTGTGTGGCATTCTGTGTAATGGGCATTACGGTGTGTGGCATACTGTGTAATGGGCATTACGGTGTGGGGCATACTGTGTAATGGGCATTACAATAAGGAGGAAATATGACAAATAATTTAAACTGTCTATGGGGGGGTTGGGGTGCATTTTTAACTGTTCGCACTAGGAGTCAAATTGCCTAGAAATGGCCCTGTATTAGTTTTATCCAAAATGCCACGGGGGTGGGGGGCGCCAGACACTTTTTTGGCTAGGGGGAGCAAAAATGATAGTTACACCACTATACATAGCTTTATTTATTTTAATTTTCACAGATTTTTTTTTCTTTTCACCTTCAATAAGACTGTATTTTTTATATTTGCAGTCAAAGGTACTCAATACTCAATTCACTGTGATGTGCAACCATGATGAATTAGTAGAATGCAATACACCAACATTGGCTCTTTTCCTGCATCCCTCTATGATGTGCAAATGAAATTTGGAGATGCTTGTGATCACAATGTGCAGCTGTTCCAATGATTCCTAAGGCTCTTTGTGGCCATGACTATTTCCATAGCACTCAAAATTTGTTCACAATCCCTTCTGTTCCGATAGGATTTCCCACACAAATTTCCTCTTGCATTATGAGCCACACCTACCCTCGGCTTGTGAAACCAACTATCATTACTATAATCATATATATGAACCATTTTGCATTAGATATAACTGTAATTGAACAGATCTCTGCATATGTTCACCTCAGAGTAGTCTTCAACTCTGTCTAAACGCCCATGACACACCCAGTCAATGCTTTTTCTACTTGTGATTGCTACTGTGACACAATCAGGATAGGGATCCCTCTCCTGGGGTAGATAGACTCCCTCTTTACACACACAGCAGCTGTAGAAACAGGATACAAGTCAGGGGTTCTCATACAAATTGGTCAGCGCCAGTCTTTATTGTGCCAAATTAATATAAATATAAACAAAACATAAACATAAGTCCTAGCCCGGCTGGGCACTAGCTACACAGCAGATTCCCTCTCTGTAATAATGGTAGGGCCTACTGCCCTCACCATCAACAAAACACGTGCACAGTACTTGCAAGGAAAGTAACCAAGTGTCTCTGAACAGGCTAGTCTGTCTGCTCTCCCAGGTGTGAGACACTCAGCCACAAACAAACCCAGCTTATATTAGCCATTTCCAGCTGCAAGCCCTAACGAGCCTGTTACCAGGCTGAAAGACCCAAAACCTGCAGTGGCCTGTGGATTGAGCCCTCCCTCTTCTCACATCCACACCCCCAGGACTCATTCTGGCTTTCCTCTAAAGTAAACATTTTTAGTCTGTTTTTCCCAAACTGGTTTCTCCTGGGAGTTTCAGAACACATATGACAGGAACCTAGGACAAATGTACTTGCCATTGACCACTCACTTTACCAGTGCTTCTATCACACTACCCAGTAATGTTAATTCAGCCCTTCTGTATGTGAGAAGCTTCCAAGATGCAGCCGACTCAGAAGCCTGCGAATGTGGACCGCGACACACCATTTGCTGCAAATCATGTGATCCATCCGCTTCAGGAATTGCATGCAACACAGAATCAAGTCCTCTGTGTGGAGTGTGAGACTTCTAGGTTACAGCTATTTTTTTTATGTGTCAGCACATGCAAATGAGGGATCTACAAAAAAACAAGAGATATGGTAAGAACTTACCTTTGTTATCTCTGTTTCTACGAAGTCCATAGGGTCCACAGGGTTGACCTTGGGGTATAGCTGGATCTGGATCCATGGGCACCATGCAGTTAAAGCTTTAGCTGCTCCCAGGATGCACTTGGGTCCGTCCTCCTCTATACCCCGCCCCCGAACCACAGGCACCTCAGTTGGTAAGCAGCCCAGGCCGGAGGAGGAGACTAAACAGAGAGAAGGAAGACTGGAACACACAAGAAACCATACTCACAGAAATGGGAGACGGAAAACCAGTGACCAGCCACACAGCCCATTTGAAGCCAGGTGCGTCAGGGCGGGCGCCCTGTGGACCCTATGGACTTCGTAGAAACAGAGATAACAAAGGTAAGTTCTTAACATATCTCTTGTTTTCTACTTCAGGGTCCACAGGGTTGACCTTGGGGATGTCCCAAAGCAGTTCAACTAAGGGCGGGGACGCTCCTGTGCTGAAAGGAGCACCCGGCGCCCAAAGGATGCATCCTGAGAGGCGAAGGTGTCAAACGCATAGAACCTCAAAAACGTTTGAATTGAAGACCAAGTGGCCCGCCTTACACAGCTGAACAGCAGAGGCGCCACGTCTAGCAGCCCAAGAGGGACCCACAGAACAAGTGGAATGAGCCTTAACAGAGGCTGGCACAGGTAAACCCTCCTGTGCATAAGCCTCACAAATAACGGAACGAAGCCAACGGGCTAACGTTTGTTTGTTGGCAGGCCAACCGATCTTGTGAAAACCGAAGAGGATAAACAAGGAATCAGACTTCCTAACCGAAGCAGTCCAGTCCACATAGATTCTAAGTGCCCGGACCACATCTAAGGAAGTCTCACCAGCTGAAAGATCAGGGGACTGAAAAGCTGGCAGAACAAGTTCCTGATTAATGTGGAACTTCGAGACCACTTTGGGCAAAAACTCAGGACGAGTGCGGAGCACAGCTCTGTCCTGGTGACAAATCAGGAAAGGAGGGCGACAGGAAAGCGCCCCCAATTCAGACACCCTCCTGGCCAAAGCAATTGCCAGGAGAAAAACAGTCTTAAACGTCAGCCACTTGAGTTCCACCAACTCAAGAGGCTCAAACGGAGGACCCTGAAGGACCCGTAGAACCACCGCCAAGTCCCAAGGAGCCACAGGAGGCACGAAGGGAGGCTGGATCCTGAGAACACCCTGGAAAAAGGTGTGAACATCCGGCAGTATAGCAATCCGCCGTTGAAACCACACGGACAAGGCGGACACATGAACCTTCAGAGATGCAAGGCATAAGCCGAGGTCCAATCCTGATTGAAGAAATTCCAAGATCCTAGAAACTCGGAACACCTGAGGATCATAATGTCTGGACTCACATCACTGAAAGTAAGTGTGCCACACCCTGTGATAAATCCGTGCTGAAGCAGGCTTGCGTGCCCTGAGCATGGTACAAAAAACTGAACTGGAGAAGCCCCGAGACCTCAAGACGGCTGTCTCAAGAGCCACGCCGTCAAAGACAGCCGACCCAGATCCGGGTAAAGGCAGGGCCCTTGAGACAACAGGTCCCGACGCTGAGGAAGTAGGTACGGAGTGTCGATGGATAGGCTCCTGAGATCGGAGTACCAAGGACGTCTGGGCCACGCCAGAGCCACCAGCACGAGTGTGCCGCCGTCCTGCTTGAATTTCCGCAGAACCCGAGGAAGCAGGGATATCGGAGGAAACAGATACGCCAGGTGAAATGCCCATTTTACCGATAGCGTGTCCACCAGACTTGCGCCTGCGTCTAAACGGGCAACTTGTGATTGTGACGGGAGGCCATCAAGTCCAGCTCCGGCAGTCCCCACCTGTCAATGAGTAGCTGAAACACCTCTGGGTGAAGCGACCATTCCCCGGGATGCACGTCGTGACGGCTGAGGAAGTCCGCTTCCCAATTGAGGACTCCGGGGATGAAGATCGCCGAGATCACTGGAATGTGACAATCCGCCCAAGTCAGGATGCGAGACACCTTCGACATCGCTGCCCGACTGCAAGTTCCTCCTTGGTGGTTGATATACGCCATCGTGGTGGCGTTGTCGGACTGCACCTGTACCGCCCTTCCGTGAAGAGCGGGACCGGACAACTGCAGGGCCCTGTATACTGCCCGCAGTTCCAGGATGTTGATGGGGAGAAGTGCTTCTTTCGCAGACCAACGACCCTGAAGTGACAATGAGCCGGTCACTGCCCCCCAACCCCGGAGACTGGCATCCGTCGTGAGCAGGACCCAGTCCGGGATCCAAAAGGGGCGCCCCTCGACCAGATGAGCTGTCTGAAGCCACCAAGCCAAAGATTGCCGAACCTCCGGGGACAACACCAGCACCTGAGAGCGGATCCGGTGAGGTAACCCGTTCCATTCCGATAGAATCAGCCACCGCAGGGGCCGGGAATGGAACTGGGCAAATTCCACCATGTCGAATGACGACACCATGGACCCCAGAACTCTCATAGCCGAATGGACCGACAGGTGGCAACTGCTCAGGCAACTGTGTATCCGCAGCTGTAGGGAGGCGACCTTCTCCGGAGTCAGGAAGATCCTTTGCTGACGCGACTCCAGCAGGACTCCCAAATGAACCATCCGCTGTGATGGAATCAGGGAGGACTTTTTCCAATTTATCAACCACCCGTGTGCTTGCAGGCAAGCGATCGTCAGGTGGAGATGTCGAAGCAGTACCTCCGGGGAGCTCACCAGCAACAGGAGGTCGTCCAGATACGGCAGCAGCCGTACATTCTGGTTCCGAAGATGTGCGGCCATGACTGCCATAATCTTCGTGAACACCCTCGGTGCCGTGGAGAGACCAAAGGGTAGTGCCCGGAACTGATAGTGGTGTTGAAGGATAGCGAACCTCAGATACCGCTGGTGCGAAGGTGCTATCGGAACATGGAGGTAGGCATCCTGGATATCCAGGGACACCATGTAATCCCCCGGTTCCATTGCCAGAATGATGGAACATAACGTTTCCATCCTGAACTTGGGAACTCTGAGGAATTTGTTCAGAGACTTCAAGTTGAGGATAGGGCGATGAGAACCATTCGGTTTCTGCACCAGAAACAGAGACGAATAATACCCCGTCCCTCGTTGTGATTGAGGAACGGGAACAATGACCCCTGCTTTCAGCAAGGACTCTATAGCCTCCTGAATCTGTAACGCCTTGGTCTTGTCCTGAGAAGGACTCGTGCAGAAAAACTGGTGGGGTGGTCTGTGCCGAAAAGACAGGGTGTACCCTTGGGAGACCACTTCTCGAACCCAGGCATCCGTGGTGGTATTGTGCCAGCACTGGGCAAATAGAAGAAGTCGGCCTCCCACTCTGAGGTCCACCAGAGGGAGGCCCATCCCATCAGGCCGCAGGTTTATCTTCCTGCTTGGAAGGGCGCCGAGCACTCCAGGCTTGCTTCTTGGGTTTAGAGGCAGTCTTACTCGCCGACTGTCTCGGGAAGGACTGACCTTTTGCCTTACCCTGAACCCGAAAGGAACAAAAAGCCGAACTCCGAACCTTAGCAGGCAGTGCCGCCGAAGGGAGGAAAGCCGACTTGGATTTAGCCAGGGTATCCACTATTTTGTCCAAGTCCGGACCAAATAGTAATTCCCCATTGAAAGGTAAGGCCTCCAGGCCTTTCTTTGAATCAGAGTCCGCTCTCCAGGACCACAACCATAAGGATCGGCGGGCAGACACCACTGCAGCTGATACCCGCGAAGTCAGCAGACTAGCATCTAAAGAGGCTTCCCCAATGTAAGAAGCAGCGTCCCTCATCTGTCCCAACAATGCCCTCTGGACATCCGGGCCGTCGTCCGGGAAGGTATCTTCCAATGCATTGGCCCACCCCTCAATGGCCTTGGCAACCCAGGAGATGGCCATGGATGGTCGGGCCACCGCCCCGGAGAGGGAGTAAATAGACTTTAAGCAAGTCTCAACTTTCCTGTCCGTGGGATCCTTCAGCGAGGATATAGACGGTAATGGTAAGGTAGCGCCCCGAGTTAAACGGGTGACATGGGAATCCACCGCCGGTGGAGTTTCCCATTTTTTACAATGTGCCTCAGGGAAGGGATAATTAGAAGCCAACCACTTCTGAGGAAGGAATCTCTTACTGGGCGCCTGCCAAGCTACCGCCATATGATCCGTCAACTGTTCTGAGGATCCCTCTGAGTCCGATACCTGAGCCACCCGCACCATGAGTGGGCGTTTTGCAACCCTAGAAGGCATGTCAGTCTGCAACATTGACTGAAAAGCCGAGGATGCGGCCGCCAAATTTTGCACGGAGTTGGAGAACACATCCATCCAGGGTGGAGGAGTCGCCATAGGGGCCTGAAAAGGTACCACAGGCTGCTGCGGCACAGGGGAAGCCTGTATATACATAGGCAACCCTGTATATGGACCCACAGACTGAGACCCAGGAGGACTCCGCAATAACTGCGGGACACCCGGGGAAAGGGGGATGGTCGGCTGGGGTAACGCCCTATTAGGGAGAGCAGTCGGGACCAACAGACGGTCCGCAATAGACACCAGCACTTGAGAAAACATCGCCCACGGTGGTTCCTGCGTCAGAGAAGGTCTTGATGGGCCAGGAGCCACCTGGCACAGACTACACAGGCCATCCTGTGACAAATCCTCCCTATCCACTCCTGCAGAACAGCGTCCACAGGAGGCCAACACCGGAGCCACTGAGCGCTCAACCTCCTCGTCTGACATGACAGAATATATTACATAGACAAAAATATATCTAGGAACAGGGCAGAAGTAAACGCACTCACCGGTGTGCTGAACAACAGCCCACAATATGGCACTGTGTAGCACACAACTGTATGTGACGAACCTCACAAATATGTGATTTATATAGGTGAGGTCTGTAGAAAACGCCCCTCCCCCACACACCTGTAGGGCTTGTAGGAGAAGTAAAGGGATAGGTATAAGCTGACAGTAAGTGGAAAATAAGCACAGACAGGCAAGCACTAGCAAAAGTCACATACCATGCAGAGAAGATATACTCACTGAACCTTTCCACTACAATCAACCTGCCCAGATTCAGTGTCTGGGAGGGCTATAGTGCTGTGTACGCTGTCCTTAAATCGGGGGAGAGGTACACAGGGGGACCGGTCCGCGTGCTCCCTGAGATCTGTGTTGCCACAGAGAAAATGGCCACCAGAGACCTCATAGGAGGAGTGGCCGAAGAGTCTGCAGCTCAGCGACGCCAGACTGCGTGCTGAAAGGCGCGCTGAGCTGAGGGGAGGAGCCGCAAGACAAGGAAGGCTTCCTCCCCTGGCTAGCCTATTAACCCCAGGGCTTGCCGGCTTCCCGCTTGCCAATATATCCCTGGTGGTCTAGTGGTCCCACGGGGTATTCCTTCTCAGAGGGGGAGCCCGCCGCCACCGTTAGCAGCCCCCGGTCTGTCCCCTAGGACCGGGGGCAAAGGACTGCATTTGCAGGCAATACCCGCGAGCCGCCGCTAATCGGCAACTCCGGCAGCAGTCCAGGAAGGTACCCAGAGTCTGGCTAGTACGGACTCTGGCCTCCCGCCCCGATCCCCAGTGCAGTACTGGCGTAGCGGCGCCAGCGGGGAAGGAGAGCGGCAGCGTGGGCGTCTGCATAGACAGCCCGTCGCTGCCACACTAGAGAGCCTCTGTTTAAAAAATCTAACAGGCATTTTTTTTTTTTTAAATAAAAAACTTTTGGGGGCTGCTCCTGCATGGAGTAAAGGCTAGTAGTCTTTACAATAATACAGTAAGAGGTGGGCAAAGTCCATAATGAAAAGTGACGCCAGATGGAATTGTCCTGGGGCTGACCCACCCATTCTTATGTTGTGCATTAAAAAAAAACATGCACAGTTTAACAAACCAAGCACTACAGGGACCTACTTGATTTGTTTGGGCCCCTCCACAAAAGAAAACATTTTGGTGGTTTGGTTAAACCAAGCCACCAATAGGCTAACAATTTTGATCATCCTGAAAGTACAAGATGTCATCATCTTTATCACTGTTGTTAATATCATCTCATCATCACACAATATTAGCTCATCCTTACTTGAATCCACTGTTACAGTCTCTGTTTCTAATTGGCGGCAATTGGTCTTTTGTCCAGGAATGACTCTTTAAATTTGTTGTTCATTTTGATTAACGTCAGTTTTTCAAAATTTTTTGGAAGTAGCCTCTTACTTTGATTGCTCACAAGATTACTGGCTGTGCTAAATACTCTTTCGAGTATACACTGGAAAGTAGAGAGTTTAAGTACACCATAGCTAGTTTGTACAAGGGGCTCCAAATTGCCTTTTTTTCCTCTCAGTATTCAAAGGGACTGTTTGAAATGCTAATTTGTATATTATCATAAAAGTAATCCTCCACCATTCTATTGATGCTTTTTGTATCAGATTGAGTAATGGTAGATGTGTCAACATACAGCATGTGGGCATTTCTTTTAAGCCTGATCAGATGTCGTAATGTTTCACTCTGGTCTGCCGAGTTAACTTTTCATCATCAGTGAGTCTTTTGGAAAGGGTAATTTTTTTCATGGCAGTAGCATTTGCAGGAAAAACAAAGTCTGGAGACGACGTTTCATGTGCCACTTAAGCTGACAACTTGCATCTCTTAAGATCTGTGTCAGTTGAAAAGAAATACATTACATGGGACTTAAGCAAAGGATCAAACATGGTTGCCAAATTTGTAGTGATCCAATTGCAATATATTGCAAACCCTTTGATCCAGGTGAAGCAAAAAAGAACTTGATCTGCATGTCCAACAAACTTGGCGGAATTGCTTAGTTTCATCTCCTCCTTCAGTTCTCCAGCTGCTTTTCTAGGAGCTTAATTAGGGGAGTGACCTGACTAAATTCACTTTATAGGTAACAATTTCAAATGGTTTTAGTAGCTTGCATTAAAACCAAGAGCATTCTCCAGTATGCTGTAGTAATGTGGTCACACGTATCTCCTCTCCATATCTCATGGCTTGATGTGTACTTCTTGATGGCTTGTTGCTGTTCCTCCAGTTGCTGAAACATATAAAGGGTGAAATTTCACCTGGTTACTACCTCTTGAATTGGCATGGCAAAATTAACTTTTCTTGCAGCTGCTGCAATGTTTTACATGCGGTTGCTGAATGCCAAAAATGCCTAGATATTTTATGGGCCACAGCCATCATCTCCTTCACTGACCTGAAATTCTGAACCACCTAGTTTATTGTATGCACAAAACATAGTACATGTTGAAATTCACCCAGTTGTAATACTTGAAAATGTTACTTGCATTATCGGAAATTCAAAATCCTGAGGAAAGTCTTAGCATGCTAAGCCATTTTGCTATCACATCCCTGAGTTTTTCCAACAGATTGACACTAGTATGATTCTTAGTGAAGCCAGTGATACAGAGAGTAGGCTGCCAGTGAATGGGCTGGCATTGTGTGTTATATACTGCTTCTGAAGGTGATACACCAACCCATGGGCTGTCACAGTCATGTACAGTAATCTTTAGTTTGACAAGTACCGCTTGCCAACATATCTGTAGTTAAGTAGTCATTACAATAGCATTTTTTAGGCAAAGAATGACTTTTAATTTAATGTCCCAATACAGCTGAGGAATTGCTGTTCTGGTAAAATAGAAACAAGATGGAATTTGGTAGCATAACCACATGACCAGGGGTGTATCTTGGGGTCCGAGCGCCCCTGGCAAACTAAGGGACTGGCGCCCCCCTCCAATGACTGCTTCTACTTGAAAAACTAAAATAACACACACAGGGGGTAGTTTAATTCAGACACCTGTAGAAATAGGAAGAATATTTTTTTTATTTCTCTTTTTAATATATATATCTTTTACAGAACTTACTCTATTGCAAACCACTATTTACTAATGCCAAAAAACACAGGAAAAGCTTGAAAACATAGCATCAAAAACAAACATGCATTATGGGTAAAATAATTTACATATATTCAAACTGTTTGCGGGACACTGCGCAGAGCAAACAGGAGTCCAGTGATGATTTGTTAATTATGTCGGGTGGCAATGCGGCGCCCCTGGCGAGGGCCATCCAGGCCAATGGGAAGATACGCCCCTGCACATGACGTCAACTAATCAGCTAAAACCAGATTTATTGATGAAGGATATTGGATGTCATCATGGCTTCAGTTATCCGCTGTGCAACATGATGGCGGCTTCAAAACTTGGTTCCTCTGGAAATAATTGTTTCACAGACAATTGTTGTTTGAAACTACTAATCTCCTTGGTCCCCTTCTGTGATGAAGATTCACCCCCAGCACCAGCAGCCCTATCGCGCAAGGATTCTTCTTGGGAATCGTGGCTAGGGCATTCAATTTTCCTTTGCAAATTGGATGCAGGGCTACTACTGATTGCTAATGAGGAGGTTGATGATGTATGTGTTAGTGGTGAAGATTGCATGGACTGGCATTTATACATGATATATCAAAAAAGAATGAATGGAATTCCGTCGCTAATCCTCCCCAACAAATTCATTCAAAAACACTCAAATATAACACTTCCCTTCTTTTGATTATCTTCTCTTCCTTATCCCAATTAGAAGTCGTGTGTTGCTATGCTTCATATATGAAAAATATAAAACATAAAGCCGCAACAACATAAAGTGCAATAAAATAACAATTTAATATGAACAAAGCATAAAACAAATATGTGGCATACTAGTAATAGGCACAATTTTAGTGCTGTATCAGTTGATCACCACAGACTGCAATGACACAGACCAGAGTGTACTAGAAGCACCAGAGTAAGGAGCAGCACCACAGTTGATTGTGGAGACAGAACCAGGCACTCGTGATAGAGGCAGTGTGCTGAGGGTTCCAGAGCCTACAACTCCTTTATTGTACCATCTATGTGCCCGAATATCACCTTTTTCTGGTAAACGTCTCCATTTCATTACCTGTATGACACCTGTTTGAATTTTAACTAGTTGGGAACATATTTATTTTATGCTTTATTCATATTAAATTGTTATTTTATTGCACTACGTTGCGGCTTTATGTGTGGAATCTGTGAACACACAAATTGTTCTTCAGCCTTAGTGTTCTTTTTGTGCACTGATTTATCTGTTTTAGAAGTGACACATCTAGACTGAGAAGGTGGTGCATGCGAGGTTACAGAAGATGCCTGACTGTGTTTGGTCCTGGCTTTTGCAGTAGGCATTCTAGTGCATGAATGAGCAGTAGCAGGAACACTAATCACAAATAAAAGGCCATGGTCTGTGCCATCTCTTGCCACTGCATGTGGTGTATGGCATGTTTTTAATCAGCGAAGGTTCCCTGATTCGGAGTACCCTTTCTTACACCTTCTCCTTGATCTTCTTTAAAAGTAGATCTTAAAGAAGTAATATGACTGCCACCACCAGGGCTGGATTAAGGCTATAGGGGGCCCGGGGCACATCAAACAGAGGGCCCTATTACAGAGGTAGGCAGATTAATTATCTCTCTCTCACTCTCTCCCTAATATGTATTTTGTTACCATATAATGTGTGTGTGTGGGTGTATGTTCTGCCGTATATGCTCCCAAATGGTATTACTATACCCCTCACCCCACATAGTGAGCCTGATTCCGAGGTGGGTGCAGCTATGGTTACCAACGGGGGACGCATATTGGAATTGCACGGAGATCCATGCAATTTCAATAGGTGTTCCTGGGCGGGGACGTAAATGGCGATGGGCGTGTTGGTGTCGGGCGCAGTTTCACTGGCACCGCTGCAGACATTCTGAGCAACCATAAGGTTGCTCTAATGTCTGATGGTGCAGTTGATGTTCAATTGATGGTGCGTCTTCATGTGGGCATTGGCGGATTTGTTTTGCGGCCGGTGGGTGTCTCAATAAGGTGCCTACCGACCGCGGCATTAGCATCAAGCTGCTACTGCAAATCCATCCACCTCTGAATCAGGCCCAGTATTACTACACCCCCACCTCATCACCCAGATGGCAATAATATACCACCCATAATATTACTGCACCCCACCACCCAGAAGGCAGTAATATCCCCCCATAATATTACTGCACCACCACCCAGATGCCAGTAATGTACCCCCCATAATATATCTGCACTCCCACCCCACCACCCAGATGGTAGTAATATACTCCCCATAATATTAATACACCCCCCATCCCATTAACAGTACCCCCACAGATAACATTAATGCACCCCACCCCCAGACTGTATTAATACACCATACACCTTCTCATACACTGTACTTACCTCAGCAGGAAGATCATGGTGTCCTGGTCTCAGCAGACTGTCACTGCAGAGCTCGGAGGAGGAGAGAGACAGGCTGCCCTACACAGACAGGGGACACGAGGGAGAGA
This sequence comes from Taudactylus pleione, assembly GCA_031769625.1. Taxonomy (NCBI): domain Eukaryota; kingdom Metazoa; phylum Chordata; class Amphibia; order Anura; family Myobatrachidae; genus Taudactylus; species Taudactylus pleione. The sequence continues at coordinate 11,961,428 of JAUIMM010000608.1, read as the reverse complement.
AGAGGACTGGGTGGTGGGTGAAGGCTAAACACAGGTTAGAGTGGGGGAAAGGGACGGGGCTTAACGGAGGCAAAGGGGCGGAGTCTCAGCCGGGAGGCCTCAGGGAAGAAAGAGGCTTCCTTACTGCAGCGCACTCACAGCCCTGCATAGTTTACTGCATACAGGGCCAGGACTGGCAATACAAATCCCGGTACACTGATATCTCTGGGGGACCCTCCCTCCCAATCATCTCTTACCTCCTCTCTCCCCTCAACCCGACCCCTGTGGATGGCTTAAAAAAAAAAAAAGATATAGATTTTGTATATATATATATATACACACACACACAGGAATATCATGACGAAAGTTGATAAAGCAACTGAAACGTTAAGCTACGCTTGGAGTAGTGTCTCCTGTTTTACTATTCAAATATTGAAGTCCTTTGAGTGCCGCCCACGATATTCCTATATACACCTGAGTTGTGTACTTGCGTCACTGCCCGGGAGGGATGGCACCAGGGCCAGCTGTCTTTGAACGGAATTGAGTGCCGGTATTGTGGAACTGTATATATATATGTGTGTATGTGTATATATATGTGTGTGTGCATATATGTATGTGTGTGTGTATAGATAGATATATATATATATATGAGTATATGTGTGTGCATATATATATATATATATATATATACACACACACACACACATTATATATATATACACATACATAGATATATATACACACACACACATACATAGATATATATATATATATATATAAACACACATACATATACACACACACACACATAGATATATATATAAACACACATACATATACACACTCATATATATATATATATATACATACAGACACACACATACATTATATATATACATGCATGCATACATACACACACACTCATATATACATACACACTATAGATATATATATATATATATATATATATACACACACACATATACATACACACATATATATGTACACACACATATACATACATACATACATACACACACACACACAACATCCACTCTGCTTATACTCATTTTTATATTGTATATAATTGGAAGTAGCAGCAAAAGGAAAAATAAGCTGACTTACTTACCAAACTGTCTGTTGGTTGCTGCGTTGCCAGTGGAACTGCAAGGGAGGGTGTTTGTAGTGGGAGAGGTGGTGGTGCTGCAGGCCTGCAGTTGCTGTGCTGTAACTGACAGTACACGCGGGAGCCAGTTACTTTGTGCTCCCTGCCCTGGCTGGGGAGTCGGACTGCAGTCCCAGTGTTGCTCTTCTCAGGCCGCGACAGCAGGGAAAAGCCGGTGCCTGGAGGGAGCAGCGTGATGACGTCGCGCGTCACACGCCAGTCATAAGCCCAGGCCAGTACAAGACTGCCGGACCAGACCAAGTGACAGCGGTAAGGGGGGTGTTGGGCGGCTTAATATTTTTTTTATTTTTGCCTATTTGGATGGGCAGATGGACCATTCAGTGTCTAAATAACTATTATGTTGGAGCCGACCACAAAGTTTTCTACAGGTCCAGGGGGGCCCCTTGTGAGAGGGGGGCCCGGGGTTACTTGCCCCCTTTGCCCCCCCCTTAATCCGGCTCTGGCCACCACTAGTATTGGGTTGATCCAGTTCTTCTACAGAATTATTCAGGATTTACACCAGGACAGCAGTAAAGCTACTGTACATGAACTTGTAACTGCCATCACACCAAGTGAACGTACAATGAGATAAGGAATAAGGGACTGATACCTTTACAGTGCAGTTTTATTAAAAGACTTGAGAATGTCCCTGTAGGGCCAAATTTGTCAATGCTATGCTAAATCAATATTTGTTACCACTATTTTGTTGTAGTGACAATGGGCCTGATTCACCAAGGGAGAGAACGTACGCAGCCGATGTTTTTGCACAGGAGAGAACGTACGCAGCCGATGTTTTTGCACTGCGCATGCATCGCAATGCGCGTGTGCATACCACCAATTGTGATCAGAACTGCGTGTGCAGAAACCACGCAGACCCAAAGCAGAATGATTGACAAGAAGTGCGTTTGTTGGTGGTGACTGAGGGTGGTCGGGCAAACACAGGAATGCCAATGCGTTGCAACACCGTTGCAGGGGCGTGCACAAATTATTCACTGCTGTGCAGCACACAGCCAGGCGTTTCTCTGCGTGCAGGAATCTCTCAACTACTGCGGCAGGTCAACCACTAGTGTGCGCAAGGGTTCGATGGTTCACGGGGTGACCGATGCTTCCGCTAACTTGCGGACTACTGTACTCAGCCTGTACGTAGAGAGTGGTGAGCAGAATTGACTTTTTATGGGTGTATGTAGTGCTGTGTTGTGATTACCATGCGTATGCATGATTAGCATATGTACTGCGTGCGTGCGAACGCAACATTGCATTGGTTGCTGAATCAGGCCCAATGTTCTTTTGTATGATAGTAAACAAATGATCTATGATGCCTCAATAAAACAAGAAAAAAGAAAAAACACACTGATCATTTATTTTTAAACATAAAAAAAATCTTTTTACTGCTTTTACTATTTTAGAGTGCAGCTGATGGGGCCACAAGACCCGGCAAGTACAGAGACATATGCTGCCTCTCAAACACACAATCTTTCCTGGAGATATCTAAATTGAATTACAAAAGACTTGAGATTTATTTTTAATCAGAATAAAAAAAAAAAAACTTTTATTTTCGGGTGCTGCTGACAAGGACACAACACCCAGTAAATACAGTATCTACAGTACATTGAATTATAAAAGACTTGTGTGTAAATGTAATAGGGTCAGAGTTATTTTGCAAGTTTGTGCTTACCAAGTCTTGCTGTGAGTCTGTTCTGAAACTTGCAGCATGTAATAGCATGCGAGTTATAATGTGGCAACGTAACTCGCATGTGATTACATGTGTTTACTGATGTCGTAAGGCGCAAAAAACTTGCAAATCAAAATGTGGCGTGTTGCCTTTGAAACAGGATATACAGGTTGAGTCTCCCATATCCAAATATTCCGAAATACAGAATATTTTTAGCATGCCTGAGATAGTGACACCTTTGCTTTTTGATGGTTCAATGTACACAAACTTTGTTTAAAGGCACAAAAATATTTTATATAATTATCTTCAGGCTCTCTGTATGAGGTGTATATGAAACATACATGCATTTAATGTACACAATCTTTGAGCCACAAAATTATTGAAAATATTGTATAAAATTATCTGCAGCTGTGTGTAAGGTGTATATAACACATAAATGCATTCTGTGCTTAGATTTCAGTCTCATTTGCAAGATATTTCATTATGGTATGCTAATATTCCAAAATACCCCTGGTCCCAAGCATTTTGGTTATGGGAGACTCAACCGTAGTCATATCCCAGCTGTCGGGATGCCGATGCTCAGAATGCCAGTGCAGGAATCCTGACATTAGTCAGAATCCCGACGATAAATATTGGGGCTAGAGGGAGGATTAGGCTGCTAGGGGGAGGGTTAGGCTATGGGGAGGGAGGGTTAGGTTTAGGGGTAGGGTTAGGATATTTACCCGCAGGTGACGATATCCTAACCATGTTGGGATGTCGGTGTCAGGATTCGTACCCACCCGCTTTGAAATCAATGTAGGCATTGGTCTGGAAAACGTGCCCGAATTTGACCTCAATAAATAAATATATATATATATATATATATATATCACTTCAGCACTTTTTTCTCAGGTTTTGGGAAGGAGACAGATGTGGGAGAGTGTAATTGTGAAGCAGATGAATGTTTGGAGTTTGGTGAGTTGTGATATTGATTTCTGAGTGTATTGTTATTGTGCCTTTGTTTGTCTTGGTTCTTACATATATTTTGCAAAACGTTTTTTTTTTTTAACGATGGTCGTTATCGCTCCATTGTTTGGTAATCGCCCGCAAATCAGGCAGTAAAAGGTTAAAAACGACCAGCGATGCGCGCGCTGGTGTGGGTGTCAGGTGAACAGTGAGGAGAAGGTTGTAAGGGACCCATAAGTTAGTGGAGGATGGTGGAGAGGAGGAGGAGGAGGTAGAGGAAGAGCCTGCAGTGTGTGCCCCAGACAAGACCTATGAGTAAAACTGTGCACTAGTGCACGCAATTGTGCCAGTGCATAAGAGGCTGCTAGGGGCTGACGTACACCGCATATCCCTGCCCCGTAAGAAAGCTTCCTGGCAAGGGGTATGTGATTCAGTGAATGCAGTTAGTTCCTGCAAGCACTGTGTGGAGAACTGTAAAAGTGCTTCTCAGATGTGAAGAGGGTTCTCAAAGCCAAATCAGCCTAGGAGCTACATGAAGCCCAGAAAACAGGGTCTGGCACAGCAGTTCAGCCTAAAAAGCTGCACCATCTCCTGATCTAAGAGGGAGTCTAGGCCCATCTGCAATCTATAGGTTCATCTAGCCTGTACCCTAATGGTGCGCTGAATCTGGTGATGCTCCTGCGCCCCCCTCCTTGTGCTTCTTCTCAATAGTGAGGACAGACATGTACGGTACATCTCATAGGAGTTCCAAAAAATTGCCATTGCTACACCCACACAGGTGAAATGGAGGTAGGCGCGGTTTATAAAATAGTCTGATTAGTGTAAATAGCTCTCTTGCATGTTAATAGGCCTCATATGCTGAATTACATTAAACTCGCCATCCTGGAAACTAGCTGATCGGATACAATTACTGCTGTGTACATTAAGGCATTATTTATAATAACAGACTCTTACCATTTTGTGACTACCTGCATTAATAGCATCTTATTTAAACAGCTTTTTATTGGTTTGAATATAGTACAATAAAATATGTACCACATATTGTGTATTTTAGCTCTTTAAACAGCACAACTACTTGATAACGTATATTTTTAAAATGGATGTCGTTTTTTCACCTTCATGTGCCTTTCAATTACTGGCTTGTATATACCATGACGCAGTTATTCCAAATGTATTTGTTTTCTGCGTCAGTCTTTTTTCTTTGGTTTCATTTATGCATGTATTTAATCAGGCAACCATGTATTATTTATTATATTTTACTTGCTCTGGGTTACAGTGTAGCTATGATGTGCTCTCTACATTGGATACACCTGTTTCCATAGTGCACCTTTCTATACACAACTCTACCTGATGATGCAAAGGCATGGCTAAGAAGCACAAAAGAGAAAGCCACAAAGATAAAGAAATGTTTTTAGTAAAAGATGGAACAGGTCATGGACAAGCCAATAAACTAAAGCCACCAGAAGGTGGATGACATCTCTAAATGTATCTGCAAAGCTTACAATACTATTACAGGTTTTACATTTTTACAGATAGACTAAAAAATACACACTGTGCGTTATGTACAAACAGAAAAATGCAGCAAATCCACATATTTCAATGTAGTGTTCATACAGCAATGTGTAATCGTCTGCATCAGAGTTTCCCAAACTGCACCATTACAGTCCAGGTTTTAAGGATATCCATACTTGAGTCCAGATGGTTAAATCAAATTGGCTGAGGTACTTATTGGCAAGACTTTGAGTCATCAAAAGAGAAGAGAAGGATATTTGCAAACAGTAGAGCTCATGTTGAGTTGGACAGAATGTGCACTTAAAATGTAGGTTTCAAATGCACCCCCCAAAAAAACATTATGTGCAGCTTGCAGAGATTTCCATATTCCCAAGAGGGAACAGTAGAATATATGCCTGGTCTATGGCAGGAGGGAACAGTAGTATGCGTCATACTTCCCTACTTTTGAAAAAGCATTTCAGGGAGATTGTGAAAGCAGCACCTATGAGCGCGGCGGTAAAGTAGACGTGTACTGCTACATCTGAGAGGTGTGTCATAAAATTGATTTACATCCAAATGTTAATGGACCCCAAAGCAGTTAGTAAGATCTACGTTTTGATGAATACACAAAGGGCCTGATTCAGACCCACTCGCGAGCCGCTGTCTGCTCGCAAGTGGGTCGATGGTGTGCACTGCGCATGCGCACGACGGAGGGAGCTCCGTCGTGCGCATGCGCGAGACGCGACGAGCGAAGGACTTTCCTTCGCTCGTTGTGTCTGATCAAAGGGGGCGTGCTGTCGATGTTGATTGACAGCACGCCCCCTTTGGTGGGCGTGCCGGGGGCGTGCCTGCCAGACGGAGGCGTTCCCAAGGGAATGCCTACCGTCAGAAGCCGGCCCCACTGACATCACTAGTGATGTCAGTGGGAGTGATTTTGGCTCTGATAGAGCCAAAATCACTCCCGGCCTTGCGGTTGAGAAACTCAACCGCAGGCTTCTGCTCGCACTGGCGATGGTCGCGATGGTCAAGACCATCGCGACCATCATCCTGCACGCTCGTATAGGCTGTGGGTGGTGACCCACAGCTATACGAGCGTCCAGGAGACGCTCCATATTTATGGAGGTGGGCCCTGATTCAGAGCGAGCGCTCTGGTCAGAGCGTCCGGCTCTGAATCAGGGCCAAAGACTTTTAATTAAAAAATACATGTAGCCAATGCAAGGAAATTATACTAATGATCCCATTTGAAAGTACATATCTCTGTTTTTTCTTGTATATAACAGCTTAATAATGGGAGTAAGGTGCAATCAGGGAGATTGCTAGGGGAAAATTTACTAAGTATCGAGTCTGGTCTAGTTTGCATTTTTTATTAAACTCGATTAGCTTCGCCGAAACTCGGGTGATTTGAGGCTCCTGAAACTCTCAAATTTACCAAAAAGTGAGTTAACTGAGAGTGAGATGTCCGATGGTGAAGCAGACCGAGATATCTCCCCCGAGTAGCAGGTTTTGAAGGAGATTACTCACCTGCGACTGCAGTGTCTTCTCACTGCAAAACTCTCCCGAGCAAGCAGCCTGCAATATCAGTGAGATATGTGATGGCTGCTTGTTGTCTAGACTGTTAAAAAATGGGTTAAATGTTAGAAAAAAAAATTACACAGCCCCCCCCCCCCCGTGGCTCCGTGGCCAAGCATTATCAGCCCAAGCCGGGGAAGTGGGGATCCCCCCAAGAAGGGGTCCCGCCCACCTAAAACCCAGGCTTGGTCTGAAGGCCGGGGCTCTTCCCCACACCCTGGAGCGATTGGTACGGGGGTAATTAAGTGAAATATATAAGTAAACTATTGTATTTTACAGTGGGACTACAGGTGCCACTATCATAAAAATGATAATTTAGGGCAGGAGGCAGGATGAATGCCTCCTAAACTGTGTTTGAACTCGCAGCAAATTCAAACTATAATTATCACAACTGATAATTATGTTTTGAAGAATAGGCCCCTCGGTCTACTCCACTTTAGTGTTCGGGCACCGCCTTTTAGTCATGTCTCTGGTTCTCACTTATGTAGCTTCTGAGTCAATGTATAACATTGCTGGTACCTGACCAACCACACCCCCCCCCCCCCGACCTATGCGTGCGAGCGCCGATGAAAACTGGGTGTGGTCACATGCCACAAGTGGCTGCCGGCTCTGGCAGTAGGCGCAGCAGCCAATGAGAGTCTGTCTGACTCTGATTGGCTGCTGAAACACACATCGCCGCGGACAGTACGAATGTATTACCCAGCGCTAGCGGCGGTGTGTGCGTTACTGTGTACTGCGGATCGCACTCACTGCGGTCCGCACTACACTGACTGACTATGGCGCCATAGTCTTGTTTTGTGGGGGGGGGGCTCTGGGATCTTCATCTCCCTGCCTAAACGGAAAAGGGGTTCCAAAAGCAGAAGTCATCGGAAGTCACCAAGGAGGCTGGGAACTACGACACTTCCTGGGACGACAGGTACGACAAGCACATCCGCACCAACACACAACTGTGAGGGGCTTATTACACACTGCTTGGATTATCCGATCTGATGGTCAAAAACAAAAATCTCATCCTTAATTTCTCAATCTGCCCATATTCCCTGTTTACCTGTCACTATGTCATCCTCCTTGTGGGCGCACATATGCAAAATGAGTGTGGTGTTGTGGAAAACAGGTAGCTTCTAATAAAAAATTGTATGATGTGTAGCACAGATATTAAGACTTTCGATTTGCCAAAAAATCGCCCCATTTCTCATCCCGATCAAAAAAAATCTGACAGTGTGTAGCTAGTTTATGAGTAGCATAAACATATAAGTAAACATGGCCTGGATTATTGGAAGGAGAGTGGTTACCAGCAGCTTAAACTTGATTGAAAATGGCTGGTAGCCTACAGTACCAGCCCTTCCTTTATCCTGGGCATTTTACAAAATGGATAAATTTTACAGATGCGCCCAAGTTCATTGTGGCTGATTGCGCCACAAACATGTGCACACATCGCGCCACGGTACGCTTTGGTGCGTCCCTGACCGCTGGAGTGGGTCTCCATTCATTCCTATCGAGACGCGTGTCTCCGATTGCGGGAGTCCGTCTTGCGCATGATGCGAGATGCTGCGCTACGGACAACGATGTAGTTGGTTATATCTGTACTCTGACCATATTGTATGAAATTAGTTAATTCATGGTAGTAAAGTCCAACCCTTGTTTCATCACAATAGGTTAATTGTATTACAATATAAGAAAAAAAAATAATTTCTAATTTAAATTTTAGGTTAAAATTGATTTTTTTTTCACATTCATAACTTACCTATACCATGTAACATTATTTAGTCATACATGAGTGACAGTAATACATCTATAAACATCTGTGCAAGATATTCTTGTCTTTGGTTACGTGTCCAGGTTTACAGATTCCTAATACATGCCAGAGTGCCAAAACTGTACTTGGATAATACTTACAGCTGGTCTTCTTTATTCCTATCTCTCGCCTTGAGACCCGCTCGCTAGATGCGGCCGCTCGCTCCCAGCGTATGGAAATTCAGCTAAGTGACGTCAAGGCAGGTGCTCGCACGGCAAGGCATAAGCATGCCCACTATGTCTTGGCAAGCGATCACTTTGTGTTTACAGCCGCCCACCAGCCTGTCTTTAGCCGCCCAATAGTGAACATCATCTCCAGAAAATACATACAACCATCAGTACATCGGGTTCCATTGGATCTGACTGCAGCGCTTGCGGTTGAGTGTACCCTACTGCAAGCACTTCAGTGTATCATTCAACCAGGTGACGTGTACTATGATGCTGCCTGTTAATTATGCACGCCTCTGAAACGGCATGGAAACACGCTGGCAAGCCTGTGTTCACAAATCCGCCCCCCTCCCCCCTGTTACTACTGGCCTGCCCCTGTTACCACCCACAAACGGCCTCTCCTGTCACTCATTCCACTGGGCTGTCTTTGCAGGGCGAGCGAGCACATTCTGGTCGCTCGTACTAGTATACGCATGCGCACATTAGCAAACATCGCCAGCAATGAGCAATCGCTTGCTAGCAAGCAGGTCTGAATCAGGTCCTCTGTAAGACCCAGAAAGACATTAAACTGATTATAAATATACCCAGCATCAGCCCTGTCCCTTCCCCAGCCCCTCCCTCCTGCAGCTACCTGTCACAGGTGGGATCATCACACAAGACCTAATTTACAACTCTCTTGACAGCTTTTTTATTATTATTATTATTAATAATTATAACAAATAATAATACTATGCACATGAATTAAAAATTATGTATACTTAAACATAACAAAACTCATCGGTAATTAAAAGCAGAAATGTTTTAATTTCGTAAAGAAAACACTAAAACCACTACTTGTGTTTGTATACCCAATGCTGGCCTCCCTGGCTAAGATAGTATTTCAGAATTATTACATATTATCCCACTGCTGTATATGTCTTATAAGGATTATTGCTGTTGCAGCTAACATTTATTGTCTTTCAGTTTCATAGGGCTTACTGTATATGCTGTGTGACAATAAACAGGCAAATTCTATATAAAACAACGTCAGACATGTTGCATTAGAGCAGAATATGGAAATAAGAACAATGATACTTTTCTCTGTAGTAACCTCTCCATCGTTTCTTTAGTAACACTCCTCCAGTAATGTGACCTACCTGTGTTGTGATGTCGGTTCCCTATACTGTTGTACATACAGTATGTTCATGCTGGAGCGCCCCGGGTGAGACAGGCGGCGGAGGGGAGGGGTCGCCGGGCTGTGCCAGGGCTGGTGGGCAGGTCTCGCATTCAGCACCTGTTCTCGCTGTTGAACTGAAGACAGAAGATACAAGACAGGAAGTTAGCGCAAGGTCTCCCAGACCCGAATCAGTGCCGGCATTATGTGTCAGTGCTAGGCTGCCGGGGGGTGCGGGGACTGGATGCGCCTCTTTAGTCGTTATAACCCGGGCAGACTCTGACTGTGTGCACTGATACTGTAACATGATGCCTCGAGTGCCCAGAGCCGGGCTCTGTCCTATGCTGGTTTGTCTCATCACATTAGCCCGGCTAGCCAGCACATCATCTGCTCCCAGCACAGAGTTGCACACCGTACCCCACCATGGGGTCACCCCTGTCGAGACCCGGCTGCCAGTATTCACCCTGGACTACCCCCATGTACAGGTTCCTTTTGAGATCACGCTTTGGATCTTGCTGGCCTCCCTGGCTAAGATAGGTGAGTACAGTAGATCCAATGTCTTTCCTTCGCCAGCTATCTGACTGCCCCGTGCGTGATCCTGTCACTCAGGAGCTGACATGTCCTTTACAAAGGTGCTTATAATATAGACAGAGGGAGAGTTTGCCAGCAGAGGGCACATTATCTAGCAGTCATATAACAGCTCATGTAAGCGTGCGCGCCAAGGCAGGTGCTTATTATAGGATCACTCTATCATTACATACTGTACAATCTTTTTCTAGGCTCTCCACATGGGCGACAGCTTCTCCTATGCAAACTAATAAATATACATTATATTAAGAATATATGAAACTGCAATAGTAGCAGCATGGTGTACAATACATGTATTATATTTATCACATAACTGTTGTGCATAGCATATATATATTAGTAACTTTAGTGAGCCTTGGTTTGAATTACAGACGTTTTTGTTACCCCCCTGCCCCCGATAAGTTACTGTCCAGATGAAACTGTCATGAAAAACATCAGAGTTATCACAGAAAGAACCCACCATTCACACTTGTCATGCCAGTAACATCCACACTCTTATTTTCAAACCCAGTGGTTACCTTATTACTCATTCAAATCTGCACCTGGGTCGCGCTGCTATATAAAATATGCAACGTCTGTGTTTGGTTAATGATTATTTGGACTCATGTACAAAGTCATCTTTTTACACATTTCTCTACATTGAATTTCCGTGCAACGTCCAGGTTACCCAGTTAGTGTTAGGGTGCATACACACCTGTACGATATCGGCCCGATTTGGCAGATTTAGCCAAATCGGAACGACAAATCGGGCATATTGTGCAGTGTGTATGCCCAATTTGAATGTGCCCGCAGTCGCATGCGATATCATGCGATTGGCTGTGCTGCACAGTCAATCATACGATATTGCATGTGAGCCTGTACAAGTGAATGAAGGACGGAACTGCGATTGTTCCGTCTTTCATTAAATCTTTCAAGTGTGTACCGGCAATCATGCGATGTCCAGGGTGAAGGCAAATCGCCCTGAACATCGGCACGATTGCCGGTCGTTTAGGTGTGTACCCTGCCTTACTGTACATTTAAAATGATTATGCAGAATAAACAACCCCATTTCTGAGTATATATTTAGGTGCAAATATAATGTACTTTTGTTAAAATGAAAATGGTTGAAAAACAAGGTCATTTAAGTGTTGTAGAAGTAGTGTTGTTGGCAGGTTATTGGAAATTAATAATTGATGTGCATTTCATACTTTTAGAAGCTAACCAGCAATAACAAATTAAAAAAGGCTTTTATTGCAGTGATGTGACACTAACAGCATCAGATCATTAGATAGTGATGTTATACAGGAAAACCTTTTCATGTTTTAATTGCTAAGTTGTAGACATATTTCCATGGCTTTATTCACATGTAAGCAACTGTGGGCCATATTCAATTGCCAGCGAAAAGCCGTTATTGACGATACTTTTTCGTCGATGACGTCATTTTGCCAATCTGAACTTATCCCCGTTTTCAATTCTTCTGACTTTTCGCCGGTGCGGAAAGTCAGTAGTTTGAACCCAGCGATAAAGTATCACCTATGAATAGGTGTCGAGTAAAAGTGCAGAATTGGGGTTTTGGGGTCCAAACTTCCAAAAACCACCCAACACCCCTTGGACTGTCCTCCAAAGGTAAACTGTGTCAATTAAAGAAAAAGTTACCCAGGACACCCTTTATTATTAATCACATTTCAGATGGAAAGAAAAGTGTTTGGTCAAACCACTGTTTTATTATTGATTGATTTGTCAGGGGAAGCAGTGGTCAGCTAAGAGAATAATAAACAGCATTAGCTACTAATTGCCTTATATGCACATTCTATTTTATCAGCATCAGTTGTTAATTGTTCTATACGCATGGTCTATTTCAGACAAAAGAACAGCTATTTTGCTGTGAGATGTATTTATATAATTGTCTAAATAGTTCGCCTTGGCTAATTTAACTTTGTTAGCAAAACCATTTATTGATAAGATGGTATATTGTGTTGTTTTCGGTCCAAAAAGACAGAAGAATTTATATTTATTTTGTTAGAATTGTATTTTCTGATGATCATTGATGCCGAGGGCTTATCTCATAAGAATCTGGAATGTTATATTTATGACTATGATGTACCTGATACAGTCTAAGTGGATATCTTTGAGCTGAAATGAAAGATATATACAATTTTCAAGCAATCTGTCAAACTGAAGACAGTCATTATACCTACAGAATTATGAATATATGTATTACTCATTTCATCTATGTTACACTGACCATTATCATTGTTGAATACTCATTTGGTGGATGGACAAGTGTCAAACGCCACCTAATACTTTTCTGACCACATCAGTGTATAAATGCCATTTGGGCATATCAATGTACAAACGTCAGCTGAATATAATGATTCACTGTATTCACATGTGTTTTTTCTATTTCTGTGTGTTTATTTTCAGTAACAATACAGATTACTTTTTAAGAATACCTCAATTAAAAGTTACATTTTATATTCTATAATTATATATCAAGGAAAGGGGAAAAGGGAAAAAACCACTGCACTAGCAAAAATATTAACAAAGAAACCCCATTTGTAATATTGCTGATAACAAGTCTTGTATTGGGGGTGCTGCCAAGGACAAGAACCAAAATCGATTATACAAATTCCTCGAAAGGAGAAAGAAAGTCCTATATAGGCGCACAAAGAATAATTGGTATAAACTAAAATATAACCTTTATTAAATTTATTAAAACCTTGTTATAGTGAAATATTGTTAAAATGAAGAATACTGAGATATTGTGAAAAAAGAATTGAAAAATGTGAATAAAATAAGCTGACACATAAGGGCAACTGCTATCCTATGAATAAAGTTTACTGTATCATATATTGACTATTAATGACTCTTCTATATTTGATGCATATGTTGTCGGTTTAATAAACAAAGAAACAATACATAAACATGTTACTCTGACAGAAGATCCCAGCTATATTAGACCTGAATCAGAGCGGCCGTTTAAAAAAAAAAAAAATCGGCCTCCTGGCCGCTCGCATAGCTGTGGGTGACCACCCACAGCTTTTGCGAGCGGCCAGGTGATGGTTGCGATGATCGCGACCATCGGGCTTGCAACGAGACCCTTGTGGTAGGGTCTCATTCCCGCAAGCCCCAGTGAGCTTCCTGCTCTAATAGAGCAGGAAGCTCACTACAGACATCACTAGTGATGTCAATAGGGCTGCCCTCAAATGGCAGGCGTTCCTTCGGGAATGCCTCCGTTTGGCCAGTCACCCCCCCTCCCCGCCTACAAAACGGCGCGAGCTGTCGATCAACATCGACAGCCGTCACGTTTGTAGTGAGCCCCAGAGCGAATTTCTCACTCGCTCCGGGGCTTGCGCACGCGCATTGCACAGTACCCCACCATCGACCCGTTTGCGAGCGGGTCTGAATCAGGCCCATAGACCCCTTAGTGAGAGTATGTTGATGGAATTGCGGGCTTTGCTGAGTATTGTATACAGGATGTGTAAATAGAGGAAAAAGAAAGCCCTGGTGCATCAAGCACTAAGAACACTGATAGCCAAAACAGATAAAATAAACAATGCAAAAAATAACATGCAGTATAACGGAGTTTAGCATATATTTTTCCAAATATAAAAAGGAGGGAGGGGAAGACTTGGACTGCATACCCTAATTTTAAACATTATAAGAGGTGCTACCGTGCTTGTAGTGCCATGCAGGAAAAGGATGCTTGTGCACACTCAAAGCAGGAGTATTATATATTGGTAAATAGAGGAAAAAGAAGGCGCTGGGGCATCAAGCACTAACACTGATAATATCTGTTATTTGCAGAGTGACTATCAAAGTCCTTACTGAAATTTCCCTAGGTGAGGATGCTCATTCCCACTCCTGTTCCTTCTATCTGGTCATATGTTTAGATAGGATCAAAATGTGTACAACTTGCATTCTTGTACTTGTGTGCACCCATATTCCGAAAATGTGCTTTGCGAATAGATGCAGAATACACTCTCCTTGACAGGTTGAAGTGATGGAAGAATGCTGTTCTTTTCACAAGAATAGCAATTATGCTCTGAAGACTGTACATACATTTTGAGCTAAAAAAATATGAAACAGAAGAGGAACAGTCTTCCTTCACTTTACCCTATTGCCACCGGTGCAGTTCAATTAAAAGAAATCTGGCACATTTTTTACCTGGAAAAAGTAGTTATACCACTTTTTCGTGCTCAGCAAGAATCTCCATCATATAGACAATGCAGCCTGATCTTATGACAAGTCACCCACGGAAGTTTAGGTTTAATTTATCCATATGGAAACACCATTGGAAGCATCTCCACAGTGACCACATTCACCGTTTCTCAGCTCTGGACACTTCCATGGTTAAACTTGCCACTTGGGCATGGCTGTTTGGTATATTACTTCCATGATCAGTTGTATTTTGTTAAAAGTTTATTGCAGGTTCTTAGTAAGAAAATCCCACTGTGTATTATTTATTTCTGTAAACTGAAAGTATTTTCACTAAATTCAAATCATAATATTCCTTCCAAGTGCCATAGAAATTGTGAATCCTTACAAACTTTAAAGTTGCAAGAAAAATTTCAAAACCGTTTTTCAGGCTCCTGTGTATAGAGATGAATGGTTTGATTTCATTACTATTGCATTTCATCTGAACCAATTTTAAGGGAAAAAAAAGGGAAAAAAAAAAACAAAACAGTGTGTAACATGGAATAATCTGCATGTGTCAACTAGATTTGTACAAGTCAATTAAAACACAATATTGATTGAAACAATATTTTGTAATTTCTACTCTTACTGCTATCTATAGAGCTCCAGGCATACTACTACAACAGGCTAAAATTCTTTTCCAAAAGCTACTCCTCCTGTAATACCCAATACTGGGACTGTCGCCCTATTTAGTGATCCTGGGAGGGGAACTGCCACACAAACTTTATTCAGTACCAACTGAAAATCTAGAAAGACAAAAAAGGTGTTTTGATGCAGTGCAAAAATGTCTTAAGGGCCCTACCCACTTGACGATAAAAGTGAATATGAACGATAACGTTCAACGATATATTGTTAATATCGTCCAGTGTGTATGCCCTAAACGATCGACGATGCGCACTCCCGAGGGGCGTTAACGATAGCCCCAGTCAGCTGTACATGTAGCCAAAGTTGGGGATCTCGTTTATGATGTCATGCTGCCGAATGCAGCATGGCGCCACTACTCCCCTGCTGTCATTCGTCGTGGCCGACATAGGCAGGTGTGTATACACTTACTGGTGTCGGCACCCCGCTGGGCCCCCGCTGCCGATATCGGCTCATACACAGATCGTCTAGTGTGTATGAGCCTTTAACAATATATTTTATAAAATGTAGTTATATCATCACATGGTACAATAAAACAAACAAAATTTTATTTAATAACTAGAATTTAATAACTACATTGTGTGAAGAATAGAAATATCAGGTTACAATTGTACAACTGTGTATCAGTGGGAGAAGATTAAACTCCTCCCGTTTCATATCCAAATATATTTAATGCACACTAATAATGATGGGGGCAGGGCACAAAAATTTACAGCATAATAATTGAGGGATAACAATGCATTTAGCTCCATGTTAAACAACTGGCCTGCAGAAGCTCTGAAGATAATTGTAAGTATGTAGATTTGGAAGTAAATTGTGCATACAAAAGAAACAGGCATGGACATTTTTTTGTATATTTACATTATGCAGAGTTGTAGGCATCTCTAACTTGTGACTCCATCTACTGTACCTGAGCCTTGTTTAGTGAGTACTTTCGCCTCCAAAATTTGCACAACCATACAAGCCTATATTCGCTTAAGTTCAAGCCTCAATAAGAGACATGTGAGTAAACACACCCTCACTGAACTTCGCCTACGTGAGAATGCCTAGTTACAACCCAGTTTCACCTTTTTTTTGTCGTAAGTGTGGATAAGACTGAAATACGCATGACTCTGAATTTAAGACTCTGTCCACACTTGCGACCTCTTAGCACCAAAGTATTTAAGCTTTGAAATATTTAGCTAAAATTTAGTATTGCAGCATCACTGATATAAGGAATATTCCCCCTGAGCCATCCCTGTCCTCTTCCTTCTTTTAGGTCTACTGCATTTATCTTTTCAACCCACTCCATTCCCATCTACTGTCATCCTTATCCTGTACATTAATAATTTTGCTATTTCCCTATTTTCTGTCCTTGGACCTTTACTCCCTCATCATGGTCGTATGACTTCAATATCCCTATAGACCATCCCAAAAATGCTGCTGCCACCAGCCTGCTCTTTTTATATTTGTCATTTGGCCTCTCACAGTGGGCTTTCTTCCCTCAAACTGTAATTGTTACTGCCTTTATATATTCTTCACTGTACCATCTCCTACTTTTCCAATTCATCCCTCTGATCTCTAATCACGACCTCTTCAAACCCTCCCCATGCCCTGCACCACTTCCATCATCTAATCCATGCTCAACAAGTGCAACCTTGATGCCCCTGACCCAGCAAATCTTTTCTTCTGCACTTGATACATTTCTCCCTCCCAATCGCCTGGCTTGTCCCAATCAAACTGTCTCCCATTACAACCACACTCTCAAATGTGACTTTGACTCTGCTGCCCCAGATAACACTCTTAGGAGTCTATTTACTAAGTAGTGTTAGAAGACAGAGTGAAAAGTGATAAGGTGCCAGCCAGTCAGCTCCTAACTGCCATCTCACAGGCTGTGTTTGAAAAATGACAGTGGGAGCTGATTGGCTGGCACCTTATCACTTTTCACTCTGTCTTCTAACACTGCTTAATAAATAGACCCCTCAGCCTTTGGGTTACCCAGCTACTAACCATGGCACCTCAGACAGACACATTAACTGCTAAAATACTTCCACCGTGCCAACTACTGCTAGAGAAAATCTCATCCTCACGCTTCACTTCAAATTCTTTCATCATACATTTCTGCCCTCTCTCTCTCTCTAAAGAATAGTCTCTTATTTCTTCCCAGTCTTTCAATCCCAATCCCCTGTCTTTTCAGGCCTCTCTCATGTTACTCTACACCCTGTAACCAACCCACTACTACATGCGCTCCTCCCCCCATTTCTGGGAAATGCATCCACACTCTTCTTTCATTTCTCCTCAACCCTATACCCTCTCACCTTCTCCACTCCCTTTTTCTTATGCCTTAGAGTTCTATTGCCTTGCACATTAGGGTATACTTTAATAGACCCGGTATAGTATCCGGTTTATTACCTAAAGTATCTACATTATCGTGATAAACCTCTACTATTCAAGCTGAAGTCGTGATGGCTTCCATGTATCCGCATGCATATCAGGCTTTAAGGGAAAGATGTCTGTTATAGGTTAATATGTAGGCTCTGGTTCCTAATGTTTATCACAAATATATGGTGTTATTCATAACAAACATGTCTAAAAGGGATCTTTCCACCCTTCAGAGTCCCCTTACCTCCCCTGTTGATAACACTATGTTCTCCTTTCTTTACTCATGCCCGCTATGTTTATGGGGATGATTCCGAGTACTCAGCTAAAACAAAACATACTCAGATGGCAGCGGTTTCATACCATTCCAATATTTATAAATAAGCTACTTTCCATCTGAGTGCCGCATTCCCTACTAGTTCTATGTCTCTCTCTCTTTACCTGCTCTCCCTCCCTTACTAACACAATGTTTTTTTCCCGTTTGGCAGTAGGTCGGTGGGAATTGCAATTGTCAACAGGACTACAATGAATGTACCTATTATCATAGTGATTAGAGGTTGAAATGTCCTCTGGAGCCGTGAATTTATCATGCACACACCTTCTGATATTACTTGCCTCAGTGAAGGCTCTTCCCAGACAGATGTGCAGATACTGTAAGCATGTGTTTAATTTGTTCATTTATCTGTCTGCTTCTGGGAGGAGTTTTTACTTTACCACTCCAGGACTGGAGGAACCCAATCCTCATTTTGGGCTGGGTATAGTATTGGCCACCTCGTGGCTTATATACAGGTAGTATGTTTGCAATTGCATTTCCTGGGCCACCAAATTTGTGGAAGTGATCAGTTAATCTGGGCCTTCTTTCTATGAGCTGTGTGTGCTGTGTATTTATTAATTGATTAAGGCTATTTAAAGTCTAGTGCAACTTTGGGTGTTAGCAAATAATTTAAGCACAAAGTAAGCCATTGACCTTAACCAGCTTAAAAGAAGCACAATGGATAAAAAAGTAGCAAAGTTGAGGAAAAAGTACAGAATCCAGGTTTCAGTAAATAGGCAAAAGACAGACCCAATACAAGTGACCCTCGCCATACATCCTTATGCAAGGATACACAAAAAGACATAGCAACACATGTCCACAAGTCTAATTATAACTATGCAAACAACTAACGGCTAGTAATGTTCCACTCAATAGAATAATTCAACATAGCCTAATGTCATATAGATATAGGAGAGGGAGAAAGGAAAGAAGAGAATAGCAAAAAGACATGAAAAGAAAAGAGTCAAGGGGGTGGCAAGAGAAGCGAGGAAAAAAGGGAAAAAGTTTCACAAAGACGTATCATGGAGTAAGTGTAACCTCAATATATTTGGTTGGGTGGGTCAAAAAATAAAGAGCAACTGTTCATGGAGTGGGAGGTGTATATTATAACTGTGTATATATATATATAATCCACGGCACTCACCATTCCTAGATTTGGGGTGCAACATGGTATGTGACCACATTGTTTGAATATAAATCACAGGGGCTCTGCACTCACCATAATAACTAATAATAAACATGATAAACAGTGGGGTTTTAGTTCATGAATTGATCAATTATTATTATTATTAGTTATTATGGTGAGTGCAGAGCCCCTGTGATATATATATATATATGTATTTATTTATATATATATATATATATATATATATATAAATATAATTAGCATCAACCTTATATATGCCAAATGAGATACCAGTTAGTGGTCTCAAATGCTTTAAAACTATTGGTGTAAATGCATAAAGGTAAATGATCAATATAAGTCCTCATTTCTCATGAAAGCGCACCACTCCTTTTTTCCTATATAGGCGAGGGCAGCTTTTCTATCAACGTATAACAGGTCTAGTAATTCAGATTTGACCATAGTTAAAGTAGTCAGAGCTGGGAAGACCCTTTTTTGGAGGATGGTTTTCCTTGCCACTGTAAGAATAGCTTGCAGCAGGGGTTTACCCAAACCACCACAAAAATGTCCCACTTACAGAAGGGCTTCATGACTAATGGGAAAATGAACATAGAATATTAATGTGAGGTAGTCCTGGAGTTTATTCCAGAACCAACTTATCTTAGGGCAAATCCAAAAATGAAGAAGGAAAGTCCCAAGGTATATTTACATTTACAGCAAACTCCCATGCCCCCTATAACCATGCACTTTCACTGTGACTATAAAATATACAAATATTTAATGTGAACTTCCAGAAGTTTGTAGAACTAAGGTTCTGAGAGTGATATATAATAAACCTAGAATAGATGTCAATTCACAAAGGTTCTGGTAGTCTTGACCATAGTCTCTAACTGGTCTTGGGAGTTCCGATACAGGATCATTTTTTTTTCATTTAACAGTAGCTCAAAATGCTCGTAAAGATTCCAAAGTGGCATACCCCTCTGCAGAAGACTTTTGGTGATGAGGTAATAAACTTTGGACGAAATACCTTTGTCCTTCCAGGAGGGAGAGTTAGTTTTAGCAAACTATGGGCTCGATTCTATTCAGCGCGATGTAAATAGCTCCGGGAGTGAGCTCCCGGAGCTATTCAATACACCGCGCTGACAAGTCCGACTAATGATTTCTTCTCTCATCCCTCCGGGGATGAGAGAAGAAATCCGACAAAAGTCCCGGCGCGAGGCTGTTTTCTGCCCTTAGCGCCAGGAAAACAGCCTCGCGCCGGGAAGTTAGGTGGGGGAATGCCCGTTATCGCGCCTAAACACCCTGTTTAAGGCGCGATAACGAGCCTTCCCTGACCTAACAGCGCGATGAATTGAATAGCTCCGGGAGCTATCTCCCGGCGCTATTTATATCGCGCTGAATTGAATCGTGCCCTATAACAGAAATAGTACACACAACAGATCATATTTTATATTTTGTGGGAAATTTTAAATCTATTAAAGTTGAATATTTTTTTGATGAGGTAGAGGTTGCAATGCCTCCAGAGCACAAAGAAAGGCAGCTTTATGGAGTATGGAAAAAACAAAGATTCATCTAAATATTTATTAGTACAGTGTTCAAACCCCAGGTACCAATCCAAGGAGTACTGAAACATGGCAGTGTGGGAAAATGCATTTACAAATATTTACATTGGGGAATCTCATCCTCTGGTTTTAGGTAAGATTAGTCTAGATCAGAGGTTCTCAAACTCGGTCCTCAGGACCCCACACAGGTCACGTTTTCCAGATCACACAGCAGGTGCACAGGTGTAGTTATTACTCAGCAACACATTTTAAAAGCTCCACTGCTGGAGCTAATTATTTCACTTGTGATTCTGTGAGACCTGCAAAACATCCACTGTTTGGGGTCCTGAGGACTGAGTTTGAGAACCTGTGGTCTAGGTCTTGCAATGCAGGATTTCTTTGACTTGCCTAGCACAGTGGATGAACAGCTACATATACATCTGGAAGCATCCTTCTTGCTGATAGCAATAGGTAACATTTGTGAACCATATGTTTTGAAAAAAGTATTGCTATTCTGCCAACAAAGGGAAATTATGATATTTTCCAAATTAGAAGGAGGAGGATGAGATTCAGATTTTTCTCCAGAATAAAAATTCAGGAATAAATTATTTCTAAAGTAGAGGGTATATAGACACCTAAATATTTATATTTTTTTTAATAATTTTTTTTAATTCCTTAAGAAAGATAAAGGACAGGAGTGTTTATTATATTCACAGAATATCGGATGTTAGAATGAGTGACATTTGCTATGTGTGGCAAGAGTGCACCAGTTGGCCAAGTACATACAAAATTATTTGTGGGGGATTTAATTATGTTATAATATTACAATATGAGATTGTAATATCAGGATGCTCCAGGTTTCAGTTTAACACTTGCTACATCTGTATTGGATAAATACCAAAAGTCAGGTTGACAATGTCCATGGAACATTTGTATGAGAAATATTTGAAGTAAATTCCATTGATAGCACATATTCTCTGACTCCATAATTGATCCTATCGATTTCCAGATTTCACTGACTGATTCAAAAAATGTGTCTCGTACACACTGGAAAAAACAAATATGATCATGTGTGGCCACAGCTAGAATGGTGTCAGTATAGAGATCACTGATTTCTATGGTAAATGTGACCTCCATACTTGCTGAAGAGCAAGACGTATCTAATTTAGTGCACAGTGTCAGCAGTCTGTCGCAGTAGCTTAAACACTTGGGGTTGCAGAGTGGTAGATAATGATCAGGACATGCTCTTCTGTTCCCGTTGACAGATAAGTCCACACGCCAAAAGAAAATACCCTGTGGCAGGGACTCTCAGACTACTGCTCCTCTCAGCAAGCAATAGGGGCAATAGATGTAATAGACAGGAAGGCTGAAGTTTCCATGATGAAACAATTCCTTGCAAAGGATGCAAGCCTTAAACCAGTAATGGGAGCCACATGCTTGAAGGTCTGGTTTACTTAGATGAAGTGTTATTTTTGTATGAAAAAATATATGGTACCATTGCTCACCCTACGTTACAAGTTGATATATAGCAGTTTCAATACTTCGTATAATTCTTCAGATGCTTATTTTATTATTTCTGAAATAATTTCACTTACTTCTGCATACCAATTAGTACCATCAGAAAACAACATTGCATAGGTCGAATCATATTTAAAGTTATAAGGTCCCTCATGACCGAGTTCTCGATGTTTGTTTTTTGAAAAATAAAAAACATTTTATGTGTTTTAAATTATTACGCTTCTACACAATAAATACATTGGATCATAATTCCAGTCTGCTTTTTCTCAAAGATTAAATAAATTATTCAATGATTTTATTGGTAACAGTGTATGAGGAAAATGCTTGAAATTAATATTTATTTTATTTTTCTATTTAATGCAACAGCAGTATATTATATTGCACCTTTTCTGTATCTCTCACACAGGCTTCCATCTGTACCACAAGCTGCACACCATAGTACCGGAGAGCTGTCTTCTTATCCTAGTTGGATTACTTCTTGGTGGAATCATATTTGCAGTTAACGAAAGGTCTCCACCTGCAATGAAGACAGACGTCTTTTTCCTGTATCTTCTGCCTCCAATTGTGTTAGATGCAGGTTACTTTCTGCCTACACGCCCCTTCTTTGACAATGTGGGCACAATATTCTGGTATGCAGTGATGGGCACGCTATGGAACGCTATGGGCATTGGCATATCACTCTTTGGCATCTGTCAGATAGAAGCATTTGGGTTGTTAAATATCTCATTGTTACAATGCCTGCTGTTTGGAAGCTTGATTTCAGCTGTAGACCCAGTGGCCGTTCTGGCTGTTTTTGAAAACATTCATGTCAATGAGCAACTGTACATATTAGTATTTGGGGAATCCTTATTGAATGATGCTGTCACAGTGGTGAGTATACAGATTTTGCGTATAACATCATTAGTGAATGTTTAATAATACAATATAAAAATGTAATGTTTCATATATTTCTGATTAGAGGATGTCTTTGTTTTTATTTAGCTATAGTGGTGTAAAAAAAGTAAATAAATGAATAAATCCCACTTATTAACCCAGAGGTAGCGTACATGCATTACAGTGTTAAGCTGCATACACACGGTACGATCTGCACAACCAACGATATTGCTGAACGATATCCTTTGAACTTTCTGTACTGCAGTACAAACGATATTGGTTGTACACACTGAAAGATATCTGTAATAGAAGTCATCCTGCCACATCTCTGAACATGCAAATCGTGATAAAATCGTCCAAGTTGGCCTGCATGTACAGACGACCATAGATATAGTTATTATCCATGCAGGAACGCGCATCGTTGGTTGTTCACTGCATAAAAATGAACGATATGAACGATTTATCGTTGAACGATCTAGTTATCGTACCATGTGTACGCACCATTAGATGACAAATTCTGACATGCTAGGTATTCAGTGGTGGACACAGGACGCATCGGTGCTGTGTCCTTGGTAGCAGCGGATCTGAGAAGGTATGTTAATGATGCAGGTCACTTCATTAGTAATGAGACGCCCATCTCTGGCTTCTCATATCCGCTGCATGCGTCCGAAGTCACAGTATCGGATCACCATCGGCAACATAGCACGGAGCATCGGACATCTAAGTTACTCAGAATGTCCACCATTACTAAGCTGCTGAGGCCAGTGAATCTGCATTGGAAGGTGCATTTTCTGGCTTCGGTATGCCTCAAAAATGGGGACGACATGCCCCCAGTTTTCTTAAACGCTTCCCCATCCCCAAACAGATGCAGACTGTCAATTAAGTGATGTCTACAGCTGCACTGCGTCCGACGATGCAGGACCACATCTGCATATGCGCAGATCTAAAAACATTGGTCAATTGCGACCAAATCTAATAAACGTTTACCACTGAATGTGTCTCTTTGGAATCTACTACAGCCATGGCCAAAAGTTTTGAGAATGACACAAGTATTGGTTTTCACACAGTTTGCTGCTTCAGTGTTTTTAGACCTTTTTGTCAGATGTTACTATGGTATACTGAAGTAATATTACAAGCATTTCATACGTGTCAAAGGCTTTTATTCACAATTACATTAAGTTTCTGCAAAGAGTCAATATTTGCTGTGCTGACCCTTCTTTTTCAAGTCCTGCAATTGGCCCTGGCATGTTCTCAATCAACTTCTGGGCCACATACTAACTGATGGCGGCCCATCAAATTAAAAAAAATCAGAAAAATACATCTGCTGCAGCCTCGTACAATCCCCAAAACACCAGTCCCATCTATATAGCACCCCAAAGTACCAGGCCCCCAACATTTTACCCATTTTCCAACACTTTTTTTTTTATTTTGGGGGTTTTCTCAAAAAAAAAGTAAAAGTTTTTTTGGACTGATTAGTCAGCACAGACGGTGTAATGGTAGCATTACTGCCTCACAGCACTAAGGTCGTTGGTTCGATACCCACTACGGCCCTAACTGTGTGGAGTTTTTATATTCTCCCTGTGCTTGCATGGGTTTCCCCCGGGTACTCCGGTTTCCTCCCACACTCCAAAAATATACTTGTAGGTTAATTGGCTCCTAACAAAATTACCCTAGTGTGTATGTGTGTGAGCATGTGGTAGGGAATATAGATTGTAAGCTCCACTGGGGCAGGGACGGATGTGAATGGCCGAATATTCTCTGTAAAGCGCTGCGGAATATGTGTGCGCTATATAAATAACTGGTAATAATAATAATAATTAGGGGGGTGTCCAAAGGATTCTGGACCAAATCCCCAAATTTGTACCCCTACATATAGATTTTCCACTTCGCCTGCCTATACATACAGTAGAGAAAACCTTTTGCCTGTTTTTTTTCCGCTTAGGCGAAAACTCCTGGAATTGAATACGGAGATACTTTGAAGACAGGCGAAAAGTTAAAATCAGCGAAAACTTTTCCCCAAACAGCACTTTTTGCAGCTAATTGAATACAGCTAGTCTGTAAACTGTAATGGGGCAAAGATTGATATGAATGATGCAATATTATCTGTTATAGTGCGGAATACGGTGGCACTATACAAAAAAATAATAACCAATAAAGAATTGGAGTTGCCATCCAGTGTATAATATTCATTAGATCAACATCATTGGTATGTAGTAATCCTTTATAGGGCTATAATATTTAGCGCAACATTGGCAACAGCTATATAGTTGTTGCACATGGGCCATTAAACCCTCACTCTCTGATTAGTGCACCACCTCACATGCACTACAAATATTGTTACATTTCATGACACCTGCTGTAATCATAGGTATAACAGACTTTTCAAATGTACTAAATCATAGACACTGCTGCTAAGCCATTCTGATTAGGTTTGTTTACTTGTTTATTATTGTTGTTTATTCCTTGTAAACTATGGCCCGTATTCAATTAGGGATCGAAAAGTCCGTGTTGGACTTTTCGCTCCACATCAGAGCTTTTCTGGGGATAAAGTATCGGGCGCATGCCCGCTTTATCCCAGTATTCAATTTAAAATGAGCGAAAACGGGACCTAGCGAATTAGGATCTACGAAAAAAAAATGGAAATTTTCGGGAAATGTGCCAGGGACCCCCTAAAGATGTCCAGACATGGGGGATCACTAAGGGTACCCCCGTTTTTGCCTGTAAAAGAAAGTCAGGTTTTTAAATAGCAGGTGTTTTTTTCCCGACATTGAAGAAGTGATGCAGAAGAGCACTTAGGTATTTTTTAATTTTTTTAAGTGGTCCCATCAAATTTGGGGTACATGAAAATGGGTACTAGCACATTAAGTCCCTAAACTAATTTTTTAAATATTCTGCAAAAATGCACCTGCCGCTAATAGCCTATTCTAGAAAACACCTGCCGCATACTTACAGAATACCCCTGAACCTATTGCGCTATTTTTAAACACTGTTCCCCAGTTGTTGTTTTTTACCCCAAAATTAAAATAATTTTTTTGGGGTGTCCCTATTTTTTAAAAAAACTTTTTTTGACACAGTTCATTTTTAGGGGCTATTCCCAGGGGTGCAGGCTATTTTTTTTTAAGCCTGCACCCCTAAACCCCAATTCTGCACTTTTTTTCGCTATGTAAAACCTGGTGAAAAGTTATCCCCGTTTTTTTTCAAAGACTTTTTGAAACTGCGAATAGTCTTTGAAATTGAATACGGGGATAATTGAAATAGGCGAAAATGACGTTATCGGCGATAAATTATCGCTGATTCCGACTTTTCGCAGCCTAATTGAAAACCCCCCTATGTGACCATGCCTAAGATGACTACTTTGGGGTTCAGGTTAATTGATGCATTAGTAACTGAAACCTTACACATGACTGCCTGTCTGAGTGATTCATACGTGGAACAATCCCATATCATGAGTAAAAAGGTACTTTTTTAACGGGATGGGCATTTAGGCCAACAAAGGAGTTTCTAAGTTTTGCTCTATAAAGTGTTACTGTGGTGAAATAAGTCATGTGCAGAATACACATTTGTGTTGAATTTGTTACACTAGGTTTTAGGAATTCTTTTCACTATAACATGTCACTGGCACCAGGAAAAAAATCGATGCCCCTCCCGTTTATGCCTCACCATGAGACCGGACTGCCCTCATCTCACATAAAATGGAATTGAAGCTGCTTCTGAAAGTGCCCAGACGTGGTTGTTATTTCTGGTTGCAGTGTAACAAATTAATAACTGAGCGTTATACAGATGTGTCCACATATATCTATCCTCCGTGCGCTACAAGTCGCGCCACACAACGCGGGAGCTCAGTGTGGCTTTGTAGCGCCGAGCATCTTTTGTGCAAATTTTACCTTCAAATGCGTCTTATTCGCACAGCGATGCGAATATATATCATTTTAATCAGCAGAAGCGGCTTGTGCTATGCAGCATGCCTATGTTTTGTGTGCGACTGCAGGTGTATCTACCCGCGAAATGCTGCGTTACAGTGTCAGCGGCTGTAACATTGTAATGTAGCGTTTCACATGCAGATACACCCGCAGTCGCTCAGAGAACATAGGCATGCTGCATATCATTTTAATCAGCAGAAGCTGCTTGTGCTATGCAGCATGCCTATGTTTTGTGTGCGACTGCAGGTGTATCTACCCACGAAATGCTGCGTTACAGTGTCAGCGGCTGTAACATTGTAACGTAGCGTTTCACATGCAGATACACCCGCAGTCGCTCAGAGAACATAGGCATGCTGCATATCATTTTAATCAGCAGAAGCTGCTTGTGCTATCTATTCAACACACATTTGAAGGTAAAAAGTTGCACAAAAGACGACTAGAAGGGCTGTTTAATGCTCAAGAAGGCTAGATGTATGAGGACCCATCTGTACAAGTAATTTATAAACAGAATATATGGCTTTCCAGTCTTAAAGATATGTGATAGCTAGATTCAATACATGGCAATATTAATTTTCTGTTCAAATATCCTCCTCATACACTGGGCTGATTGCAGGCAAAGTAGTGGGCAGCCATGGAAGCCTGATTTACTACATCATGCTACTGCGAGGAGCTGTCAACTAATGTGGGAATAGTGCGTCTGCCAGCGGAAACCTGTGCTGCCCATTAATTTTCAGCTGGCCACCTCAATCATTATTAGTATATGCACCTGCACCAGCCCCATGCTAGGTGTAAGAGATACATCAGAAACAGGCTCCCTTCCCTCTACGCACAAATCAGAACTAATCTTTTGATACTCGCCTACGACACTACCATGACATTACCATGGCACTCCCACAAGTCAGATGCAATTGCTTTGCTAGCACCCATCATGAAACGCCCTCAGAACATTGCACTCATTGTACAAGGTGAGCTGCTGAAGGTATGATTTTGGCACCGGTACAAAACACGAGTTATGAGGGATGGGGAAGCCAGTGAGAGTGCTAGGAAGTGTTGTTAACATATATTTAACAAGTAGATCAAAATCTGAGTTGTTTAAAACAATTAATTAAAAATACAGTATTTTTATAATAAAAATAAAAAGCAGAAAAAAGCATATATACAGTAGAATATCCACATGCCTGCAAATTGTATGGTTAAACATTACCATTAGTCCTTCCATACAGTATTTGTCTTTGTAATAAATGCTTTGTGCCAAAATACTACAGCACTACTTGTCAATATGTACACAGATAGCAAGCAGGAAATAAAGCAGGGAATAGCTGGATTCATTCAGTAACTAGAATCCAACAATCTGTATTAGAAAACTTAGGGCACTACTCTATACTGTATAAGGAATATAGAATAAGCCTGTGTGAAGAGCAACAAGGAAGAAAGATGTTTTATTCTGTGTTAATGAATTTAGATGACATGTTATATGGCAGCTATCCTATCACTGCCAGACATTAGACCTACAGCAACAGTGCCTTTTCCCTGCTAACACTTTCTGACCCTGGAGTAGTCCACCTGTGAGACAAATCCCAGCATCCCAGCATTATCTGGCAAGGTCTATGGCTGAGCACGCTGCAGAACAAAGGAAGTAGAGGCCATGCAGGATGTTTTAGGAATTTATAGAAAAAATATTTAAATTTAAGTTTGCTGGTCCTTTAACATTAAGGAGAATTTAAAGAAGAAAAAAAAAACACAGAACAGAAGTTTTAAGCAGATATATATAAGTACAGATGAGATATATAACTTTGTTGTCGCTGACACCTTAGTCACTGTTTCCCTGTATCACCACAGACAACGAGCAACTATAGAAGGGCTTCATGCAGAGTTCAACTCAAGACAACTATAGTTGTATATGTATTACATGCACAGAACTAAATGCGTTTATTTGCATGTACTGTATGCAGAAATGTACACACTTATGCCACTATATTGTTCCTATCCAGACGCTTGATTTCATAGCTGACTTCCTTGTAAGTATTAATGTGCAAGGATGCAATCGGGAAGCCGGCTGATATTATACCGACATCCGGCTTCCCGACTGTCATATCCCGGCGAGGGTGAAATGATCCGCGTCTAAATGTAGACGCTGCTCATTTCACCGACGCCGGGAGACCGGCATCCCGATCGAAGGGATGCCGGGCGCCACGAGCGGACAGCCGCGCGCGGGGGGGAGAGTTACGTTTAGGGCTCCCGGGGGGGACTTAGGTTAGGCCCCCCCCCGGGACGTTAGGGTTAGGCTAGGGGAGGGAGGGTTAGGCACCCCCGGGGGGAGGTTAGGGTTAGGCAGCGGGGAAGGGGGGGTTAGGTTTAGGCACTTGGGGGAGAGGTTAGGGTTAGGGGGGTAGGTTAGATTAGTTAGTACTTACCTGGGGACAATCGGGATTTCCAGCACTGTCGGGCTGCTGCTGCCGGGATCTGTTCCTCTGTCGGCCTGACGCTGCCGGGATTCGAACTGCCGGCCTTGCGGTTGGCGGTATTACATACCGATTCCAATGTGCATCATCCCTATTCTTGCTATAAAAGATGCGTCTGAAAATAGATGCACTTCGGATAGTTCTCCCACGACCCGCCCTCACTGAACTTTGCCTACATGCAAATGCTCCATTACTACCCAATTACACCCGTTCAGATGCAACTGGAGATGTTACTAAGTTGTGTCTGACTTGGCATCACCAGTAGATATTTGTGCTATTGAGCATTTGCAAAACTTTCTACTCTACATCAGCTTCTAAGGGGTTTATGTATTAGGGTCCGAGTTTTCAGAAGTAGCGCAATTCCGGCAATCTTGGCTGTAAATTTAAAGCAGCAATAATTTAAATGGTAATCTCATCCTGGTTAAATTATTACCACTTTAAACCTACAGCCAAGATTACCAGAAACATGATGCTTCTGAAAACTCGGGAATCCCCCTAATTGCTCAATAAAAAGAGCAAGGTCAAGAAGTAAAGTACAAACATTTCATGTACCTAATTGTACAAATATATAACCAGAACAGTAAAACAATGAATGTCTTAAATATTTTTTGTATCCACAAAAGAATATAAATAGCTAAGAGGGTTTTTTATATTTCTGTCAAACTTCTATTGTTATATGTCTTAATTTGAACTTACTAGCAAGTTACAAAACAGCAGTTCTACATAATCCTTTCTGGTTCCCGCAGTGCAAACTTCCTTGCTGCATTCTCAGCTCATTTCCTTGGCAGGTATTATCTTTAGTGCATTGTGACAAAATTCTACAAATAAAAAGGCTGATTCATTCTTCAGTACAACCCTTGCTCTATTGCAGAAGTTTTCCAGTTGAGCAAACCATGTTGCAACTGCAATGGATGCAAACAGGGCCAGGCTGGGACTAAAAATAGGCCCTGGCATTTAAAGCACACAGGCCCACCTCGCATGAACAAATGGCTCCTGACAGACTCCTCCCCTTACTATTCCTGACTCCTCCCACTTCTTATTCTATGCTGTTACAAATATAATTAAAATTAGAACACCATACAAGTATACATTATTCTCTGTATTAAAATACACACAACAGAAGACATTCTGCAGGGGATTCAAACATGTGCCATAGTCAGACATTTGGTATTTGGTTCATTCTGTTAGGTAAAGCCGGCACTTCATTTGGTGTAGGTTACACACAAGGATCAGGGAAGGCATTTTCCCAATTGACCAAGCCCCAGCTTAGCAATTGTATAAGATTAGATAGTGTCACTGTAGGATTTTTTTAGTGCAGGGGTGCTGAATACAGAGGATAACACATCTGTGCACACCAGAGCCGTAACTACACATTTTGGTGCCCTGTGTACATATAGAACATTGGTGCCGCCATCCATAATTGAAGCAGGGAGAGTGCACGCCGAAAAATACAGGTTTGGTCTCGCTGAGAAGGGGCATGGCCACACAATAGTACCTCCAATTGAAATTACACCACACACACACCACACAGCCCTTTCACGTTATGCCACACAGTAGTACTCCTTAAAACACATTATGCCACACACAGTAATGCCCTTTAAAACACATTATGCCACACACAGGAATGCCCCTTAAAACACATTATGGAAAACAATGAGTAATAACACTGCGCACATGGGATTGATGTAATAGGCGGGGTTTGATGCATCTACAAAGAAGGGTGCCTTCCCTACTGTATATGTACAAAAAGTATGCTATGCGGCTAGATGGCCTGTCGTGTCAGCTTCGTAATTGACTAAAATAAAGGGTTATTACAAAATTGTAAAATGAGCAAACTTTTATGCAATCAAATCTCAAGATACATGTACAAACTTGACCTTATAAACTGAAACTACATATCAGATCAGGTCAGGGGTAAATAGGGAGTGTTCAATGGTCGTGACTAAAAACAATAAACTGTAGGATACATGTTCAGAGTAAGAAACAAAAACAAATTAAAATTTAAATATAGCACTGGAGTCGCTGTAGATTATAGTCCACCCCAGTATGTTTAATGTAAATAGAACGATGATGCGCAGAATAGTATAAGAGTCAGTACTTGGAGAACTTCGGTGTGGAGCCGGAGCGGTGTCCTACTACTCACCCCTCTAGATGCTGTTAGTCCTTGTGATGCCACAGTGAAGTGTCCATTGCCCAGGGTAATCAAGGTGGAATACGAGGTTGACCAGGGGGTTGTTCTAGACCTAACCCCATCCTTATAACAGCAGCTCCCTGTCCTGTGTCTCCTCTCCCACCAGATGACCCCCCTCCCCCATCCTATAGCACCAGCTCCCTGTCCTGTGTCTCCTCTCCCACCAGATGACCCCCCTCCCCCATCCTATAGCACCAGCTCCCTGTCCTGTGTCTCCTCTCCCACCAGATCACCCCCATCCTATAGCACCAGCTCCCTGTCCTGTGTCTCTTCTCCTACAAGATGATCCCCCGTCCTATAGCACCAGCTCCCTGTCCCTGTGTCTCCTCTCCCACCAGAATCCAACCACCCTATCCCTCTAGCAGCAGCTCCCTGCCCTGTGTCTCCTCTCCCACCAGATTGTGCCCCCTCTCCCGTCAGTTGTTGCTAGATCCAACTTGAAGAAAGGACCTCTGATGTCACAACCACGTGATCGTTATGACAGGGCCGGACCGCTACCAATATTACTAGACACGTGGGCATAGAGTGGAAATATAAATCATGCCCGAAGTGTGACAAGCAAACACTTGTAGCCCCTGTTCTAAACCTTGCCCCTCCCCCTTTGGTCACCGGTCACTTCAAAGGTCCTGTGAAGTATCTCGTTCTAGACCTAACCCCATCCTTATAACAGCAGCTCCCTGTGTCTCCTCTCCCACCAGATGACCCCCCTCCCCCATCCTATAGCACCATTTCCCTGTCCTGTGTCTCCTCTCCCACCAGATGACCCCCCTCCCCCATCCTATAGCACCAGCTCCCTGTCCTGTGTCTCCTCTCCCACCAGATCACCCCCCTCCCCCATCCTATAGCACCAGCTCCCTGTCCTGTGTCTCCTCTCCCACCACATCACCCCCCTCCCCCATCCTATAGCACCAGCTCCCTGTCCTGTGTCTCCTCTCCCACCAGATCACCTCCCTCCCCCATCCTATAGCACCAGCTCCCTGTCCTGTGTCTCCTCTCCCACCAGATCACCCCCATCCTATAGCAGCAGCTCCCTGTCCTGTGTCTCCTCTCCCACCAGATCTCCCCCATCCTATAGCAGTAGCTCCGTCCTGTGTCTCCTCTCCCAGCAGATGATCCCCCCCATAGCAGCAGCTCCCTGTCCTGTGTCTCCTCTCCCAGCAGATGATCCCCCCCTTCCCTTTAGCATCGGCTCCCTGTGCTGTCTCCTCTCCCAGTAGATGATCCCCCCTTCCCTATGGCATCAGCTCCATGTCCTGTCTCCTCTCCCAGCAGTTGATTTCCATCCCCCTATAGTAGCAGCTCCCTATCCTGTCTCTCCTCTCCAAGTAGATGATCCCCCCCCTTCCCTATAGTAGCAGCTCCATGTCCTGTTACCTCTCCCAGCAGTTGATTTCCCTCCCCCATAGCAGCAGCTCCCTGTCCTGTGTCTCCTCTCCCAGTAGATGACCCCTCCCCTATAGTAGCAGCTCCCTATCCTGTCTCCTCCCCCAGTAGATGACCCCTCCCCTATAGTAGCAGCTCCCTATCCTGTGTCTCCTCTCCCATTAGATGACCCCCTCCCCTATAGCAGCAGCTCCCTGTCCTGTCTCCTCTCTCAGCAGATGATTCCCCCCCTATAGCAGCAGCTTCCTGTCCTGTGTCTCCTCTCCCAGTAGATGACCCCTCCCCTATAGCAGCAGCTCCCTGTCCTGTGTCTCCTCTCCCAGTATATCCCTCCCCTATAGCAGCAGCTCCCTGTCCTGTCTCCTCTCTCAGCAGATGATTTCCCCCCCCCCCCATAGCAGCAGCTCCCCCTGTCCTGTCTCCTCTCCCAGCAGATGATCCCTCCCCTTCCCTATAGCAGCAGCTCCCTGTCCTGTCTCCTCTCCAAGCAGATGATCCCCCTCCCCCTGTCCCTATAGCACCAGCTCCCTGTCCTGTGTCAACCTCACTCGTTTCCCCCCTTCCCAGCTCTCCCCTGTATGTATAGTAGCAACTCCCACTGGTGCCTTATCGCGCAGTCTCTGCCGGCCCCACTCACCTTCTATGTCTTCTCGAATCCTGTCCACTCCTGGTCCCAGCTTCTCTTCGCGCCGTTCGCGGCTCCTCAGCGGTGGCGACACATGACGTTTCAGACATCATTCCACAAAAGGAGCCGCCGGGACGTCACGCAGGCCGCACCACGGTGAGTGACAGGAGGGGCGGGCCGCTGGTGAAGGAGGAGGAACAGTGATTGAGCTGGAGGGGAAGGCTGCTCGGCGTCACTGACTGGACCGGCCCATTTGGCCATCGGCCCTTCTGGCATTTGCCAGAACTGCCCGATGGCCAGTCCGGCCCTGGATGCAAATGCAAACAGTTATTTGCATGCAGGGCATGCTCTTGCCTGCTGCACACACAGTAACCAGTTCAAATGAGCACACTGCATTTTAGAATTGGGTTAGGCTTCCTCTTCCTCATAACTCAGGTTATGTATTTTACATTTTCACCTCCTGCTGGACAACATTTTTTTAACGTACAAGGGTCTGATTGAGCAGAGGATGCTAAACTGTTGTTGGTCGCAGATTCCCGAATATTAGGAATCTGCACCTGTGCAGAACCAGTTTTGCTCGTGTACAGAATGTGTCTTGTGAGATCGCTTGCAGCCCCTGCGATGTCGCCCCCGTTTTGAGAAGGCCAGGGTCTGCATCAATGGACAGATTCCTGGCCTCACATGCCGGCCAGCCTGCGTAAATTGAGACTTACTCATCTGGCCAGCACCATCCAACATCACAACCGATGGTCGCGATGGTGATCCCAAGCTTCGACCTCGGTCGCAGCACTGAGATCGCAGATGCAGCAGGAGGTGTCAGACACCTCCTGCTGTACAGTATTTGCATTTTAGCAAGGACAGAAGTGTAAAGCTGCTTGTGTGCGGCTTTGCAATTCCGTCCTTTGCTGAATCAGGCCAAAGTTTGCTGAGAATTTAGTAGCTTGATTTGCTCCAAACTATAAATCAGGCTCTGTATATTTTGGTTTTTATTTTATTAGATCAGTGGATTTTTGTCTCTGGAAACAAGTGGGATAATTACTGACTCCGTGATTCCCAATCTTTCTTGAATCACCCTAGAGCAGAGGTTCCCAACTGCGGTCCTCAACAGTTCAGGTTTTAGAGATATCCATGGTTGAGCACAGGTGACTTAATTAGAACCTCAGTCAATATAATTTAACACCTGTGCTCAACCATGGATATCTCTAAAACCTGAACTGTTGGGGAGCCTTGAGGACAGCGTTTGGGAACCTCTGCCCTAGAGTATCAGCATTTTCTTCACGGCATCCCTATACCTAAAGTTTCTCATTGAGAAATTCAGCAAAAATTATGAAATCAAATAAATTGTGCTTCTATGTCATGTTTAGGTTCTGTTACTGTATGTGGTGGTGGATAGGGAGATGCTACTGTTTGTCCAAGTATTTTATAATTGGCAGCCACCAGCACTGGTGTGGCTATCACAATGACCATACAATAATTTGATTTGGTAGTGGACTATCAACCTCTGCAAGTGCCCTGTGGCACCCAGTTTGGGAACCACTAGAATTAGTCTTCTGTACCCAGTTAAAAAAAATTCACAAAACATGAACTGTTGGTGGTACTAACTGTACTTGAGTACATTATATGTAAATGTAATAACATATTGGGGCTGATTCTGAGACAGGCACACCAAAATTTCCCGTATTGCAAGTATCCGTCTTTGTATAGCAAAAATCAGAGCGACTGCATGTGGAAGCCTATCCTGCCCACTGTTCTTACGTCTGATGCTACAGCCATCATCAATAGTATCTAAACTTACATCAGCCACGTGCTGGGTGCAAAAGATCTCTATGAACCAGACCTTTAATCTCCATTCACACTCTGCAAATGAGCTCAGAAGTCGTTTGACACGCCCACAACACTCCCCCAAGAAGGAAGAGATCTCATGGTCACTGTCAAGTCACCACCCAGAAACACACATTTCACAGATAGTGCCGTCCGTCGATGGCCAGGTCAATCCGTAAACATTAGCGGTCTCTGTCCATGTACAGATACCTGATCCGGTGCAAGTGTAGAAGCAGATTTCTTTCTTTGCGTATGCACAGCATGCTGAAATCCGCAAGATCCATGCACATTGTCACTTGCCAGCGACTCAGAATCAGCCCCACTAAGTGCAACAGTGTCAAATGTGTCTGTTTTTGAGCTCACCTCCTTAACTCTCCAGCCTTAGTGTCACCTTGTTCATTAGCCACGGTTGCCCACATCAGTATATACCAGCAATCAGAGATATTAAAGTGATTGATAAGATAATGGGGGGAGATACTGTACATCATACCTTTTAAAAAGAGTGAAGATGTGGATAAATGGCGAAGTTGCTCATAGCAACCAGTCAGCTTTCTACCTATGATTTCATAGAATGTACTTGATAAATGCTAGCTAGAAGCGGATTACACTGTCCCTTTCTACCAGGCACTGCCTCGCAGTGGTTCACATGCAGCAGATTTGGAGGAGGAAGAAGAAAGTAACTGTGGTCAAGGAGTGCAGTTAGCATAAGGAGCACGTCACTGAATTGGAGGAACTTTGGCATAATGTGAACTGGGGGCACTGCATTTTGGCATAATATGAACTTGAGACACTGTGTGGGTATAATGTTACTTAGGGCATTTTACTCACGCGGGCATTCTAACTTTAAACATGATGCTTACTGGCATGTTTAAAGCTAGATTACCCACTCGGCTAAAATGCTCTATGTAGCACTACTTCTGTGTCGGAATCCAAGGTCAACTTACTCACTTGTGACGTAGTGAGTATCAATCTCCCGTACTCCGCCCCAGTACTGGTACTACTGCAATCCCAGAAAAAATTTTTTTTTATTATTATTTATTCTATTGTAATGTTTTAAAAATATATATTTTGTATATTTTTCATCTGTTATATTGTTTTCTATTTTATACGTATGTGCCAGGTCTGATGGCATGTGGAAAGATCTAAGGGGCATATCAGTACTTTTGTTGGAATTATGTGTTGTCCGGTATAATATATTTTAAAACCTAACTTATCATTGGCAGGTAAATTTCAGACAATAACAAAAATATTCCTAAAATGGCATTAAAATAATACCTAAAACAGACTTTAAAAATAAGCTCCAATTAATACTGTTAGAGTAAACACTGGTACTTATCCATCTACATTGAAACTTTTTGTGCACCGGACAAAGTGTTGGGCAGACGTTAAGTGTATAATAGCCTGAAGAAGCCGCCAAGAGCTGTATGAGGTGGGGAAACGCGTCAAAGAGTTTTGTTGTTACCAGCTGATACTCACCAGATCCCCATAATCGATCAGCAGACGAGGAAAACCTATTTATAATAGACACTGCAGAAGAGGAATATATTCTAACAGCAGTGAGGTATATATGTTTTGTTGCTTATTTTCAGCCACAAGAGTGGACGGAATCCAAGGCAAGTGAGCACAATACTATGGGCCGTATTCAGCTTGGATCGCACGGCTGCGTTCGCACGCACCCTCTAGCTGCGAAATTATGCTAATGAATGCAGTCGCAGCACTATACCAAGACGCCCAACACTTTATAAAGCCGCCCACTTACCATGACATGCATCCGCAAGTTAGAGAAAACATTGGTAACATCGAGAAACTTATGAGCCATTCGCACAGTTGTGGTTGACCTGACCCTACCTCACAAACTGCTAAACTTCCTGTCGCCATCTAGACCTCTGCCAGCATATACACTAACAGGGGCTTAACTATGCACGCCCGTGACGACGTTAAAACGCACAGGCACACCGGCATTCCGCAGACCACCCTCCACTCTCCAACCCAAAATCGGTCACCTCATGTCAATCACTATGCTGTTGGACTGCGTGCTCACTGCGAACGCTTGCCAACCGGTTCACGCACTGCGATGCACGCGCAGAGCACAAACATCAACTAGCTGCGTGCGAAGGTAGCCGTGTTATATAAGCTGAATCAGGCCCTATATCCATACGCATTGCCTGGCCAGCAATGTAAGTAAAAGAAGCTACAGGACTTATATGAAAACTGTAGCCAGTACTGTGTGTCAGTACTGGATGCTAATTTGATATTAAGTGACTGCCATACTAACCTTGTGATTGCTCAGGAAACTAACAAGGGACTGAATGTGTTCTATCAATGCCAAATACTAATTAGATACTAAGGGGTATATTTACTAAAGTGAGAGTTTGTAGAAGTGAGATGTTACCCATAGCAACCAGATTCTACTTAACATTTAACTAGCACCTTCTAGAAGATAATAGCTGGAATCCGATTGGTTGCTATGGGCAACTTCTCCACTTCTAAAAAAAAACCACACTTTAGTAAATATACCCCTAAGTGACTGCTTACTATGACAGACTCTGCTTGGAGAAACTGACAAAAGTTGATCATATCCCAACATCTGTTGCTTGTGAGAGTTGTTCAAATTATAAATTTTAGACTATCCATGAATTTAGTGTTGATCAGAAAAGAACTTATTAAGATACGTAGAATCTGTATCTTACAGGCTATTTATACACTTAACGTCTGCCCAACCTTTTTGTCCTGTGCACAAAAAGGCCCATTGTATAAGTACAAGTGTTTACTCTAACAGTACCAATTGGAGCTTATTTTTAAAGTCTTTTTTAGGTATAAGTTTTATGCCATTTTAGGAATATTTTTGTTATATGTATTATGTAGTGTCTGAAATATACCGGCCGGTTATAATAGCTAGGTTTTATATATATTCAATTTGTCTATTGTCTAGCACAAGGTTTCTTTCTTTTTTATTTGCTATATCTGAGGGCTGAGTATCCCCAGACTAGTAGCAGCTGGACTAACAGGTGTTCTATACTTTATACTTGAGATCAGCGTAAGGGCCTCTCTCTTTTTTTCTGTTGTCAGGTTTGTGTGCCTAGCAGAGTTCACCGTACACACCAGTGGATGCTCTGAGACTACAAACAACCCAATTGCTTAACCAGTGGAGTGGTTTTATTGGTAATATATGAGAAACAGCCATACTCACTGTTTTACACTGGTGTATTGAAGCAGAGCTTGAGTAATGTGGCACACAACTCACCATCCAGTGAGTGTATCTGGTGACCGGGTAGCAGTACAGGGATGCTGGAAGGCATTGGGGGTGGCGGTAATACTAGGGTCTCTCTGGACCTAAGTGGGAGACTACTGTCTCGCTACTGACACTCAACACAGTGACAATATAGCCTCAACGCATGCACAGTAGCCAAGTACGGTGGCTATCTTGGAACAGGGAATGAAATCTCCCTGGAGGAAGGAAATGGATTGTGCACAGTAGTGATCTCCAATTTCAAAATGTAGGCCAGAGCTTTATAGTTTGTGCCCAATCTGCGTTCCAGAGAGGCACGCTATACATCTGTATCCAGAGGAGCATTTGTGGCGGCGTGTGTGCTTTTTGGGGCTGGGTCAAGGAGAGGGGCCCTAACCGTTTCATTTGTACTGCATCCTACAATTTCTGATGGCAGTCCTGTGCACAGTGCACTGGGTAGTAAAATCCATGTAAAAATGAGCAGTGTCTCCAACTCCACATCCCCAACCTAGTGCTTTTCACTCTAGGCTTGATTCCACTATAAACAGGGAGACCATGAGTGTGGGGTTTCCACATTACAGTGAAGGCCAGTCCGGTTGGTAGGCAAGTCTAGGGAGTGTGCATCAAAACAACTATACTGTCCCTAAACCTCCTGTCCTGTGGAGCCAGGCTAGTTAACAAGAATAGGATCCAAAGAGTGGCAACTTTTAAGTTATTTTCTTCAGTTCTTATAATATTAATCCTATGAAGAAAAGTATGTGTGTTTTTTTTAACATAAATACATTTTTCCTTTGGTTTGTTTCTTAAGACTGCTATTAATAAGTAATAATTCTTCAGACTATCGTCAGTGTTATTTGACAACCATGGCAACCACAGCCACATGGCACATAATGTAGTGAGCAGAGCAAGGGTATTCAACATGCTGTGGAACTACACATTACAGCATGCCCTGCCACAGTTTTACCCCTGTTTTGATAATATTTATGGGGATTTTTCATGTTTCACTTCCTTTTCCAATTTGACTACAATGGGTCAAGAAAGGAGGTATTAAGCTATATTTAACAAAGTAGAGAATAAGAGTTATTGAAGTAATTGATATAATTAAAATACATTTTCAAATGTGTCTTATTTTTACTTGATATAATGCTCAGGGTCTAAGGGAAAATCTTGTTAAATAAACTAGCTCCCAAAATAATGAGATACCAGGCTTCCAATGACTAGCCTGGAGCTGAACTATATGGAGAAAACCATGCTCGCGGTCTATATTAATGCACAACCCAGCCAAGCTGGTCTAGTGCTTTATCTTGTTGAGGATTGGAGAAGGGGCCCAATGCCAATTTCTTACAGTACATAGTTTTCTTTATTTTTTAATACACATGGCACTGTACATGGGGACAGTTTGTATGACAAGTGGACCATTTCCATGTGCCTGTTTAGCCACCTTCCAGTTGTCACCCAGCACTCTTACAAAACATTTTCCCATACTGTGCATCTCAATCACAGCAGCGCCTTTGTGTGTACACGCTGTGGAACACATGTGCCGTAGGAGTTTTTAGGGATTTTCGAGCATGCGCAATAGCAAAATATTGCTCAACTATGTGAACATTGGCATTGCCTGTGGCTCTGATGCATGCCCATAGGTTGCTATTGTGGGAACAGAGAAGGCATGACCCTATAATATCCACTGTGAAAACCATTGAGCCACAGTGGTGCATAACCAAGGGGGTTTGTGGTGCTCTTCGTATAGGAGGTACACCTAAAACTAAATTAAAACAAAAAAACACAATAAGATAAAAACGGTCTCAGCTTTTATTCTGCACGATTCATTGATCTTGATTAGAACTACGTATATTTGCTCTCTCTCTCCTTGGGAGTCCAAGATCATGTAAATATCATGGAAATGTGTATTGTGCGGTATCCTTCTGTGTTACCCTGGGTAACTCACATGAAATAAAATTTTACTTTT
The DNA here is from genome assembly GCA_031769625.1 of Taudactylus pleione. Lineage (NCBI taxonomy): Eukaryota > Metazoa > Chordata > Amphibia > Anura > Myobatrachidae > Taudactylus > Taudactylus pleione. The sequence goes on along the minus strand of JAUIMM010000608.1, from coordinate 11,920,763 downwards.
CCAATATTTTCACAAAATTTGCTTTGTTTAGAGTGGAAAATCAAATAACAAAACCATGAAAATTGGCCTGGTCACCGCATTTTGAATGACTAAATGAGAAAATGTAACAAATACACCCATTGGAGCTTAAAGGTCTTCTTATCAAGCAGTGAAAGCCCTTTTTGCAGCATTTGCGCCAGTCATAGAACTTATCACTGCTTCTAAACATTTAGCAAGAGGCATACAGTGGAGAAATCACATCTCCAGCGGTACCTTTTGTTTCTTTTGTACCACCGCCCTCATAAATCGCTATAGTGACAGCGGAAGCAGTCAATTTATCAAGCAACAGAAACTGCTTGTTTCCATTACTTGTATTAAAAACTTAAATCTATCTGAAGATGACATTATGCTTAACTACACAGTCGAGTCACATTATTATGACCACCAGTTAATAGTCAGAGTAATCGCCGTGTGCAGCACAGACAGCAGCTAGACGGGCTGGGAGTGACTCAATAAGGTGCTGCTAGGTTGGCACAGGTATCTGGAGCCATGCTGACTGCAGTACATCCCACAGCTGTTGGAGAGTGGAGTATCCATAGAGTGGATACTACAATCAAGCTGGTCCCACAAATACTCAGTTGGGTTCAAGTCCAGGGAATTAGGGGGCCAGGGAAGTACTTGGAAGTCTTGGTCCTGCTTGTCAAACCACTGTCGGACATTTCTAGCCGTGTGACATGTCGCATTGACTTGCTGGAAGATCCCATCAGCCTTAGGGAAGACAATCAGCATGTATGGGTATACGTGCTCTGCAAGGATGGATTCATAACCAAATAGGTTGAGGGTGCCTTCCACATGGATGAGTGGGCCCAGAGAATGCCATGAAAACATTCCCCAGACCATAACGCTGCCACCACCAGCTTGTGTTCTTCCAGCAATGGTTGCAGGGTGTTTGTACTCTGATGTTTCTCGCCTGACACGCCAACGTCCATCCGTTCGATGAAGCAGAAAACATGACTCATCGGAGAAGGCAACCCTTCGATAATCAGCGGAGGTCCAATTCCAATACAGCCATGGAAATTGAAGCCTTTTCCACCGATGCACCTTCGTTAGCATAGGGGAAATGACCATACGTTTACTTTGGAGCCCCATACGCAGCAGGATTTGCTGAGCTGTCGTTTTAAACACGTCTGTTGGCCCCAAGGTTCATTTTGACTGTGAGCTGCTCCACTGTAACATTTCGGTTGGCCCTCACGCACCTTTGTAGCCGATGTTCACTTCTCACATCAATGGCACGTGGTGCTCCGCAGTTTCCACATCGGTTATTCACAATGGTGCCATTTGTCCTGTCCTGATACACCTTCACCAAGGCAGCACGCGAACAGTTCATAAACTATGCTGTTTCAGAAATACTGACACCCTTGTCCCGAAAGTTAATAATCACCCCTTTTACCCATGACATCAACGAGTGATATGTGTGCAGACGGTCTATGCAAGGATTTCTCCTCTGGAGATTGTGCAGGGTTTTACTATGTTCAACCTTTCCTTTTTATGCATGCAGCGAACAAAGTAACTGGAACAAAAGAGGTTTGTAGGATTTTGCAGTCAGTGTTATGTTATCTGCAGAAACCACCTCTCCCAGCAGGTAAACTTTCATAAATTGCAGCTCAAACACATTATTATTATCCATTATTTATATGGTGTAACAAGAAGTCCACAGCGCCTCAACAAAACAAGGGGATGCAGTTAAATCCCGACTGCAGGGATTCCGGCGCTCAGAATGCAGGAGCAGGAATCCCAACACTTGTCAGAATCCTGGCCTCGGCATCCTGACCACCCTAATCCCGAAGGTAAGTAGCGGGGTTGGTGGGGGAGGGTTAGACACTAGGGGAAGGGTTAGGCACTAAGGTTTAGACACTATGGGGGAGGTTAAGGTCAGGCACTGGGGAGGGAGGGTTAGTGTAGGGATAGGGTGAGGGTTAGAATACTGACCAACACGTGGCGGTATTCTAACCCTATCGGGATCCTGAGCGCCGGCATCCCGTACCCATCCCCAAAACAAGAACAAAGTCACTTACAGTACAGAACACAGCAGGACATAGACATGTTTTATAAACATTGCTGCATCAGCAGTCATAATACCCAATAGATAGGTGCCATTGTTGGCAGTGGGGAGGAGATGTTGGTGTAAGTGACAGAACATAAAACACATGAGGGCAAAGGGCCCTGCTCATGAGACCTTAGGGCCTAATGAGGAGTGGCAGACAGACCCAGGTTCACTTTATACCACATTATAGTGCCCTCATTTAACATTATGCCACCCAGTGCCTCCAGGTCATATTATACCATAATGTAGGGCCTCCAGTTCACGTTATGCCACGCAGTGAATTTTGCTGTCCAACAAAAAAAGATTTCAGGTTATGGTACAGAAAATGTAAAGGTCATTAATGGCATGGAGAAGCCACAATTGAGAATGAGAGTATTGTTTCATTTGCTAGCGGCTGCAGCTCTCTTTATGGGCGGGATGTACTAAAGGAAAAATGCGGTAAAAACCCCGTTTTCTGGGTTTTTACCGCATTTCCATATGTACTAAGCCCTGGCCACCCTTTTTTCGGCATGGAGGGTAGTGCCAGAAAAACCTGGTGTTACCCTATAGAAGCCTATGGGCTTCTTACCGCACCCCGCTCCCGACGGTTCGCCGCCGCCCCGCCATCTCCCAGCACTGGCCCCCACTCACCTGCACTCCATTGTCGCCGGCCCGCGCTCCTCCTGGGTCATCTGCCTCCTCTTCCTCCTAATCTTCCAGGTGCAGGGAGGAGGAGGAGCCCGGGGCTTCCTGCACATGTGACAAAGCAGGAAGCTCCCGGGCTTGGAGGGGACGGGGTCCCACGGAGACCCCGTCACCCGGCGCCGGCTATTTCGCAAAGGACAGCTCTTATCGCAAGAGCTGTCCTTTGCGATACTAATCGCATATGTTAGTACATATGCAATCAGTAAGGTTGTGGTGACTGGCGGAATGGTCACCTCAACCTTAGTACATCCCGCCCTATTCCTGAAAGACAATTCCATTGGGAAGGGGGGGGGGATGGGACACCTAATTTTTTTGTCCTCACTTCCCTAGGGATTCCATCCCTAGGCTAACCACCATTGACTTCAATGGTGGAAACCGCTAGGTAACCTTTAGTGACCGAGCGGTTCTCACCATTGAAGTCACTGGTGGGAACTGTACATTGGCTGAGAGAGGCAGAGGCCAATGAACGCTCACCCAAAGCATTTATATGGGAAATGCAGCGGCTGAGCCCTCATTTGCGAGGGTCTGTGGGCTTGAGAAATGGCGTATTTTGTCCCCAAAGACGTGGATGCCTACAGGGACAGAAGGGGACCGGAACAATTATTTTTTTTTTTACAGTTTACGTGGATGCTACTGGACGTGAGTAGCTACAGGGATTATAGGTGAGTGTGCATGTATGTTTTGCTAACATTTTACTGTCACAGTGTGTGAGTGGTTATTTTAATATTTCTTTTGCAGATGAATTAGAGGTACCAGCGCGCCCTTAATTCCCCGCATGCTGGTACTTGTGGTTCTCCAAGTACCATCATGTGGGTCAGGCTTGCAGGTACCTTTAGTTCTTCAGTAAAAGACAATATTTTTTACGGGAGGCAATCGGGAAGCCGACTGCCTAAATACCGGCAGCCGGCTTCCCGACTGTCTTATCCCGGCAAGGGTGAAATGCCGGGCGTGTAGATGTAGACGCCCGCATTTCCCCGACGCCGGGAGACCGGCGCCCGGCATCACGATCGTAGTGATCCCGGGCGCCGCGAGCGGACAGCCGTGGGGGGGGGGACTTAGGGTTAGGCACCCCCCGGGAGGGTTAGGGTTAGGCTAGGGGGAGGGAGGGTTAGGCACCCCCGGGGGGACTTAGGGTTAGGCACCCCCCCCCGGGGGACAGGTTTAGGCAGCGGGGAAGGGGGTGGTTAGGGTTAGGCACCCCTAAGGAGGGTTAGGGGGTTAGGTTAGTGGATACTTACCTATCCACGATCGGGATTTCCAGCGCTGTCGGGCTTCCGCTGCGTCGCACTCTGCTCCTGTCGGGCTGCCGCTGACGGGAATCGAACCATGCGGCCGGCGGTATTTCATACAAATTCCATTTTTTACACCCAGCACCCACCGCCCAGCTGGTTCTTAAAATACAGGGGAACCATACACATTTTTTCCCTGTATTTTAAGATCCATGACAGCTGGGGCTGGTTATGCTTGTGAGGGGGGGGGTTGCCCGTCATTATTTTATTTTTACATTTTACTATTTTTTTAAATACAGAAGTCTTCATGGATCTCATTGATCTGTGAAGGCTTCTGTAGTCGCATTACAAGGTCCGAGTTTTCATAGGAAAAAATTTACAAGATTCCCGAGTTGTGGGACAAACTTTGAGCTTTAAATGCGCAAGAAGGTCCGAGTTTGTCTCGCAAATAAAACTCAGACTCTATTACATTTTGCCCCTAGTGTCTATAAATATGCACAAAGCCAAATCTTCTTTGCTTTCTGTAGATTCACCAGCCTTAGTAACTTCTACAGACTTTTATCCTATGTGAATCTGACCTACTACTCTAAACAGCAAATTAACCTCTGCACCTGTTTCTATATACACATAGCACCAGCATGCTCTGTTTCCATATCGCTGGGATACGCTGCCTGTAACCTGTCTTACCTGCTCCACATTGAAACTCTCACAACTCAGCTGAAGAAGTTTCATTTGGCTGCCATCAGCATTTCCTCCTTATTGATTTTTTTCTCATAATACAGAGAGTGGGTACTATATGTATAATGGATAATGGGCGGGATGCATGACGCGCGATGCTTCCTGCCACTCATCGCAAGCATCACTGCTTTTATTAACGTCGTATGCTTGAAAAACATCACAAAGGACATTGCAACAGAAGGACTTCCGGATTTATGACCCAGAGTCCTTCTGCGTATGCGTTGAGTGATGCAGGAGCCGCGGGGGGTGTTGGGAGGGATCCAATTGGTACCCTCTCAAGTGGAAGTTGTGAATAGAAGCCCATAGGCTTCTATCGGGCAAGGCCATCTAAAGATAGCGTTGCCAACCGCATCCAAGACCTGGAATATATCGCATTCCGGGTCTTGGTGCAAATGCTGGGAGCGGCCAACGTAGTTTTCAGTGGTTTAACCACAATATCTGCAATGATGCATCCCACCCAAAATCAGAATGTCTCAGTCAACTACTGTATAAAATCACAATATTTCTATCAATGGACATGAGCCTGATTCAAACTGGTGTGCTATGCTGATGTTTTTGCAGTTGAGCATTAACCGGCAATCTGCACATGCGTCAAGATTCATTACCGTAGTCGCTCGCAGTGACTATTTACTTGCAGTGTGATTGTCAGAGAGCGTTTGAGGGAGGTGGCGGAAAGTGGCGGCAAAGAACTCAGGCGTGCCGTGACTGTTATGGAGACGTGTCACATCTTGCATCTGCAATCCCGTACACAAGGAATATGACTCCAACGAGTTAGTTCCCATGTCCATTCTGCGGAACAATAGACTTACTCAGGACTGCGATAACAGAATGATCAGCGACCGATCCTGCGTCTTTGTATGCAGATGCTTAGATTTGCAAAGCTGCAGGTGGGCCTCTCGGTACATCTCCCGGCAGCTGCAGCATTTGCATATTTTCACATCGCAGCTGCGTACACAGATGCAGCAGCATTAGCATACAATTCTAAATGAGGCCCATAGTTTGAAGTAACTATCAACCCAACTGTAGATTATAACAAAGAGAAATGAATAATAGTATAATTATGTAGAGATTGAGAACCTGAATCATTAATTTGCTGTCTTTGCAATTGCATTGTTCAGTATACTGTAGGTACGGAAAGTGCAGATAAATGAAGGAAGGCAATATAGAAAAAGCAGACATTTGTAAACTGCAGGTATCACACATGCTATTCCACGACCTACTTTCCTACAAGTACAGTAATATTAATTTGTTTCTGTTTCTAATTTGGTGGATCTATAGTATTAGGATAGTTGCCAGGAATGCTGAGCTATGACGAGTACACATTATACAATGCTCTGCCTGTTCTCAGGTACTTTGTGTAAACTGTAGACTTTGTTTAAACCAGTACATCATGCACAATTATCACTGCTTCAACCTCTTTCTCTAGGAGCCAATAGATTTCTGCTTTATATAAAACTGTATAAGGGCTTGGGCTTTTTTTGATGCATTTTCAAAACCTCGAGTGGTAACACCATCCCACCCCGGATGTACGCAGTACTTACACACAGAGGCATACAGTAGGTGCGAGTTTACAAATAAAAAATTGTATTCAATTGGGTGAGAGATTTTTTTTTTTGTGCATCCGTTTTTTTTCTCGCAGCTTCAGAGTAAGTCTATTTTTTCCTAATATCATTATTTTTACAAAAATATTGTATGGACTTCTGAAGCCATTGGACACTCTCCTAATGACTAATTAAGCAATTGGAGGTTTACAATTAGCTTAATTAGTCCAAAAATTACTCACCTTCCAGTGCGTTGTCATCCGGAGGAGCATCTCCGACCTGCTGAAGTGGCTCAGTCTTCCTCCAGCATCTTCCACAGCGCACAATGAGATTCCTGATTATGACATCAGTGGGTGTGGTACTCCTGTCATCCTGTCAGTATGTGTGTGACCCCCCCCTGTCAGTGTGTGCAACTCCCCTGTCAATGTGTGTGACCCCGTGTCAGTGTGCAGTCACTTAGTTTAGTCTGGGCGGCTTCAGCTTCTTTGATGGAAGTGCAGCAGCCAGTCTGGAGGGTGGAGCATGCAGCAGCCAGCAGAGAGAGGAGCATCCAGAACAGTTTTTTTCTCCCCCCACAGGTTTTGGCCCCAAAACATCCACCCATTTTTTTTTTTTATTGGAATCCGCGGGTATCAGGAGCGCACACTCTCATTCAAAATAGGTTGAGAGGTGCGTACATTTTTTTTGGTGGGCAAAACCTTAATACCATCAACATAATGTGATGAGCCAGCATCACGTGATAAGCCGGCACTTGGACATGATCCCATCTCCAAGTGCTGGCTCTTCCTATGTGGAGGTAACCTTTAGTAACCTAGCGGTTCTCACCACTGAAGTCAATGGTGGGAACCGTTTAGTGTCTGAGGGAGGCAGAGACTCACCTCTCTCAGCCAATGAAAGCTCAGCCCGGACATTTCTAAGAGAAATGCCACGGCAGAGCTGTCATTCCAGAAGTACTGTCCTTACAGGTCAAAGAGGTCGTGGCGTGTATTTTACTGGATAAGGGGATGTGAATGGCTACAGGGATTATAGGTGAGTATGCGTGAATGTGAGTGTGCATGTATGTTTTCATAAAATTATACTGTCACAGTGTGTCTCTTGTGGTTATTTTAGTATTTCTTTTGCAGGTGAACTACAGGTACCAGCAGGCCCTTAATGCTCTGCATGCTGGTACTTGTGGTTCTCCAAGTACCAGCATGCGGAGAAGGCTTGCTGGGACATGTAGTTCTCCAGCATGAGACAATATTACTACATCTATTTTTTACCTACACTTTACACAATCAACCCGGCACCCACCGGTCAGGGTGCCGGGGATAGCCCCGAGCTATCAGCCCAGGTCTGGGGTGACCTGGAGAGGGCCCCACCTCCCCAGGGATTCCATGGCCTGGGCTGACTAACGGTCAGGTGCAATGCTTTGGCCAGGGGACACAGTGAAAGGGTTCCCCTGGCTGTTGCATTAAACCCCGCTAGAGTACGGTGCTAGTTCTAAAAAGTGCAGGGGACCCATACTCATTTTGTTCCCTGGATCTCCAAAACCAGGACTGGTTCACTGAGCCCAGTGCGCTAAATACAGGGGACCCTATCTCTTTTGTCCTTCATATTTACACAACCAGGACTGGCTCTGAAAAAGTCCGGCGCTGGTTATGCTTTTAGGGGGGACCCCACGTATTTTTTTATTTTAAGACTTTATGCGTTTTACACACAGATGCATGCACGGATCTCACTGATCTGTGCACGTATCTGTGTCCTTCATACCTGCTCATGCTAAAATCACCAGCATGAAGCAGGCCTATGGGAGTGGAGTGTCGAGGGAATGCCTGTCAAGTGAAGGCCACATCGTCCAGAAAAAAAATAATTTTTTCGATAGTGCGGACACACTGCGCGATAAGAGGGGAATCGTTAATGAGATTGACAAATCTTCCTGCATGTATAAAAGATCTGAAGATGCGAACAACGACTCGTGGGAACGTGCATAGTGATCGTGATAAAGTGTACACACTGGATGATATGAACGGTTTGTCGTTCAGATGCGTAAAAATCGGCCACATCGCTCAAGATATCGTCTAGTATGTAGGGGTCTTAAGAGAGATTGGTTTTCTATCACAATGGGGTTGGGGATAAACGATTCGGTTTGAAACAGTATGACTTATTATGTGCTATTGGGGGAGATGAGTTAGTAGCATATTCGCCTGGTTTACGACAAGTTATCATCCCCAGTGTGTGCCCTATAACAGTGCAAAAGATATACTCCCTGACAGGTGTATATGCCTATTTCTGCATTTCAGTATGAATGACATTTGTGTAAACATGCCTTTTTTGTACTTGTCTTGGTTAGAACACTCCTTAAATGGCATAAGCACATTTATGTTCAATCATTTTTTGAGCATGCACAGAGCAAAATAATGCAATAGATATGTAGGCAAACAGGAATAGTACTCGCTCTGCATCAGCCCCATTGCACATGCCACAGCCTGTATTGAATGATAATCCCACCCCTTCCCCATTCACCTTTCATGAATTGCTGTATGGGACCCATGTTTTGTTGAAGGGAAACATATGCCCGGAATTAGAGGAGGATAGTGGCAGAGGCAGCACTCTGCACACTTTGTATTTCACAGATTTATTTGCTCTATTTATATTAATAGTTATTAATAATGTATTATGAACAGTCACCCATTTAAGCTATGTTATTTCCATCTATTTATTCTATAGCAAAGGGAGAATCATGGCATGGGACCAAAAGGGGCAACAAATGTAAATTAATTCTCGGTAGAGTGAAACTTTACATATAATGTACATTTTAATACAATAACAAATAAAGTGTGTGTGTTTTTTTTTTTTTTTTTTTGGGGGGGGGGGGGGGGGAGAGGGGTTTCCTAATTATACAGAGAAGATACCTAGCTGCTGAGATGCTAATAAATATAACTTTAATGTGACCACTGCAGGACAAATTACTTATTGCTTCTCTCAGATGTGATAAGCAAGAATATATGGAGCTAATTCATTATGTTAATTAATCTAGTGTGGAGACCGCTTATCCGAAGATCAGCTGTCTCCACAATCTCCTTCACACAGTTAAAATTAGCATTGTCAAGTCTGACTCTGCAGTGCTAGGGCGCCTCTGTTAATTAGGGTTCACACAGTTGCACAAAGCCCCGGCATCCAGCGGAAGGAGCCGGGCAGTGGTGGAGGGTTCCGAATGGATCCCTCGGTGCAACCTGGGATTCCTTATAGAGAAGGAGGAGGAACAAACACCATCTGAATATGGTGACTGTTGCAGCAGTCAAGCTCTCAAAATATTGTATATTCGGAGCTTGATGATTTATGTCCCAATACAGGGACAGCAGGACAACTCGGGGCTGATAGGTAAGCAGGAGACATCAGTGATATCTCCTGCATTACCTTTATGATGAATGGCCCTATTATTTAATTTATGCAAAATTAGGTGTTCATTTTTAACTGTTTTTGTATAAATTAAGTGATAATTAATAGACTCCTATATTATGACATTACAAGCAGTCATCGTAAGCATTTCCATTTGCTAACCTTTCTTATAAAGTATTAGACATAAGGCATAAACTTTATGACTGGAATAAGAGTAATAAATTACCAAAAGTGACAGACACAAGCATTAGCTACTAATAAATCACTGCATTGTAATTTAGTCATATTAGTCTGCGGCTATTATTCGATCCCTTTTTTGAAATCTGTTTCTTTTATCACAATTTATGACAAAAATGTATCAATAATTAATCAATAGCAATATGTTGACCTACAGATGTGTCCACATACATTTATCCTCCGCTACAAGTCACGCCACACATAACATGGGAGCTCCGTGTGACCTGGTAGCGCCGAGCGTCTATTTGTGCAGCTTTTTACCTTCAAATGCATCTTATTCGCATAGTAATGTGAATATTTAGCACAAGCAGCTTCAGCTGACTAAAATGATATGCAGCATGCCTATGTTCTGTGTGTGACTGCGGGTGTAACTGCATGTGAAATGCTATGTTACAGTGTTACAGCCGCTGACACTGTAATGTAGCATTTCACATGCAGTTACACCCGCTAACTATTTGCATCGCTATGCAAATAAAAAGCATTTGAAGGTAAAAAGTTGCACAAAAAGACGCTCAGCGCTACCAAGTCACGCTAGAGCATGGTGCAACTAGAAGGGCCGTTTAGCGCGCAAGGAGGCTAGATGTATGTGGACACCTCTGTGTGAATTCTAGAAGTCCCTACCATACTTGCTGGAAGAGTATTTTATGGATCTAAAACACTTTCTGTAAAAAAAAGTAATTCCCTAAAACTGGGTACACACTTTCCCGACTTAGCGGCTGACCAGCCATCGCTCCAACCAAGCGGCCATTTTGGTAAACTAAACAGCAATCTGTTGCTCAATATATGGGGTCAGACATGACAATTTAACGGGCATTTAAATTTGCCCACCCAATTGTGATGTCAGTGTCGATGGTTCCTGTAGACAGTGTACGTGCAGTCGGTCGCTCGTACATACAGTAGAGAAAAGTGCGTTCAACTGATTGACGTTTTATATTGTGGAGTCAGAAATAATGTTCTCAGGGTAAAGGCGTGTACACTCAAGACGATTTTTTGGACGACTAAACGATAATGACACTGTTATCGTTCAGTTGTCCAAAAAATCGTTCAGTTTCTGGCCGAAAACTATGAATGATAACTGCCAATGTGCGCTACCAGTTTGCAGTTGGTAGTTGCAGTTCATTGCCCGAACCTCCCGTCTAACCTGACGATAATGTCAGGTTGAACATGTTCGGGGATGAGGCAGGGAGCCCGGCACTGAACGAAATCATTCTTGATTTCGTTGTGTTTGTGTTGTTAACACTGAGCACACCCCTGCCGGGGACACACAGGATGATGTAGTTCATGGAACAAATCGTCCCGTGTGTACGGTCTTTAAGTGGAAAGCAAATCTGCACTTTTATTTATTCTTAAAATGATCAGGTGTTCTTTAAACCTCTGTTGTCCGTTAAGTATAATGGATATAATCCTATCTTAATTCCCCTCTTCACTGCGGGGGGGTCAGTTTCTCCTTCAGGGATAACTCTCCGAATGGTTTGTGCTCTTGGCAACTACCATAGCTTCCTCAGGGATACTGCTGTGCAGCTGTCAGGGAGTATAGACAGTAAGGGGAGAGATAAGAAAGGTGAGTGTGCGGTCACCTCTACCTTAAATCACTGTGGGCTGTCAGCATCTCTCCTTCAGGGATAGCTCTCCGCATAATTTATGCTCTTGGCATCTATTATATGTTCCCCAGGGACACTGCTATGCAGCAGTTAGTGTAGGTGGTGGGTATTACGATATATTGGCGTCTCCCCACACGTATACTCACCACTCCAGGGCCACTTGGTACAGGTGTCGTCGGTAATTCTGTTGTCCCAGGTATTATTTGGGATTAGTGTCCCAGATGTAATAGCATGCTTTGCCTAGTTCAATTCACTCATTTTGTCGTCAAAGTCTTTAAAAGTGTCCACTAGAATTTTTTGTCAATGAAGTAACAAGTTCAATATATAAACACTCAGACTGTTCTGCAGTGTGTAGCAGTCAGCAGTCTCGTACATACATGCAGATTATTATTATCGTTTTTCTACTTCAGGGTCCATAGGGTATCCACAGGATACCTTGGGGTATAGGTGTGACGTCAGTCGCAGGGCACCAAAGAGTTAAGCTTTCAGCCTCCCAGGATGCACTAGGTCCCCCTCCTATACCCCGCCCCCGGGCCAAGGCACCTCAGTTTAGTTTGGTGCCCGGCCGGAGTCGGGTGCACCTGTTGGAGTGGGGGCTAGAAGAGCCCCTGAAGCTTCTTCTTCATGCAGCTGTGGCTGCACATCTGGATGAACAGCATGGACTGTCAGTCCTGACGTCCATGCTGTCTTCCCTACACCCCGCCGGTACCAGAACGCCGGTACTGATCCGGGGATGCTGGTGGGCGTCTGGGGTCACAGCTAGCGGTGACCCCAGATGCTCCGGACCATGGCCGGATTCAAGGGGGACAGAGGTAAGCAGCGGGGTCCCGCGGTGGGTCCCCGCTGATCACATGGTCCTAAGTCCCAGGCAGGGGGCTCCCTGGGGACTGGCTGCAGCGTGGAGCCAGGCGACCAACCTGCGCTTCCACTACCCCCTGGGACAGCGGACCGCAGCAGAGCGGTAGCGCTGCGGCGTCCCAGGGGTTAAATGCATGCCAGGGGAGCGCGCCTTCCCTGTCTCACAGCCGGCGCCTCCCCCGCTGCACACAGCCCTCTCTGCATGCTGCCGACTGGTCCTGTGGCAGTGCTCCTCCCCCAGGCCAGCCTCCTCTCTGCTCCTCGGCGGCCATCTTCTCCAGAACACATGGTGAACGCTGCTGGAAGCGCTGGACGGAAGCATCGTGGTCTGGGTCCCCCCGCATACCTCTCCTCCGCTGTGGCTCAGGTCTGTGTATGCAGCGCTGTGTCCTACCAGGCCCTGTGTCTGTGTAGTTGAGTGATCAGCGCTGTTAGTGCAGGAATTGTTATTTCTCTGCATTGTATGTGACTGTGCTAGCGCTGCCTGTAACTTTTCTTCTCTAAACTGTCAGCTTTATTACTGTCCCTGTTCTTCTGCTAAAGCCCTTGCGGTGCGGTGCTGCAGGGTGGTCTCTCGCCTATTTAATACTTAATTGGTGAGAGAGGTCACATACGTGGTGCCATCATGTCTGAAAGTGATTTTCCCCTCCGGCTACAGTGTACCACGTGCAAAGTACCGTTAGCGGAGGGGGAGGGTAGCGCGGAGGGCCTTTGCCGGCAGTGTTTGTCCATGGCGCGGCCTATTACGGTTACAGCACCGGTACAGGAGCCGCCCTGGGCTTGTTTCGCTCAGGCGTTAACAGCTTTAGTGGGCCAGTTAGCTCCGCAGCCCGCGTTTACTCCGATGGGTTTGTCCCAGCAGTCTGTGGTGTCGTCACCCATGCAGGGGTTCCCACGACAATTGGTGGTACCCCACAGTCTCCCTATTTCCCCGCTCCCGGGTTCTCAGGAGCCAGCGTGGGTTAACTCCCTGACGAGTTCTGTACAGCACTTGTCGGATGTGTTGCAAGGGGAGTCTGTGATGCGGCCTCATAAAAGGCCGGTGGCATCTCTGTCCGCTCCTTATGAGGATGACGAAGGGACGTCTGATGATGGGGAGATTCTGGATCCTTACGATCAGGAACCTCTCCATACTAAGGACGCTGATGCTAAGTCCAAAGTATATATTCCTGGACTTATTCGGGCGGTCCGCACAGCCTTGGTGATTGAGGACGAAGTTCCCCCAGCGGCTAAATCTAAGTATGCCTTTTTCAAAGATGTGAAGGGCGATGCCACAGTCTTTCCTCTTTCGGGTCAGTTGGTGGACCATTTAGAGGAGGCGTGGAAACAACCTGGCAAAAGATACCAGCCGCAGAGACGCCTGGCGGTGGCTTATCCGTTCGCGGATAATTATTTTGCTAAGTGGGAATCCCCTCCACAGGTGGATTCTCACGTGACCCGTCTTGTCCGTAGTGCCACATTGCCGATGCCATCCATGTCCTCCCTTAAGGATGCTACGGACCGCAAGGTAGAAATCTGCCTGAAGTCCGCTTATTCCCTTGCAGGGGGGGCAGCACGGCCGGCTATGGCCATTTGCTGGGTTGCCAGAGCGATGGAGCGCTGGGCGGATTCATTAGAGGCTTCTTTTGAATCCGACTGTCCGGCCGAACAGGCGGAGTTGATTGGCAATCTCCGTGATTCGGCCACCTACATCAACGAGGCGGCTCTAGACATTAGTACTCTGGTGTCTAGAATTTCTTCAGCAGCGGTGGCTGCTCGTCGCACCTTGTGGCTGCGATCCTGGAAGGCGAACGCAGATTCCAAGAAAGGTCTGGAAGCGTTGCCGTTTACCGGAGAAGTTCTCTTCGGTCCGGATCTGGATAAGATTGTGGCCACGCTGGCGGCAGCCAAATCTGCTTGTCTCCCGTCGGCCGCTGCTCCTTCTGGTTCGGGACCATCGTCCTTTCGGTCATCTAGGGCCCAGGGCAGGCCCAAACCACAGTCGTTTCCTCGACAGGCTGGCCCTAAGAAATCGGTCAAGCCCCGGAAGCAGGCATGGAGTACCAGACGTCCGGCCCCCAAGCCAGATGACAAGCCTGCGGCCTGACGGTCTGGGCCTCCCTTTGGGGGATCCCAGGGTGGGAGGCCGCCTGCTACAGTTCGCCCAGTGTTGGTCGACCACTACGACAGACACTTGGGTTCTGGAGGTGGTTTCCCACGGATACGCCCTCTCCTTCCGGCACAGACCCCCGGCTCGCTTCTTCACCACGGGTCTCCCATCAGACCGGAACAAGGCTACGGAGCTGCGGAAGGTATTGCACACTATGCTCCAGGCTGGAGTTATAGTGGCTGTTCCATTCTCCCAGAGGGGCCAGGGTTTCTATTCAAATCTATTTTTGGTACAGAAACCCAATGGGTCATATCGTCCGATTCTCAACCTCAAAGCACTCAACAAGTCTTTGCGGGTCCCGATGTTTCGGATGGAGACCCTACGGTCCATCATTCTGGCGCTGGAACCTGGGGACTACTTGGTGTCATTGGACATACAGGACGCTTACCTGCATGTCCCTATTCTTTTGCACCATCAACAGTTCCTCAGGTTTGCAATCCGCAGCGACCACTTCCAGTTTCGGGCGTTACCTTTTGGCCTGGCAACAGCACCACGTGTTTTCACCAAGGTGATGGCGGTCATGGCGGCTTCTCTGCGGCTGCAGGGAGTCCGCATGTTGCCGTATTTGGATGACCTGTTATTGGTGGCAGGATCTCCAGAGCTCCTGTTACGCCACTTGGACCTGACCATTGCACTGCTGCAACGGCACGGCTGGCTAATCAACTGGCAGAAGTCCACTCTAATCCCGTCTCGGAGGATTCTGTATCTTGGAGCCTTATTGGACTCGGGACAGCAAAGGATCTTCGTGACGGAGGACAAGATCTCTGCTTTACAGTCAAGGGTGCGCAGTTGCCTGCACAGCCGCCGGGTGTCCTTACACTCGGCAATGAGGTTACTGGGCTCCATGGTGTCGGTGTTCGACATGGTGGAATACGCCCAGTTTCACTCCAGACCTCTGCAGCACCTGATCCTGTCCAAGTGGAACGGGCTGACTCAGTCTCTGAAGTCCCAGACGATTGTGCTCACCCAGGAGGTTCGCCTGTCCCTTGCGTGGTGGTTACAGACGACCCACCTCAACAAGGGACGTCCGTTCTGGGTTCCAAATTGGGTCCTGTTGACAACGGACGCCAGTCTTCGGGGCTGGGGAGCAGTTTCGGGTCCACACTTGTTCCAGGGCAGGTGGACGCCGACAGAAGCGGAGCTTCCAATAAATATCTTGGAACTCCGTGCGGTCTTCAATGCTCTCCAGCAGGCACAGCGGTTTCTCCAGGGTCGCCCGGTGCAGGTCCAGTCGGACAACGCTACCACCGTGGCCTACATAAACAGGCAAGGAGGAACTCGCAGTCGGGCGGCTCTCGTAGAGGTCTCTCGGATCCTGGTTTGGGCGGAGCGCAATCTTCCGGCCATATCAGCGGTCTTCATCCCGGGAGTGCTAAATTGGGAGGCGGACTTTCTAAGTCGCCAGGACGTTCATCCGGGGGAATGGTCCCTGCACCCGGACGTTTTTCAACTACTGGTGGACAGGTGGGGTCTTCCAGAAATCGACCTCATGGCGTCCCGGCACAACAACAAGTTGCCGGTGTACGGGTCTCGCACAAGAGACGAAGGGGCGTCTCTGGTGGATGCTCTGTCCGTCCGGTGGACGTTCCGGTTCGCATACCTGTTCCCTCCGGTCTCCCTTCTTCCACGGGTAATCCGGAAATTCAAACAGGAAGGAGGGACGCTCCTGTTGATAGCTCCCGCGTGGCCCAGACGGCACTGGTTCTCAGACCTTCAGGGTCTGTCCGTGGACAGTCCTCTGCGGTTGCCGCTACGACCGGACCTTCTGTCTCAGGGTCCTTGCCTTCACCCGGACCTGACTCGGCTGTCTTTGACGGCGTGGCTGTTGAGACGGCCATGCTGAGGTCCCGGGGGTTTTCCAGCTCTGTGGTGCGTACCATGTTACGAGCTCGGAAACCGTCTTCCGCGAGGATATACCATCGCGTGTGGCATACGTTCTTCCAGTGGTGTCGACCGAGAGGTTATGCACCGCGGGAGTTTCGTCTGTCTCGGATTCTCGCCTTCCTGCAAGCGGGACTAGATCATGGGCTTCGCCTTGCTTCTTTGAAGGTACAGGTTTCGGCCCTATCTGTCTGGTTTCACCGTAGGATTGCTACAATCCCGGATGTGCGCACCTTTATGCAGGGTGTTCTCCGCATTCAGCCGCCCTTTGTTCCACCTGTGGCGCCTTGGGATTTGGCTGTGGTCCTGAGGGCTCTCCAAGGACCGCCGTTTGAACCACTGGGCTCAGTGGATCTTAAATGGCTAACAGCTAAGACTGTTTTCCTTCTGGCCATTGCTTCGGCCAGACGTGTTTCTGAGTTAGGGGCTCTTTCTTGTAGACCCCCTTTCTTGGTTTTTTATGGGAACAGGGCAGTGCTCCGCACTCGGCCCGAGTTTCTTCCCAAAGTAGTTTCCCAGTTTCATGTTAACGAGGAAATAGTTGTTCCGGCCTTTAACTCACCGGGTCTTTCCGTGGGTGAGGCCTCTTTGGATGTTGTGCGGGCCTTAAGGACTTATGTTGACCGCACTTCTTCGTTTAGGAAGTCGGACGCTTTGTTTGTCCTCTATGGCTTCCGTAAAAAGGGTTGGCCTGCTTCAAAGCAAACTTTGGCAGCCTGGATCCGTATGGCTATTTCTGAAGCTTATCTTCATGAAGGCCTACCGGTCCCTCCTTCTCTGAAGGCTCATTCCACTAGGTCTGTGGGTCCTTCGTGGGCAGCTCGACGTGGTGCCTCGGCAGTTCAGATCTGCAAGGCTGCTACGTGGTCTTCTGTCCATACCTTCGTGAGGTATTACAGGTTTGACACCTTCGCCTCTCAGGATGCTTCCTTCGGGCAGCGGATTCTCCTTTCTGCACAGGAGCGTCCCCACCCTTAAAGGATACTGCTTTGGGACATCCCCAAGGTATCCTGTGGATACCCTATGGACCCTGAAGTAGAAAATATGAGATATGGTAAGAACTTACCCTTGTTATCTCTATTTCTACGAAGTCCATAGGGTTCCACAGGACTCCCGCCCTGTCGCACCTGTGCTGCAGATGGGCTTTGCTCTGGTCACCGGTTTTCCGTCTCCCTCTGGTGAGAATGTGATTCTTGTATGTGTCCAGATCTTTGTTCTCTCTCTTCCTTCTCCTCCTCCGGCCTATGGCTTGGTAACTAACTGAGGTGCCTTGGCCCGGGGGCGGGGTATAGGAGGGGGACCTAGTGCATCCTGGGAGGCTGAAAGCTTAACTCTTTGGTGCCCTGCGACTGACGTCACACCTATACCCCAAGGTATCCTGTGGAACCCTATGGACTTCGTAGAAATAGAGATAACAAGGGTAAGTTCTTACCATATCTCATATTATTTT
This sequence comes from Taudactylus pleione, assembly GCA_031769625.1. Taxonomy (NCBI): domain Eukaryota; kingdom Metazoa; phylum Chordata; class Amphibia; order Anura; family Myobatrachidae; genus Taudactylus; species Taudactylus pleione. Next base: position 11,902,931 of record JAUIMM010000608.1, on the reverse strand, counting down.
TATGGCGCCACAAGTGTTCCGTAGCGCCTTACAAGGTGCATAAGTGAACTTACAGTAAAATACAATACAATGAAGGACAAGGACATGGATAATATACATTGATACATACTGTAGGTGGCCATAACACCCAATTAAGCAACAAAGCATAGGCACCAAGTGTTAGGTGTCCTAGTGGTGAGTAAGAAGTAGATGAACATAAAGTAAGGAGAAGCACAAGAGGGCAGAAGGCCCTGCTCGCAAGAGCTTACATTCTCAAGGGGAGAGGACCGATATATCTGCATGATATATCGGCAATGGCTGTACTGCAGGGCTGACCTGCTTTGTCTGCGAACAACGTTGTTCACAGACTTATAAAGGTGTACACACCTGCTGATCCGCTACAGATATAGCATTCTTCGAACAGTATATCTAGTAATGTGTACCCAGCATCTGTCACCTCTCTGTCTGCCTCTAGTATGTAGTCTGATATCGCATCACCAGATACTTCTACATCCGCTTTATAACAATTTAGGTTGAAGAGCCTTCAAGAACTATTATGTTCTTGTGTACTTGTGTATATTTGGCATGGTCACAAACTTATTATACTGTAGGTGCTGCAGGATCAGAGTGACAGCTCATACAGGGGTCTATTTATCAAGCAGTGAAAAGCATGGAGAAGTGGACCAGTTGAAAAGTTGCCCATAGCAACCAATCAGCTTTGAAGTAGCATTTATCAAGTACAGTCTATCAAATAATAGCTACAGTAGGAGCTGATTGGTTGCTATGGGCAACTTCTGTACTGGTACACTTCTCCATGCTTTTCACTGCTTGATAAATACTGCTTGTATCACAATGTTTTGTCTGTATGCATTCAGAATGTCGACACCAGAATGTCAATATGGTCTGAATGTCGACATTCACAATGTTGACATTGTAAATGTGGATAACAATGTCAACAGATGATTTTTTTAAAGATTGTAAGGTTAGGGTTAGGCTCTGGTTTGGGTTAGGGACACTTATCTCCCCAATGGAAAACTGCATGGTTGACAGCCAACTGTTAACATACTAGCAATGACGACATTTGACAAGTTGATGTTACCTTCCATTCAGAACATATCGACATTCTGGTGTTCTGAATGTTGATATTCTCAATGTTGACATTTTCTTACCACTCCCCGGCTTACCATACCACTGGCGTTTATCACTTTATTAACATAAAATGAAATCTTCCTTTAATTCTTTAACTCTTGGGACTTCCGTTTATCAGCAACCAATCACAAGCATTTTTCCATACTGGCCACTAGTGATTGGCTAACAGTGAAGGGTAGTCCTTATTCAACCATTTAAAATATATATATATATATATATATATATATACACACACACACACACATACATACATATATACACAGTCAGGTGCATAAATATTTGGACATTGACAGAATATACATATTTTGGGCTCTATTCACCACCACAATGGCTTTGAAATGACACAAACAAGATGTGCTTTAACTGCAGACTTTCAGATTTAATTTGAGGGTAATTACATCCAAATCAGGTGAACGGTGTAGGAATTACAACAGTTTCTGTATGTGCCTCCCACTTTTTAAGGGGCCAAAAGTAATGGGACAAACTAAACAATCCTAAATCTAACTTTCACTTTTCAGTACTTTGTTGCAAATCCTTTGCAGGCAATTACAGCCTGAAGTCTGGAACGCATAGACATCACCAGACGCTGGGTTTCATCCCTAGTGATGCTCTGCCAGGCCTCTACTGCAAATGTCTTCAGTTCCTGCTTGTTCTTGGGGCATTTTCCCTTCAGTTTTGTCTTCATCAAGTGAAATGCATGCTCAATCGGATTCAAGTCAGGGGATTGACTTGGCCATTGCATAGCATTCCACTTTTTAGCCTTAAAAAACTCTTTGGTTGCTTTTGCAGTATGCTTCGGGTCATTGTCCATCTGCACTGTGAAGCGCCGTCCAATGAGTTTTGAAGCATTTGACTGAATATGAGCATATAATATTTCCCGAAACACTTCAGAATTCATTCTGCTGCTTTTGTCAGCAGTCACATCATCAATGAATACAAGGGAACCAGTTCCATTGGCAGCCATACATGCCCACGCCATGACACTACCACCACCATGCTTAACTGATGAGGTGGTATGTTTTGGATCATGAGCAGTTCCTTTCCTTCTCCATACTCTTCTCTTCCCATCACTCTGGTACAAGTTGATCTTTGTCTCATCTGTCCATAGGATGTTGTTCCAGAACTGTAATTGCTTTTTTTAGATGTTGTTTGGCAAACTCTAATCTGGTCTTCCTGTTTTTGTGGCTCACCAATGGTTTACATCTTGTGGTGAACCCTCTATATTCACTCTTGTGAAGTCTTCTCTTGATTGTTGACTTTGACACATATACATCTACCTCCTGGAGAGTGTTCTTGATTTGGCAAACTGTTGTGAAGGGGTTTTTCTTCACCAGGGAAATAATTCTTCTATCATCCACCACAGTTGTTTTCCGTGGTCTTCCGGGTCTTTTGGTGTTGCTGAGCTCTCCAGTTCATTCTTTCTTTTTAAGAATGTTCCAAACAGTTGATTTGGCCACACATAATGTTTTTGCTATCTCTCTGATGGGTTTTTTTTGATTTTTCAGTGTAATGATGGCTTGCTTCACTGATAGTGACAGCTTTTTGGATCTCATATTGAGAGTCGACAGCAACTGATTCCAAATGCAAATGTCACACCTAGAATCAACTCCAGACCTTTTACCTGCTTAATTGATAATGAAATAACGAGGGAATAGCCCACACCTGTCCATGAAATAGCTTTTGAGTTGATCGTCCCATTACTTTTGGCCCCTTAAAAAGTGGGAGGCACATATAGAAACCGTTGTAATTCCTACACCGTTCACCTGATTTGGATGTAATTACCCTCAAATTAAATCTGAAAGTCTGCAGTTAAAGCACATCCTGTTTGTTTCATTTCAAAGCCATTGTGGTGGTGAATAGAGGCCAAAATATGAAAATTCTGTCAATGTCCCAATATTTATGCACGTGTGTGTGTGTGTGTGTGTGTGTGTGTGTGTGTGTGTGTGTGTGTGTGTGTGTGTATTTTTTTTTTTTTGCAGAGTTTACATTGTGGCTATACTGGGATGGGGCTTACAGTTGTATAAAACATTTAGGTGCAGTACCTCAAATTGCATGTTTTACCTGTATCTCAACTATACTAATATGATAAGAACATTGTGTCTGTCTGTTTGTTCCAAGTTGGCTCAAAAACTATTGAACCGATTTTCATTAAAATCTGCATCACTTTGTAGTGGAAACTCCTAGAAATAACCTGCACTTTGTTTCATCTCGATCCATCAAAGTATAGCTCAGCAATAACAGAAAAAAAATATTGACATCATCAATGCAAGAGATAGGTGTGGCACCATGCGTGTGGGGGGAAAGGGGCTTTGGTCTCGCGTTCACTTGAATAGGATAGGCTACATAGCTGTCTGTGCATATGGCACACAGTGACAGTGGTATGACTGGTGGGTGAAGGCGCTGCTGCCTTCAGTCTGTATAGCGTTGCTGGTCACGTAGGCCACTACCGCAACAGGGCCACTATGCAAAGCATAAAACTATAACACCTCAAATAAAAAATTTTTTGGCAGAAGTGATTTCATCTTGGACGAAGCCGCAGGCAACAGCTAGTAGTGAAATAAGTTAGCACAAACTCTGTAGAGAAAACTACTTTATTAGGAAGTCTCAAATATGTAATGTATATCAAATGAATACATTACAAAAACTTAATTTTGTGTATATTATGAATTTGATTGTGTATATTTGTTACAAAATAATAAACCTTTGACCATTTTTATTCTTAGGTGCTGTATAATTTATTCAAATCTTTCTGTGAAATGAGAACTATTGAAACAACTGACATCCTTTCCGGAATGGCTAATTTCTTTCTGGTGGGAATAGGAGGAGTTTTAATTGGAATTATTTTTGGATTTATCGCTGCATTCACTACCCGCTTCACCCGCAACATCCGTGTGATTGAGCCTCTCTTTGTTTTTCTGTACAGCTACTTGTCATACTTAACTGCAGAAATGTTCCACCTTTCAGGAATTATGGCGTAAGTAACTCATTAAACATGTACTTGGTATCTTCAAAGTTGTACTGTAGTTTTACTGTACTCATCATATTTGTAAAAAGCCTGGCAATGACTAGTATACCAACACTGCAAGAGTCAACATAGAATTGCACTTTGTTCAATTTCTGCCATTACTTAGCTCTGTAATGCACAGATCACTTTTCAGAATTGGAAAATAATACATATTTATAGATAGTCATAGATAAGTAAGATTTCTAGCCATATTAGTTATTTATTAACCATCTATCTCAACATTCATAAAAAGTGTCATTAACAATAGTATTATTAATGCTACAAAGAAGGAGAGAGAGGAAAGGGAGGATGATGTTTAGTGCTCTATTTAAGAATGTTATTTATTACTGGTGACACACCTACAAATATATTGGAGGGGGTGTGTGGTCTTGTGTCATGCCCCCTCTGCATGACATGTGTAATGCCCCCATTGCGTGGCAGGAAAGTTCCCAGTGCTTCTCAAATTGCTGGGATGTCTCCAGCCTCTCTCTGTACCGTTTGGCTGAGTGCTTCCCAACCTTTTTCACTCGCGGGTGGGACTGGGGGATAGTCCCTAAAAAGCGGGAGACACAAAAGGTAGCCTTTATGACATACAATGCAAGATACAAATATAGATTTTGTTTTGCACTTTTGCTTCTGGTTCTTAGGGCTCTATTTACTATAATCCGCATTTAAAATGCAGTTGTTGTGTGATATTTTCGCCTAAATTTGCTTTGCGAATGCTCTAACCCATTTCCACCTCTTCATTGGAAAGTAGAGATGTGACTGAAGTATGTACCTCTCTGCTAGACTCCTTTTTGATTACTCTTGTGTCGGGGTATATGCAAAATTAAAAACTGAAAGTACGCTCTGTAAACAGGCTCTGCATCAGACCCACAGTGATTATGCATTGCAATTATTCATCAATTAGGCTGTACTATTCAAATTTTATTATTTAGATAATAGGGCTTTCAATATAAAATGGCTGAGAACAGATAATGGCACATACAGTAATGTGCATACACACGGTCAGATTTTCCTTCAGATCTGTACAAGAACGATTTTAAAAATCATTCATATCTGAAGGAAAATCTGACATATCTGACATGTTTATCAGATGAACGAAGAGCGCTCCCGCTTGTCAGATAATGATATCTGACATCTGATGTGTTTGCAATCAGATTTGGTCGATTTTCATTCATTTTAATACAGTCAAAAATTGTTCGTAGTTCATGAAATTGTTGGTAAAATCGTTCGTAGTTCATCGTTCGTCTGGCAGATCTGACCGTGTGTATGCACCATAACAGTAAATTGTTGGAGCTTGGATTATGTACATGCACTCAATTAGACCAGCTTTCACTGCTGGATTAAACTTCTGTTCTGAGGTGCCATTATAAATACCAGTGGGATCCAAACTTTATGCTAATACTGCTAGCTGCAAATCATAATGGCCTTGTTAGCATGTGAGTACAGCATAGATCTAGTCAGTCTGTCTGAAGTAGCAGGTAATAAAATAACACACATTCAGTACAGGTAGGTAATTAATCATTGTCATGATGATCTTTTCTCTAAAACAAATACATTTTATTACTTTTCCCAAGTGCATTTTGTCAGTTTTTATTGCATGACAAGCTGTAATGGCCAGTCATTAACTACTCCATGTTAAGTATAAAAATGTGTTTGGGGTTAAAAATAAATCGAGTGCGGTGCAGTTAACCATTTCACAAGTATACACATGAATGCTGTAATAAGCAGCAAAAACAAAATTTAAGTGATATGCTGTCATAATGTAGGGGTCACTTGGCATCAACTGTGTTAGATAGGCAGTCTTCATCCTTTATTGATGTGTTGTGGGAACTCAGGGGGTCATTCAGACCCGCTCGCGAGCAAAGGACGCTCTCAAGCGGGTCGATGTTGTGCGAATGCGCATGCGCACGACGGAGGGAGCTCCGTCGTGCGCATGCGCGAGACCCGGCGAGCGATGAGGAATACGTTGCTCGGGGTCTTGCACCAAAGGGGGCGTGCTGTCGATGGTGAGTGACAGCACGCCCCCTTTGGTGGGCGTGCCGGGGGCGTGGCTGCCAGACGGAGGCATTCCCATGGGAACGCCTACCGTCTGAAGCCGGCCCCACTGACATCAGTAATGATGTCAGTGGGAGTGATTTTGGCTCTGATAGAGCCAAAATCACTCCTGGGCTTGCGCAGCGAGACCCTACCACAGGGTCTCGTCGCAAACCCGATGGTAGCGATGGTCTTGACCATCGCGACCTTCTTTTCGGCCGCTCGCATATGCTGTGGGTGGTCACCCACAGCTATGCGAGCGGCCAGGAGGCCACTCCATTTTCAGGTAGGAGGGCACTGATTCAGAGCGAGCGCTCTGGTCAGAGCGTTTGGCTCTGAATCAGGCCCTCAGGTCCTGATTCAGAGCCGGACGCTATTTGCGCTCGCTCATTCAGAAAAAGGGGCCGGATATTTAAATAGAGCTCGCTCTTTGCGGTCTGTTGACGCCTCTATGTCTGAACGAGCGAACGAAACATGCGCTCGCTATTTTTTTAAAAACGCCCCCTGGCCGTTCGCATCCTTCGTCATCTCCGCTATTTATTAGATTAATCGAGTACATCGAAAGGCGTATGAACTGCTCGCAGTGCTTGTGGTTGGATTGTCCTACCGCAATCATGCGAGCAGTTCAGGTTAAAAGACAACCAAGTGACATGGTCGATGACGCTGCTTTGTTAATTATGCACACCCTTAAAACGCCCGTTTTGACCGTTTGGCACGCCTGCGTTCGGATCTCCTCTCCCCGTTTTCAAGCACCTTCCCCTGTTACCACCCACAAACGCCTCATTCTGTCACTCAAATTAGCAGGCATTCGCTATTTTGCGAGCACACAATTTCCGACCGCAATGACTGGTTCGCGCATGCGTATTATAACCCATACGCATGCGCAGTTGTGCGAACATCGCTCGGAGCGAACGAGCGGCCGCTTACGAGTGGCTCTGAATAAGGCCCTCAGAGCACTCTTCCTGCTGTACAGGCTTGTCGTATGAGCTGTATAATATGTATAAACTTTGAAACTGAGCTAAAATGTATTATTTATTTATACTACAGAAAGACAAATTATGGCTCCTTGCCTTTGTGGAACTACAGGTTCCAGCATTTTTGCAGCTCTACAGCAGTGTTAGCACTACAGTTCTCGGAGGCAAAACTATGCTCTCTGTGTATATATGCCAGCAAATATGCACATCATTTGGGAATGAGGAATAATAGCCTAAAATATACTCCGTAAATATATTTTATGAAAGAGAACAGTTTAAAGTACAAGAAACAACAAAAAGTATTCCCCCAGCACTCAGAATGAAATCAGCAATAAGATTTGAAAAACTACATGGTGGTAGATAATTCAGAGATCTCAGTTGCATATATTTGCAAAGATATGGCTAAGCCATATCCCTTACATGCACCTGAGTGATATTACTGAAGTGATTGAGCAGCTTCCAACTTGTATTTCTGTATTGAGAGGCATAGATGGGACCAGCGTTAGGAGGGCGTGCTGGTTCTTGTAGTGCCATTAGGAGGACTTAGGGGTGACTCCAAGGTAAGTTAGCTCTCAATTCAGGTATATTTGTATGTGCCATTATCATGTGGCCTTATATTGGGCAATTATTACCCAAATTGGATATAGTATCAGTTTTGGGGATGAGTTTGGGGTGCGGTGCCCCTTGGGGTTGGTGTGGCTGGGCTGCTCTGGTGAGGCACACATTAACACTTTATTTAGCACTTTTACACTTTCCAATATATTTTGTGTATATATATATATTTTTTTTCTTAGCTTTTTAATTACACCTTCACTTATTAACAAATAGTTTTTCCTTTAATCCTATACTAACACTTTAGTCTCTCACTGGTGTGCTTCGCTGGGGTGGCTGGCTATCGCCGGCTTTTTTCGGGTTCTGCACCCCAGATTCTGACCAAGTGATAGGGACCTCCGGTATTAGAGACGCCGTGACGCGGCCTGGAGGCTTAGCCATATCTTTGCAAATATATGCAACTGAGATCTCTGAATTATCTACCACCATGTAGTTTTTCAAATCTTATTGCCGATTTCATTCTGAGTGCTGGGGGAATACTTTTTGTTGTTTCTTGTATAGACTAACCCCTCCCTTACATGCACCTGAGTGATATTACTGAAGTGATTGAGCAGCTTCCAACTTGTATAACAGTTTAAAGTAGTCAAAATGTATATACATTTTCTTGTATTACTAAAAGTACAGAGACTTGCAATAAACAACTAATATACTGTAAAATGCTTAAGGTTACAATCATATGTATGCTGGCTAATCTGTTTAATATAGAAGTTAGCAGTTAAGCTGGCTATGCACACCGCGCGACACAGAGGGAGGTCCGACATATCGGGCGGTCCCCACACACGGTGCAATATGCTTGCTCCCCCACCCGCATAGCGCTGCATGGGATCGCACATCGCATCCCCTGATCCTGCAGTAAGATCTGGAGGTGCAATGTACTACCCCACAGGTGCGCACTCTGTCCGATATCATGCCCATATACGGTATGATAGAGTAGCCATCTCGCACCAATCTGTCGGATCGGCTGATTTATCACACCTTTAGTTATAGTGTAAGATACTGTAATGAATCAAGTACCAGAGAAGAAGCCCAGTTTCCAGAGTGGAAGGGATCAGTTATAAGTGACGGTCAATATATCAGTGTAGGCAGATGTGGAACATAGTTAAACAAGACAATAGTATATAACTCCCAACATGTCAGCTCAGTGCATCAGGACAGGGGTCTTGGCCATACCATGATGCGGCACGGCTTTGTTTTGGAGAGGGTGTGACAATGACCTAGAAGCATGCCCTAGGCTGCCTCTTATCCCCTATGCTCTCCTTTAACCACCCATTCACCACTGCTCTACTATGCATCCCAAATTTCCATCCCAGTTGGTACAAAGGACAGCCATATAGGGGACTCAAGACTGGAAAATGGGGCAGTTGAGAGGTATGTGTTAGCACACCAGGAATCAGGAGATGTAAACAAACCAGTCCAGTATACATGTAACCATAGCAGACATAGTAATGTCAGAACGATTCAGTTTTCCTAAAATATGAACACACCCAACCTTATGGGTTCCGAGTTGAAAAGAGTATTAGTCAGTAGGCGCAAAATACGCGCTATAGCGTGTTTTTACACGATACAGGAGAGGAGGGACACGGTTTATAAAAATGACCGGGTCCCACAGGACACACTATGCACGCACTGCAGAGCAGGCAATCACCGCCGGCAGCAGCACTGCCTTAGCTAGCAAATCAATCTGTGGAGAGTCAGCCAATGAGTGTCTTCCCAGTGCGCCAGAGAGTTGTTGGAGCAGCGTGCGAGGTTTACAGTAATGGGAGGCTCAGGCTGATCATTCTCCCGCCCAGATACCCGGCTTCCCTCAGCATCCAGAGCCCGGGTACATGCCTGGATGTGTCCTCCAGCTACCACACAGAAGGTACGGGGTAACGGCCGGATGGGCAGGGCCACTATCAGAGGGTACAGTCGGTCCCTCTCTGGGCCCGCAGAGCGCAGTGGATCTTGCCTGCTCTGTTTTTTTTCTGTCTGTGACTATAAAATAGTTTGCTGCCGGCCGGGATCATCAGCGATCTACTGGTTCCCTATCTCCAATCTCTCAAAGATACCAGCTTTGGGGGCGATATGCTGCAGGAGAATGGAAGCAAATGAAGATGTGTCACTTAAAGAGTATCTTTTCCTTTCCACAAGTGGGTCCGGGAATGCATTGTGCATACAGGAGTTATATTTATGTGGGTAATCCTGGCTGGACACATAATCAGTGCCCCGGCTCAGGAACCAGATTTGGACCAGGGGAGCTGAGCTGGTGATGAGGGTCACTGATGTTTGGGGGAAACTTGGGAATTAACCACTGCCTTGCCATAGGACATGTTAATGCATCCCATAACTCCCCAGCTGCTGCACAGTGGCAGGGCATGCTGGGATTCTAGTACATGGTGGTAAGCACGGGTTGTCTAACCCTGCTATGGTATATCACTTTAACTTCTTGGTTAGATCTGTAGCCCATGACCAAAGAGGTAAAGTTGGAAGTTATGCTCAGTATTGATGTAAAGTGTGTGTGATATGGGAATGTCTGAATGAGGAGGGTCTTGAAGTGCATGTTAATACTGTGAGACCACCTTTGTGCCCCCTGTTCCCCTCTCCCCGTGTCTGTACCTCTTCTGCTCTACTCTGTCGCTCATTTCCCTCTCCCCATGTTTGTATCCCTTCTACTCTCCTGTGCCCCCTCTTACCCTCTCTCCATGTCTACACCCCTTCTGCTCTCCAGTGTACTCTCCCCTCCCACTCGTGTCCCGTTCTCTTCTCCCCATGTAATATCAAGTGCAAAATATGCGTTACAGCGCTCTTTTATGCGCTACAGGCACGCATAAATTGTGATGGGACCCAGAAATTGTGAAGTAGGACTCCAATTTTTTAAAGTGAGGGGTCCCCGGGACCAACATTTTTGCTTGCTCACCGCGATCATTGTTAGTTCAGAATCACTTTGGGGTTTTGAGTCCCGGGTCACTTCTGCAGTCAGTCCAGAACTCGGAATTAACAACTGATCTCGGGTTTTGGATTGGATATTAACAGTTCCAAAATAACTGTTTTATAATTTTTTTTAATCAACTTTGATAGAAAAAAATTATTGCTTTTTAAGGAAACCAAAACAGAATCCAAACAAAAACACTTGAGGGTGGTTTTGCCAAAACCAAAACACAATGATAAATTAAAACCAATACATGGGGGCCCGCACACATCTCTAGTCAGAACACAGACATAACAGCAATAAACAGGAGCTGCAGGGCTTAAATAGTCCAGTGCTCTTCTGAAAGGCCACTGATTAGGAACAGGTGAAGAGTATTAGGTACGAGGAAATCCTTGTGAATAATCTCCCATGGTCTAAATTTTCAAAGAATACAGTAGCTTTTAGTTTCAGATAACCAAGGTAACAGACCAGCAACACAGAATCCAGTTTCAAAGCTCAGCTTTATGGCCCCGGACTTTCTGGCTCCTGGAATTTGTTTGGTTTATCACATTGTACTTGTTATGCAAGGCAGAGAAGGAGTAAAATATAAGAACGGGAAGTTTGAGGTGGATTATTAACGAGTCATGACTGGGAAATATGCAGTGCTATCATAATGATTGCTATAGTGATGTGGAAGAAAAGTTTATTGGGGCCAAGTGGCTGTATATTCTTGCCAAGTGACTTCTATTCTGCACGCTGCATTAAATTTGAAGCAGCTCATTGCTGTGAAAATGACTTTCAGATAGACACTACAATTTTCCATGTTCCTCCTTAGTTCTAATATTTTGGGGAAGTGGGTTAAGCCTTCTAAAGAGTGAAGAAACAGACAATTGGTGAAATTGCCCATAGTGTCCCACCACACACTCTTTCACAAAATATGCTACCTACTTGCATTGCTAATGTGACCAACGTGCAATGCACGAGTACCTTGGACATTGGGTGAATGGCGCTGCTGTGTGCGACTCAGACACATACGAGTGAGCAACGATGGGAATAAAACACTATATTCGGATACAAGTATGAAAGTTCGGCAATTGCTACACATGGCGGAGCGTCTAAGTTGCATCAGGCGTCTCGCACCATATGGCACAAAAACGCTAGGTGTATGAGGACACATCTGTATTTCTGCTGAATTCTTCCAGAAAACACCCCATACCTTGCACGCATTATAGATACACCACTGTTTATGGGTAAAATGCTCATCTACTGTAGCTCCTAAACATCAGCACTTACCTTATATCACTGCATTAGTTGTATTACTGAATAGTGTTTTCAGGTCTGTATAATAACCAGGGTTGTATGTCATATTTTTAAGTCAGGTAAAGTGTGTATCTTTAATATTTTTACTTATTTTTATTTAACTTTTTGTGTTTTGTTTCAAAGTTTTAGAATTATACTCTTTTCATTTTACAAGTGCAATATTGGCCCCAAACACCCTAAACCGACATCTGCATATACTCCGAGCTTTAATCAGCTACAAAATAGCAGAAATGCTAAAACATAGCTGGAATTGTGACTCACGGAGAAGAGACAGAGAATATGTTATCATGTAATAACCATAGATGACTTCATGAGCAGACAATGTGAGGGCTCACATTACAATTACTGTATGACAGTAGATGTTTCTGTTACAGCATCACAACATGTGCCATGTCTATGAATAAGTATGTGGAAGAGAACGTGTCCCAGAAATCTTATACTACAATCAAATATTTTATGAAGATGCTGAGCAGCGTCAGCGAAACCTTGATCTTTATCTTCATGGGCGTTTCCACAGTTGGAAGAAACCATGAGTGGAATTGGGCCTTTGTTTGTTTCACATTGTTTTTCTGCTTGGTATGGCGTGCGATGGGTAAGTGTAAATGACATAGGAAAACAATACCATAATGACTTACTGTACCATAGTGCATGTGACTGTTGCTTGAATAAACTAATTCAATGTGAGTTCTCTTTGCTACATGAATGTGTGATTCAAGCAATGTAAGTTTTATTTCAAATACATTATTTTACAGATGTGTCCTCATTCACCTAGCGTTTTTGTGCCATATGGAGTAAGATGCTTGGCACGACTTAGGTGCTCCCATACAAGTAGAGATATGTACTTTTTTTATATTTTGCAACTTATTTGCTTCAAACTCGCATACAAAATTTCTCACATTGTACTCGGGAGCTCATTCAGACCCGCTCGCAAGTTGCAGCCGCTCGTTGGCAAAAAGGGGACGGATATTTAAATGAAGTGTTCGCACTGAGTCGGCGTAAGGACGTCCACTATGTTTTAGCGAGCTACGGCAAAGTACGCTCGCAAATGTATAAAGACGCCCCCTTGCCACTCGCAACATACATCATCTCCGGGAAATGTAGGATTAATCGGGAGCATCGAGAGCCATTGGAGCTGCTCACAGCCCTTGAGGTTGCCTTAACCTTCTGCAAGCAAAGCGATCCGTGCGGCCTGAAATACAAGCAGGTGACGTGAACAATGACGCTACTTTGCTAATTATGCACGCCCTTTAAACAGCGTTTTGGCGGCCTGACATGCCTGCGTCTGCAACACCACTCCCCCGTTTACAAGCACCTTCCCCAGTTACCACCCACAAACGGCACTGTCACTCAAAGTAGCGACCTGATAGTGACTTACGAGCAACCAAAAAAATCGCAGAGACTGGCTTGCACACGCACACTGCGAATTATACGCATGCGCAGATGGGTGAAAATCACTCAGAGCGAGCACAACTTAGCGACCGGGTCTGAATCAGGTCCTAAGCACGCTAGGTTCGTACTATTGTCACAAATTGGTATAAAGTCGCAGATTAAGCATAAGTGGCACAAAGCACGGCACATTCACACGTATCGCTACCTTACCTTTTTTACAAAGATTAGCGATTTAGTCACACATAGAAATAAGTAAAATGCTAGCATCAGTTATCAGTGTACCCTTAATTTTGTCGCATTAGTGATATTAATAAGACACAAATGTCACACAATGGCCTGCCAGACCTAGATACATTACGCGTAGCTGCTGCTTTCTGTCATCATGAACCTGGTAGGTCAATGCAAGCCCTCTCTGTTGTCAGTCCCTTCATTCTGCCATATATGGGTAGCGATCCTGTGGTACCCTTTCCACGATGCCTCAGCATGGGCGCCATCATCTTGACCATATCAAATACCACAACACATATGTGCAGACTCCAGTTAGCAGCGCAGATATCAGAACTTTCTACTGTATAGTAATCAGCGCTGTCTTCAACATCCAATATTGTCTGCGGACATCCTCACTGTACTAGCTCATTAGAACAGCAAGATCAGTATTCAGCTCCATTGCTGCCTACCATAGGTCCAATCTCTCTAGTGGTCCGCCTCCTCAGTACTATCGTATCACTATCACCTCCGTTCTCCCTCTCATGAGGAGAGCCCCCTAGCTTCCATCACTCCACTCACACACCAGCCAACCCTATGGTCCCTGAACAGTTTAACCAGTCATAGAACCCTGACATTATATTTTGAGGAAAAGTATGTGATGGGGCTATTTGGCACGATTTGAGCAAAGGTGCATGTGGACACATCTGTATTTCTGCAATTTAGGAGATTAGCCTGTTGATGTGTTTCTCTTTACATTTGCATGTACCATTGAGATAAAGTAAAGTTAGTATTATGTATAAGTTAACTCACAGTGCAAGTAACTAAATTAAAATGTAAATATTTATGTATTGTTAGCTACAGTTATATAAGTTTGTATACACACAGAATAGTGACACAATGGCAGTTTGCAAATGGTTAGGCTGAATTATTGTAAATATTGTTTCACCCCACACAAAACTGGTGCCGCCATGAGTAGGTGGAAGCTGGACTTTCATATTTGCTATGAAGCTATCATTTTGTTTCTACCTATTAGGTGTATTTGTTCTGACACTGATAATCAATCGGTTCCGAACAATCACTCTGACAGCAAAAGACCAGTTTATCATTGCCTATGGAGGGCTTCGAGGAGCTATATGTTTCTCCCTGGTGTTTCTCCTCCCCGACTCCCCTGCATTTCCACGGAAGAAACTTTTTATTACGTCAGCAATAGTGGTGATCTTTTTTACAGTTTTTATTCAGGTGAGATTGTATTATTTGTTTGAAGTTCATTGGAAATTGTATAGTGAAATTGAATAAAATGGCTTGCCAAATGGTGCTAAAGATTACCATGCATACTGTGGTTCTGACATCCAATTAAGTCATATAAAACAAAACTGTTTAATGAATGTACATGTGCAGACAATATATTGCAGACCCTGCCCCTTAGGATCTGGAGTGAGCATTGAACTGTCACGGCCACAGTGGCAAACGCAGGATTTTGAAAAGGGGGTTTACAAATAATTGGCTACAGAACCAATGACAAAAATGTCTAATCAGGCTGCCATCAGAAATTAAAGTATGTGGCATTAATTCATCCCCCCTTCTCCATAGACATACAGCACGCCACCTCTCTCCATACACAGACAGCACAGCCACCATGTCCATTCCCACCCCAGCACCACCCCTCCACACAGACAGCACTACCACTATCATCTGCCGGTCAGCCCGCCCTCCCTCTCTCTTATGCTCCCTCCTTTGCTTCACTCCCTGCCGTCATGCTGATTGATGGCTTTTACCGGTGCCCGCCCGCTCACCCCATACAGGTGTAAGTGAACAACTTACCTAAAGCTGCGCCTGCACTGTGTAGCCATCTCAGAGGACAGAGAACACTCGCCGCTCATCCCACGTGAAAGAGCAGCCTGAGAGCAGCTTCTTCTACCTGCCAGTCGCGGCCAGCCTCTCACACTGTGTACTCCAGATATGTGCAGCCATGCAGTCAGTGAGTGACATACTGCGCTCCGGTGGCGATGTACTGATCCAAAAAAATAGCAGTCACTGCGTTATATCGGCAGCCAGGGGGGTTTCTAGGTACTCGGAAATTCCCCCTGCATGCACGCCTGGCCCACATTGGACATAGATCACAGCACTCTGGATGAGTGAACGAATCTGTCCAGTTTTGTCCAGCTTAAGATGAGGACTACCACAAATGTAACTACAAGTTGTTGTTGAGAAACCCAGATCCCTTTTCTTCACCACAAGTTGCATTCTAGCCTGATAATGTCCTGAGCAATTAAGTTGGATACAGAAAATCTCGGTTTGCATTTGCAACTTGGTTAAAACAGTATAAATATGCATCCAGTGTAATTTCTGCATATGGCAAGCATTCTGAAAGGCAGCCTACAACCACACAGACATATTATTACTTTACAGCACTTCATTGCAGATTTTTTTTGTCAAGCAAGCTAAGTACACACTATACAATCATCGGGCTGATATTTCTGTAGTGTGTAAGCTTGATGGTTTTGGCCAAACGCCGATAAAACGGACCAAAAACGCTCCGTTTTGATTATCCGATCGTTCACATTTTCCAAAAGATTTTGGTCAAAAGGTCCTGATATCATGTAGTGTGTGGGCATTCACAATAACCCTAGGTCCTGATATCATGTAGTGTGTGGGCATTCACAATAACCCTAGGTCCTGATATCATGTAGTGTGTGGGCATTCACAATAACCCTAGGTCCTGATATCATGTAGTGTGTGGGCATTCACAATAACCCTAGGTCCTGATATCATGTAGTGTGTGGGCATTCACAATAACCCTAGGTCCTGATATCATGTAGTGTGTGGGCATTCACAATAACCCTAGGTCCTGATATCATGTAGTGTGTGGGCATTCACAATAACCCTAGGTCCTGATATCATGTAGTGTGTGGGCATTCACAATAACCCTAGGTCCTGATATCATGTAGTGTGTGGGCATTCACAATAACCCTAGGTCCTGATATCATGTAGTGTGTGGGCATTCACAATAACCCTAGGTCCTCTGATTTTTAATATGTACCTCATCATCCTTCTGGACGGACAAATGCAAATTATTGATCCATGCACCATAAATAGGAAGATTTATAAAAAATAGTGTATAGTGTGTATCATCGATATCGGGACTTCCTGTAGTGTGTAGCTAGTTTTAGCCCCATGAAGTAGCATGGAAATTAATAAATGAATCATTGCTAATTCCATGTGTTTTTTTCCACAAACACAAATAGAGACATGTAAAAATGCATCTTTGGATCGTATTTGGAATGCAAATGTTATTTTCAAAATATAAAAACAAAACTATTAATGAGCCTAAGGGGTATATTTACTAAAGTGAGAGTTTTTAGAAGTGGAGATGTTGCTGATATCAACCAATCAGATTCTAGCTATTATCTTCTAGAATGTCCTAGTTAATGTCACTTTAGTAAATTTACCCCTATGGGCCGTTAGCGGCAAAAACGTCCATTTTCGCCAGAAAAACGGCTGATTTTTTGCCAAAAAACAGATGAAAATGGCAACAGGCGAAAAAAAATTGGAGAAAAGTTTTCTGCATCCCAGACCAGGAGAAAAAAAAATGCAAAATCCCTATTTTTGGCTAAAAATGTGGGGATTTCTTTCAGAACCCTTTGGACCCCCCCATATGATAAATTAGCGCAATAAATTTTTTGTAAGTTGCGTACTTTGGCAAAAAGCATTGCGCAACTTTTTGGTGAAAAAAAAAAAATTTATAAAGAGAGAAAGCATTTTTATTCCACAAAATTACTGTTCCACATAAATTGGGGGTAAGTTAAAATGGGTGCAAGTATATTTTCAGGACTTAAAAATTCAATTTTTAAAACCGTTAAAAAGAACGCCTGCTGCGACCGCGTGCGATGTTTAAAACATTTGATGCATCCATACTGCGCCCTGAAAAATCAGACCCAATACATTAAAACCATTTTCAACTTTTTTTTCACCAAAGTACGCAACTTACAATTTTTTTTCATGTCATTTGTCATTAGGGGGGGTGTTCAAAGGGTTCTGAAAGAAATCCCCACTTTTTTAGCCAAAAATAGGGCTTTTTGCATTTTTTTTCTCCTGGTCTGGAGAAAAATTTTCTCCAGTTTTTTTTTGCCTGTTGCCATTTTCGCCTGTTTTTGTCGAAAATTTCGCCTTTTTTGTTGAAAAACTGAAGGTTTTTTGCTGCTAACTAAATACGGCCCTAAGTGTGATGAAATTTGCATTGTGGATTTAAATTGTCTGAAGTATTTTCCGAAATCAGTGCAACTCTTAACACCACCAATCTAAGTTTGTACTGTGTTAATTGGCAACATTTGTGTATAGAGCCATTCTGGGCTCTCTGTGTCTATTTACTAAGCCGTGGATGCAGAAAAGGTAAATGGAATTAAAGTACCAGCCAATCAGCTCTTGTCATTTTTCAAACACAGCCTATGACATGGCAGTTAGGAGCTGATTGGCTGGTACCTTAACTCTGTCACTTTACCTCCATCCAAGGCTTAGTAAATAGACCCCTGTATACCTGCTGAATGTTAGTTGTCATTAATAGTCATTTGTTAACATTTTTTATTAAGTAACACATTACAAAATATGAAACATTTTATATGTTTAGAATTTTTCGTCTTTTTTTCTAGGGCATAACTATTCGTCCGTTGGTAGAATTTTTAAATGTGAAAAAAGCAAACAAAAAGCAGCAGATCATCAGTGAAGAAATCCATAATCGGGTATTTCAAGGATAATTCTAAAAATTAAAACCCATACAATACATACAACACACAAACCCAGTGAATTTTGTATTGTGTGTTGTACAGTATGTACTGTATTTGTATTAACTGAGTATATCAAGGTTACTGGTTACTATTGCAGAAACTTTGTACTTACTGTGTATGTTTGAGGATTCTGAGAGGAATAATGAATGAAAACTAGTGAGAGAGAAGAGAGACTCTTTGTTGGAGCCCCAAATTACAGACATCTACATCTTTTAAATATAGAGGTAAAAATATTATCAAGGTAGTGAATCAAATTAACAAATTCTATGAAATTAAATTATAGTCTGTACATGTTTGTAATTTGCTTAAGACCATTGTCATCTTATTACTATACCATCATATCCCTTATCCCACCCAGACATCACAGCGATAGAACAGTTCCCTGTTCATCAACTGTGTGAATCAGATTATATAGAGGATAAGAGGGATGATTTTGAGGTCTAGAAGATTCTAGGTAAATTTTAAACAATTGAAGTTTTTTTGTTTTTTTTTTGTCTACTTTACAATAGATGCTACTATTCATGATTTTAAACTTATCAGATATTGGGGCAGATGTATTAAGCTCTGGGAAGTGATAAATTGGAGAGTGATAAACGACCAACCAATCAGCTCCTAACTGTCATGTTACAGGCTATGTTTGAAAAATGACAGTTAGGAGCTGATTGGTTGGCCGTTTATCACTCTCCACTTTATTACTTTCCAGAGCTTAATATATCTGCCCCAAGTTATATTTACATTTTTATCTAAGAGTGCCCCAACAAAGAGTCTCTATTCTCTCACTAGTTTTCAGTATTATTACATTGACTCGGGGTGCACCACCAACTACAGGAATTTACTTTCCATATAGAACTATACCAGTCACACATTGTTGTTTTTTTCCTGATGCTCTAATATGAGCAGTATGTGAATTCTAAATCCTGTGCGGAACAAAACCCCCTTTTTTTGTGCAAGGAATAAAGAATGTACAGAACATTTGGAGGATATTCTCAAAAATGATGATATTTATACCCAACAGTGAACAAAAAATTACATTTCTAAACTAACTGACATATATATATATATATATATATATTTATGTATTACCAGTTATTTATGTAGTGCACACATATTCCGCAGCGCTGTACATAGAATATTCGCCCATTCACATCAGTCCCTGCCCCAGTGGAGCTTACACTCTATATTCCCTACCACATGCTCACATACACACACTAGGGGTAATTTTTGTTAGGAGCCAATTAACCTACCAGTATATTTTTGGAGAGTGGGAGGAAACCGGAGCACCCGGAGGAAACCCACGCAAGCACAGGGAGAATATACAAACTCCACACAGTTAGGGCCGTAGTGGGTATCAAACCAACGACCTCAGTGCTGTGGGGCAGTAATGCTACCCATTACACCATCTGTGCTGCAATATATATATATATATATATATATATATATATATATATATATATATATATATGAAAGAGTCTGAGGGGTAAATTTACTAAGCTCGAATGCATTTGATTGCGGCTAAATCGCATGTTAAATGCATATTCGCAATTTACTAAACACTAAATTCGGTCGAGTTTGTCCCATTCTAAAGGGAAAAATCATCGAGAACAGCTGAAACTCGTATGGTAACATATTTTCGATCCAACTTGGCATCCTTTTGCCACAGACATCAATAGGACCTGGATATTTATTAAGGATTCGAATTGGTCATCGCGGCCAAAATATAGTGCAAATCGGCGTAAAAGAAGCTAAAACAAACACACATAGAAATCTCAATTAGAACACCTTTTTCAATTCGAGTTTGACATCTGAACATACTTAACCATCACTTATGTGAAAGTGGGTGAAAACCTGGGATCCAGTGATCATCAAGCAGTATGGTTCAGAATAAAGACAGATACTGACTCACCCCATACAAAAACAAAGGTGTTAGATTTTAGGAAGGCTGATTTTGCAGGAATCGGAAGATGTTTAAGCGAATCTTTGGCAGAGTGGAGGAACAAGTGCAATATTAAAGGCAACAGACCTTTGTATCAAAAGGGTTAGGAAAACCACAAGGAAAAGGAAGCCAGTGTGGTTTGGGAAAGAGGTAGCAAGTATTGTGAAAGCAAAAAAGATGGCCTTTAGGAAATACAAGCAGACGCAAACTAATGAAGACAAAGGAGTATCTTGTAAAGCAGAAGGAGGCTAAGAAAGTAATCAGTTAGAGTGATTGCGTACAATACAAACGGATGCAAAATCCTGCCGTGTTCGGCTAAGATGATCAAAATCGAATGCAAAATGCGAATGAAAATTACAAATGGTTATGATGTAAAACACCATCGATCAACACGAATGACAACAAATCTGCAGCTTAGTAAATTCAGTAACCTGTTCGAAAAATGAAACACATAAATACGGATGATGTTATCCGAGATTGATCTCGGATGACTTAGAATAGAAATCTGCATCTTAGTAAATTTACCCCTGAGTTTAAGGACAGTGTTACAATGACTTTTTGCCTTTTTTTTTTTTTTAATAACCTATTGCCACTGGCCTGACATATATATGGAAGATGGACGTGGGCCTTAAGCTGTGATACATTTTAGTAAATGTTACAACAATGTAGCAGTCTTGTGCTGCCTTAGTTGCCTATAGTGTCAATGTCAAGCCAGAGGGTGAGGTCATTCCCTGTGTTAATTGAAGCCAGGGGGTCCAAACAATCATTCACCTGCATACATTTGAACGGGAAATCTTGCGACGTCACTATGCAATTTCACAGGCATTTAATTGCAGGTAAATACAGAAATCTGAATCAGGTGTTCTACTAATAGATCCATTCAGTTATAGTTACTGTTAGATAAAGTTTGCATTGGATATGTTAGAACTGAAAGTAGACCTATAACATCTCTTGGAGTTTTAGCTAAATCTTCCAAATCTGCCTTTTTAACAAAATAAATAAATTTAGGAAATAAAAGTGAGAATAAAAAGATAAATCCTACCATCATTTCTTGCCTTTAAACTACCGTAAACTATGAAAAAAGAACACTTATCTGGTATGATTATACTCAGGAGAATAAAGCAATACAATATTGGGTATATTTCTGGGTTTGTGCTTATTGGGGCTCATTTACAGTTGATCGTATAGAGAGAGATATATATATATATATATATATATATATATGCGCATTTTTGAATTATGTATACACACCAAGGGGTACATTTACCAAAGGTCTGATTTGCTATCAATTTGAAACCGACGGGCATTGACAGTGGATCGCAGTGTATTTATCTGCTGTCAATGGCCCTCATTCAGAGCCGTACGCTCTGAGCAGAGCGCACGCTCTGAATAAGGGCCGTACTCCATAACTATGGAGCGTCCTCCTGGACGCTCGTATAGCTGTGGGTCACCACCCACAGCCTATACGAGCGTGCAGTCTGATGGCCGCGATGGTCTTGACCATCGCGACCATCGAAACTGCGAACCGGAGCCTGCGGTTGAGGTTTTCAACCGCAAGGCCCGGAGTGATTTTGGCTCTATCAGAGCCAAAATCACTCCCACTGACATCACTAGTGATGTCAGTGGGCCGGCTTCTGACGGTAGGCGTTCCCTTAGGAACGCCCCGGTCAGGAAGGCACGCCCACCAAAGGGGGCGTGCTGTCAATCAACATCGACAGCACGCCCCCTTTGATCAGACACAACGAGCGAAGGAAAGTCCTTCGCTCGTCACGTCTGGCGCATGCGCACGATGGAGCTCCCTCCGTCATGCGCATGCTCAGTGCAGAACATCGACCCACTTGCGAGCGGACAGCCGCTCGCGAGTGGGTCTGAATCAGGCCCAATATCTGTTGGATTTCAACCCTATATTTTGGCCACAAATCTGACGACACTCCGCCGGCGGATCAAAGCACTGCATATATCACGATGATCTATGCAGACTTTGTTTTGGTAAAAAGCTTTAAAAATATAAATATTAAAAGAAAATGGTGTGGGGTTCCCCGCAAATCATTAACTAGCCCCGGGCCTCTGCGCTAATTTTTGCCAACCATTTTAGTCACACTTGGCATCTGCACACAGGTGGCGCATGCACCTTTTAAAAAAAAATGCAACTTGTGGCCAAAAAAAAAAATCAGCAAATCGGGTATACAGTATGTGTCACTCTGAATAAGAGAAATAATTGTCCCATTTTTGAAGGAGTGAAGGATAACACTTTTTAATGCCAAAATTATGCCTTTTCATTTTTGATAATATCCTCTAATGTGGGTAATGTACAGTATGCTCGGTCTAATATTTACATACTCTAGTATTTTTGTGTCCATTTATGTGTTTGAGAATATATTTGGACACTGATTTTAGTCCAGCCCATTGTATCAAAAGTCATCAACAAGTGCACAGTACTTTAGCAAATTAACCATTAGGAAATGTTAACCTACAGTATGTGCAAAAACAGTTGAGCATCTTGTATCTAAAATGATGGTATGGCTTGGTACACACAGCATTACTTCCCATTGAATTTCAATATTCATATATGACTTTGTGGAATGGTGAATTGTATTTACTGTACTAATAAGAGGTAATTTCATCCACAGTTCTTGGATCATGTAAAGGCAGGCATTGAAGATGTATGTGGTCACTGGGGACACAACTACTGCAAAGACAAGTAGGTTTACAGTCTCTTTCAATTTGGTAGACAATGGGCCTGAAGCAGAAATGAACAGAGGTCATATGTATTTAGTGAGTTATTCACATCTTTACAGTGCACTTCTATCCATGTGCTTGGTTTGATGTCATCATCGGCAGCACACATTTATACCAGTCTATATTAAGTGCAAATAATACAACTGGAAACAGATCAATGCTCCCATCCAGCTTTGCGTAGCCCACAGTTGCATCACCAACATACCCTCTCTGCACCTTGCCTACATAAGAACACCCCATTACAGCCCAGTTACATTCCTTTTGTCACAATTGGAGATGATGAAATGCATCGCCCAACTCTGCATCGCCCATACTTGTGTAAATACTTATTTTGTGTGCAAAACCACACAAGATACAGGCTGCAAATAGTCATAAGTTCAATTCTGTATCAGCCCCAATGGTTTTAAAATGGATGACTCATGCATGCATTGTATAGGTCTATGCAGGGTTGGAAACAAATAAGGAGCAATGTTGAAAATGTTTTTCCAAATGATAAAATAATGGCTAACAAACTGCCAACTTCCAAATAACTAGGTCTATGTTGCCACTGGGATGACATTTTTACTGATTTCTAGGGGTAAATTTACTAAAGGTCGATTATAGTCGTTATTGTGTTTTTGGACGATTTCCCATCAGTATTGCAAATCGTCAAAACCAACCACAAACTGACCAAAAATCTGACTTTAAAGGTTAGAACATTGGACCAACAATCGATACTTTCAAATAGATGACTATAGAAACCACAGATTTACTAATGGTCTGTTTTAAAACCAATGCAAAAATGACTGCAAACTCGACCAAACAATAGACATGTCTGGTGAGGCGAGTTTGGAAGAAGCACTGCACAGATCACTATGATCTGTGCAGGCTTATTAGGGTTAAAAATAAAGAAAACGTTTTAAAAAACTGCATGCTTGTTGTTCCACAAGTGCCGGCATGCCGAACAGGCTTGCTGGGACCTCTATTTGCACTGTAAATAACAATATTATTATTTTTTTTTTTTTAGACAATTAACCCTGCACCTGCCACCACCTGAGCTTTATTTTTTATCATTTAAAATGTTTAATTTATTTTAACCCCAAGAAGCTTTGCACTGATTATAGTAATCTGTGCAGTGCATCTTTTTGAAGATTTTGCAGTCAGAAATCTCATTGATGTCAGTCGATTTAGGTTGATTATTAAAATTGATCTAAAATCAATCTTTAGTAAATTTACCCCCTAGACCAGTGGTTCCCAAACTGTGCACCGCGGCACCCTGGGGTGCCTCAGGTTGGTGGTCCAGCACCAAATCAAATTCTTCATGGTCAATGTAATGTAAATATGTGCACAATCCTGTCCACCACTATATAACCAACAGATAAGCACAATTTACTTCACTGCATTTTTTTCTGAATTCCTCAATACCAAACTTTTGGTTTAGGGGTGGCGTGAAAACAATGCTGATGCATTAGGGCACCGTATCTGGGGGGGGGAGTCGAGCAGGGCACGTGCCCAGGGCGTCATTGCATGACCGCCGGAGGGGGCGCAGTCAGCCACTGCGCTGACTCAACCGTCAATAGCAAATGATCTCTAGTCTTTTTCTGTCTCCTCTGCTCTTACCAGTCTCCTCCATTAGTTTACGAATGCGTATCAGGCTTCCTATATGTCCCTTTATATCAGAAACATTTAAAATTAGAGAGATTAAATATTTTTCCTTTTTTTTTCTAATATATCTCTTCCCCCACAATACCCACCACATACCAATCACCACCCACTGGTTCCTATAGGTTAAGTATGTATGTGTGAGATTATATACACACGGGAAGGCCCCAGTACCCTAGGGACCAGGCAGGTCCCTGGGGTACTGGGGCCTTCCCGTGTATACTTAACTTATGGATGGCACCCCGGCATTAAACACGATAATGCGAGTGCCCCTCTACATGCATGTATATATATATATATATATATATATATACAGTCAGGTCCATAAATATTGGGACATTGACAGAATTTTCATATTTTGGCCTCTATTCACCACCACAATGGCTTTGAAATGAAACAAACAAGATGTAATTGCCTGCAAAGGTTTTGCAACAAAGTATTAAAAAGTGAAAGTTAGATTTAGGATTGTTTAGTTTTTCCCATTACTTTTGGCCCCTTAAAAAGTGGGAGGCACATATAGAAACCGTTGTAATTCCTACACCGTTCACCTGATTTGGATGCAATTACCCTAAAATTAAATCTGAAAGTCTGCAGTTAAAGCACATCTTGTTTGTTTAATTTTAAAGCCATTGTGGTGGTGAACAGAGGCCAAAATATAAAAATTATGTCAATGTCCCAATATTTATGGACCTGACTGTGTATATATAAATATATTTTTTATTAATATATATATATATATATATATATATATATTGTGACACAGTCAGATTAGGAGGTCCCTCTCCTGGTTAGGGGACTCCTTCCTTACACACACACACAGCAGCAGGGAAGCAGCACACCAGTCTGGAAGCGAGTACAAGCTGGTCGGCGCCAGTCTTTATTGTGCAAAACAGAAACAACAAAAGAAACCATAAACATAAAACCTAGCCCTGGCCGGGATCTAACTTTACAGGTGGTTCCCTCGCTACCAGAACCTGGCAGGGCCTAATGCCCTCACCAGCAAACAAGGCACAGCACAACACTCACAGTTAGGTTTTCCAGTGTCTCTGAGCAAACGCCCTGTCTGCTCTCCCAGGTGAGACAATCAGCCCTCAACACACTAGGCTTATATTGGCCACTCTCAGGAGAAAACCCTAACAAGCCTGTTACCAGGCTAAGAGAACCAAAACCTGGAGTGGCCGTGGGTGGAGCCCTCCCTCTCCTCTCACCCACAACCCCCAGGTCCCAAACCGGCTTTTCAAAAAGCCGAAACTCAAGCCTGCTACACTGCAGACTTTCTCCTGGGGGTTTAAAACACAAAAGACAGGAATCTGGGACAAATGTACCTGCCACAGACCACTTTACCAGTGATCCTATCACATATCCCCCCCCCTTTGTTTCGACCTGTGGGGCGGAACAACTGAAGCCCCCAAACAATGAACGCGTGACAACGCGTCAGCATTGGCCAGCTGGCTTCCTGGCCTGTGTTCCACTGAAAATTTTAAAGTTTGTAATGCCAAGAACCATCTTGTAATTCTTGCATTACTGTCCTTATTTTCAGACATCCACTTCAGAGGGGCATGGTCAGTGATCAATTTGAACTTTCTTCCGACCAAGTAGTACCTGAGAGCCTCTAATGCCCACTTTATGGCCAACGCCTCCTTCTCCACTGTGGCATAGTTTCTCTCATGTACATTCAACTTTCTGCTAAGATAGAAAATAGGGTGTTCCTCACCCTCCTTGTTCTGGGACAGGACCGCTCCTACACCTACTTCTGATGCATCGGTTTGTACTATGAATTCCCTTTCAAAATTGGGAGTCATCAGGACTGGTTGGGAACACAACGCTACTTTCAACTCATGAAAAGCTTTCTCTGCCTCAGGACTCCATTCTACCATGACTTTTTGTTTGCCTTTGGTCAGGTCAGTCAGTGGGACTGCCATGGTAGCAAAGTTGGGTATAAACCTCCTGTAGTACCCCGTAATTCCCAAGAAGGCTCTCACCTGCTTCTTATTCAGAGGCCGTGGCCAGTTTTGTATGGCATCAACTTTATTGAGCTGAGGCTTTATCAGGCCTCTGCCAATGGTGTATCCCAGATATTTTACTTCCTCCATGCCTAGACAACACTTTTTTGGGTTGGCTGTCAAACCTGCCTTATAGATGGAGTCCAACACTGCTTGTACCCTGGGTAAGTGAGACTGCCAATCAGGACTATGAACGACCACGTCATCCAGATAAGCAGCCGCATACCGTCTATGGGGCCTTAGAATCCTGTCCATCATTCTTTGGAAGGTAGCAGGAGCCCCATGTAGCCCGAAGGGCAACATCTTGTACTGAAACAAGCTCTCTGGCGCTGAAAAAGCTGTCTTTTGTTTGGCACGCTCGGTTAACGGTACTTGCCAATACCCTTTAGTTAGGTCAAGAGTGGTTAAATACCTTGCCGTCCCTAGTCTCTCAATCAGTTCATCCACTCTTGGCATCGGGTAGGCATCGAATTTTGAAACACTGTTCAACTTTCGGAAGTCATTGCAGAAACGCACACTCCCGTCGGGCTTTGGAATCAACACAATGGGACTTGACCATTCACTATGTGATTCTTCAATAACCCCTAACTCTAGCATATTTTTTATTTCTTTCGACACCGATTCTCTTTGTGCTTCTGGTAACCTATAGGGCTTTAGATTAACTTTAACCCCTGGGTCAGTGATGATGTCATGTTTAATGACCGAGGTTTTCCCAGGTACGTCAGAGAACAGCACCCTATTTCTAATCAGAAACTCCTTGACCTCTTGTTGTTGAATTGCCGACAGGGTTTTTGCCACTGTCACTTCGGGAACTAAGGGCCCTGGACTTACTGGAGGGTCTCGGACGGCCGACAGTACCGTTCTATCTTTCCAGGGCTTTAACAGATTTATATGGTATATCTGTTCCGGCTTTCTTTTCCCCGGCTGGTAAACTTTGTAATTGACCTGCCCCACTCTTTCTAAGATTTCAAAGGGCCCTTGCCATTTAGCCAAAAGTTTATTTTCCACAGTGGGAACCAATACTAACACTCTGTCCCCAGGAGCAAAGCTGTGTAACCGAGCATTGCGGTTGTATACCCTCTGCTGTGCCTGTTGAGCCTGTTCCAGGTGCTCTCTCACCATCGGCACTACCGCAGCAATTCTCTCCTGCATTTGAGAAACATACTCAATCACCGTTTTGTAAGGACTAGACTGCCCCTCCCATGTCTCTTTGGCAATGTCTAGTAACCCCCTTGGGTGTCTCCCATACAACAAGTCGAAGGGTGAAAACCCGGTGGAGGACTGGGGAACTTCTCTTATGGCCAACAATAAATACGGCAATAAGTAATCCCAATCCCTACCATCCTTGTCGATCACTTTCCTAAGCATGTGTTTTAACGTCTTGTTAAACCTCTCAACCAGCCCATCGGTTTGGGGGTGATAAACCGAAGTTCTTAACTGCTTGATTTTGAACAGGCGGCATAACTCTTTCATGACTTTGGACATAAATGGTGTACCCTGGTCAGTTAGTATCTGCTTAGGTATACCCAGCCTGCTAAAGACATGAACTAGCTCTCTGGCAATGGTCTTGGTTGACGTATTGCGCAATGGGATCGCTTCCGGGTACCTGGTAGCGTAATCCATTATGACCAGAATATACTGGTGTCCCCCGGCAGGCTTCATTAAGGGTCCAACCAAATCCATTGCTATTCTTTCAAACGGCACCTCTATAATAGAAAATTGGAACTAGTGGACCCTTAAAATGTAGCCTGGGAGCATGATACTGACACTCAGGGCAGGATGTGCAAAAGTCAGATACCTCTTTATGAAGCCCGGGCCAGAAAAACCTCTGTATTATTCGCTCAGTGGTTTTCTCTACCCCTAGATGGCCTGCCGTTATATGACCATGGGCCAGATCCAACACTGTTCTTCTGTAGGCTTTGGGAACTATTAGTTGTTCCACAACATCTTCCCCCTTCTTAGTCACCTGATATAACAAATCCTGCCACATTGCCATGTGGGGATAGGACAAAGGACTATCAGGGTCTATGGGTTTACCATCAACTACTTTTACATTCTCCCTGGCTTTTACCAAAGTAGGGTCATTCAACTGCTCCACGGCAAAGACCTCTCTTCTGACCTCTAAATCAGGCAGACGATCACCTGGCCCAACAACACTTCCCACCTCAATGGGAGGCGCATCAGTTGGCGGGCCACCGTCACGCTCCGCATTCTCTAGTTCGCCAATCATAGTAGAAAAAGGGAATAACTCTGACTCAGAAGAAACTCCCTCCTCCACTACATTGACAACCTTCTCAAATGGATCGGGGTTGTTCATCTCTGGAACAAAACTGCTTTCCCACAACTTCCAGAAGTGAGCAAAGTCTCTCCCCAATATTGCATCGTACATCAGACCATGCACCAAACCTACAGAAACTATAGCAGAACCACATGGTGTCTCGATGTTCACCTCGGCAGTAACATAATATCGAGTATCCCCATGTATGCAGGTCACACCAACAGTTTTCCCCTCACGCCGCAAGGGGTTCACCAGCTCAGCTTTTATAAGTGTCACCAATCTACCAGAGTCTAACAGTGCCTCTACTCGGTTGCCATCTACAGTGAGTACATACATGTGCTTATCAGTCTCAGCCTGCCGGTCAGCCGTACAGGCTGTCTGTGCAAAGAACGACCCCCTGCGGTAGACATGAGCAGTATCACATTGCATAGGTTCAGTTGTAAGTGAACAATTAGCGGCAATATGGCCGAAGCCACCACATCGGAAACACTGAGTCATCTTAATGTCTAGTCGTTTACGGGGCAAGAACCTTCCCGGCCTGGCAGGCCTGTCTCCAGGTTCTACACCCTCAGTCTTAGGTACATTCCAGCACCCTTCTCCCCTGGAACAGTCTTACCAGTGTCTGTGGGAGTTCGCCGGTGCGCCATCGGGGCTCGGTGGGGCATACTCATCAGCTCCTCAGCAGCCACGTACCTCTCCACCAGCTCGACCAACTGGTCCGCGGACTTAGGGTCTGCATGGCTCACCCACTTGCGCAGAGTCACAGGTAATGATCGCAGGTACCGGTCCATCACGACCCTCTCCACGATCTGTGGTCCCGTCAGCGTCTCGGGCTGTAGCCATTTGAGGACAGATGGACGAGGTCATGCATCTGTGAACGTGGAGGCTTGTCCTTATGGAACTCCCAGCGGTGGACCCGTTGGGCACGAACAATGGTGGTGACTCCCAAGCGAGTTAGGATCTCCTGTTTTAGTTTTTTATAGTCCTTGGCATCAGCCAGGCATAAGTCGAAATAGGCCTTTTGTGGCTTCCCAGACAAAAAAAGGTGCCACCAGACTTGCCCACTGCTCCTGGGGTCAACTCTCCCTTTCGGCCGTTCTTTCAAATGCGGCGAGATAGGCCTCCACATCATCGCCCGAAGTCATCTTTTGGAGGAAGTGACTGGCTCGTACGGAGTGAGTGGCGGTGGGAGGACCAGCAGTAACATCTCTGGGCCGGGCGACCACGTGCTGTACCACCTCTCTTATGGCCTGGCTGTTTTCCACTAAGGCCTGGCGGGTTTCCTCGATGGCGACCTGTTGTTTCCTCTGGGCTGTCTCCAAGGCCAACAGTTGCACCCTGGTGGATTCCTGCTGAGCCCTGGTAGATTCCTGCTGAGCCCAGGTAGATTCCTGCTGAGCCCAGGTAGATTCCTGCTGAAGTTTGTTCGTCTCCTGCTGAGCTCTGGTAGATTCCTGCTGAGCTGCTGTAGCTTGGAGCAAGGCCTTAATAATGTCCTCCATTTTGTCCTGGGGTGTAGGTTGGAAGCTGAACCTTGCCTCTCTGAGCATTGGCTGACGCCTCCTCTATGGGACTCCAAGGACACAGTGTTATTTCCACACTCACAAATTGGGTGTCTGTCCCTTTAATTTTTAAATGGAAAGTTTTCCTCTCGCTGCAACTTCAGTGTGTGTGGATGCCTGCATTCTCCACCATATTGTGACACAGTCAGATTAGGAGGTCCCTCTCCTGGGTAGGGGACTCCTTCCTTACACACACACAGCAGCAGGGAAGCAGCACACCAGTCTGGAAGCGAGTACAAGCTGGTCGGCGCCAGTCTTTATTGTGCAAAACAGAAACAACAAAAGAAACCATAAACATAAAACCTAGCCCTGGCCGGGCTCTAGCTTTACAGGTGGTTCCCTCGCTACCAGAACCTGGCAGGGCCTAATGCCCTCACCAGCAAACAAGGCAGAGCACAACACTCACAGTTAGGTTTTCAAGTGTCTCTGAGCAAACTCCCTGTCTGCTCTCCCAGGTGAGACAATCAGCCCTCAACACACTAGGCTTATATTGGCCACTCTCAGGTGAAAACCCTAACAAGCCTGTTACCAGGCTAAGAGAACCAAAACCTGGAGTGGCCGTGGGTGGAGCCCTCCCTCTCCTCTCACCCACAACCCCCAGGTCCCAAACCGGCTTTTCAAAAAGCCAAAACTCAAGCCTGCTAGACTGCAGACTTTCTCCTGGGGGTTTAAAACACAAAAGACAGGAATCTGGGACAAATGTACCTGCCACAGACCACTTTACCAGTGATCCTATCACAATATATATATATATATATATATATATATATATATATATATATGCTGCATGTGGTTTGGCACTAGCCACAATGAAAAAACTAGATGTTGGGTGCCTTCTTAACAAACATATATAGCAGGTATTTCCTTTAGGCGCTGAATAAGCCCCCTAGTGAAAGAAGAAAGCGGCACTCCATTGTAGAAAAAACACGATATATTGTAAAAAGTTACATGATACACCACAAGTGTGTCGACGTTTCAAGGTCTCCCCGAACCTTGTCTTCAGGACCAGTGTACTCAAAGTGAACAAGTAAGAGTGTCTTACCTTAATAGTGTAGTTGCTGTGGCGTGTCGGTGCACGCAGGACTCACCCGGCCGCGGGATGACGTTTCCGTCAAGGGAAGCCCGGAAACCGCCACCGACGATGACGTCATGCGTCTCCCTGGAAATCCTGTACAACACCGTCATCCCACTGGGTAGGGGAGAACAGCTGAAAAATAAAAAGTGTATAATGAGCTGTGTGCTAGTTGTGATGTGAAATTAATTATGTGCACTGCAAAGATAATGTGACTAAATGTAAAAAAATGTAAGTTGCTGATAAGAGCAATGCCTAATAAATAAAAAACGTGCTGTGAGTGATACAAAAAAATTTGCATAAATAACATATGTGAAAAATAATGTGTAAGGCGTGTAATGAAAAAAATGTATATGTAAAAAAATATATATTTAATTATTTATATATATTTTTTTCAGTTATAACTAGGGATGAGCGGGTTCGGATTTCTGAAATCCGACCCCCCCACCCCGAGCCCCCCTGATCCGAGTCGTATCCGAGTCAGGCTCGACTTTTCCCGCCTGACTCGGATCTGAAATCGAGGCAAAACGTCATCATCCCGCCTTCCGGATCTCGCGGGTTTTGGATTCTATAAAAGGTCCCCACGTCTGCGCCATTTCTCACTCCGGCAGTGTGGACAGTGAAGAGGGAGGGTGGGAGCTAGGGCTGGCTGGGCTGTGTTGTGATGTGTTGTCCATAGGGGCTGGATGGGCTGTGTTGTGCTGCTGTCATAGGGGCTGGCTGGGCTGTGTTGTGCAGTCAGTTGTCCATAGGGACTGTGTCCACTCCAAAGTCTATAGGGGCTGGCTGGACTGTGTTGTGCAGTGTCCCATAAAGGTTGTAGTCCTAAAGGGGTGCTGTAGTGTTGTCCAGGGGGTGATCTGTGCATCAGGGGTGCTCCCCCAAAGTGCACAGATCAATTAATTTTTTTTTTCTGTGTTTGTGAATTGTGTGCACAGTAGCCGCACGTGCATCAACAAAGTAGCGCCAAGCGTGCGCCTGTGTCATAAGTAAGGGGCCGGCTGGCTCGTCTGTTAAAGGGTGGTGTAATCCCCAAAGTGCACTCCAACAAAAATAAAACATTTTCTTCTGTGTTTGTGAATTGTGTGCACTGTACGTGCATCAACAAAGGAGCAGAGCCAAGCGTGCGCCTGTGTCCCATAAGTCTGTTAAAGGGTGATGTAACCCCCAAAGTGCACTCCACAAAAAATAAACAATTCTTTTTTTTCTGTGTTTGTGTGCGAAATGTATGCGCAGAAGCCGCACGTGCATCAACAGCAGCAGTGCCAAGCGTGCGCCTGTGTCATAAGTCAAGGGCCGGTTTGGATATCTGGCCTGGACTGAAGGACGTGCCAACAATTTCTGACAAGTCTACTGTCACTGCATATGATACTGTCACCATTGACAGAATGGTGGAGGATTACATCGGTGACAGCATCCAAGTAGGCATGTCAGACAGTCCGTACCTGTGCTGGCAGGAAAAAGAGGCAATTTGGAGGCCCCTGGACAAACTGGCTCTATTTTACCTGAGTTGCCCCCCCTCCAGTTTGTACTGCGAAAGAGTGTTTAGTGCAGCCGGGAACCTTGTCAGCGAAAGGCGTAGGAGGTTGCTTCCACAAAATGTGGAGAAGATGATGTTCATAAAAATGAATTACCAACTCTTCCAGGGAGACCAGCCTCCAGAACGTACAGAGGGACCTGTGGTGATGGATTCCAGCGGGGACGAATGAATACTCTGTGAGGATGAGGGTGTACACAACACTGAAGAGGGTGAGGAATCGGTGGATGAGGAGGATGAGGGCGACATCTTGCCTCCATAGAGCCAATTTGTGCAGGGACAGATTAATTGCCAGCTTGTTTTGTGGGGGCCCAAACGAACCAATCATTACAGTCGTGTGGCAGACCCTGGCGCTGAAATGTTTGGTTTGTTAAAGTGTGCATGTCCTGTTTATACAACATAAGGGTGGGTGGGAGGGCCCAAGGACAATTCCATCTTGCACCTCTTTTTTTTATTTGTATTATGTACTGTTTGGGGCCTAGGCTTTCAAACTGCCATCCTGTCTGCCACTAGATGGGCCACGTGTTTGTGCCCCCACTCGTGTCGCTTAGCATAGTCATCCAACTACCTTGGTGCAACCTTTTGGACATAAAAACACTATTGTGAGGTGTGAGGTGTTCAGAATAGACTGGAAATGAGTGGAAATTAAGGTTATTGAGGTTAATAATAGCGTAGGAGCAGAAAAACCCACAAATTCTGTGATTTTAGCTGTTTTTATGCTTTTTTCAAAAAAATACAGATCCAAAACACAAAACCCAGAACCCAAAACACGGAAGGGTGGTTTTGGCAAAACCAATCCAGATCCAAAATACGAAGAAAGATCCAGATCCAAAACACGAAAAGTGGCCGATGCACACCCCTAGTTATAACACTTAATACATGCAAAGCACTGTTTATTACTTTCTATATGTCAACAACACAGGAAAAGAGGGCATCAATAACAAACAAGATGCACTGTGGGCAAGATATTTTGCATATATGCAAATTACCTCATGAATAGTGTATTGTGATTGATGTGGTGCTTGCACTCTTTTCCTGCATGGTTAAATTTGCAAAAGTCTCCAAAAACTTTACAGGTTGTCATTATGGGGTATTGTGTGTAGAATTTTGAGGACAAAAATCAATTTATTTCATTTTGGAAAAAGGCTGTAACATAACAAAATGTGGGGAAAGTGAAGCGCTGTGAATACTTTCCGGATACGCTAAATAAATATAAATATATATTTATATATTGTCTACCTATTTCTACAGGCGTGTAACTTAAACTACCCCCAGTGTAAGTTGTCAGTTTTTAACCTTCCTCCAATGCAGGGGGTTGGACATGACCCTTATGGGCTGTGATTACTCCTATGTGGGGTATTGGACAGGACCCATTTTTAAATTTGCCCTGGACTCCATAAACCCTAGTTATGCCTCTGGTACCGTGATTCAAAGAAGATTGGGAACAACTGCCCTAGACTGTATTAATGTCAGACAAAAACATCCTTTTTGTGAATGGCTGTCAGTAAATGTAGTGATGATTGGTTACCATGATTCTGCAGTACATTAATGCTTATTCTTTTAATGTTCCCTAACTCACATTTGCTGGTTCTTATCTTGTGGCATTGTATGGACATCAATTCATTTATTTTGCTTACACATTTTTTCTGCAGTGCTTTAGTTATTCGCATCAGCCCCTGCCCAAGTGGAACTTACAGCCTATATTTCCTATCACATGTACATGCTTGCACATACTACGGTTAATTTTTAGTC
This sequence comes from Taudactylus pleione, assembly GCA_031769625.1. Taxonomy (NCBI): domain Eukaryota; kingdom Metazoa; phylum Chordata; class Amphibia; order Anura; family Myobatrachidae; genus Taudactylus; species Taudactylus pleione. The sequence goes on along the minus strand of JAUIMM010000608.1, from coordinate 11,868,072 downwards.
AGCAGCCAATTGAACTACCAATGTGTTTTTGGCATGTGGTAGGAAACCGGAGCACCCGGAGGAAAACCACGCAAACACATGGAGGACACACAAACTCTACACACAAAGTGCCTTTGTTAGGAATAGAAATGATAAAAGTTCCAATAAATTATTATAATACACTGTACATTCAACTCGGTAAGATATTAGTTAGCATATTAAAAATACATGAGGATGACAGGTCCATTCTAAATACAGTAAATATTGAGCCCCATTATCTGTTGACCTAGCAACTATCAAATAATCTCACACCTTCCTTGCACAATATACTGTACATTTTCACTTATAATTTTTTAAATATTTACAGTGCCCATCCCTGCTCCCTCCAGTATACAGGTGTTTTGCTGTAACATTAATTATGATCATAAACACTTTATTAGTGTCCATTAGCATTAAAATTCTTTATGCTGCACCTCCTCCAAGCTCACAATTGTTTTGAGAACCCTAGGACTGGCACTTAATCTATTGTGCATATACTGGGATGACTACTGAACATGTCTCAATAGATTCTTTCTAGATTAGTTTAGTGATGCCTCATTAATTGCATGAATCACCTTTGGAGAGAAGGGAGAAGTTTAAGAGTTTTTTTCTAAGTCAATATTAACTTCTTTAAAAAAAATAACCTGACAGTAGATGCACTTTTTATTTCTAAATGTTTAAGTAAAAACTAAGCTACAATAGTACAGGTATAGGACCTATTATCAGGAATGCTTGGGATTTAGGGCTATATCAGTAAGGATATTTCTTGTCATTTGGAGCATTATACCAAAAATATACTTTCAAAATTAGCCATTTTTCCCTCACACTGGTTCCAGGTATTCTTCCCCTCAGGACATTTTACAGCAGTGCTCCTCAGAGTGACTGTAGGAAGAAATGCTTGGTGATAATGTGTTTGGTGTGACATCAGCAGCAATTATTTACTTTTTTCTTTCTGGATAATGAAGTTCTAGATAAATGAATCCATACATGTAACTAAGGGGCTGCTTAAATTGAACCAGAGCTGTCAGCGTTTTATAGGCGCATTTACAGTAGATTGATCTCCGCTTACACCTCCATTACCTGCCTTGCAATGATCAGCCTCTAAGGTATATCTCGCTTGGTCACCTGAAACTGTAATTGACTCAGCCACATATTCTGTTATCTGTTATTAACAATATAAAAAATATTTTTTTTTTATATATGTGTCAAGTCAAATTAAAGATATATGTTTCACATAGGTTTAAAAAATTTGATGAAAAATACTTGCGTAAACTTTTGATCAGAGAAAATGAGCCACAATCAAGCATCGTGTCCTTATATAAAAAGCTGGAAATAAAGCAAGCTATTGAGATGGCAGAGACTGGTCTAAGTCGGGATCCATCTTTATCCTCATTATTGTAAGTATAGCACAAAGTTTTGTAATGAATATAATCTACTGTTTGATATGTTTCTATGCATGTAAGTATATTCAGTGGTGTATTAATATCCCTTGGGGCCCATGTGCACCGTGGAAGAGGAGGGACCCGCACACCCTTTTCCTACATTTCAAATTAAATATAACAACTTAACCCATGTGCCCTAGTCCTCCGAAACTAACTACATTCTGATAAAATGGGCCAATAAAGTCAGAATACAATTAACCTACCAGTATGTTTTTAGACAGTAGGAAGAAACCAGAGGACCTGAAGAACATATAAATTGCTTGCAGAAAGATGCATCATTGATATGGTACCTGATCTGCAAGGAAGCAATGCTAACTACGAAGTCACTATTACGGAAATGGTGCACAACACGGCTAAAGATTAAGGGCCTGATTTATTACTGCACACAATCAGCCGATTGTTTCTCTCTGCGCATGCATCGCAGTGCGCGCACGTGAACCGGCCACTGCGATCGGGACTGCGATCGCAGTGACTACGCAGACCCATTGCAGAGTGATTGACCGGTAGTACCGTCTGGGGGTGGTGACGGTGAGGTGGTCAGCCAAACGCAGGCGTGCCAGGGCGTTTGAACGCCATTACAGGGGAGTGCATAACTTATCAATTCCTGAGTAAAGTCAGAGCTTGTGCAAGTGTGCATGAGGCTGCGATGGTATTCGATTGTACTGATGTTTTCGCAGTCTTGCTAAACATTACGGATGTGTATAAGGTAAAGTGGTTGTCCTTATGCTATGCTGTGATGGCATAGCGATCACAATGGATTAGCATTCTATCGCAGTGAGACTGAGTGCGTAATTGATATTGCAATCGCAGTTGTGATCAGTAGTGAATCAGGCCCTAAGCTGTGAATATCTCCAGTATTATATCAGATCTTCAAATTATTAAATGTAATTAACTCTGAATATATGAGTGAATTTAAAAAAAAAAAAAAAAAAAAGTCATGTGCCATGAATCTGTTTGCTACAGTAAACTCCGATTTATCTGTAGATCATGGCCATATAATTAATTTTTTTTTGCATTTTAAACCAAGAATAAATATTTTTTTACTTAGTATGCTATTCAAGTATATTTTATAGTGTAGTTGTGGTGTTTGCACAGTGGTCAATAAACTCATTTTATTTATCTTTAATAATTTAGAACATATGAAAAAAATAAAGTGAACCCTCTTTCTCCAAATGAAGTTAATGAAATGCGAGACGTACTGTCAAAGAACCTCTACCAGATACGTCAACGGGTGAGATTTTTTTGGGTTAACTTTTTAAAATCAATAAGGAAATATAAACAGTTCAATCACAAAAAAGGTTAATAATCTTTTACTCTTACAACATAAGTGGTAAAAGAAACTACGTTAAATTAAGCCAGTCCCATAAATAGATAAATGGCTAATTTGTCTATAAGACATTGTAATCGAAGGTGTAACAAGGAAGGCACTGCATTCACACCATTCAAATTAAGCTGCTGCTATTAGTCTCTTTCTATTGAAACAGTGGGCATTCCAGTGCTTTGTCCCGAATGGTAATGCCATCTGCAGGTGGCGTTACCCAATAGAAGCCTGTGAGCTTCTGTTCGGGATGCCTTTCCTGAGGGATCCAATCGGACCCCTCCCATCTCTCTCCAGAGCCATCACAAAGGACTTATTGGGAGAGCTGTCCTTTGCGATATTCTAGGTATATACCGCGTTTGATTACTGCAGTATGTACCCAAAGACAGACAGGATGTACTTCATCATGGATGAGATGCTTAGTACAGCTCGCCCAGTATATTTATTAATGTCGATCGCAAAAAAACAATAATAACAACAATGGAGGCCGCAATGACCTCTTAAGAAGCACAAAAATTGTTCGGCCCCAAAGCAAATCTGGCAACCCATTATTATTCTTGATACTTTTTTTTACTACTAATGCTCCCAAGGTTTGGTACGTCCTGCACTACAAGCTTAATGCTGGGTACACAATGAGACGATGGATCGGTCACTTGTAGCTTTAATGATGTTGGTCCTACCCAAAAGGTAAGTATTTCAAATTAATTATTTGTATTACTGCTTACACATCACGACTGGAAAATCAAGATGTCGATATACAATTGATATTTTATCAAAAGGAGAAATTCATATCCACAAATCTCCTCCTAATTATATATATGGTGAGAATAACAGCTCGGTATAATATTGGCTTATCAATTCAAACACCTAATTATCAATGTATCTTTGCATTGAGCTATTATCAAATGAGTAATGATAATCTCATTAGTAGAGAATTAATCACATCCATGGTTACACAAGTAATTATATCTCACATAAATAGGGTATCTTTATTAGATTAATATAGTATCATTTAGTCAAGATAATAACTTTAATTGTTATATAAGGCTGGTTATTTCCCAGTCCGCGGTGGTGTTAGTAATTCGCTGCTGCTGATTGTACTATATGCAGATGGAAAGCACTAACAGCGCTATCTATCATACATTCACTTAATATAATTTCCAGTACAGCAGTATCAATTTACAAGCTCTCATACATAGAGAGAGGGTAGTAAGCTATCTTGCAACATTCTAACTTATTCAGCATATATCAGTTTGTTAGAATGTAACAGTTCTTACTGCATGTGTCATTGATATTATACTGTATAAAGTTTAAAAGTCCAGGGCACATGACAAGTTTCCCTGTAATAATGTTAATTTGTTGACTTCTAATATATCCACAGCTAACTAAATAATAATTAGTAACAATGTATATTTCGGCAGTATCAATCTATTGGCATTGATTAAGTCCCGTTTGGCCCAAGGACATATTCAACAATCACTGACAACGTGCATGCCGCTTCATAACATCTAGTATTAACTGGGATGTAATCATATTTTCCACTACAAAAGCTGCTCACAGTGAAACGCGCGCGTCGGCGTCACTGGCAGCTCCATGTTGTGTGTTTGTTGTGTGTAGTGGAAAATATGATTACATCCCAGCCTTATATAACAATTAAAGATATTATCTTGACTAAATGATACTATATTAATCTAATAAAGATACCCTATTTATGTGAGATATAACTACTTGTGTAACCGTGGATGTGATTAATTCTCTACTAATGAGATTATCATTACTCATTTGATAATAGCTCAATGCAAAGATACATTGATAACTAGGTGTATGAATTGATAAGCCAATATTATACCGAGCTGTTATTCTCACCATATATAATTAGGAGGAGATTTTTGGATATGAATTTCTCCTTTTGATAACATATCAATTGTATATCGACATCTTGATTTTCCAGTCGTGATGTGTAAGCAGTAATACAAATAATTAATTTGAAATACTTACCTTTTGGGTAGGACCAACATCATTAAAGCTACAATTTATCAACACAGTACTAAATAGGAAAACAACTATTTGTGATATATTAAATTCAAAATATGTCAATCTGAATTTGACACTCCACCAATTAAAAGGGTGTCTGGCCGCTCAGGCATCATAGCATCCAGAATGGGTAGGCGTTAATTAATATCATTGATATTCCTATCAAGCTAGACATCTAGATATAAGTAGATTCTACACAGCAACACATTAGTGGATCTGCCATTTTAATATTTATGTATGTTTTGTTTGATATCACTCTTTTAAACCTTATATTTCACTGTATATTTCCTCCTAATTGGGGATACTAATTTTAGGTAGTAACCAATAAAAGTTAAATTTTACTTTGTTAATTACTGTATTTGTGCGCCCATTACCAACAACTCCTTTTTTTCTTTTCTAATTATATGATTCATTTCAGTTGATTAGGGCTGCACCCCCGTGAACATATGAAATATTGAACCAAGATCATATAGGGGTTCAAAACCAATTTAATGACAGAGTGCAGATATTTATCCCCTATTTTCCCTTCCCCGTGGTTATATATCCATTTTACACACCTGCTGATGAACTTGCGTTATATTGTTCGCCGATCGAACAAAGGATATATCAATAAGTGTGTATCCAGCATTAGATCAGTAACCAGTTGGAAACAAGGATTAGCAGGAGCTACAGTATATAGTTTACAGTGAACTAGTGCTTCCCTACATCCTATGAAACGTAGCTTTGATCGCATGCATTATAGCATTTCATCTGAAGTCTGATTTTTGTTTTTCTTGTTCCAGACACTCTCCTATAACAGGCACAATCTGGCAAGCGGGACCAATGAAAAACAAGCAAAAGAAATATTGATTCGTCGGAGGCACAGCATGAGAGAGAGTTTAAAGAAGCATAGTAGCCTAATAACAAGGAATAGAGCGGTACATTTGTTTTTCCTAGTTTTAATATCTAGGTGTGCTTCTAATATCAAGGTATAGCTGATATGCAGGAAATTACTCCTATCGCCTAAGCATAGAGTGAAAAAAAAATTCACCAAATACATATCTAATAGCAATACAAGAACCCATAGTAAAATTACCTTAATACAATGAAATACAATAAATAGAAATGACACACATTTTAAAAGCAGAGTTTAGTAATTCTGTGTTAAAAGAACTGTGTTTGCTACATTTATTCTAAGGTTAGTGACTTTAAAGGAAAATTTCTGAAAGGCCAAAAATTCCACTTTGTGATGCCATGCACATTTATTGGCAAGGATGGCATGATGCAGGTGAATGTGAGGGATGGAAAAGTCTCCTTTTGATGGAAGAAGCTGGGTGGAATGGGCATCCCTAGCTAAAGCAAGGCAATGTCTATCATGTGCTTTGTGTATTGCACAGACATGCCAAAACAGGTCTTATATAGAAATACAAGCTATTTAAATGAGCCTTTGGGACTGTAGAGCACACATTTAGAGGGCATTCCCAGGGTTGTAGAAGGTTGCAAAAATGACCACCGTCCCTACAATATGACCTGCAGATTATGGTGGCCCCTGAGGTACAGATAATAAAGGCTCATCCTATACTTGGTAAAATGGTACACCTTTTGCCCATATTCTTTATTGCACACAACAGTAAATTAATACTTTGAGTGGACAAATTACATACTTTAATAAAGACAGTCCTAATTGCTTTGACTTCATAAAAGATATCTAAGAGGTTTAACAAAAAATATTTTAGGAGAAAATGTAAGAGTTATTATTAGTAAAGGGTGTGGTAATCAAGGAGGTAGTAATGAAGGGGGTGGTAGAGATGGAGGTGGTAATGACGGGGTCATAAAATTGAAACTAGGTACGATTCAAAGTAGACTTTCTACTCTTTCCACCATTGGCATTCCTATATGGACCAGCAATAAAGCAGTAGGACATGTAGAGTGGTTTGATGGTGGCAGTTCCCAAAACACAGTCTGGGGTATTAGCTGGTGGGGAAACATTGTCATATCTGTGCAAAATGAGATGTGCTACATTTTTTTTTCACTGTCAGCACATTTATGACCCAAGTGAGGCAATTACTGTCAGAGCCGTAACTAGACTTTTTGGTGCCCTGTGCCAGAAAGAGCATTGGTACCCCCCTATATTTCAAATAAAGACATAATGCATCCGAAAACGAGGCATGGCCTCGTGGGGAATGGCCAGGGAAGAGATAGGGAGGCCAGAAGATGCTAGGGATTAAATAAGAGAAAGCTACAAGTGAGAATGATAATAAATAGAAAACTGACAGGCCCAAACAGCGCCCCCTGCCCTGCGGTGTCCTGTGCCTTGGCACAGATCGTACCACCCTAATTACGGCCCTGTTTACCATCATTGCATATTTTAACTTCACCAACAGCCTAGTTTTACAATTGGTCACTGAATAATGTGGATTTGGTGTTGGCAGTTACAGATTACAAAGAACTAACCTGTGCATTTTTGTTGCCTAGGCCACTGCCCACCAAGCACGGTATCTGTCTCTTCCCGGGCACACAAACCTCTCTGCAGCACAAGGACAAAAGAATGCAGCTTCTTTCAAAGGTGAGACATGTATAGGGGCCTATCCATTAGCAGATCTTTCTGAAAGACAAAAGATTTATCTTTTGAAAATGCCTGTCCTGGGGCTGCTGTGACAGATATCTGTCATGTACATGACAGATTTTTGCAAACGACGAACGATATTGCATGACATTCTGGAAGTGGATTTTTTTTAATGTTTCTATTCATTTTCATTAAAAAATCGTTCGTCATTTACCGCGACAGATATTTCTAATATCTGTCAGCGACAAACGATATTTGACCAACATGTTGGAGAGACAAAAGGACCCAATTTGTCGGCCGTGGGAGTGCGCATTTTTATCGTACAGAGCCTATCCATTTGCAGATAAATTGAACAACTGAACGATAAATCGTTCATCGTTCAAATGTATCTGCTAATGGATAGGCCCATTAAGAGTCATTGATAATAAATTTTTCTACTGTGACTGCCTTAGTGTGCCAGCAAATACACATTTATACAGGTCCAGGCTGTGAAGTGCATTCACAAATGCAGTTATGTCATTTAAAACTGTTTAACTAGTTACTGCTGATTCAGTGAACAGCAAATGAAAATAAAACTTTGTTAATACCTGTAATACAATAAAGCCATAATACCAAAGTATTCTTTTATTTTATTACTACGAAGATGCCTCCTGAATGTGAAGGTTCCTATTAATGCCATAAAGCAGAGGGGAGTGTAAGATAAAACTAATACATAAATTAGCAATTCTGGAGCTAATGTTTTGGTTAACATGATATGTATGTAATTTTTAATATTCCATGGAGACAGAAATTGCTAATCCATGGCAATGCATATACTTTTATAAACATGATTAAAACAGTGTTAATTTCAATAAAGAGAGTGCTCTTTTCAGAATACAGTAGATACCTAAACAATGTAATATAATAGCGTAGCATAATATAAGGGTTTTGGGAATCCTGTAATCTTCTCTTAGCCAAAATCAAGTCTGTAACATTGACATCATTTTGCTACTATTCTGTTCTCTGTTTTTGTATTGTGCAGTAGGTGACAGCGACTCTGATGCTGGGAACTCCAGCCAAGAGTTGACTTTCTTCCCCAGAGCTGCAGAGATCTTGCAAAAGAGGCAGAAACGTGCTCCATACATCAGCGGACTTGAGTGGACAGATGAGAGACTACATGGCAATATTCAGGAATCCAGTTCAGTAGACAAATCTCCTCTGCAAAAAGAACTTCGGGCGCCCCTCTTATCTAAAGCAAGGTTTGGAACTTTAAGAGAAGACAGAGAGACATATGGAGAGAACGTGGCACCAGTACCGCCACCAAGACTTAGGCATGCTTCTGAAGCCGAGAGTCAAAAACAGAGATATAGAGATAAAAGACCTCACTCCCAAACACCAAAATAGTGAAATCCACACAGTTTCATCAAGCAAATCAAAAGCACACCTTACAGGACATGTGGCCATCTGCAAACTGAGGCTGTACCATTTGTCCTTTATGTTCAATCTAGCAGGGCTGTAATACATAATGCTTTTTTTCTGACTTCAAAATTATTCCATAACACACTAAGGAAAGTATACTTGTGCTTTTTAAAATGTTTCCCCATGTTCCTTGACTGAATGGGCTGGTTCGATTCTAATGAGCACAGACTTTTCCATAGCACTGTGTTAGAAAAACACTCCGTAGCAGTCATTTTATTACACTATTTACATATTTAATAATTTAACACTTGGAGGCAAAAACATGTGGAAGCTGAATAACTTAGAATTTTTTTTTTATTATAAACAGCAACTTACTATACATTGCACTGATTTATTAAAAGTCACACCCTGAGAATCTGCGGGCTGGAAAGTTCAGGTGTGATATCAGAGATTGTTTTCTAGTGACTCTGATTGTTACCAAGTAACAATTCCCATTTTGTCATCTACTGACATCTCCGCTTTCATACAAGTTGTCTCTATGAAGTGATTTAGACCCAAACATACATATTTTTTACTCCAGAATGATGTTGGTCAGAATTAGTTTAGAAGTTACAATGCCTTGCAATTTGTGGAGTAATACAGTTTAGTTTGGTTGCTCTGGTCTGTTATTTCAGGACCAGGGAAACGCTGCTATCATGATCAATTGCAGTGAGATGTGCCAGACGGATGTAGTTAGCTTGCTGACGCCCGGGATTCCGCCTGTTGAAATACATACATAGGAAGCCTGACTTGGGACTAAATATAGGCGTCGAAATACCGATGCCTGTCATTATCCCCACTCCGAAATACCGACAAGTCGCCAGCCCGAACGAATGTAAACGGGGCCCCTTAGCGGTTAGCCGCGCGGGGGGGGGGGGGGGGGTGATTGTAGCATAGCGGGGTTAGGGTTACAGGTTTTTTTTGGGGGGGGATTAGGGTTAGGCACTGCTGAATGTAGTTAGGGTTAGGCACCACAGGAAGGAATAAGGGTTAGGCGATAAGGGGGGGGGGGGGGGGGCGGTTAGGTTTAGGCATCAAGGGGGAGGGTTAGGTTTAGGCACATACGGGCAGAGTTCGGGTGCGGGGTGGGGAGGGTTAGGGTACAAGAAGGGAGTGTTAGGGAAACAAGGGGAGAAGTTAAGTATACTTACCGGACCCCAGTCTGAATCTTCACCATTGGGATGCCGATGACGGTCTTCTGACCGCCAGCATCCCGTATGCCCGGAAATTATACAGATTCCGTGCTAGACTTATATGTTGAGTCTTCATACGCCAATTGTTGGAGTCACCTGTATTTCTGCAGCAATTATCACACTGTGTAAAATGTCTTTTCTCAGTTGTGAAACCTCATGCACTTATTGTCTTTAAACCTGTTAATGATATGTACTGTTTTATAATGTTGGTCATGACTACATTTGATGAATGAAATTCTCCTGCACAAAGATAATCATCAATGCTTTAAAATATATTTTAATTTTAGAATATTTATTACAATATAGTGAGAGTAAAGATAAGAAGTATTAAATTGTAATGTATATGGCTGAAATTTGGTGCATATTTTGTATAATAAAAATTAAATAACTAACCTGCTCCACTTGGAATATTCATCTATCCAATATTTCTAAAGACTTATTCATGTTATAATGCTACAATGAGAGATAAGTATAATGAATGTAGTAATCCACTTAAATTGATACCGTTTTGCCAGTGCAGTTTATTTCCTGTGACTATTCAGTAAAATACAAAGCACAACATGTCCACAAATCTGCTGCGGACCTATTGTGCACCTTTATTTGCACAAGAGTATGAAGATTTATACCAAGGCACGTGGGATTCTGCAGTGTGAAAGTGGCATTTGCTAAAAGCAGAAATGTGCATAGGCTGGGAGGATGTGCTGGGCAGAGTAAGCACACTCCTAGTAATGTACAAGCAGGTACACTGGCATGTCTTGTGTTGTGAAGCAGTGTACAAATTACATTTCCTTTTCCATAACAGAATATTGAAACTAGGTAGACAGGGAACATTGTTAGGGATTTTTATTTCCATGCAAACAGCCCATTCTACTCCACAGGACTTCAGCTAAATCCACAGAAAAGCGCATTATCAGGTGCAATCCAATCAATGTAATAATAAGCTTCAAACACAACACTGCCACCTGTAAGACAATCCCTGACACTCGTGACTAATATAAGACATACATGAGGCTAAACAAAGCTGTAGTCTAGGGAAAAAATAAGAGTTATGGTAGACTTACCTTTGTTAACTCTTTTTCGTCGAGGTCCATAGGGTCCACAGGGATACCATGGGGGGGAATGTGGTTGGAGTGATCCAGGCACCAAACAGTTAAGCTTTGAGCTCCCAAGATGCCTCGGGTCCTCCTCCACATATATCCCGCCCCTGGCAACAGGCATTTGGTTTTGTAAACAAATCCAAGGAAGGAGAAGGAAAGAGGAGAAGGAAGGACAATGTACACCGGAAGCACTCACAGAAGATGAGGGAATCCATAGCCAAGAGAAAAATTACCCAATGAAGCCAGGTGCGTCAGGGTGGGTGCCCTGTGGACCTGAAAGAAAAAGAGTTAACAAAAGGTAAGTCTACCCATAACTCTTATTTTCGTCTTCAGGGTCCATAGTGGGTCCACAGGGATACCATGGGGATGTCCTAAAGCAGTTCCTTTAAGGGTGTGGACGTTCCTAAGTAGAAAGGAGAATCTGCCGCCCAAAGGAAGCATCCTGAGAGGCAAAGGTGTCAAAGGCGTAGAACCTAAGAAAGTTGTGGACAGAAGACCACGTGGCTACCTTGCACAATTGTTCAGCAGAGGCACCACATCGAAATGCCCACGATGGTCCCACAGACCTAGCAAAATTTGCTGTCACCGTGTTTGGAACAGGGAGATCAGCCTGTGTGTACACCTGAGAGATAGTAATGCGCAGCCATCGAGCCAGAGTTTGTCTGTCAGCTGGCCATCCTCGTTTGTCCCATACAACACAAAAAGAGCGTCTGATTTTCTAAGAGAGTTTGTACGATCCACATCGATACGGAGAGCACGAACCACATCCAGGGAGGCTGGAACCACAGTCTCTTCATTCACATGAAACAGGATACTACCTTAGGAAGGTAACCCGCCCGTGTACGGAGGACAGCTCTATCCTGGTGCAAAATAAAAAAAGGGGGAGCAACAAGAGAGCGCTGCCAAAACAGAGACTCTGCGGGCAGAGGCGATAGCGAGGAGAAAAAGTGTCTTTGTTGTCAACCACTTCAAATCTACTAAGTCCAGAGATTCAAATGGGGGAGCCTGTAGCCCCTTGAGAACCAAAGACAAATCCCACGGTGCCACCGGTGAGACAAAGAGTGGCTGAACTCAGTGGCTGAACACCCGGAATTAAAATTATAACAACCGGCAAAGCAGCGATCCTTCGCTGGAACCAAACTGACAGCGCAGAAACCTGCACTCTCAGGATGGCCAGGTGGAGACCGAGGTCTAACCCAGCCTGGAGAAAAGGAAGTACCCTGGAAACCCTAAAACTGAAGCAAGGGCCTATGTGGTTAAGCAAGAGTTTTACTCTTGCTGTCAGAAATCAGATTTAACTGCTAATTGGAAAACATACAGTACTTTGCAGATCTAAAAATACTGATTTGGACCTTTGTCAAGATATCAGTGTAAGGGACACTTATCCCTATATATGCTGTACCCACAGCAATAATAAAACCACAACCCGAACAAGCCAATTATCACATGTGTATAGCATTAATGAAAGGAGACAATATTTGTGGTGGGCAGCACTACAAATCCAAACAACATAGGACCGTATTCAATTAGTTTAGCACCCGCGATACTTTTCCGCCTGCCACACTTTTCGCCTACTTCACATGTTTTGTATGCGAAAACTTTTTGTGCGCGTCCCCGCTATTCACCGTATTCAATCCCAAAGAATGCGAAAACACGTCCAGGCAAAACTCAAACAGGCGAAAAGTGCTGTCAAAGATGGGTTAATCAGCCTAACACCCCCAAAAGATGCACATTGGGGAACAGTATAGATGTCCCCGAATAGCCCTCCTGAAGCTATTTGGGGCATCCTTTATATAGGGCTGTGACCTGCATTGTGTCATCACAATGCATGCAGGCAGGCAGCAGCTAGAGATGGCTGTAGCTTAGATCAGCTCTGGGCCCAACCTGCCACATTTATATACAGGTTGAGTCTCCCATATCCAAATATTCTGAAATACGAAATTATTTTGGCATGACTGAGATAATGAAATCTTTTATTTTGATGGTTCAATGTACACACACTTTGTCTAAGGCACAAATTATTAAGAATATTGTATAAAATGACCTGCAGGCTCTGTATATAAGGTATATATGAAACATAAATGAATTTCATCTCTGTACACAAACTTTGCTTGAGCCACAAAATTATTAAAAATATTGTATAAAATGACCTGCAGGCTGTGTGTATAAGGTATATATAACACATAAATGCATTCTGTGTGTATATTTGGGTCCCATTCCCAAGATATTTCATTATATGCAAATATTCCAAAATATGGAATATTCCGTTATCCAAAATACCCCTGATCCCAAGCATTTTGGATATGGGAGACTCAACCTGTAATATCATTAAATGTGTGTGAAGGTTAGTGCTTCCTTGGGACTACAGTTGCTGCTGCTCATGAGATGGGATGGGTACGGGATGCCGCAGCTAAATCCCAACGCCGACATCCAGTCAGGTTAGGATATCGACACCTGTCGGTAGGTATCCTAACCCTCTCCTTAACCCTCTCTCTCAGATGCCTAAACCTAACCTCCCCCCCAGTGCCTAAACCTAACCTCCCCCTCCCCGCATGCTAAACCTAACCCTCTTCCCCTAGTTCCTAACCCTCCCCTTAGTGCCTAAACCTCCCCCCAACCCCCTGACAGATGTCTGGATTCCGTCGCCAGTATTCTAAGCGCAGACATCCCCTGTGTCGGGATACTGAACGTATCCCCATGAGATACATAAATCCAAGCTCTGTATCCCACAACCAGAAGAGGATGGAGATTCAGTAATATAAAGGAAAGGACAGTTTTGACTATTTTAAGGTTTCTACAGGGCCTGGATCTTGTATTGTGTCTCATCGTGTCAACCATGTTGCACCATCAGTGGCAGCACAGATAAGAGATTCACCAAGGATAAGGCTACTGCCTAATAATAACACACTTCCACATGCATCTGATACCATTGTTATAAATAAACAACAATAATAATTCCCTTTGTTGTGTATCAAGTGTTACCCAAACCTCTTAGGTGTCAATCCAATTAGGTACAATTTGTGAGGTGCGGGTTGCTATATTCTCTTCGAATCCATTTTGAAATCCAATTAGCAACTCACACTGAACCAGTGAGACGGAATTCACATTTTTCCATTCACACCTCTCTGAGGGTGAGAGATGGAAAGGAAGATCTTTATATTAAGGTTAAAATGTTGGGACACTGTGCTTAACCCCTTGGACACCCCCCCAAATGACTAATTAGGCAATTGGAAGTTTTCAATTAGCTTAAATAGTCCAATATTTACATGTCATATTTGGGGATAAAAAATATAAATAAAAAGACCTCAAATTACCCCAAAAATCAATATTGTCGTTTAGGCACCTCAAATTTAATTACAATATTTTTTTTAATTGACAAATAATTGTTTATAATTTTTTTACAATTTTTCAAGGTGCCCTCAAAGTACCCCAAACCTTTTTACCTAAATTTTTTTTGCATTTTTTGTTTAATTCGTTTGAGATTAAATGAAAAAAAGTTTGCTTTCGTATTGTATTGTATTTATTGTTGTCATCAGCAAAACAAGTTTGGCAGACGAAATTACATTGCACAGAAACATGCTAAAAAAACAGTGAATAGCAATCCATGGTAAAGGTTATCACAAACAATTTCACGAAAATAATAAAATTAAATTAACTAAAGAGATAGTTTTCTATAATTTTATTGCATTTAAAAAAAAAAAAAAAAAAGTACAAATCAGCCATTTGACACCATTTAAGAACCTGCAGTACCTTCCTAATTCCCACAAACAGCCTTCTATACGGTCCTGCTAACAAAATTTTCACTTTTGGGGTGTCCAGGATGGTCTCCCCCCTTTTTTATGCACTTCTCTCACATCTCATTTGGCAGTTTTCAATTTGCACCCCTCCGCTGAGAGTACAGGGAATAGGCATTTTTAATTGGATTGGAGAGTTCTTCGGGAGTGCGCATTCAAAAACAAACCATTATAGCATGGAGGCTGTCTTAGACATGGTATATGCAAAGAAAAAGAAACCATTACACCACAGCGACTGTCTTAGATATGGTATACACTAAGATAGACTAAACATTAAAGCACGGCAGCTGTCTGAGATGTGATATCCACAAAGAAAAACACAAAACATCACAGCACAGCAGCTGTCTAAGATTTGGTATACACAAAGAATAGAATAAAATTAGAACACAGTGGCTGTCTAACATGTGATATACACGAAGAAAAATAAACCACTACAGCACGGCGGCTGTCTTAGATTTGATATACACAAAGTAAAATAATATTACAGCCCTGCAGCTGCCCTTACATATGGTAGACACACAGAAAAACAAAACATTACAGCACAGCGGCTGTCTAAGAAGTGGTATACACAAAGAAAAAACTTCTTTACAGCACGGAGCCAGTCTTCGAAATGGTATACACAAAGAAAATACAAAATAGCTCAGCACAGCGGCTGTGTGAGATGTGGTATAAACAAAGAAGAAACAACATTACAGTTTGGCAGCTGTCAGAATTATGGTATATACTAAAAAAACATTACAGCATGGCGGCTGTCTGAGATGTGGTATTCACAAAAAAAAAACCATTGCAGCATGGCGACTGTCTTAGATATGGTATACACAAAGTAAAACAAACCATTTCACCATGGCTGCTGTCTGAGATGTGGGATACACAAAGAAAAAAAACCCATTACAGAACGGCAGCTGCCTGATAAATGTTATACACAAAAAAACAAAACATAGCATGGCGGCAGTCTAAGATGTAAAAAACACGAAGAAAATACAAAATATTACAGCATGGCGGTTTTCTCAAATGTGGAATACACAAAGAAGAAACAAATAAGAAACAACACTACACCACAGCACCTGACTCAGATATACAAAGTAAAACAAAAACATTACAATATGGCAGCTGTCAGACATGATAAACACAAAGAAAAACAAAACATTGCGGCATTCTAAGATTTGGTATGAGCAAAGAAAATAAAATTACAGCACAGTGGCTGTCTAACATATGATATACATAAAGAAAAACAAAACATTACAGCATGGCGGCTTTCCTAGATATGGTATACACACAGAAATATAAAACATTTTTGTCTAAGGTGTGGTAAACACTAAGTAAAATACAAACCATTACAGCACAGCAGCTGTCTGAGATACTGTATGGTATACTCAGATAAAAACATAACATTACACAAAGAAAAAACACATTACAGCACTGCGGCAAACATTTACAGCATGGCAGCTGTCTGAGGTGTGCTATACACAAATTAAAAAAAACAAACCATTACAGCAAAGTGGCTGTCTAAGATATGGTATACACAAAAAAAACATTACAGCGCGGCCGGTTTCTTAGATATGGTATATACAAAGAAAAAGAAACCATTACAGCATGGAAGCTCTATGAGATGTGGTATACACACAAAAAAAAACAAAGTACGACGGCTGTCTTAGATATGGTATACACATTGGTAAACCATTACAGCATGGCAGCTGTCTCAGATATAATATACACAAAGAAAAACACAAAACATTACAGCACGGCGGTTATATGAAATGTTTACACAATGAAAAACAACTTTAAAGCACGGAGGCTGTCTGAAATATGGCAAACAAAGAAAATACAAAATATTACAGCACAGTAGCTGTCTCAGATGTATACACAAAGAAAAACAGAATTACAACATGGCAGCTGTCTTAGATATGGTGTACACAAAAAAAAACATTAAAGCATAGCGGCTCTCTGAGATTGGGCATACACAAAGAACAACAAAGCATTACAGCACAGCGGCTGTCTAAAATGTAGTATACACAAAGAAAAACAAATCATTACAGCACGGCGTCTGTCTTAGATATGATAAACACGAAGATAAACAAACCATTACAGCATGGCGACTGTTTCAAATGTGAAATACACAAAGAAAACGCATAATATTACAGCAGAGCGGCTGTCTGAGATGAGGTATACACAAAGAAATACCAGCATGGTGGCTGCCTGAGATATGGTATACATAATGAAAAACATAACATTACAGCACGGTGGCTGTTTGAGATATATTATAAAAGAAAAGAACATAACTTTACAGTGCCGTGGCTATCTTAGATATGGTATACACAAAGAAACACAAAACTTTAAACACAGCAGCTGTCTTAGATATGGTAAACACAAAAAACATAACCTTACAGCAAGGCGGCTGTCTAAAGTACGGCAGCTGTCTAAAGTATGGTAAATACAAAGAAAACTGCAGCTCAGCGGCTGTCTGGGGTGTTGTATACACAAATTAAAATACAAACCGATACAGCACAGCGACTGTCTTAGATATGGTATACACAAAGAAAAACATAATAATACAGCCTGGCAACTGTCTTAGATATGGTGTACACAAAGAAAAACATTCATTACAGCATAGTGGCTCTCTTAGATATGGTGTACACAAAGAAAAAAATAAACCATTTCATCATGGCGGCTGTATGAGATTTGGTATACACAAAGAAAAACAAACCATTATAGCATGGTGGCTCTCTTAGATATGGTATACACAAAAGATAAACACCATTACAGCACAGTCGCTGTCTGAGTTATGGTACACAAAAAGAAAAACATAACATTATAGCAAGACGGCTGTCTCAGATATAATATTCACAAAGATAAACAACATTAAAGCGTGGAAGCGGTTTTACATATGGTATACATAAAAAAACCATTAAAGCACAGCGACTGTCTCACATGTGGAATACACAAATAAAATACAAAATATTACAGCACAGTGGCTGTCTGAGATGTGGTATACAAAAAGAAGAAATTTAACATTGCAGCACTGAAGCTCTTATACGTATGGTATCTACAAAAAAACCAATGCAGCACGGCAGCTGTCTGAAGTGTGGTATAAACAAATTAAAATACAATCCATTGCAGCATGACAGCTGTCTTAGATATGGTATACACAAAGAAAACACGAAATTACAGCATGACAGTTGTCTTAGATATAGTAGATAAAAAAAAAATTGAAGCACAGCGGCTGTCTAAGATGTGGTATACATAGAATAAATAATTACAGCACGGCGGCTGTCTGAGATATGGTTTACACAATGAAGAAACATGACATTACAGCACGGCAGCATTCTAAAGTATGGCATATACATAAAATACATTGCAGCATAGTGGATGTCTGAAGTTTTGTATAAACAATTAAAATACAAACCGTTACAGCACAATGGTGGTCTCAGATATGGTATACACAAAAACCATTAAAGCACAGCAGCTGTCTAAGACGTGGTATACACAAAGTAAAACAAATCATTACAGCATACAGGCTGTCGTAGATATGGTAAACACAAAGATAAACAAAAACAACATTATACCACAGCGTCTGTCTGAGATATGGAATACACAAAGAAAAAAATATCATTACAGTGCAGTAGCCATCTTAGATATGGTGTACACAAAAAATAAAAAAAGGGGGGTACAGCACTCTAAATTAATCTGTCAGTTTCCTTAGCAGCTCCACATACAGAGGTATCCCTGCCTCTGTTTAGACAATATTATATGAATAAATTAGAGATGAGCGGTTCGGATTCTGTAAAATCCGAAACGCTCCAAACAGAGGATCAGAGTCCACCCGAGCCGAGGCTCAGGTGTTCCCACCTGAGTCTGATCCCACTTCAAGGCCAAACGCCATCCACCCAACGTCGGATTCTCGCGAGAGTTCGTTTTTATATAAGGCGCCGTGACCAGGACTCGCGCCATTTCACCATTCACTCGCACGCTGCGCATTGCTCTGCAATGTCTCTCTGCATATGTTAAGGGACTGTGTCCAGAGTGGCTGTGCTGGTAAAGTGACTGTAAGGGGCACACTGCATGCATTTTAAAAAACATAAAAAAGTAAAAAAAACTAACGTTAGAAAAAAAATACTTTTTTGTGGTGTATCCCACTGTGTACTGTATACAATCACTGACTCCTTTGGCCGTAGCCCTCTATGTATACGGTGTACAAGCACTGTGACTCCTTGGGCCATAGCCCTCTGTGTATACAAGCACTGAGACTCCTTGGACCTTAGCCCTCTGTGTATACACGCACTGTGTATACTGTCAAGAAGCACTGTGACTCCTTGGGCATAAAGTCCAGAAATTGACTGTAGTAGAAAAGTAGGGGATGCAATCAGGAAACCGGCTGTCTTAATCCCGACAGCCAGCTTCGAGACTGCTTTATCCCGGCGAGGGTTAAATGACAGGCGTCTATATCTAGACGCGTGTCATTTTCCCGACACCGGGCACCGCGGGGGGGAGAGGGTTAGGTTTAGGGCACCCGGGGGGGATTTAGGGTTAGGCACCCCCCCAGGAGGGTTAGGGTTAGGCTAGGGGGAGGGAGGGTTAGGCTCCCCCGGGGGGGACTTAGGGTTTAGGCACTCCCCTGGGGGACTTAGGTTTAGGCAGCGGGGAACTGGGGGGTTTGGGTTAGGCATTTACAGGGGGGATTAGGTTTAGGCACTTTGGGGGGAGGTTTGGGTCAGGCACCCCTAAGGAGGGTTAGGGGGCTAGGTTAGTTTTTACTTACCTGCGGACGATCGGGATTTCCAGCGCTGTCGGGCTTCCGTTGCCGGAATCTCTGCTTCTGTCGGCCTGCCGCACCCGGGATTCGAACTGCCGGCCAGAGGGACGGCGGTATTTCATACAGATTCCGAAAATTGTGTTGAGATCTCGACGCCTGTCATTAGACCTATGCCGGGAGCCCGACACCCGGCTTACCAATTGAAGGTAAGCGAGGAAGGTGCAAGAAAAAGACGACTCCTTTGTGGGGCACTTTTGATCAAAGCTATATATATATATATATATATATATATATCTTACAGTATGAAATGATGATAATATTAAAATATCAAATTTATTAGTATACTCATTAAAATATATGGGAAATATAAAGTAGTGGGTTTATTCCCTAAATGTAATTCAGTAGAAAATATCAGGGAGTCCACGATTGACTCTAATTTATAGATCGATAAGTCTTCTTTTTCTTGCATTTTTAGAGAATTCTTTTGTACATATTGACCTTTTTACTTCTGGGTGCACCACCAACCTAAGTCAGAATTTAAAATAGATTTGTAATCTATGTAATTACATTACTGTTGGTTCTCTACATACTATAATACATTGAATTTAATCCTGTGCAGAATTTTTTCCCATTTTCCCCTTCCCTTTATTTCTTGAACACTGATAAAATAATCAAAGATACCGCACGTAGTTAAATCATCAGAGAACTTTAAGTGCCTCACATTATATTTATTCATGAGATATGGTATAAACAAAGAAACACAAAACTTTGAATGCAGTGGCTGTCTAAAACATGGTATTCACACAGAAAAACAGACAATTAAGCATGGTGGCTGTCTAAGATGTGGTATACACAAAGATAAACAACCCATTACAGCACAGCGGCCATCTCAGAAATCATATTCACAAAGAAAAACAAACCGTTACAGCACGGCAGCTTTAGAAGATGTGGAATTCACATAAAAAAATACAGCATGGCGGCTGTCTCAGATATCGTATTTACGCAGAAAAACAAAACATTACAGCACGACGGCTGTCTTATATATGGTATACACAAATGTAAACTGCTACAGCATGGTGGCTGTCTAAGATATGGTATACACAAAGAAAAACACAAAACATTACAGTATGTACACTACGGCGGCTATCTAAGATGTATACGCAGTGATAAAACAACAACTTTATAAAGAGAAGCTGTCTGAAATATGGAAAACACAAAGAAAATACAAAATATTACAGCACGTTAGCTGTCTCCATTGTATACACAAAGAAGAAACATAACCATACAGCATGGCAGCTATCTGAAGTATGCTATATACAAAAAAACATTGCAGCACGGCAGCTAAGATATTGTATACACAAAGAAAAACATGAAATTACAGCACTGCAGCTGTCTTAGATATGGTATACCCAAAAAACCCAAAACATTAAAGCACAGTGGCTGTCTAAAATGTAGTATACACAAAGAAAAATAAATCATTACAACCTGGCATCTGTCTTAGATGTGGTATACATAAAGAAAAACAGAACATTACAGTATGGCGGCTGTCTGAGATGATATTCACAAAAAAAAAACTTTAAACACAGCAGCTGTCTTAGATATGATATACACAAAGAAACTACAAAAAATTACAGCACAGCGACTATCTCAAAAGTGCAATACACAAATAAAATACAAAATATTACAGCACGGTAGCAGTCTGAAGTGTGGTATAAACAAATTAAGTTACAAACCATTGCAGCACAACAGCAGTCTTATATATGGCACACACAAAGAAAAACATAAAACAACAACGCAACAGTTGCCTAAGATATGTAGACAAAAAAAACATTAAAGCATAGCGGCTGTCTGAGATGTGGTATATACAGAAAAAAAATCATTAGAGCACGGCGGCTGTCTGAGATATGGTATACATAAAGAAAAACATAGCATTACAGCGAAGCAGCTATCTTAGATATTGTAGAAAGAAAAAATAAAAAAATTTACAACACAGCGACGGTCTCAAATGTGGAATACAGAAAGAAAATGCTAAGAATAAGAGCACCGTGGTTGTCTAAGATGTGGTATACACAAAGAAACATAACATCACAGCATGTAAGCGACATGGTAACACACAAAAAAAAAAATTAAAAGCACAGCAGCCGCCTCAGATTGGGTATACACAAAGTAAAACAAATCATTACAGCATGGCGGCTGTCTGAGATGTGGTATACAAAAAGAAGAAACATAACATTACAGCATGAAACCTGTCCAAAGATTGTTATATACAAAAAAAATTGTAACATGGTGGCTGTCTGTGGTGTTGTATACACAAATTTAAATCCAAACCATTACAGCACAGCGGGTGTCTCTGATATGGTATACATAAAGAAAAGCATAATAATCCAGCATTGCAGTTATCTTAGATATGGTGTACATAATAAAAACAATAAAGCACAGAGGCTGTCTGAGATTGGGTATACACAAAGTAAAACAAATCATTACAGCACAGC
Organism: Taudactylus pleione; assembly: GCA_031769625.1. Classification (NCBI taxonomy): domain Eukaryota; kingdom Metazoa; phylum Chordata; class Amphibia; order Anura; family Myobatrachidae; genus Taudactylus; species Taudactylus pleione. Next base: position 11,845,952 of record JAUIMM010000608.1, on the reverse strand, counting down.
GGCTCTCTGAGATATGGTATACATAAAGAAACACAACATTACAGCATGGCGGCTGATTGTAATATGTTTTTTCTTTGTCCATAACATATCTCAATGTCGCGGCTGTCTTAGCTATGGTGTATGCAAAGAAAAAAACAAAACATTACAGTATGGTGGCTGTCTAAGATGTGGTATAGTTGAAGAAAAACAAACCATTGTAGCACAACGGCTGCCACAGATATGGAATACAGAAAGATAACAAACCAGTACAGCACATCTGCCACCTCAGTTCTGGTACACACAAACAAAAACATAACATTACAGCACGGCGGCTATCTAAAAAGTGGTAAACACAAAGAAAACACATAGATTTAAAGCACGGTGACTCAAATGTAGACTACACAAAGAAGAAACATTACATTACAGCACGTGGTTGCCTTAAATATGGTATACACAAAGATAAACAACCAATTACAGCATGTCAGCTGTTTGAGATAGGATATACACAAAGAAAATACAAAAAAACTACAGCACGGTGGCTGTCTAAGACCGCTATCATGCTGTAATGTCTTGTTTCTTCTTTGTGTAGTATACACAAAGAAGAAACAAGACATTACAGCATGATAGCGGTCTAAAGTATGGTATATACAAAAAAAAAACATTGCAGCATAGCAGCTGCCTGAAGTTTTGTATAAACAAATTAAAATACAAACCATTACAGCACAACAGCTGTCTCAGATATGGTATACACAAAAAGAAACATTAAAGCACAGCGGCTGTCTAAGATGTGGTATACATAAAGATAAACAAACGATTACAGCACAGCAACTGTCTGAGATATGGTATACACAAAGAAAAACATAACACTATAGCACAGCGGCTGTCGGAGATATGGTATACACAAAAAAAATATAATTACTGCGGTTGCTGTCTTCGATATGATGTACACAAAGAAAAAATAGACCATTACATCATGGTGGCTGAATGAGATATGGTATTAACAAAGAAACACAAAACTTTGAACGCAGAGTCTGTCTAAAACATGGTATACAGACAGAAAAAACAAACAAGCATGGCGGCTGTCTAAGATGTGGCATACACAAAGAAAAACAAACCATTATTGCACGGAGGCAGCCTAAGATATGGTATACAGTAGACAAAGAAAAACAAACCATTATAGCATGACGGCTGTCTTGGATATGGTATACACAAAGAAGAACAAACCATTACAGCACAAGAGCTCTCTGAAATGTGACAATCACAAAAAAAATAAAACATTACAGCACAGCGGTTGTCTCAGAAATCTGATTCACAAAGAAAAACAAACCATTGCAGCACAGCAGATATATAAAATGTGGTAGTCACAAAAAAAAAATTACAGCACAGTGGCTGTCTCAGATATCGTACCCACACAAAAAAAGAAAACATTACAGAACGGCGGCTGTCTTAGAAACGGTATATGGAATTAAAAGGGTAGTTCCGGCGCTGTCTGTGATCTATTCTGAATTAAAGAGCTTCTTGATAGTGTTCTCAATTTGTTCAGAGATATATGTAAACAATGTCCAAAGCTCAATTTATTTCCCATTCAAGGTAACTATATTAGGCTGTTTGAGCAGGGCACGGCGCCCTGCCCTCCTTCTGGAGGGCAAAAAGTGCCCTGCCCTCACAGCCTGCTTGTGCCGTCTTCACCTGCAGGTCGCAGTGTCCAGCAGGTGGAGAAATGTGCGGTGACCCGTCACTGCCGGGGGCTGCCCGGCGTGTTCATAAGTGTCGGGAATGCCCCCAAGAGTGACGAAAAGGGGACGCGTGTTATAGACATGCCCCCTTTTTGATGGCCACGGCCCCTTTCCGGGCACGCACGCCTTTGGCGTGCGCACAAAGGTGCACTCTCTAGCTCCGGCGCCCTGCTTGCCGCCAGAGCTAGAGTGAACACTACCTTATAGGACCTTGCATTGGGTTAACAGATTTGCACTATGGAAGCTTGTTATATGTGATTCCCCCAATAATACACACCGATCCGGAGGTACTCATGAACAATATTGACAGGCTCTACGTTGCATTCCGTGAAAGTTGAGTCCAACGTCTATTTATCACCATAGGAGAGTGAGTGTACACCTATATCCTATGAGAACAAACCCATTTTACGTTATTACACGATATTGTTGTTTTCCATTGTTTACATATATCTCTGAACAAACTGAGAACACAATCAAGAAGCTCTTTAATTCAGAATAGATCACAGACAGCGCCTGAACTACCCTTTTAATTCCAAATACTTCTCCAGAGGGGCCCTGTTGAAAAGCTCTGACTGCTCCTGGCTGCACATCTGTGTCTGTCATTGGTTCTCTAAGGGAGCTAAGCACCAGTAACATGCACTCTTAGATATGGTATACACAAAGGAAAACCATTACAGCATGGCGGCTGTCTAAGATATGGTAAACACAAAGAATAAACAACATCACAGCATGGCAGCTATCTGAAGTATGGTATATTAAAAAAAAACATTGCAGCATGGCGGCTGTCTAAGATATTGTACACACAAAAAAAACAAAACATTAAAGCACAGAGTCTAAAATGTAGTATACACAAAGAAAAATAAATCAATACAGACTGGCATCTGTCTTAGATATGGTATACATAAAGAAAAACAAAACATTACAGCTGTCTTAGATATGGTATACACAATGAAAAAAACATAATATTACCCTGTCTGAGATATAGTATACACAAAGAAAAATATAACATTGCAGCTTGGCTGCCATCTTAGATATGCTATCTAAAATATGGTATACATAAAAAAAACAAATCATTACAGCACGGCAGCTGTCTCAGATATGATATACACAAAGAAAAACATATCATTACAGAGCAGAAGCTATCTTTGGTATGGTGTATACAAATGAAAAATAAACCACTACATCATGGCAGCTATATGAGATATTGTATACATAAAGAAACACAAAACATTACAAAACACAAAGATAAACAACCCATTACAGCACGGCGGCTGTCTGAGATATGATATACACAAAGAAAAAAAAAAAAACAGCACAGCGACTGTCTTAAATGTGGAATACACAAATAAATACAAAATATTACAGCATGGCGGCAGTCTGAGATGTGGTATGTACATAGAAAAACATGACATTACAGCCTGGCAGCTGTCTAAAGGTATGTAAAAAAAAATTGCAGCACGGGACTGTCTGAGGTTTTGTATAAATAAATTAAAATACAAATCATTACAGCACAACCGCTGTCTCAGATATGGTATACAGAAAGAAAAACATTACATTACAGCGTGGAAGCGGTCTCAGATATGGTATACAGAAAGAAAAACATTAAAGCACAACAGCTGTCTAAGATGTGGTATACACAAAGAAAAAAAACAAACCATTACAACATGGTGGCTGTCTGAGATGTGGTACAGTATACACAAAGAAAATAACATTACAGCAAGGCAGCTGTCTTAAATATTGTAGACAGCAAGAAAAACAAAAAATTACATCAGGGCGACTGTCTCAAATGTGGAATACACAAAGAAAACATGAAGATTTACAGCACGGTGACTGTCTAAGATGTGGTATGTAATGGGGCGATCTGGAGGTGTCAGGGCGCTCTGATGAGGTCCTTCTGACAGGGGTGCTGGCTGTGGGCGATTAGTGCGGGCAAGTCCATAATAGGGTCTCTGGCATATTGAAGCTGCTGTGGCTGGGAGTCTGTGCAATCGCTGCCGAGTGCTGGGCACCACCATCTTGGATTTGGTCTCTTGTCAGGAAGGAGCCAATTAAGTCTGAATGATATACAATGGGCTCTGACAGCCAATCCAGCTCCAGACTTGGGTACTTAAGGGTTCCCTGGGAGTCCTCAGGTTCTCAGTGCAATGTTTTACACAGCTAGTCTGTGTGCTAATTCTCTGTGCTACTTTGTCTCATTTTGCCTCCAGTGTTTCAGTTGCAGTACTTAGTTGGAGAATTTGTTTGCTGCCTGCTCCATTTGCTCTGCCCGTGTCAGTTCCGGTAATGTAACAGCTACCTACGCTACGTTACAGAGCCACCTCCACCAGAATTTCCATCAGCACCAGAACTCAGTTCCCAAAACTTAAGAGTCTCCGGAGTTGTGCTCCAAAAACCCGGTGGTGTTAAGCTAGACTTTTTCCTTGAGTCTCAATCCTCCACATTATCCCGCAAAGACAGAGATATTAATGAACAAGTACCCCCTTCGTCCAGCCTCGTTCCAATATCAGGAAACAGCTCGCGACGACTTGCACCCAGTCCGGGTCCACTTCCCTCTTTGGAAGTGACAGTTTGCACTGGCCTCTTGGATTCGGCTAGCAGTAAGGACTCCAGAGCAGACCTGTTCCAGAGTATTGCCAGTGGTTTGGAGGGTTTCCCACCATCAGCTGAGTCAATTTATGCAAGAAATTTCTCACCATCAGGACACTCTGCTAGCTTCCCTTGTCACAGTCCGCATACCTGCTACAACCAATCCTCAGCCTGTTCTATCAGTCCTACCATAATTACTTCTCCATCACATTTCTATCTGCTAGCCCCAAACAAGTTTGATGAAAAACATGTTGAATTCGTCAATAGGAGAAGCATATGTAACGACACATTTAACAGGTTGTTTCAAATAGACTTTCCCTGCCTCTAACAGCCGGAGTCTTTCTGGTAACGCCTCCTGTAACATTCCATCAACTAAACATTTTGTTGCTTGTAAGTTCTGCGATCCGTAACTTGAGTTTGCATGATGCGATCTCTCCACCGATAACACCGGGTTTCTGTAAAAGCGTACACATCAGAACGAAACCAAACACACCTTGCTTATCATGTATAATACCTTAGATATCAAAAACCTCTATTTCTTAGCATTTAAACTTAACCAACTTGAATCATACAATTTGATGCTAATGGAACCTTGTGTGCGAATATGTAGTGTGTGAGTATTCGGGGTTTGATATAAGGACGCTAGTTATTAATGGGTGAGATTTAAGTGCATAATTTCTCATACACGAAGTGAACATCCAGCAGTGTGGATGGCTGAAGGTTGTAGTTCTACATGCACTCTGTCAGCAGGCCCCCACCTGTTGTGTGTTCAAAGGAAAACAAAACCTCTTTTGTTCTCACAGACTCTTGTCTGAAATGCAAATGTATTACCACCTCAAGCTGTGGAATTTGGGGCCATCCTGTCTAGGATTCAGATAAATCCAATTGTGTAGATATTATATTACAATTGCCACAACTATACTTTATCTGCATCCAGGGATTCCCAATTTGTATGTAAAAATACCCATTGTCTCTTCTTATTTACTTTTACTCAGAAAGCTTGTTTTTCCAGTTGCCCTTGGTAGGTTAACAAAAACATTGCCATCTGTTCTTAGCTCCTGAGTTATAACTTGAATTGACGCTGACCACAAAAATGGTGTCTTGCGATCTCATTTCCAAAATGGAGTCTTGCGGCCATTCGCAAGATGGCGTCGCTGCGATTAAATTTTAAACTGAACTTGTCTCAGCCAATTATTCAGCTTCGACAGTCCACCCTTTGATAGCAAACAACATGCTATCACAATCTGCTATAAAAATTTATTTTTGGCTTACATTCACATATTATTTAGTGTTATCATGGGATGGCACAAGGTGGTTCTTAATCCATCAACAATGTGTCTCTAGGCGGGAGCATAAAACTACTATTATACGCACACCGTGGATCTTGGGAGATCATGTGACAGATGTGGGGATGCACCAGTCTTATAACAGTAGTTTTGAAGGGGAATTTGAGACTTTACATTGTCTGGGTGTTCTATAAATAACATTTCAATAATATCTTCTATGCATGTCTAAATATTATACATTTAAAATGATGGTACTTCCTAGCTCAGGGTTGTAGTGCAGTTCTGTATCTACCTCGGTATACATATTATCATTTCTGACCACCATCATAGTTTCATCCCTTCGTTTCACTCTGTTTTCACATTTTCCACACTTCAACACAATAAGAACACACCGGACGCATATGCCAATTGCTATGATGACAATCAGTATAAGGATCAAGAATTTGCCTACGCTGGCGACCACTTCCTGGACCCACTCTCCTAGAACCGAGAACCATTTCACTGGGTTCAGCCATGACACCCATCCTTCTATCTTTTCCCCTGCTTCAGCCACTGATGCGTTATGGTTCTTACGAAATGCCCACTTTAACTGCAGAATCTCATCCATCATCTAGCCTGTGTTGCACTAGTTCTTTCTTGTACGCTTGCAATTCTCTCCCTGTGTACCTGAATGTGTCATCGTACATCTCGGTGATATTATCTATTAATGTAGCAAGTTCCTGGATATATCTAAAATTTAATGTACCCCTAGCAATTCTGGTGGGATCCAGGCGACTAAAACTTGGAAGCCAGTTGTCTCACTGATTAACTGAGCGGCTTTATGCATATCACCAGGTATCATATTTCTCTTGCCTCTGTGTTCATATTGTGTGTGAAGATATGGTGACGGTGTGTTTTTATGTATTCCCAACATTTCAACATGTGTGAGGGTCATAACTTCTGGGACAACTCTTCCCAGATAACACAAACCTTCGGAACTCGGGGAGAGCCATTAATACGCTTTTCTTCCACATATAAAATATACATTATCAGGGAGAATATAAGGAATGGTATGCATCATTATCATTAAACACATTTCTCTTGCAAACAATTCTATCTCAGGCTCTTCCATCTGGTATATGCAAGTTTCTGGTTGTATTATTTTAGCACAATAACCATCTGGTACTTTACCAATCATTTCTTTGGTGGAACTCAATGTATACCGGTACCTAAAATATTTCCCACTTGATTTAATTGAGCGTAGCAGATCATAGTTTATGGACTCATTATCAGCTCTTTGTGAGAAGGTCATCGTCTGATTATTCCCCGTCACTTCCCAACCTCCGGGTTTATTGGGGTTGGTTATGTTTAAACAAAAAAGTTATTTATCTACTTGAAATTGATAGAGTTTGAAATGAGGCGGTTTGGATGAGAGGAATTTTCCATCCAATGTTTTCCCCTTTTGTAATTCTAAAATTCCCGTGATATTCAGCGGAAATGGCACCAACCCTACATTATGCTGTCCCTGTGGCACATGTGAACACACCCAGCAATCGGTTTGATTTAACACTTTACCTACCATAAAATGATAATCCTCTAAAGGATACCCTCCCCAGTACGGGTTATATTTAGGTTGGCACCGTTGAATACAGTTCTCATCAACTAGGGACCCACAAAACTCACAAATACAGGAATCTTCAGACGATAACCCTTCACACCTTTCCCGAGTATCCGGAATGACAGCTCTCTTAACAATAACAGTACTAAGATTGGTCAGACACTCCCCTGATTGGCATTGCACTCCTCCTTTCTCCACTCCATCAGCACTGCCATCAGCTCCTGTTTCCTCAAGAGGTCTCCCATCACAGACACTGGTTATTCCCGAACTGACCAGGATGGTGAACACTCTAAAAGAGAATATGAAAATGAACACAGCAGGCCCGTCCATTGTCACAACAAGACCTGCAAATTTCTCTCAGTTCAGGTATCTCACTACAACCTTTTCAATCCTCCCGGAACAAGCTCGCGAGTGACAGATCCACACTATCAGCTTTGTCTCCGACCTGTTTCTCCACCGGTTGATTGACCTTTTTACAGTGAGTGGAATGGACCCAGGTATCTCTCTCGGCCACCTTCAAAGATGTAGTACTTGTCAGCAGCACCTGGTACGGACCTTCCCACCGATCAGTCAAACAACCTGAACGTAAGAAATTTCGGATCATTACATATTCTCCTGGTTCAACATCATGGCAGTTCATTTCAGGCATATCATGGGACAACAATTTCAGTTTCTGCTGCTGTTGCTTTAACTGCTTACTCATTGATATAAGATACTTCACAGTTACCTCGTTGTTACCCTTTAGATCTTCCTGTGGACTTATAATCAAATGAGGTTGTCTACCAAACAATATTTCAAATGGGGACAGATTGAGAGGAAATCTAGGAGTGGTCCTTATACTATGTAGGACCAAAGGTAAAGCTTCTGGCCATCCTAGTCCAGTCTCCGCCATGATTTTACTTAGCTTATTTTTAATAGTCCTGTTCATCCTCTCTACCTTGGCACTGGCTTGCGGTCGGTAGGGGGTGTGAAGTCGGCTATTAATACCCATCAGCTTACACATATTTTGGAAAACATCACCTGTGAAATGGGTACCCCTATCACTTTCGATGATTCTAGGGATACCGTACCTGCATACAAATTCCTGAACTATTTTCTTGGCAGTAAACGCAGCAGTATTAGTGGCTGCTGGGTAGGCCTCAACCCAGTTAGAGAATACGTCTGTGCACACTAATACATACTTAAGGTTCCTGCAGGGTGGTAATTGGATGAAATCAATTTGTATCACCTGGAAAGGTCCATCAGTCGGTGGAATGTGGGACGGTTCGGTAGGGATCGCTTTCCCTATGTTCTTTCTCAAGCAGGTCAGACAGGACATTGCTATCTTCTCTGCTTGTGAAGAAAACCCTGGTGCGCACCAGTATGCCCTCACCAACTTGCACTTGCCCTGTTTACCCAGATGAGTCTCACCGTGTGCTGCTTCAGCCAGGCTGGGGTAATATGCCTTGGGGGCTACTGGCTAACCATGTCCGTCCCTCCAGAGCCCGGAGGACTCTTGCCCACACCCCTTGGACTTCCATATGGATTTTTCCTGAATTGAACACAAATTTTGCATCTCAATTAATTTCAGCATATCAATGGTTTGGAATTACATAATTGTTTCAATTGGAGAAGGCATTTTTAACCCCGCTGCCCATTTTGCAGCTTTGTCAGCTCTGTTGTTGCCCAGTGACACTGGGTCATCCTCACATGTGTGGGCTTAATTACCGCCACTGCTTTGGGCAGTTGGATTGCTTCTAAGAGATGTTTTATGTGTCGGGAGTGTGCAACTGGTGTGCCTGCTGCTGTCATAAAATTTCTCAGACGCCATAGAGCCCCAAAATTGTGCACCACCCCGAATGCGTACCTCGAGTCAGTGTAAATGTCAGCAGATTTGCCTGCTGCCAGTTCACATGCTCTAGTCAGTGCTACTAACTCTGCCACCTGAGCTGAGTGAGGAGGACCGAGAGGTTCAGCTTCCATGATGTCTGTGTCATTTACAACAGTATAACCTGTACATAATTCACCTGTGTCTGTTTGTCTATGACAACTCCCATCCGTATAGAAAGTCACATCCACATTCTCTAAAGGTGTGTCATGTATGTCAGGTCTAGCAGTAAAGGTCTGATTCAGATATGTCATACAATCATGAGTGTCATCATGTCTGCTGAACTCACCTCCCACCAGCAACTCCTCTCCTTCCACCCTTTGTACATCATGTTGTACATATGGCAGGTATGTTGCTGGATTCAGCGTACTGCAATGTTTAACTGTAATATTTGCAGGAGCGATTAGGGCTAGTTCCCATTTGGTGAACCTAGCCGAGGAGACGTGTCTGGTTTGAGCTGAGTTCAACAGAGCAGATACAGCATGGGGAGTGTAGACAATCATATCATGGCCCAATACTACGTCCTCACTTTTACTCACCAATAAAGCGGTAGCTGCTACACTTCTCAAACAGGTGGGGAGTGATCTTGCTACCGTGTCCAATTAGGCACTGTAGTATGCTACGGGCCTACTGGCATCACCATGTTTTTGTGTAAGGACACCTGCAGCACAACCCTCGGCTTCCGTACAATATAAATCAAAAGGTTTTTCATAATCGGGTATTCCCAATGCAGGAGCTTTTGTCAGACTATCCTTAAGATTAAGGAAAGCCTGTTCTGATTCCTCAGTGTGTGTGACGCGATCGGGCTTTGAGGAAGAGACTAGTTCCTGTAAAGGCAAGGCCAAAATAGAAAAACCTGGGATCCACATTCGGCAATATCCACACATTCCCAAGAAGGTACGAATTTGCTGTTGATTCTGCGGCAGTGTCATGTTTTGTATGGCCTGGATTCTATCATTTGTGAGATGTCGTAACCCCTGGGTTAGGCAATGTCCCAAATATTTTACTCTGGGCTGGCACGGCTGTAACTTGTCCTTAGCCACTTTGTGTCCTGTTTGCGAGAGATGAAGTAACAAAAGCTTAGTATCATTCACACATGACATAAATGAGTCAGAACATAGCAATAAATCGTCCACATATTGAATTAGAACTGATCCATTAGCAGGTTGAAAAGCTTGTAAACAGTCATGCAATGCCTGGGAGAAAATACTGGGGCTGTCTATGAAACCTTGGGGCAATCGTGTCCATGTATATTGCACACCTCTGTATGTAAATGCGAATAGGTACTGACAGTCAGGGTGGAGAGGCACAGAGAAGAAAGCAGAACAGAGGTCAATGACAGTGAAATGGGTTGCATTTGGTGGGATCTGCATCTGGATGACAGGTGGATTCGGCACTACAGGGAATTGGCTCTCTACTACCTTATTAACACCTCTAAGGTCTTGCACCAGCCTATAACCCCTCCCACCACTCTTCTTTACTGGAAAGATGGGACAGATGGCTACACTAGCTGTACGAACAAAAATTCCCTGTTGCAATAATCGCTTGATTATTGGAAACACCCCTAGTTCTACTTCCTGTTTTAGTGGGTACTGGGGAATTTTTGGAGCTTGCCAACCGCTTTTTAAGTGTATCATTACCGGGCTTACGTCTGCCATTAATCCAGTGTCCTGTCCATCTTTTGTCCAAAGGGAATCTGGAATTTGGGACAACATTTCATCTACTTGTGATGGATTTTCTTTTAAAACTGTAGAGTGGTACATTATCCTTTGTGGGGTGTCTAACATATCCCGCACCTCATATACCATTCTCTCTGGGATATCTAAATATACACCATCAGGGGTGCAATATATGACACATCCCATTTTACATAACAAGTCTCCTACTAACCCAGCAGGTTAGTAGGAGCCGCGGCAGCCAGAAGAAAAGAATGTCTGGTATGCAACGGCCCAATACTAACTTCTGCGAGTCTGGTTAAAGGATAACGTTCCACTTTACCTGTCACACCCATTGTTGGTATTGTCTCATTGGTCACCTGTAAATTAACGGGAGATTTCATCACTGACTTGGTCGCCCCTGTGTCTACAAGAAAAGGATATTCAGTACCAGCTACATCAACCATCAAGACCGGTTCTTCCCTAGTATTTCCCGTTAACCTGACTATCTGTAGACTACAGGTATGACCTGACCCCTAGCGTTGGCTACCATTCTCCAATAAAGCATTTACGGCTACAATTGGAGCTGGTGCTTGCTGAATATTTGCTGATCTCTGTGCATATCCCTTATGGGGATATCCAGGTTTCCCTTGGTGTGGGGTCCATACTCTTTTTACTGTTCAGTTTCTACTTAAGTGTCCTGTTTGTTTGCAATTAAAACATGTCCGTGATTCAGGTGAAAGCATGTGTTGTTGTGAAGTTTGAGCAGAGGGCAAAGGTGGTGGATATGGGTAAGGATATTGTGGGGGAAAAGAAGTGGGTGGATATCCTGGGACCTGTGGTTGCATTGGGTTAGTGAGAGCAACTTGTTCTGGCATGAGTGTGTGTGCAAGTGCAAGCGTGTCTGTTGGCTGTGATGTTAACGTCATTCTCTCCAGAGCTTGTATACTGACAGCCATTCGCTCTGGGTCTCCCTCTTTTTTGAGATGTTTTTGTCATGTTCTATGGCAGACTCTATGAGGTTATCTATTGTAAGTCCCCGCCAGCCAGGCTGTGAGTTCTGAACCCAAGTTTTTAAATTCTCTTTTAACCCATCCATTAATATTGTGACTATCATTCCCCTGTGGTGAATGCTAACTTTAATACCTTCTATCCCAGTGTACTGGGTGATAGCCTGCAGAGCCCGGTCGCAATATTCTTCTGCAGTTTCACTCTCTTTTTGTTTGATTGTGAAGATTTCGTTCCAGTTAACTACTACTGGAAAATATACACCCAATTGAGTCACAATGCGGGAAATGTTACCTTGGTTTACTTGGTCTGTTAAGGGAACATCGCCATCCAATACACAGTCTGTGATAAATTTTGTCACGTCGGTATTGTGTGGCAGGCAGGCCCTTAACACCACACGCCAATCTTTATTAGTGGGCTCATGAGAACTACCCAAATTTCTCAAAAATCATTGACATTTGGCTAGTTCCTTTTTGGGATTGGGGAAATCATTTATGATGGAATTCAGTTCTGCTCTTGTCCATGGACAATGCATTACTACTTCCCTCATGGGCACTACACCGTTTGCATCTGCATTTCCATTTGGAACAGTTATTGTCCGAATGGGATGCAGACCGGCAGCATTGCTACCTCTGACCTGGTTACCTGGCTGGGGGTTTAATCTGCTGCTGCTACGTATGGTATTAACAACTTCCTCAATGGGTGCCGAGTGTATTAACACTTCCCTTGCTGTTACCGATGGAGATGGCGGCACCACACGTGATTGTGGTGATGCAGCATCTATCATTTGTACAGCATGAGAAATAGCAGACATTACAATAGACTCATCTTCTACATCATAAACATTTTCTTTATGGTTACTTAAGAGGGGGTACAAATTACTTGTTACATTTTTATTGGTATTTTTGGTAACTGTACTTGCACCTCCATCCACATAAGGTGGGGGAGGTGAGCGTGAACTGCTGGCAATACTCTCCACGACGCAACTTTGGCGCCCGTGCGCGCCAATTTGCGGCTCGCCCGTATTGCAACTCAGCGTCGCGGATGTATTTTCTGGCAATGCGTTCGCAACGCTAGTTTGCGTCGTTTGCACATTTTTAAGACAAGCATCCCCTTCATGCTGCCATATTTTTAAACATTCAAAATACTTAATCTTTTTCTCTCGGGATCGCACCATACTGATGTGATCCTGGACATTATCTAACACATTTTTGTCAAAACTACCAATTCTGGGAAATGGTCTAACACTCTTTCTCGTCATATTAAACCATATATCACAATACCTTATTGCATAAGTACTAGGGGTGTGCACCGGCCACTTTTCGTGTTTTGTGTTTTGGTTTTGGATCTGGATCTTTCTTCGTGTTTTGGATCTGGATTGGTTTTGCCAAAACCACCCTTCCGTGTTTTGGGTTCTGGGTTTTGTGTTTTGGATCTGTATTTTTTTGAAAAAAAGCATAAAAACAGCTAAAATCACAGAATTTGTAGGTTTTTCTGCTCCTATGCTATTATTAACCTCAATAACCTTAATTTCCACTCATTTCCAGTCTATTCTGAACACCTCACACCTCACAATAGTGTTTTTATGTCCAAAAGGTTGCACCGAGGTAGCTGGATGACTATGCTAAGCGACACGAGTGGGCGGCACAAACACGTGACCCATCTAGGAGTGACACTGCAGTGGCAGACAGGATGGCAGTTAGAAAAACTAGGCCCCAAACTGTACATAATGCAAAGAAAAAAAGAGGTGCAAGATGGAATTGTCCTTGGGCCCTCCCACCCACCCTTATGTTGTATAAACAGGACATGCACACTTTAACAAATCAATCATTTCAGCGCCAGGGTCTGCCACACAACTGTGGCTGAAATGATTGGTTCGTTTGGGCCCCCACAAAACAAGCTGGCAATTAATGTGTCCCTGCACAAACTGGCTCTACGGAGGCAAGATGTCATCCTCATCCTCCTCATCCACCGATTCCTCACCCTCTTCAGTGTGTACATCCTCATCCTCACAAAGTATTAACTCGTCCCCACTTGAATCCACCACCACAGGTCCCTCTGTACGTTCTGGAGGCTGGTCTCCCTGGAAGAGCTGATAATTCATTTTGATGAACATCATCTTCTCCACATTCTGTGGAAGCAACCTCCTACGCCTTTCGCTGACAAGGTTCCCGGCTGCACTAAACACTCTTTCGGAGTACACACTGGAGGGGGGGCAACTCAGGTAAAATAGAGCCAGTTTGTACAGGGGCCTCCAAATTGCCTCTTTTTCCTGCCAGTACAGGTATGGACTGTCTGACATGCCTACTTGGATGCTGTCACCGATGTAATCCTCCACCATTCTGTCAATGGTGACAGTATCATATGCAGTGACAGTAGACATGTCAGAAATTGTTGCCAGGTCCTTCAGTCCGGACCAGATGTCCAAACTTGGTCCTGCCTGCCCTGCATCACCGCCAGCGGGTTGCTTAGGATACCTAAGTTTTTTCCTGGCAGCCCCAGTTGCGGGAGAAAATGAAGAAGGAGCCGTTGACGTGTCACGTTCCGCTTCAGCTGACAGTGTGTTCACCAGCAGGTCTTTGCACCTCTGCAGGCTTGTGTCGGCCGGAAAGAGAGACACCACATAGGCTTTAAACCTAGGATCGAGCACGGTGGCCAAAATGTAGTGGTCTGATTTCAACAGATTGACCACCCTGGAATCCTGGCAAAGCGAATGAAGGGCTTCATCCACAAGTCCCACATGCCGAGCGGAATCGATCCGTCTTAGCTCCTCCTTCACTTTCTCCAGCTGCTTCTGCAAAAGCCTGATGAGGGGAATGACCTGACTCAAGCTGGCAGTGTCTGAACTGACTTCACGTGTGGCAAGTTCGAAGGGCTGAAGAACCTTGCACAACACGGAAATCATTCTCCACTGCGCTTGAGTCAGGTGCATACCCCCTCCTTTGCCTATGTCATAGGTGGATGTATAGGCTTGTATGGCCTTTTGCTGCTCCTCCATCCTCTGAAGCATATAGAGGGTTGAGTTCCACCGCGTCACAACCTCTTGCTTCAGGTGATGGCGGGGCAGGTTCAAGAGTGTTTGCTGGCGCTCCAGTCTTCGGCACGCAGTCGCTGAATGGCGAAAGTGGCCAGAAATTTTTCGGGCCACCCAAAGCGTCTCCTGCACGCCCCTGTCGCTTTTCAGAAAATTCTGCACCACCAAGTTTATTGTGTGAGCAAAACATGGGACGTGCTGGAATTTGCCCAGATGTAATGCCCGCACAATATTGGTGGCGTTGTCAGATATCACAAATCCCCAGGAGAGTCTAAGTGGGGTAAGCCACTGGGCGATGATTTCCCTCAGTTTCTCTAAGAGGTTGTCGGCGGTGTGCCTCTTACTGAAACCGGTGATACACAGCGTAGCCTGCCTTGTAACGAGCTGGCGTTTCTGAGATGCTGCTACTGGTGACGCTGCTGCTGTTGCTGCGTAAGGTGATACATCTACCCAGTGGGCTGTCACAGTCATATAGTCCTTAGTCTGCCCTGTTCCACTTGTCCACATGTCCGTGGTTAAGTGGACATTGTGTACAACGGCATTTTTCAGGACACTGAGGACACTTTTTCTGACGTTTCTGTACAGTCTCGGTATCGCCTGCCTAGTGAAGTGGAATCTAGACGGGATTTGGAACCGGGGACACACTACCTCCATCAATTGTCTAAATCCCACTGCACTAATGGCGGATACCGGACGCACGTCTAACACCAACATAGCAGTCAAGGCCTCAGTTATACGTTTTGCTTCAGGATGACTGCTGTCGTACTTCATCCTCCTCGCTAAGGACTGTTGGAGGGTCAATTGTTTAGTAAAAGTAGTGGTGTTCCTACTTCCTCTCTGGGATGATGAACGA
This sequence comes from Taudactylus pleione, assembly GCA_031769625.1. NCBI lineage: Eukaryota > Metazoa > Chordata > Amphibia > Anura > Myobatrachidae > Taudactylus > Taudactylus pleione. Next base: position 11,830,351 of record JAUIMM010000608.1, on the reverse strand, counting down.
CTCCCAGCAGCAGCAGCAACAGCAGCAGCGGCAGCAGTAGGCGTAGCAATGCAGGATCCTCCGGAGGAATCCCGGATAGGAGAGTCAGTCATGCCAGTGATATGGCCTGCAGGACTACTTCCGATCCTGACTAAGGAGGAAATTGACGAGGAGGGAGTTGACGGTGTGGTTTGCAGGTGCTTGGATACAACAGGACAACGGGATTTAGGTGTCCCTGGACTGCTTACGGTCTGAGCCAAAGTTTCTGAACTTGACAGTAACTTTTTATGAACGCGCTGCAGGTGCCGTATAAGGGAGGATGTTCCTAGGTGGTTGACGTCCCTACCCCTACTTATTTCACCTTTACATATGGTACATATGGCAAGACAGTTGTTGTCCGGATTTGGATAGAAATATTGCCAGACCAAAGAGGTGGAATGTTTGGTCTTCTGCCCAGGCATGACCGTGATGGGCTTTTTCATCCCACGGACAACAACTGTCTCCCCCGGAGCCTGATTTAAACAAACCACATCACCATCAGAATCCTCCTCGCCAACTTCCTCCTCAGCGCCAGCTACACCAGTATCCTCATCCTGTTGTACTTCAACAGTGACATCTTCAATTTGCATATCAGCAAGTGGACTGTGGGTGCTCCTTTCAGCACTTGCAGGGGGCGTGCAAATGGTGGAAAGAGCCACCTCTTCCCGTCCAGTGCTGGGAAGGTCAGGCATCGCAACCACCACCACACTTGGACTCTCCTTGGGGATTTGTGATATCTTCTTAGAAAGCACAGTTCTTCGCTGTGCTTTTGCCAGCTTAACTCTTTTGATTTTTTTAGTGGGAGGAGTGCTTCCATCGTCATGTGAAGCTGAACCACTAGTCATGAACATACTAGGGATCGACCTTAGCCGTTCCTTGCCACTCCGTGTCGTAAATGGCATATTGGCAAGTTTACGTTTCTCTTCAGCTGATTTAAATGTCTTTTTCAAGGTCATTTTCCTGAACTTTGCCATTTGGGATTGTATGTGCCCTCTACTATGACATTGGGCATCGGCCTTGGCAGACGACGTTGATGGCATGTTATCGTCTATGTCATGACTAGTGGCAGCAGCTTCAGCACTAGGAGGAAGTGGTTCTTGATCTTTCTCTATTTTATTTTTATCGGAGAAAGTTTGGTCCTCCATTTATGTTATATCGATTTGATATATACGTGCGGCTAAACACAGAAAATAATTTTTTTTTTGGTTTGGACTGGAGTGTACTTTGTGGGTTACAGCACCCTTTAACGGTCAAGCCAGCCGGCCCTTTACTTATGACACAGGCGCACTCTTGGCACTACTTTGTTGATGCACGTGCGGCTACTGCGCACACAATTCACAAACACAGAAAATAATTTTTTTTTGGTTTGGACTGGAGTGTACTTTGGGGGTTACAGCACCCTTTAACGGTCAAGCCAGCCGGCCCTTTACTTATGACACAGGCGCACGCTTGGCACTACTTTGTTGATGCACGTGCGGCTACTGCGCACACAATTCACAAACACAGAAAATAATTTTTTTTTGGTTTGGACTGGAGTGTACTTTCGGGGGTTACAGCACCCTTTAACGGTCAAGCCAGCCGGCCCTTTACTTATGACACAGGCGCACGCTTGGCACTACTTTGTTGATGCACGTGCGGCTACTGCGCACACAATTCACAAACACAGAAAATAATTTTTTTTTGGTTTGGACTGGAGTGTACTTTCGGGGGTTACAGCACCCTTTAACGGTCAAGCCAGCCGGCCCTTTACTTATGACACAGGCGCACGCTTGGCACTACTTTGTTGATGCACGTGCGGCTACTGCGCACACAATTCACAAACACAGAAAATAATTTTTTTTTAGGTTTGGACTGGAGTGTACTTTCGGGGGTTACAGCACCCTTAACGGTCAAGCCAGCCGGCCCTTTACTTATGACACAGGCGCACGCTTGGCACTACTTTGTTGATGCACGTGCGGCTACTGCGCACACAATTCACAAACACAGAAAATAATTTTTTTTTGGTTTGGACTGGAGTGTACTTTCGGGGGTTACAGCACCCTTTAACGGTCAAGCCAGCCGGCCCTTTACTTATGACACAGGCGCACTCTTGGCACTACTTTGTTGATGCACGTGCGGCTACTGCGCACACAATTCACAAACACAGAAAATAATTTTTTTTTAGGTTTGGACTGGAGTGTACTTTCGGGGGTTACAGCACCCTTAACGGTCAAGCCAGCCGGCCCTTTACTTATGACACAGGCGCACGCTTGGCACTACTTTGTTGATGCACGTGCGGCTACTGCGCACACAATTCACAAACACAGAAAATAATTTTTTTTTGGTTTGGACTGGAGTGTACTTTCGGAGGTTACAGCACCCTTTAACGGTCAAGCCAGCCGGCCCTTTACTTATGACACAGGCGCACGCTTGGCACTACTTTGTTGATGCACGTGCGGCTACTGCGCACACAATTCACAAACACAGAAAATAATTTTTTTTTAGGTTTGGACTGGAGTGTACTTTCGGGGGTTACAGCACCCTTAACGGTCAAGCCAGCCGGCCCTTTACTTATGACACAGGCGCACGCTTGGCACTACTTTGTTGATGCACGTGCGGCTACTGCGCACACAATTCACAAACACAGAAAATAATTTTTTTTTTGGTTTGGACTGGAGTGTACTTTCGGGGGTTACAGCACCCTTAACGGTCAAGCCAGCCGGCCCTTTACTTATGACACAGGCGCACGCTTGGCACTACTTTGTTGATGCACGTGCGGCTACTGCGCACACAATTCACAAACACAGAAAATAATTTTTTTTTAGGTTTGGACTGGAGTGTACTTTCAGGGGTTACAGCACCCTTAACGGTCAAGCCAGCCGGCCCTTTACTTATGACACAGGCGCACGCTTGGCACTACTTTGTTGATGCACGTGCGGCTACTGCGCACACAATTCACAAACACAGAAAATAATTTTTTTTTGGTTTGGACTGGAGTGTACTTTCGGGGGTTACAGCACCCTTTAACGGTCAAGCCAGCTGGCCCTTTACTTATGACACAGGCGCACGCTTGGCACTACTTTGTTGATGCACATGCGGCTACTGCGCACACAATTCACAAACACAGAAAATAATTTTTTTTTAGGTTTGGACTGGAGTGTACTTTCGGGGGTTACAGCACCCTTAACGGTCAAGCCAGCCGGCCCTTTACTTATGACACAGGCGCACGCTTGGCACTACTTTGTTGATGCACGTGCGGCTACTGCGCACACAATTCACAAACACAGAAAATAATTTTTTTTTTGGTTTGGACTGGAGTGTACTTTCGGGGGTTACAGCACCCTTAACGGTCAAGCCAGCCGGCCCTTTACTTATGACACAGGCGCACGCTTGGCACTACTTTGTTGATGCACGTGCGGCTACTGCGCACACAATTCACAAACACAGAAAATAATTTTTTTTTGGGTTTGGACTGGAGTGTACTTTCGGGGGTTACAGCACCCTTAACGGTCAAGCCAGCCGGCCCTTTACTTATGACACAGGCGCACGTTTGGCACTACTTTGTTGATGCACGTGCGGCTACTGCGAACACAATTCACAAACACAGAAAATAATTTTTTTTTTGGTTTGGACTGGAGTGTACTTTCGGGGGTTACAGCACCCTTAACGATCAAGCCAGCCGGCCCTTTACTTATGACACAGGCGCACGCTTGGCACTACTTTGTTGATGCACGTGCGGCTACTGCGCACACAATTCACAAACACAGAAAATAATTTTTTTTTGGTTTGGACTGGAGTGTACTTTCGGGGGTTACAGCACCCTTTAACGGTCAAGCCAGCCGGCCCTTTACTTATGACACAGGCGCACGCTTGGCACTACTTTGTTGATGCACGTGCGGCTACTGCGCACACAATTCACAAACACAGAAAATATATTATTTTTTTAGCACTTGGGGGGAGCACCCCTGATGGACAGAGCACCCCCTGGACAACACTACAGCACCCCTTTAGGACTGGGACACTGCACAGGACTTTGGAGTGGACACAGCCCCTATGGAGAACTGACTGCACAACACAGTCCAGCCAGCCCCTATGGACTTTGAAGTAGTGGACACAGCCCCTATTAACAACAGCAGCACAGCACAACACAGCCAGCCCCTATGGACTTTGAAGTAGTGGACAACAGCAGCACTACACTACACTACACTACACAGCACTAACTCCCACCCTCCCTCTTCACTGTCCACAGCCGAGTGAGAAAATGGCGCCGACGCGGGTACCTTATATAGGATCCAAAACCCGCGAGACTCGGAAGGCGGGATGATGACGTTTTGCCTCGATGTCAGATCCGAGTCAGGCGGGAAAAGTCGAGCCTGACTCGGATCGGACTCGGATCGGGGGGGCTCGGGGGGGTTCGGATTTCAGAAATCCGAACCCGCTCACCCCTAATAAGTACCGTACTTAGTATGCATAATACAACGGGCTGATCCAATCGGAGCCTCCATTAGCAGCACATCATTGCTTAACATTTCTACCATTTGCGTGGCTCCCATTTTGAGACAACTCCTACGCTTTTCAATAAAAATTTAAACTGGTGAAAGACAATCAAGAAACTTTCACTTACCTGTGAACGATTTAAGTCGGCGGCGCCCACACACCTGGATAAGATTTCGTAAGGCCACTTCCACACCTAGATAAGTTTTGAAACAGGCAACTTCCAGACCCGGATAAGCTTTAGTAAGGTAACTTCCAAACCTATGAGAGTTTGTATGTCGGCCACTCTCACGCACCTCTATACAACAAAGACAACATGTAAACCTGCTACTGTGTTTAGAACGGTAAAGCTGCTTACCGAGCGACTAGGCTAACCCTTGCACCTAGCCCTTAAGGATCATACGGTACCCTTAACTTTAGGGAATAAATTACCCCTACCAACAATACACACACTGTTGCACACTTTTTCTCTGCGCAGAAAATAAACATTTAACCCAGATATTGGTAGATAGAAAAAAATGTAAACCTCAATGGCTTTGTTCAAACACGTGGCAGCAGAACCGGAAGTGCGTATACGCTATTGTGCGATCGTCCGCATACACAATTATGCGACTACCACACAAGTGTATAAATACTTTTTTTTTAACTGCGTATGCAAAAATGCATTTTAGCTGCGTACGCAAATACTGCAGCACCCCTCTAAACACAAGGTTCTATCAATAGAGGAAAAACAAACTTTTTTTCCTCTCGTCCCTGGATTCTAATCAGCGCTTCCTCTACACAATAACCGGCAGTACGCTCTCAGCAACACTGTGGTAATGAAAGACTAATGCGTCTCCCAAAAGGCGCCTCCACCCTTTTGCTGAGAGAGGACTGACCGAGTGTTATCGTGTATCAGATAGTGTGATAAACCGATGAGCCCCCACTGTTGAATTCGTCAATAAACCTTTTAATATATTCCTTCCTATAAACCTCTAAGATTCACCTGCCTAGAACCTCTAAGACAAAACCCTGCCTAAAACCTCTAAACAGAACGCTAATTGCGTACGCAGTTTAACCGCAAATAAAGACAGGAGTGGAATCTGTGTTTCCAACGCACAAGTATTATTCAGGTAAAAGTACAGTCTAGGATTCAGATAAATCCAATTGTGTAGATATTATATTACAATTGCCACAACTATACTTTATCTGCATCCAGGGATTCCCAATTTGTATGTAAAAATACCCATTGTCTCTTCTTATTACTTTTACTCAGAAAGCTTGTTTTTCCAGTTGCCCTTGGTAGGTTAACAAAAACATTGCCATCTGTTCTTAGCTCCTGAGTTATAACTTGAATTGACGCTGACCACAAAAATGGTGTCTTGCGATCTCATTTCCAAAATGGAGTCTTGCGGCCATTCGCAAGATGGCGTCGCCGCGATTACATTTTAAACTGAACTTGTCTCAGCCAATTAGTCAGCTTTGACAAACAAAAAATGTGCCGCGGTATCCTAAAACAGTGTGACGTCCATTTCACGCTCTAGTCTGCTAACTTTCCCTCTTCCAAATCTAAAGTCACTTATATTGCTCCACTTCTCTCTGGTACAGCCCTAGAATGGGTCTCACCATAATGGGAACAAGCTGATCCTGTTGGCAGATCACGCAGAATTTCTGTAGACATGTTGAAGAATCTTCAACGAGCCTTGGAGGGAGACTTCAGCATCCACAATAATCATTCGCCTCCATCAATGGAACAGGACGGTAGGCCAATACGTTATCCAGTTCCAAACATTGGCTTCGGAGCTGCAGTTAAACGAGGAGGCTCCGATTTCAGCTTTTTGGAGTGGACTTTCTGATCGCCTCAAAGATGATTTAGCTACACATGATATACCACCCAAGTTGGATTACCTTATCTCATTATGCAATAAGGTGGATCTACGCTACCATGAGCGATAGGGCGAAAAGAGTAAAATAGATTGCTTCAGGTTTCGGCCTACTCCACCACCTCCTCTTGCTGCTCTTTTCGAGACCATCACTGAAGAACCAATGCAGGTCAACTGGCCTGACTCACCCCAGAAGAACGACAGAAACGTTGTCAGAAGAATCTCTGCATGTATTGTGGAGAGACCGGTCTACTGGTAACCTCATGTACCCATCGTCCAGGAACCTCTCGCTCGTAACCTGATGCGGAGACACTAGGTTGGGAGCAATGTCACTGTCTCCAACTAAATCTGAATCTACTATCCCTGTTGCCTTGGAGCTGACTCAAATGTCCTCTCTTCTAGATCCCGGAGCGGCTGGGAATTGCATTCGGCTTAAATAATCCAGAAGTATCAAATCACTGTACAGCCTATTGCTCTCTCTGAGGTTAATGGCATTCACTTTATTAACAGAATATTAACTCACCAGACTCGTCCGCTACACCTTCGTATTGGTGCTCTTCATGTGGAGCTGTTAGAAGTTTTAGTTATACTAAAGGCCACCCATGGAATTATTTCAGGTTATCCTTGGTTAAGCAATCATAGTCCACGATTGGATGTCAATGCAAATTTTGTATTGGGGGGATTCTTGTCATTCTTCCTGTCTTCAACGTGTGACACCTGTAAATAGAATTCAAGTATCAGACCCTTCTCAACTTCCCTCTCAGTATGCTTCATTTAAAGATGTTTTTTACAAATCAGGAGCTGATATCTTACCTCCCCATAGGAATTGGGACTGTCCCGTAGTGTTGATGCCTGGTAAGATTCCTCCACGTGGACGTACTTACCCCACTTCCAGTTCTGAAAACAAAACTGATGTCAGAGTATATTCAAGAAAATTTAGCCAAGGGGTTTATCCGTCCATCTATCTCTCCTGCAGGTGCTGAGTTTTTCTTCGGCACGAAGAAATATGGAAGACTTTGTCCCTGCATAGATTATAGTGGGACTTTACGATCAAAAAATGGTACCGCTTACCACCGAGCTATTTGACCGGGTGAAGACAGCTCCAGTATTTACTAAACTAGACTTGCGAGGGGCCTTTAATCTCATCCAAATTCGCCCAGGAGACGAGTGGAAGACCGCGTTCAATACCAGAGACGGGCATTTTGAGTATCTAACAAAAGAAAATGTAGAGAATCCTATGCTTCAACTTAACAGTGCAGCAACAAATGCAACCAGGTTGTCACAAATCCCTGGAAATAATGTCAGGAAAAGAGAGTATTTGCAATAGGGCACACCCTCTGGGGTGGTCTGGAGGGTGTGCCCATCGTTAGGGCCCATCGTTGGTGGTCTGGGCAACGGTGGGTCCCTTAGTTCCCAGTGCAGTGCACCTGCTGCACCACCAGTAGTTCTTTTCCTGGCCGGACTCCTCCAGCTCCACCAATAACCCGTTTTCTCTTGGGGCCCCTATGTGGATTTTTACATTCAAGAGAAGATAATAAAAAAAAAAACACCGATTGTAAAAGAATAGGAAATCCACTTTCTGGAGGAAATAACACCAACAACTTTGTCTTTGAAGCAGCAATACCCCGGAGGGTGTGCACTTTTGCAAGTACTATCTTTTCCTGACATTTTGAGTTTCTAGTCATGCCCTTCGGTCTTAGCAATGCTCTTGCTGTTTTCCAGAGTTTTGTTAACGAGATCTTCCAAGACTTACTCTATACCTTGTAGTCGTCTATCTCAATGACATCTTAATTTTTTCTTCTAATCTAGAGGATCATTGGTATCATGTAAGAGGTTCAGAAAAGGTTGCGAAAGAACAGTTTATATTGTAAGCTGGAAAAATGCGTATTCAAAGTTTCATCTATACCCTTCCTGGGATATATAGTCTCTGGCTAAGGAATTAGAGATGGTTCTGGAGAAGGTACAAGTCATCCTAAATTGGTCACAGCTCAGATCTTTGAAGGCAGTACAGGGATTTTTAGGCTTTGCGAACTACTACCGCAAGTTTGTTAAAGGGTTCTCTGCTATTGTGGCACCAATTATGGCCTTGACATGCAAGGGAGCAAACCCCGTGCAGTGATCCCTCGAAGCCGAGACCAGCTGCTTAAACAAGCATTTATCACTGCACCAGTATTACGCCAGCCTGATGTGAGTAGACCCTTTTTCTTGGAAGTCAATGCCTCTTCTGAGCAGTAGGAGCAGTTCTTTTGCAAAAGTTTGAGGATAATAAATTTCACCCATGCGGAAACTTTTTGCCTGCAGAAAAGTATTATGCCATAGGGGAGCAAGAGTTGCTTGCAGTCAAACTTGCATTGGAGGAGTGGTGTTTTCTCCTTGAAGGAGCTAATTTTCCAGTCACAATCTATCCAGACCATCAGAATTTATTATTTATGTAGAATATCCAATGTCTAAATACCAGATTGGCTCAGTGAGTTATGTTCTTTAGACAATTTAATTTCACGTTTACCTTTCGTCCAGGATCCCAGAATCAGAAGGCTGTTGCCTTGTCTCACTCAATCATCCCAGAAAGTCCTACTGAAACCCAAAGAGAACTTACTGTCCGAGAACCCAGCGTGTTTGCTGCCACAAAAATAATGGCGCCTCTTGGTAAAACATTTGTTGCTCCAGAATTACATAAACAATTGTATGGGCACATGCATCCCGCTTTGCCGGACTCCGTGGTATTCATAAAACCATAGAGTTCTTGCAACATTCTTATTGGTGGCCATCTATGAAATCTGACAGAGGAATTCATATCATCATGCATTAAATGTGAATGGCATAGAAACCCCCAGGTAAACTCCTGCTGGAAACCTTCTACCTTTATCAATTCCTACCCATCCATGGACACATTTAGCGATGGACTTTGTGACAGACCTTCTGGCTTTCAGAGGATATACCACGATTTGGGTGGTTATAGACCAATTTTCCAAAATGGTTAATTTCATCCCTCTTAAGAAATTGCCCACCACTTCTGAATTGGCTCCACATTTTATTTCTGAAGTCTTTCATTTACATGGACTACCCACTGAAATCATCTTCAATCGTGGAGTTCAATTAGCGAGATTGTGGAGGGCTCTGTGTTCACAAGTTAAATTAAAATTATCGACAGCTTATCATCCTCGAACTAATGGAGTACCAGATTGTGTTAACCAAGATCTGGAAACTTTTCATCAAATTCATCTATCCTCCTCGCAAGATAACTGGTTGGATCTTCTGCCTTGGACAGAATTTGCACACAATAGTTCTTACCACTCCTTCACTGGTCAAACTCCATTCTTTACTGTTTAACGCACACATCTACGAGTATCCAAGTTTCAAAGTTTACCAGCTTTCGACCTGCCAGCAGTTACATCCTCCTTACAGTACTTCTCCAGGATTTGGAAAAAGGTCCAATATACACTTCAGAGAACTTCTAATCGTTACAAAACTTTGGGCGGATAAGAGAAGATCAGTTCTAAGTTTGAAAGTAGGGGACAAAGTATGGCTTTCTACTCGAAACCTACATCTATGAGTGCCATTGATGAAATCTGCCCCTCGTTTTATTGGTCGGTTTCCAGTGGAAGAAGTTATCACCTGGTTGCTTATAAGCTCAATTTTCATTTTGACCAATAACGATTTCAATTTTAACGACACTTTTTAAATTCAGAAAGTCGGGACTGCGATGGGCATCAGGTTCGCTCCAAGTTACGCAAATATTTTTATGGGACAATGGGAGAAAGAAAAAATCTGGAATAATAATCCCTATGGAGCGAACCTGGTGTCCTGGTCCAGGTATATAGATGACGTTTTATTTTTTTGGAAAGGAGGTTTGGAGCTTTTAAATTATTTTTTTAAATATTTAAATGATAACCTTTTTAATACAGATTTTACTTTTACATCAAGTGAGTGCACAGTGAATTTTTTAGATATAACTTTATTTGTTGAAGGAGGAGTTTTAAATACTGTGAATTTTACAAAACCCGCTGATTCCCAAACATATATTCAGATTGACAGTTGTCACCATCAAAACTGGTTGAGTGCTATTCCAGGTAGCCAGTTCAGACGTCTTAAATGTAATTGTAGTAAGAATGACAACTACAAAATACAGTCACAGAAATTTAAAACAAAATTTTTATCTAGTGGCTATGGATCTGAACTTTTGTAGAAAGTGATTAGGGAGGTAGACGACATCCCCACAGAGAAACTTTTGGAGGAAAAAAGGTGAACAGATGGAGAAATATAGCCTGAAGGATTGGGCCTTTTTCACCACGTATAGTTGCCAACATAGGAATCTTGAAAAAATGTGGAAAAAACACTGGAACATTTTACAGAAAGATCCTATTATTGGCTCTTTAATACCAGTAAAGCCGAAATGCATTTATAGAAAAGCACCTTCTCTGAGTTCGAAATTAGTTAATAGTGCGTTACCAAAATTAAAAGCTATGCCGACTGTAAGATCTAAGGGCTTCTACAGATGTGGAGTATGCATTGCGTGCCGACACATAAAAAGTAATGGCACAACAAAAACCACACAAGTAGATATTAATGGTAAAATACATTCAATTAAAGAATTTGTAACCTGCAACACTAGCAGCGCTATATATTCTATTGAGTGTGAATGTGACCTGTATTATATTGGACGCACTTCTAGACCTTTAAAAACATGAATAGGAGAACATCTGCGTAATATAAGGAAAGGTCTAGAAACACATGCATTGTCCAGCCACTTTAAACAATGTCACAATTGTTAACCATCAGCTATAAGAAGATTTATAGGATTCATGTGGGTTAAAGGGAATTGGAGACAAAAGGACTTACCAAAACAATTGGCTAAGGCTGAGATGAAAAAGATCTATGAGTTGGGCACCTTAAAACCAGGAGGACTAAACCTCGATTTTGAAATAAAATGCTTTTTGTAATTCTGACCAACGTCCTTTTTGTTTCCTTTCCTATATTCTCCTTTATTTATTCTGCACACTATCTTTGCACTTTAATAATATTTTTGTATTCGTCTATTTTTAAATGTGATATTTATTGTTGTTTTTTATTGATTATAGAAAAATGATCATCAAGCATACAGCACTTTTCTTGTTAATTATCTCCTATCCGCTGGCTCAGTATATACAACATCACGGAGTAATCACAATAAGGATCTTGTTCCCTTTGACTCTGTAAATGCGTCCAGTTGCTATACTTACATACCGGAAGTGACGCCGTGTGAAAACGAGCCATTCTAATGCATAAGCTGAGCAGAATCGGAGGAGTCATGTGCCCGCTCTCTTTAATAGGAAATTTGCCGGTTGCAGCAATGAGCTATGGGATCTGTAGTTCTTTTGCTCCGTGAGTGCGTCAGGTTGCTATAGTTACTTACCGGAAGTGACGCCGTATGGAAATGAGCCATTCCAATGTGTATGCTGAGCGGAATTGGAGGAATCACAAGTTTGTTCTCCATAATAGGAGATTGACCGGATGCAGCAAATGGTCATGGGAATTGTAGTTTTTCTTTGTCTAGGGACCAGCTGCATCCGATGTACTCAGATTGGACCAGGTATTTAATGGACTGAGATAGACACTAGGATCATTCTGATTTTAACCTTGAAAAAGACCCCAGATACGGGTCAAAACGCGTTTGTTTTGCTTGTTTATGGACCCAACCTGACGACACGTTACGGATCTATAAAGGACGCTGGTGTGAACTTATTCCTGGCATTCATGCAGGACTAAGGCGTTTGAGATGCATAAAAAAAGACCAGATTACTGACAGTTTCTTCTATGATCCGGTAATTGTTGTCCTCCAGCCGTTTGGGGATCCCAAATATGTTCATATGCATATTATTTCTATATTGATTATCAGTTAGACACTGTATTCTCTTATGTTAATTTTTGTGTATTTGTGATTAAATGGTATTGCACTATATACCCTTTTCTTTTTTCTATGGAATTTTTACCTGTTGAGAAAAGGATAAACCTCTGAACTGTTGGATACTGCAAGACGCAGCTCCTATTAATCACCATAAGTATCCTATAGATTATAGCGCTGGAACTGTGGCATATCCTTTTTCTTTAAACACATCAATATCTGGAGGGTGGAGGGCACCTCTTTGACACCAATTGCACCAGCTGCTTGTTTGCACACTCACCTCTTTTCCTTTAAACTTTGTATTGTGTATCCCATACTTCAGCGTCTTCGGAGTTGTACTCTGTATACGCGGGGGGGTTAAGCTTTCCTATTTCCTTGGGTCTCCATCCTCCTGCAAAGGCAGAGGCATTCATGAACAAGTACCTTGTTCATCTAGCCTCATTAAAATTAGGGGTGAGCGGGTTCGGATTTCTGAAATCCAAACCCCCCCGATCTGAGTCCGATCAGAGTCAGGCTCGACTTTTGCCGCCTGACTCGGATTCTGAAATCGAGGCAAAACGTCATCATCCCGCTTTCCGAGTCTTGCGTGTTTTGGATCCTATATAAGGTACCCGCGTCGGCGCCATTTTCTCACTCAGCTGTGGACAGTGAAGAGGGAGGGTGGGAGTTAGGGCTGGCTGGGCTGTGTAGTGTAGTGTAGGGCAGAGTAGTGTTGTGCTGCGCTGTGCTGCTGTTGTCCATAGGGGCTGTGTCCACTACTTCAAAGTCCATAGGGGCTGGCTGGACTGTGTTGTGCAGTCAGTTGTCCATAGGGGCTGTGTCCACTCCTCCAAAGTCCTGTGCAGTGTCCCAGTTCTAAAGGGGTGCTGTAGTGTTGTCCAGGGGGTGCTCTGTCCATCAGGGGTGCTCCCCCCAAGTGCTAAAAAAAAATATTTTTTCTGTGTTTGTGAATTGTGTGCGCAGTAGCCGCACGTGCATCAACAAAGTAGTGGCAAGCGTGCGCCTGTGTCATAAGTAAAGGGCCGGCTGGCTTGACCGTTAAAGGGTGCTGTAACCCCCAAAGTACACTCCAAACCAAATAAAAAAATGTTTTCTGTGTTTGTGAATTGTGTGCGCAGTAGCCGCACGTGCATCAACAAAGTAGTGCCAAGCGTGCGCCTGTGTCATAAGTAAAGGGCCGGCTGGCTTGACCATTAAAGGGTGCTGTAACCCCCAAAGTACACTCCAAACCAAATCAAAAAAATGTTTCTGTGTTTGTGAATTGTGTGCACAGTAGCCGCACGTGCATCAACAAAGTAGTGCCAAGCATGCGCCTGTGTCATAAGTAAAGGGCCGCCTGGCTTGACCGTTAAAGGGTGCTGTAACCCCCAAAGTACACTCCAGTCCAAACCAAATAAAAAAATATTTTCTGTATTTGTGAATTGTGTGCGCAGTAGCCGCACGTGCATCAACAAAGTAGTGCCAAGCGTGCGCCTGTGTCCCATAAGTAAAGGGCCGGCTGGCTCATTTCTTAAAGGGTGGTGTAACCCACAAAGTGCACTAGTCTCCAACAAAAATAAAAAATTATTTTCTGTGTTTGTGTGCGCCTTAGCCGCACGTATATATCAATATAACCTAAATGGAGGACCAAACTTTCTCCGATAAAAATAAAATAGGGAAAGATCAAGAACCACTTCCTCCTAGTGCTGAAGCTGCTGCCACTAGTCATGACATAGACGATAACATGCCATCAACGTCGTCTGCCAAGGCCGATGCCCAATGTCATAGTAGAGGGCACATACAATCCCAAATGACAAAGTTCAGGAAAATGACCTTGAAAAAAACATTTAAATCATCTGAAGAGAAACGTAAACTTGCCAATAAGCCATTTACGACACGGAGTGGCATGGAACGGCTAAGGTCTTTCCCTATGTTCATGACTAGTGGTTCAGCTTCACATGACGATGGAAGCCCTCCTCCCGCTAAAAAAATCAAACGAGTTAAGCTGGCAAAAGCACAGCGAAGAACTGTGCGTTCTTAGAAGATATCACAAATCCCCAAGGAGAGTCAAAGTGTGGTGGCGGTTGCGATGCCTGACCTTCCCAGCACTGGACGGGAAGAGGTGGCTCTTTCCACCATTTGCACGCCCCCTGCAAGTGCTGAAAGGAGCACCCACAGTCCACTTGCTGATATGCAAATTGAAGATGTCACTGTTGAAGTACAACAGGATGAGGATACTGGTGTAGCTGGCACTGAGGAGGAAGTTGGCGAGGAGGATTCTGATGGTGATGTGGTTTGTTTAAATCAGGCTCCGGGGGAGACAGTTGTTGTCCGTGGGATGAAAAAGCCCATCACGGTCATGCCTGGGCAGAAGACCAAACATTCCACCTCTTTGGTCTGGCAATATTTCTATCCAAATCCGGACAACAACTGTCTTGCCATATGTACCATATGTAAAGGTGAAATAAGTAGGGGTAGGGACGTTAACCCACCTAGGAACATCCTCCCTTATACGGCACCTGCAGCGCGTTCATAAAAAGTTACTGTCAAGTTCAGAAACTTTGGCTCAGACCGTAAGCAGTCCAGGGTCACCTAAATCCCTTTTTCCTGTTTTATCCAAGGAATCGGTGGATGAGGAGGATGAGGACGACATCTTGCCTCCGTAGAACCAGTTTGTGCAGGGACACATTAATTGCCAGCTTGTTTTGTGGGGGCCCAAACGAACCAATCATTTCAGCCACAGTCATGTGGCAGACCCTGGCACTGAAATGATTGGTTTGTTAAGTGTGCATGTCCTATTTATACAACATAAGGGTGGGTGGGAGGGTCCAAGGACAATTCCATCTTGCACCTCTTTTTTTTCTTTGCAGTATGTACTGTTTGGGGCCTAGTTTTTCAAACTGCCATCCTGTCTGCCACTGCAGTGTCACTCCTAGATGGGCCACGTGTTTGTGCCGCCCACTCGTGTCGCTTAGCATAGTCATCCAGCTACCTCGGTGCAACCTTTTGGCCATAAAAACAATATTGTGAGGAGTGAGGTGTTCAGAATAGACTGGAAATGAGTGGAAATGAAAGTTATTGAGGTTAATAATAGCATAGGAGCAGAAAAACCCACAAATTCTGTGATTTTAGCTGTTTTTATGCTTTTTTTAAAAAAAAATACAGATCCAAAACACAAAACCCAGAACCCAAAACACGGAAGGGTGGTGTTGGCAAAACCAATCCAGATCCAAAACACGAAGAAAGATCCAGATAAAAAACCAAAACACGAAAAGTGGCCGGTGCACACCCCTAATTAAAATATCAGGAAACGCTTGCAAGGACATCCCTGCACCCAGTCCAGGTCCACTTCCCACTTCGGACATGACATGGTATACACAAAGAAGAAACAGAACATTACAGCATGGAAGCTGTCTAAAGTATGGGATTTAAAAATACTGCAGTACGGCAACTGTCTGATGTGTGGTATCCACAAAGAAAAATATTACATTATAGCATGGCGGCTGTCTAAGATATGGTATACAAAAAAAAACCAAATCATCACAGCATGGCGACTGTCTCAAGTTTTGTATAAAAAAAAATAAAATACAAACCATTACAGCACAGCTGTCTAAGATTGGATATACACAATGAAACCATTGCAGCATGGGGCCTGTTTAAGATGTGGTATACACAAAAACAAACAAATCATTACAGCATGGCGGCTGTCTCAAATGTGGAATACACAAAGAAACATAACATCACAGCATAGACTATGTCTAAAGCATGGCATATTAAAAAAAAAAAAAAACATTGCAGCACGGCGGCTGTCTGATGTGTGATGTACGCAAATTAAAATACAAACCATTACAGCACAGTGGCTGTCTGAGATATGGTAAAAGAAAAACAAATCATTACAGCATGGTGTGTCTCAGATATGGTATAAACCAAGAAAATAAAAAAAAATTACGACTGTCGCAAATGTGGAATACACAAAGAAAATATGAAATATTATAGCACGGTGGCTGTCTAGGATGTGGTATACACAAAGAAGAAACAAAACATTATAGCACGGATGCTTTCTCAAGTATTGTATATACAAAAAAAAAATGCAGCACAGCGGTGGTGTGAAGCTTTATATAAAAAAATGTAAATACAAACCATTAAAGCAGAGCAACTATCTTTTAATACAAACCATTAAAGCAGAGCAACTATCTGAGATGTGGTATACACAAAAGAAATACAAATCATTACAGCACAGCGGCTGTCTAAGATATGGTATACTCAAAGAAAAATATACTATTACAGCATGGCAGCTGTCTAAGATATGGTGTACACAACAAAAAACATTAAAGCACACTAGCTGTCTGAGATTGGGTATACACAAAGAAAAACAAATAATTATAGAACATGGCATCTGTCTAAGATGTGGTATGCAAAAATAAGAAACATAACATTACAGCATGGAAGCTGTTTAAAGTACGGTATATAGAAAGATTGCAGCACGGAGGCTGTCTGTGGTGTGGTATTAAAATCCAAAAATCATTACAGCGGCTGTCTCAGATATGATATACAGTACATAAAAGAATAACATAATATTACAACATGGCAGATGTTTTAGATATGGTATACACAAAAAAAATAAAAAAATTACAGCACAGTGACTATTTCAAATGTGGTATACACAAAGAAAAACAAATCACTACAGCATGGCGGCTGTATTAGATATGGTATACTATACATAAAGATAAACAAACCATTACAGAACGGCGACTGTCTTATATATGGTATGCACAAGTAAAAAACATTACATTACAGCGTGGCAGCTGTCTTATATATGGTATGCACAAAGGAAAACATTACATTACAGTGCGGCTTCTGTCGAAGATATGGTGTACACAAAGATAAAAACAAACCATTACAGCATGGCGGCTGTATGAGATATGGTATACACAAAGAAGCACAAACAATTAAAACATGGCGGCTGTCTAAGATGTGGAATACATAAAAGTAAAAACATTACAGAATGGCGGCTATCTAAGATATGGTATACACAAAGAAAAATACAATCCATTAGAGCAAGTTGTCTGTCTTATACATGGTATTCAGAGAGAAAATCAAATAATTAAAGCACAGCGGCTGTGTAAGATGTGGTATACACAAAGAACAACCCTCCATTATAGCACGGCGGCTGTCTGAGATATGGTATACACAAAAAAACAAACTTTACAGCACTGCAGC
The DNA here is from genome assembly GCA_031769625.1 of Taudactylus pleione. Classification (NCBI taxonomy): domain Eukaryota; kingdom Metazoa; phylum Chordata; class Amphibia; order Anura; family Myobatrachidae; genus Taudactylus; species Taudactylus pleione. The sequence goes on along the minus strand of JAUIMM010000608.1, from coordinate 11,812,918 downwards.
TGCCGCAGATATGGTATACACAAAAAACGTAGAAAATATTACAGCATGGCAGCCATCTCAAATGTGGAATACACAAAGAAGAATACAAAGTTACAGCACTGAAGCAGTCTCAGATATGGTATATACAAAGAAAAATATAACATTACAGAGCGACAGCTGTCTTAGAGATGGTATACACAAAGAAAAAAAAAAATACAGCACAGCGACTATCTGAAGAGAAAATATAAAATACTACAGCACGTTGGCGGTCTGAGATATGGTAAACACAAAGAAAAGCAAACCATTAAAGCACAGCGCCTGAGATGTGGTATACACAAAGAAAAACAGATCATTACATCACGGAGGCTGTCTGAGATATGCTATACACAAAGAAAAAACATAACATTAAAGCATGTAAGCGGTCTAAAGTATGGTACAGTATATGCAAAAAAAAAATTGTAGCACAGTGGCTGTCTAAAGTTTTGTATAAACAAATACAAACCATTACAGCACAATGGCAGTCTCACAAATGGTATACAGAAAAACATAATATTACAGCGCGGAAGCTGTTTTAGATATGATATACACAAAAAAAAAATTAAAGCTTGGCAGCTGTCTAAGATTTGATATACATGAATAAAAACAAATCACAGTACATACTACAGGCTGTCATAGATATGGTAAACACAAAGATAAACAAACCATTACAGCGTGGCAACTGTCTGAGATATGGTATACAGAAAGAAAAACATAATATTACAGCGCGGCATCTGTCTAAAATATGGTATACACAAAAAAAATCATTATAGCACAGTAGCGGTCTTAAATATGGTGTACACAAAGAATACACTAAACCATTACATCATGGCGGCTGTATGAGATATGGTACTATAGAAAAGGGGGGCACAGCACTCTAAATTAATCTGTCAGTGCCCTTAGCCGCTCCACATACAGAGGTATCCCTGTCTCTGTTTAGACAAAATTATATGAATAAATATAACGTGGTGCACTCTGGGGCACTTAAAAGTTCTCTGAACATTTAACTATGTATGGTATCTTTGATTATTTTTCTACTACAGTCAATTTCTAGACTTTACGTGGACAATTTGTGGATATATATGGGACTGTAACACCTTTACACACTGAAAAAATAATCAAAGATACCGCACACAGGGCCTGATTCAGAGCCGCTCGTAAGTGGCCGCTCGTTCGCTCCGAGCGATGTTCGCACATCTGCGCATGCATATGGATCGTAATGCGCATGCGCCAACCAGTCAGTGCGGTCGGAAATCGTGTGTTTGCAAAATTGCGAGTGTCTGCTAATTTGAGTGACAGGATGAGGCGTTTGTGGGTGGTAACAGGGGAAGGTGCTTGAAAATGGGGAGTGGAGATCCGAATGCAGGCGTGCCAAACAGTCAAAACGGGCGTTTTAAGGGTGTGCATAATTAACAAAGTAGCATCATCGGCCACGTCACTTGGTTGTCTCTTAGCCTGAACTGTTCGCATGATTGCGGTAGGAAAATCCAGCCACAACCACTGCGAGCAGTTCAGACGCCTTTCAATGTACTCGATTAATCAATAAATAGCGGAGATGACGTATAATGCGAGCGGCCAGGGGGCATCTTTACAAAATAGCGAGCGCATGTTTCGTTCGCTCGCTCAGACATAGAGGCGTAACAGACCACAAAGAGCGAGCGCTCAATTTAAATAGCCGGCCCCTTTTTCTGAACGAGCGAGCGCAAATAGTGTCCGGCTCTGAATCAGGCCCACACTTCAATCATCAGAGAACTTTGAGTGCCCCAGAGCGCACCACATTATACCATATGTCATGAATAAATATAAACTAAGAAACACAAAACTTTGAACAAATCTAAAATATGGTACACATAGAAAAACAAATCATTACAGCATGGCAGCTACCTAAGATATGGTATACACAAAGAAAAACAAAACATTACAGCACAAGAGCTCTCTGAGATGTAAAACATTATAGCACAGCGGCTGTCTCAGAAATCGGCTTCACAAAGAAAAACAAACCATTAAAGCATGGCAGCTTTATAAGATGAGGTAAAACATTACAGCGCAGCGGCTGTCTCAGAAATCAGATTCACACAGAAAAAAATAAGAGTTATAGTAGACTTACCTTTGTTAACTCTTTTTCTTCGAGGTCCACAGAGTCCACAGGAACTACCTTGGGGTATGTGGTTGGAGTGATTCAGGCACCAAACAGTCAAAGCTTTAGCTCCCAGAATGCTCTGGTCCTCCTTCATATATACCCCACCCCCAGCCATTCACTTTGTAAACAAGCTGAATGGCAGGAGAAGGAACTACAAATTACACAAGAAACACTCTCACAAAGATGAGGGAATCAGTGACAAGAAGGAACAGATCCCAACTGAGGACAGGTGCGTCAGGGTGGGTGCCCCATCGACCTCGAAGAAAAAGAGTTAAAAAGGTAAGTCTACCATAACTCTTATTTTCTTCTTCAGGGTCCATAGGGTCCACATGAACTACCTTGGGGATGTCCTAAAGCAGATCCCTTAAGGGTGGGGATGCTCCTGAACAGAGAGGAGAATCCACCACCCAAAGAAAGCATTCTTGGAGGCAAAAGTATCAAAGCATAAAATTTGATAAAGTGTGGACAGAAGACCAGGTGGCTGCCTTGCACAACTGTTCCACAGAGGCGCCATGTCTAAACACCCATGATGGCCCCTACAGACCGAGTCAAATGTGCTGCCGCCGTGTTAGGGACAGCATTGTATACACCTAAGAAATAGTCATACGTAGCCAGCGTAGTTTGAGTTTGCTTGTTAGCTGGCCAGCCTCGCTTGTGAAAACCATAGAATACAAAAAGCGCATCTGATTTCCTGATGGAGTGGGTACGATCAACGTAGATACGAAGGGCTCGAACCACATCCAGGGAAGCTTAAACTACAGAAATGTCTGAAGACTGAAAGGCCAGAACTACAATTTCCTCATTCATATGAAAACAGGATACCACCATCAGAAGGTAACCCGCCCGTGTACAGAGGACAGCTCTATTCTGGTGAAAAATTAAAAATGGGAATCAAATGAAAGTGCTGCCAAATCAGAAACTCTGCGAGCTGAGGAGATAGTGAGTAGAAAAAGTGTCTTTGCTGTCAACCATTTGAGGTCCACTGTGTCTAAGGGCTCAAAGGGAGAAACCTGCAGCACCCTGAGAACCAAGGATAATCCCACGGTGTCCCCAGAGGGACAAAAAGGTGGTTGAAGATGGAGAACACCCTGCAAAAATGTTCCAATATCCGGCAGGGGAGCAATTCTGCGCTGGAACCAAACTGACAATGCAGAAACCTGAACTCTGAAGGTAGCCAAACGAAAACCAAGGTCTAGTCCAGCCTGGAGAAAAGCAAGAACTCGGGAGACCCTGAATACTTTAGGGTCATACTCTCTGTGGGTACACCATTGTAAAAAAAAATGCAACTTCTGTAATAGATGTGGGCTTTCTTGTCCTGAGCATTATCTGAATCATAGAAGCAGAAAAACCTTTTGCTTTTAAGACGGAAGACTCAAGAGCCATGCCGTCAAAGCCAGATGAGGTAGGTTCGGATGTAGGCAGGAACCCTGCACTAACAAATCTGTCCATAGAGCAAGTGGATTGTCTACAGATAGACATGTCAGATCGGTGAACCAATGTTGCCTGGGCCAAGCTGGAGCTATTAATATCACCCTGCCGCCTTCTTGCTTGAATTTTCTGAGGACCCTTGGTAGGAGGATGGAGTCCCTCCTCACTGAGGGGTCTCTTGTCCTGGACCCATCCTGGGGACCTTGTGGTTGTTATGTGATGCCATGATGTAAACATCCGGTAGTCCCCACTTGTCCGCCAGGAGCTGTAAGACGTCCGGATGGAAAGCTCATTCTCCGGCGTGTATGTCCTGACGCCCGCTTCCCAGTTGAGGACTCCCGGGATAAATATTGCCGAGATTGCTGGAAGATGGCGTTCTGCCCAAACCAGAATGTTCGTCACTTCACTCACGGCTGCCGGACTTCGTCTGCCTCCCTGATGGTTGATGTAAGGCCACTGTGGTCACGTTGTCAGACAATCTGGACAGGTCTGCCCTGAAAGAGGTCCTGTGCCAGAATGAGCACCTTGCACACTGCATGAAGCTACAAAATGTTTATGGGCAGGTGACTTTCCTGAGCTGTCCATCTTCCCTGAAAGGCGTGATGACCTGTCACCGTGCCCCATCCTTGAAGACTTAGGTCCATGGTGAGGAGAACCCAATTTGAGATCCATAATGGGCGACCCCTGTTCAGATGAGCTGTCTGCAGCCACCATGAGAGGGAGAGCTGAACCTCTGGTGAGATGAGGATCATTATCAAATGATACTGACCACCCCACTGAGTCAGAATCCATTGCTGTAGGGGCCTGGAATGGAACTGGGCATATGCCACCATGTCAAAGGTGGATACCATGGACCCAGGACCTGCATTGCTGAGTGAACTGATACTCTACAATTGCGAAGCAACTTGTGCACACCCATAATTGTAGAGCAGAAATCCTGTCCACCGGTAGAAAGATCCTTTGTGCCAGGGAATCCAGTTGTATCCCCAGATATACTATCTGTTGAGTTGGAGAAAGAAAAGACTTCTTCCAATTGACTATCCAGCCACGCTCCTGTAGAAAGACAATAGTCGGCTGGAGATGATGTTCTAAAATCTACGGAGACTGCGCCAATATCAAGAGGTCATCCAAATATGGCAGTATCCTGACTCCTTTTCATCTGAGAAGAGGAGTCATGACTGCCATTAACTCGGTAAAGACTCGAGGGGCTGTGGACAGACCAAAGGGCAATGGTAATGTTGCTGATGAACAGCAAAACCCAGAAACCCTTGGTGGAATAGTGCAATAGGTACATGCAGATACTGTATGCATCCTGTATGTCCAGGGAACCATGAAATCCCCAAGTTCCACTGCCAGCATAATTGACCATAGGGTCTCCATATGGAACTTGGGCACATGAATGAACCTGTTGAGAGATTTCCGATTCAGAATAGAGCGATGAGACCCATTTAGCTTCTGAATCAAAAACAAATCTGAGTAATAACTCCTTCCTTGTTAGAAAACGGAACCCGGATTATCACCCCTGAATTTAGCAGGGCATGAATGGTCTACTAGAGGGCAAGAGTCTAGAAAGAATCTGATGGGGGAGTTGAGTAAAATTCTGGGAAGTAACCCTTTAGGAAGGTGTCCCGTAAGGGATCCCCAGTAGGGAGGGGGATTTCCCACCTAATGCACTGACCCTGTGGGAGAGGGTAAAAAGACACTAGTCTTTTTGGAATCTGAAACAGTTTATCCGGAGTGTTCCATGCTCCCCCCATAAACAGTGAGCTGTTCAGATTGAGGTAATCCAGCCTAAATCACCTTCTGGTGTCTGAACACTAGGTTTATTAGGCTTTAGGATCCAGTACTTCATCTTCTATAATGAAGATTGAATTAACCCACCTTGCAAGAGAGGAACATCAACTGATGAATGATGCTCCTCCTCTCTGAGATAGGCCCAGAGGGAGAAACCTGTGTATTCTCTGCCTCCTCAGATGATATATCAGAACCTGAAAGCAGAGTGGACTGAGAGGATGGTGCAGTCCATTTATTTGTTTAGACGGCTGATGCCTTATTCGCCTGTAACATCTGTAGATAGGTAGATGCTAAAAGCCAGATTCTGAACTGAGTGGGCATAACGCTCCATCTGGGATGGATGTATGGGAAGAGGAAACATAGCAGGCTGTAATCTCAGTGGGAAATCCTAAATGGGAGGCAGTGTGGGGGCTGATAGGTGGTCCATTAACTGCGTCATAATCTGAGACCAGGAGGACATTCAAGTGGACACCTGAACAGGTTTTGACGAGGTGGACTGTTATGGTGTATGTGTATAACAATGAACACACAGTCCATCCTGTATGAAACCCTGAGAGGCCTACTGCACATGCCTTACATGAAACCAGCACAGGGACAACAGTCTTCTGTTTAGCTTTGTCCTGAGACATGGGAAATATTTGCAAGTAACCTACAAATGTATGGTTAACAATGCAATGTGACCCCCTTCACAGATAAAAGCAATTGTGAAGCACTCTCTAACCCCAATACACCATGTAGTTTGGGGCTTAGGAAAAAAAAGAAAACAAAAACTTTTTTTTCCCAACAGCAGAGTTAGCATAAGTCACATAAAATTGCATATAAAATATTTGCAAAAGAGCATTAAACTCAACTAGCTAAACACATACTGTAAGTTTGGTAGGATCTAAATGCATATAAATATATTTGCAAATGGGCACTATAGTAAATCACAGTCACATTGGTAGGATATAAGTGCAATGCATCCAAATATACTTACAAATCGTCACTGAATCAACTTATACAAACAAAAAAGTTGGTAGGATTCCAGTGCTATATACCTTGGTCCTAGGAGAAAGGTATGGGGAGAGGGAGAGAGGGAGAGAGGGAGAGAGGGAGAGAGGGAGAGAGAGAGAGAGAGAGAGAGAGAGAGAGAGAGAGAGAGACCAAATCTCCCCTCAGCAAGCACTCAATTACAGCTGAGCATCTCCAATTAATTAGGAGAGAGGGGGATGGGCAGCTCAGCCTTCACAAGTAAATGTGAAGTACAATTTAACCCCTACACACCTGGTAGTTGAGGGTTAAATGGAGCAATAACTAGTGATAGTTATAATTGACAGTCATAAATAAAACCAGCATGAACTCCTGTCTCCCTTTACGCTTAGCATATAGAAGTATAAAGATAACAATGCAATGTGATCACCTTCACAAATATCTAGTACATTTGAAGTACAAAGAAAAAACCCATACCCTGTCAGAGGGATGAGCAGAAATAGCAGTGATAGTTATAACTGACAGTTTAGAAATAAAAGGCAGTATATAAACACAGCAGCGCTTGCACAAGTCACATATGCATAAGCAATCTACTTGCAATGAGCTCTGGATCAACTATCCAAAGCACGAGGCTTGGTAGGATATAGCGTGCTATATACCTGACCCAGGGGAGAGGTATACAGGGAGATTGACCCAACCCGTCTGAAACCAACAGCTTCATCAGAGCACCCACAGTGTGAGCGTCTCATATGCACAAGGAGGGTAAGAGGAGCAACCAAGACACCGGAACCTTTCAACAGAACTGCATTTGGGTTGGGGCTGCCAGGGGAGAGCCTACCTCCCTCCCCTATGCTGCATCAACCGGCCGGGTATGCTAGCCTCAAGGCAGTAGATGCATCTACAGCCGATCCCTGGTATCAAAGGATAAGGCCCTGATGGTCTAGTGAGGATGCGGGCTGTCTCAGGCTCTCACTGCAGTGGCTTCTGGTGCATCTTCGGAAGAAAGGACTGCCACGCGCGATTCCCTGTAAATAAGGAATCGCCTTACCTGACATCTCTGTGCGTCTGATTGCAGTCCAGGCCTCCAGCGTTGCTATTAGCTAAGCTCCGCTGTGACCCGCTGAAATCACCAGAGACATTACTGGTGTTGCAGTACCTGTGGCGGTAGGAGTCGCAGTGCATGCGTCTTCTTAGGACACTCAGCACTGCTAACCCAGTCAAATAGAAAAGAAAAATAATAAATTTAAAGCTTGGGACTGCCTGAGCAGTCCCCTGTTCAAAAGGTGCATCTGATCCTGCTGAGCACCATACAAAAAACTAAATGCCTGTTCCTGGCAGCGGGGTATATATGGAAAAGGACCAGGGCATTCTGCAAGCTAAAGCTTTAACTGTTTGGTGCCTGGATCACTCATAGGGTCCCGTGGACCCTATGAAACCTGAAGAAGAAACAAAACATTACAGCACGGCAGCTGTCTGAAGGTATACTCAAAATAAAATACAAAGCAACACAGCACAGCAGCTATCTAAAATATTGTATACATAAAGAAAAACAAAACATTACAGTGCAGCAGCAGTCTTAGATATGGTATACACAAAGGTAAACCATTACAGCATGACAGCTATCTACGATATGGTATACACAAAGAAAAACACAAAACATTACAGTACGGTACGTGCAGTATAGTGGCTGAGATGTGGTATACACTGTGATAAAACAACAACTTTACAGCAGAGAGGCTGTTTGAAATATGGCAAACACAAAGAAAATACAAAATATTACAGCACTGTAGCAGTCTCAATTGTATACACAAAGAAGAAACATAACATTACAGCATGGCAGCTATCTGAAGTATGGTATATACAAAAAAAAATTGCAGCACGGCAGCTGTCTTAGATATGGTATACACAAAAAAAACAAAACATTAAAAGCACAGTGGCTGTCTAAAGTGTAGTATACACAAAAGAAAAATAAATAATTACAGCCTAGCATCTGTCTTAGATGTGGTATACATAAACAAAAACAAAACTTTACAGCATGGCGGCTGTCTTAGATATGGTACAGTATACACAAATAAATACCAGCATAGCAGCTGTCTGAGATATGGTATACATAATGAAAAAAACATAACATTACGCATGGTGCCTGTCTGAGAATAGTGTACACAATGAAAAATATAACATTACAGCCCGGTGGCTGTCTGAGATATGGTAAACACAATAAAAAACATAACCTTACGGCACACACAAATTAGACTACAAACCATTACAGCACAGTGGCTGTCTCAGATATGGTATAAACAAACAAAAACATAATACAGTGTGGCAGCTGTCTTAGAGATGGTGTACACAAAAAAAACATTAAAGCACAGAAGCTGTCTGAGATTAGATATACATAAAGAAAAAAAAATCATTCCAGCATGGCGGCTGTCTAAAATATGGTATACATAAAGAAAAACAAATGATTACAGCATGGTAGCTGTCTCAGATATTATATAAACAAAAGAAACACATATCATTATAGTGTGGCAGCTATGTTAGGTATGGTGTACACAAATAAAAAATATAAACCATTACATCATGGCGGTTTTATGAAATATCGAATACAAAAAGAAACATAAAACTTTGAACATGGCAGCTGAGATATGGCATGCATAAATGAAAACAACCCAGTACAGTATGGTGGCTGTCTTAGATATGGTATACACAATGAAACAACCCATTACAGCACGGCGGCTGTCTGAGATATGATATATACAAAGAAAATACAAAAAATTACAGCACAGCGACTGTCTCAAATGTGGAATAAACAAATAACATACAAAATATTACAGCATGGTGGCTGTCTGAGATGTGGTATACAAAAGAACAAACATAATATTACGGCACGGCAGCTCCTAACGTATGGTATATAAAATAAAATCATTGCAGCATGGCGGCTGTCTGAAGTGTGGTATAAACAAATGAAAATGCAAACCATTACAGCACAACAGCTGTCTAAGATATGGTATACACAAAGAAAAACATAAAATAATAACGCGGCAGTTGCCTTAGATATGGTAGACAAAAAAAAACATTAAAGCGGCTGTCTGAGATGTGGTACATGCAAAAACAAAATCATTACAGCGCGGCGGCTGTCTTAGTTATGGCAAACACAAAGAAAAACAAATCATTAAAGCATGGCGACTGTCTCAAATTTGTAATACACAAAGAAAATACAAAAAATTAGAGCACCATGGCTGTCTGAGATGTGGTATACACAAAGAAGAAACATGACATTACAGCACGGCAGCTGTCTATAATATGGTATATACAAAAAATAAATTACAGTCATGGTGGCTGTCTGAAGTGTGGTATAAACAAATTAAAATACAAACCATAACAGCACAACAGCTGTCTTAGATATGGTGTATGCAAAGAAAACAAAGAAAACATTACAGCATGGCGGCTGTCTAAGATGTGGTATACACAAAGATAAACAAACCATTACAGCACATCTGCTCTCTCAGTTATGGTACACACAAATAAAAACATAACATTGCAGCACGGCAGCTGTCTTAGATATGGTATACACAAAAAAAGAATAACATTACAAAACAGTGGCTGTCTGAGATATAGTATACAAAAAGAAAACAGTATAGCACGGCGGCTGTCTCAAATGTGGAATACACAAATATAAAAAATCCATTACAGCACGGCGGCTGTCTCAGATATGGTATTAACAAAGAAGAACAAATCATTGCAGCATGAGGGCTGTCTGAGATATGGTATATACAAACTAAATTACAGTGCAGCAACTATCTCAAATGTGGAAAAGAAATTACAGAATATTACACAAAGAAAATACAGAATATTACAGCACAGTGGCTGTCCGAGATGTGGTATACACAAAGATGAAACATGACATTACAGCCTAACACAGATTTGAAGTATGGAATATACAAAAAAAAACATTGGCAGTCTGATGTTTTGTATAAAAAATGTAAAATACAAACCATTGCAGCACAACGGCTGTCTCAGAAATGGTATACACAAAGAAAAACACACTACAGCGAGGTAGCCATCTTAGATATGGTATACAGAAAAAAACATTAAAGCACAACAGCTCTGAGTTGTGGTATACACAAAGATAAACAAACCATTTTAGATGTAATATAGATAATGAAAAACAAAGCAGTACAGCATGGGGGCTGTCTTATATATGGTATGCACAAAGACAAACAAACCATTACAGCACAGCAGCTGTCTTAGATATTGTATACACAAAGAAAAAACAAACCATTACAGCATGGCGGCTCTCTAAGAAATAGTATACATAAAGCAAAACAAAACATTGCAGCGCGGTGGTTGTCTTAGATATGGTAGGTGAAGGTGAACTACCCATTACAGCATGTAGGCTTTCTGAGATATGATTTACAGAAAGAAAATACAAAAAGTTACAGCACGGTGGTTGACTGAGATGTAGCATACACAAAGAAGAAACATGACATTATAGATTGGCAGCTGTCTAAAGGTACATACAAAGAGAAAAAAACATTGCAGCACGGGGGCTGTCTGAAGTTTTGTATAAACAAATTAAAATACAAACCATTATAGCACGACTGTCTCAGATATGGTATACACAAAAAAAAACCATTACATTAAAACGCGGTAGCTGTCTTAGATATGGTATACACAAAAAAAACCCCATTAAAGCACAGCTGCTGTCTAAGATGTGGTATACACAAAGCAAAACAAACCATGATAGCACGGCGGCTGCCTAAGATATGGTATACAAAAATAAAATACAAAAAAAATCACAGCACACTCACTATCTCAAATGTAGAATACACAAAGAAAATACAAAATATTACAGCATGGCGGCAATATAACATTACAGCATGGAAGCTGTCTAAAGCATGGTATATTTAAAAAAAAATATTACAGCATGGCGGCTGTCTTAGATATGGTATACACAAATAAAAACAAATCATTACAGCATGGCAGCTGTATTAGATATGCTATACTATACACAAACATAAACAAACCATTACAGAACAGCGACTGACTTAAGTGTGGAATACACAAAGAAAATACAATATATTAGAGCTTGGCAGCTGTCTGAGATGTGGTATACACAAAGAAGAAACATGACTTTACAGCACGGCAGCTGTCTAAAGTATGGTACAGTATATACATAAAAAAATAAATGCAGCATGGCGACGGTCTGAAGTTTTGAATAAAAAACTGAAAACATAAACCATTAAAGCACAGCAGCTACCTGACATGTGGTATACACAAATAAAAACAAATCATTACAGCACGGTAGCTGTCTGAGATATGTTATACACAAAGAAAAACATAATATTACAGCGTAAAAGCGGTCTTAGATATGGTATACAGAAAAAAATACAAAAAATGACAGCACTGTGACTGTCTCAAATGTGATGTACACAAAGAAAATATGAAATATTACAGCACGGCGGCTGTCTAAGATGTAATATGTCACGGGCTGCTCTGGAGGACCGCAGTGGGTCCTGGACTTACTTGTCTAGGCGCTCTGGAGGGGTCCTTCTGGCTGCAGTGTGCAGGGAGGTCCCTGAGAGGGAGCGCTGGGTCTCTGGCATGTTGGAGCTACTGTGGCTGGGAGTTTGTGAAAATGGTGCCGAGCGCCGCCATTTTGTATTTGGTCACATGTCAGGAAGGAGCCAATCCAGTCTGAATGATTCACAATGGGCTCTGACAGCCAATCCAGCTACATGCTGTATGAAATGTGGTATAGCAGATTAAAATACAAACCATTACAGCATGATTCCTGTCTTAGATATGGTATGCACAAAGAAAATACAAAAAATTACAGCACGGCGACTGTCTCAAATGTGGAATACACAAAAGAAAGTCTAAATATTACAGCACGGTGGCTGTCTTAGGTGTTATATACACAAAGAAGAAACATAACATTACAGCATGGTGGCTGCCTAAGATATGATATACAAAAAGAAAAACTAAACATTACATAATGGTGGCTGTCTTAGATATGGTATACAAAAAAAAAATACAAAACTTTACAGCTCGGTGGCACTCTGAGACATGATTTACCCATAGAAAAACAAAACATTACAGCAGCTCGGCTGTCTGAGGTGCCTTACAGACAAATTAAAATAAAAACCAGTACAGCACAGCGGCTATCTGAGATATGGTATAGACAAAGTAAAACATAACATTACAGCGCGGTAGCTACCTTAGATATTCTATACACAAAAAATACAACAAATTAAAGCACGGCGACTGTCTCAAATGTGGAATACACAAAGAAAATACTAAATATTACAGCACTGTGGCTGTCTAAGATGTGGTATACACAACGAAGAATCGTAACATAGCACAGAAGCTATCTAAAGTACGGTATAAAAAAAGCATTGCAGCACGGCGGCTGAGATATGGTATACACAAAGAAAAACAAGAAAAGCACAGCGGCTGTTGGGTATATACAAAAAAAAAACATTACAACATGGCGGATGTCTAAGATATGGTATACACAAAGAAAACACAAAACTTTGAGCGCAACAGGTGTCTGAGACATGGTATACACAGAAAACCAAACAATTAATGCATTAGAGCAGCTGTCTAAGATGTGGTATACACACAGAAATACAAACCATTACAGCACGGTGGCTGTCTTATATATGATATGCACAAAGAAAAAAACAACCCATTACAGAATGGAGGCTGTCTAAGATATAGTATACACAAACAAACACAAACCAATACAGCACTGCAGCTGCCTCAGATATGGTATACACAAAGAAAAAACATTACAGTGCAGCAGCTGTCTAAGATATGGTATACACAAAGAAAATAGAAAAAAGAACAGTACAGCGGATGTCTTAAATATGGAATACACATAGAGAAAACATTACAGCGGCTGTATGAGATATGATATACACAAAGCAAAACAAACCATTACAGCTGTCTGAAGTGTGGTATACAAAGAAAGAAAACAAACCATTACCGGTTGGCAGCTGTCTAAGATATGATAGACGCAAAGAAACACAAACTTTATAGGTTGGTGGCTATCTTAAGCTGGGTACACACCTAAAATATATATCTGCAGATCGAGTGATTTGCAGATATATCTAAAGATGATGGTTGTCCATACATACACACTGAACAACCATCTGTCATCTTGCAGGGGGTCCCATTGGCTGGGGCACAAGTTGTGCCCACCTTCCTGCAGCCTACCACCCATACACACAGCTCAATGGACAGATATATCTGCCATCGGCTGTGCAGCACAGCAGATGCAATAAGTCTGTGAATGAAGATGTTCACAGACATATCGCTGGTACACGTGATATATATATTGGCCAATCAATTGATTGGCCAATATATCTGCCAGAGCATACCCTTCTTAACATGTGTTATATACATAGAAAAACAAAACATTAAAGCACAGCGGCTGTCTGATATGTGGCATTCATAAATTAAAATATGAACCATTACGGCATGGTGGCTGCCAGAGATGTGGTATACACAAAGAAAATCAAACCATTACAGAATGGTGTCTGTCTCAGATATGGTATACATAAAGAAAAAATAAGAGATATGGTAAGACCTTACCTTTGTTATCTCTATTTCTACCAAGTCCATAGGGATCCACAGGAGACCTTGGGGTATAGGCGATGACGTAGTCATTGGGCACCTCAATAGTTAAATTTTGCAGCCTCTCAGGATGCACTGGTGCCCCTCTCCTATACCCTGCCCCCAGGCCAAGGCATCTTCAGTTACATAACAAGCCAATGGCCGGAGGAGATAAAGAGAGAGAAGAAAGTCTGGAACACACAATTATCACATTTTCACACAGAAGGAGATGGAAAACCGGTGACCAGAACACAGCCCATCTGCAGCATAGGTGCGACAGGGTGGGAGTCCTGTGGATCCCTATTGACTTCATAGAAATAGAGATAACAAAGGTAAGGTCTTACCAGCTCTCTTATTTTCTACTGCAGGGTCCATAGGGCTCCACAGGAGACCTTGGTAATGTCCCAAAGCAAGGGTGGGGATGCTCCTGTGCAGAAAGGAGAATCCACTGCCCGAAGGAAGCATCATGAGAGGTGAAGGTATCAAATGCATAATACCTTACAAAGGTATGGACAGAAGACCACGTGGCCATCTTGCAAAGCTGAAAAGCTGAGGCGCAATGGCGAGCTGTCTACGAAGGACCCACAGGCCAAGTGGAATGAGCATTAACAGAGGGTGGCACTGGAATACCCTTATGGGTGTAAGCCTCAGAGATCACCATGTGAATCCACCTTGCCCATGTTTGTTTATTGGAAGGCCTTCCCTTCTTATGGAAACCATAGGGGACAAACAAAGAGTCCAATTTCCAAAGAGAACTGGTACGGTCCACATAAATCCTTAGGGCATGTACCACATCCAATGAGGCCTCACTAGCTGAGAGGTCTGGGGAATTAAAGGCCAGCACTATAATTTCCTCATTAATGTGAAAACTAGACACCACCTTAGGTAGGAAACCAGGGTGAGTCCAAAGCACCGCCCAGTCCTGGTGAAAAATCAAAAAGGGTGGGGCAACATGATAGAGCCCCCAAGTCTGACACTCTTCTGGTGGATGCAATAGCCAGAAGGAACACAGTCTTCACAGTAAGCCATTTGAAATCCACTGAGCCCAGTGGTTCAAATAGCGGTCCTTGGAGAGCCCTCAGGACCACAGTCAAATCCCAAGGAGCCACAGGAGGGACAAAGGGAGGCTGAATGCGAAGTACACCTTGCATAAAGGTGCGAACATCAGGAAGAGGAGCAATTCTCAGCTGAAACCACACTGATAGTACAGAAACATGCACCTTTAAAGGAGGCTAAGCGAAAACCTAGATCTAAGCCCACCTGTAGGAAAACCAGAATTCTGGAAATTTGTAACACTTGTGGATCGTAACCTCTAGGGTGACACCACTCAAAGCAAGTATGCCACATATCTCACCAAGGACCTTGAGACAACAGGTCCGGATGTTGAGGCAACAGCAACAGAGTGTCGATGGAGAGACTCCGAAGATCTGAGTACCAGTGATGTCTGGGCCACACTGGACCTACCAGCAGAAGTGTTTCTCCATCTTCCTAGAAATTTCGAAGAACTCGAGGAAAAAAGGAGAACAGAGGGAGTTGAGCACTCCTGGAATGAACACTGCTGAGATGGCTGAGAGATTGCCTTCCGCCCCAAGTCAGAATGCGGGACACTTCCACTTGTGTCACCTGACCGAGTTTCTCCCTGGTGGTTTATGTAAGCCACTGTGGTGGCGTTGTCTGACTGGACTTGCAGGGGTTTTCCATGAAGCAGTAGTCTTGCTTGAAGAACCTTTAAAAATGGCCTGAGTTCCAACATGTTTATTGGAAGGATGGAGTCCTCTCTCGTCCGCCTTCCTTGGAAGAAGTGTGGACCTGTCAATGCACCCCAACCCCGGGCGGGAACAGGCATCCGTCATCAGAAGGACTCAATCCAGGATCCAAAAGGGGCAGCCCTTGGTGAGATGACCTGTGTGAAGCCACCAAGTCAGAGACAGACGCACCTCCGGAGAAAGCACCAATGTCTGGGTTCGTATCCGTCGTGGAGATCCGTCTCACCTGGAGAGGATCAGAGTCTGTAGAGGCCGGGAATGAAATTGGCCATACTCCACCAAGTCGAATGTCAACAACATGGAGCCCAGTACCGCATTGCCTCGTGAATTGAGCCCCCCGCGACTGTGCAGAAAGCTGCGTACCCACTGCTACAAGGAGGAAATCTTGTCCCTTGTCAAGAAGATTCTCTGTTGTTGAGAATCCAACAATGCATCCTCTGTGAGGGCGTCAGAGAGGACTTCTTCCAGTTGATCGACCACCCGTGAGTTTGCAGTACTGAGATTGTCAGCTGTAGATGCTGAAGTAGTATTTCCAGAGACCAGGCTAGCAACAGCAGGTCATCCAGATAAGGCAACAGACAGACCCCCTGCAGCTGCAGATGGGCTGCCATAACTGCCATAAGATTGGTGAATACCCTGTGTGCCGTGGACAGAACAAACAACAGGGCCTGAAATTGGAAGTGTTGCTGTAACACTGCGAATCTGAGGTATCTCTTGTAAGCTGAAGCTATCGGGACATGCAGGTATGCATCCCAAATATCCAGACACACCATAAAATTACCAGGTTCTATAGCCAGTATAATAGACCACAGGGTTTCCATCTTGAACTGAGGTACACTTGTTCAGGGACTTGAGGATGAGGATAGGCCTGTATGAATCATTCGGTTTTGGAACCCGAAAAAAGGTTGGAATAGTATCCCATTCCCCTCTGGGGAGTAGGAAATGGAACTAACTCCCGCCAGGAGCATAGAGCGTATAACCTTCAGAAGTTCCAATGCCTTGTCCTAATCCATCTGCAGTCCCATAGGGAAGAATTGAGGTGGTCTGCTGTGGAAGGAGAGGGCGTACCCCTAGAGACCACTTCCCTTACCCAAGTGTCTGTGGTGGTCCGACACCAGCACTGGGCGAACTGAAGAAGTCGGCCTCCCACCCTGGGGTCCTCCAAGGAGAGGCCCGCCCTGTCAGGCTGAAGGTTTAGGGTCGGGCTTGACAGCTGGACAGCTAGTGCTCCAAGTCTGTTTTTTGGGCTTTGCGACCTTCTTGTTTCCGGAAGGTCTGGGAAAGGACTGGACCTTAGTTTTACCCTGAGGAAGATAGGTCCGAAAGGATGAAGTCCCGGAACCCGAAGGCACCAGAGCCAAGGGTAAACAGGCAGACTTGGCCGCTGCCAAAGTATCCACTATTTTGTCCAAATCTGGCCCAAACAAAACCTGTCCATTGAAAGGTAGACATTCTAGTCCTTTCTTAGACTCAGCATCTGCTCTCCAAGATCGTAACTAGAGAGAGCGTCTTGCAGAAAAAAATGCGAGATGATAAGAGACTAACATCCAGAGCCGCCTCATTGATATACTGTATGTGGCAGAATCCCTGAGGTAATCTACCAGTTTTATGTGTTCACTGGTAGCCTCTAAGGGCAAAGACGCCTCTGGGGAATTTGCCCAACGTTCCATGGCTCTAGCCACCCAGCAAATAGCCATAGCTGGCCTGGCAACCTCCCCCCCCCAGAGAGGGCATAGATGGACTTTAAACACACCTCCACCTTCCTATCTGTAACATCCTTTAAGGAGGACATGGAAGGTATAGGGAGGGTAGCGCTTTTAACTAAGCGAGTAATATGCAACCTGAGGAGTTTCCCCACTTAGAGAAATACTTATCCTCAAATGAATAAGTGGCCTCCAAAATGTCTTTGCGGCTGGACCGCCTTCCTGGAGTTTTCCAGGCTTCCTCTAAATGTTCAACCAGCTAATCAGACAGGGGAAAAACTATAGCTGAACTCTTAATTTCTTTAAAGAAAGCTTGTTTGGAATTTGCGGCCGGGGTATCCTCATCCCCAATATCCATAGCTACACGGACGGCACAGATGAGGCCGTGTACATAGATTTTAGACTTAGGTTCAGTCTCCTTTTGGGGGAGCTCTGACTGTTAAGTCCTGAAATTCCCCTTCATCAGTCAACACATCATCTTGTTAATAGGTGGACTGAGAAGACAGCAAATCCTTCCTAGCTGGGCGTAGGACAGATTAATTCTGCAACAACTCTGTCGCGTTTTGCACCATGATGGAAAGAGAATGGATCCATATGGGTTCAGGAGACACCTGATAAAGGTGTAGGTTGTAAAGGCATATTTTGTGCCATAACCAGCTGTTGGGGGGTACCCTGTAAGGAAGAAGGCATAGCAACCTGCGGAGCGTACCCCAACTGTGGGGACACTGGAGGAGGTGCTGTATGCCGTCCCACCAGGATATTTAGAGCCTGTGCCAAATAAGCCCTGGGCGGCTCCTGTGAAAAGCTAGGCTCCTCAGGTGAACCTGCATTTTTGGTGCATGTAGTACACAATCCTCCCACAATAAGCTCCCCCTCCCTGAGACTTGCAAAATACTTATTGCAGGACTGGAATTGGAGTGGGAAATCAGGCTGTCCAGATTCACTACCAGACAAGCTGAATGTATGTATGTGTCACACTTCCAGATCAATAACTTGAACTGTGAAGTAAACTAACACCCTGCCAGCACTGATACCGCAAGGACTAGTGAAAGAGAAAGTACAGGGATAGTAAAATGGCTGACAGAGAAGTGAAACACAGCCAAGCAGCGCTAGCATAAGACACATACAATGCAAGAGAAACCTGCACTATATCGCACGATCATCAATTAACTAGACCTAACGTCTAACAGGAATAGTGCTACATACACTGACCTGCTTGGAAAAGAGGTATGTAGGGGCACCCAGGCTCCGCAGCTACCGGTGAGACCAGCATTTGTGCTCACTAAAATGGCCACTGGAGTACTCAGAGGAGTTATAGATCAAGGAAAAGGGGAAAGGGGATACCACTGCACTAGTCAAATTGCTTTAAAGTGAGCCCCATAAATAATATTCGTTTAGATTAAATCTCTTAATGGGGGCGCTGCCAGGGACAATAATAGAAGTCCAATATACATATTCCACAAGAAGTAGAAAGAATGTCCTCTATTAGCGCACAAAGGATAGTAAATATTAACTAAAATAACTTTTAATATATTATTTAAAACCTTACTGTAGTGAAATATCAATAAAATAAACAGATACAGATATTGTGAAATAAAAGACAGAAAAATGTGAATAAAATAAAGCTGACACTTTGGGCAACTGCTGTCCTCTAAATTAATTCATATATGATACTCTGAGTATTCATGACTCTGTTATTGAATATATATGTGTTGATGGTTGCTGATCAGTACAAAGGTAATACATACAATTATATTGCAATGTTGTGTCTCACACCTTGTGAATGATTGATCGAGTAAATGACATATATTCACCCTAATAATTGTAGGATACCATTGCATATACAAGGGTATATGTCACATTGACAAAATAGTTGGGTCATTTTAAATCGCATTAAATATTGTGGCACGTCTATTTAAACTATTCTACTTCTGCACACCACACACTGTATCAATGTTTGTGGAAAAGATACTTTATTCCTATTTACATTGATACTTTATTCCTATTTACATTTCCAATCACATGCAGAGTGATTTTGTACAGTGAATGGATAGAGAGCTTTTTTCTCTTTTGAAAACCTGTGTCTACAATTATTCACAGAGACCTGTTCTTATCGCATTGTGCTTGATTCCAGCTTATTGTAAGGTAGGTAGGTAATGAGTAGGGTTATATCAAATTGAATCTATAACAATGTTGAATTATTATATAGCCCTCTGGATATTTTGTGGGGACATTAATTAAGTGTCCATCTGTTGTCTGGGCATTAATTCAACATAGATTAATTAATAGAATAGTGTTAGATAAATAGTTGAAATCCCTATTATTATCTCTCTTAGTGTTAATTACTAAACCGCTATAGATGGAGAGAGCGAAAGTGGATTTTTAGTATCATTCTCATCAAAACAATAATCCCTCCCTGTGTTATTGGCGCCTCCGTATGTTATTAAACAATAGGGGAACGCTTACAGGGGTATTCAATATGGGTGCGATAACATCGTTTTTGCGTTAATATCGCAATTATGACGTCAATATCGCAGGTTTTACTTTTACACCCTATTCAATTTCAAAGACTTATTGCAGTTTTGACAAGTCTTTGCTAAAAAACGGTGATAAGTTTTCACCATTGAATAGGTGTTGAAAAAAGTGCAGAATTGGGGTTTAGGGGTGCAGGCTTAAAAAAAAATAGCCTGCAACCCTGAGAAAGACATTTAAAAAAGAACTGTGTCAAAAAAAAGTTTAAAAAAAAATTAGGGACACCCCAAAAAATTTATTTCAAAATTGGGGTGCAAAAAAAAAATGGGAAAAAATTGTTCAACAATAGGGAAATAGGCTCAGGGCTATTCTGCAAGTATACTGCAGATGTTTTCTAGAATAGAATTATAGTGGCAGGTGCACAAATGCAGAATTTAAAAAAAATTACTTTAGGGAAGTAGTATAGAGCACACTTTTCTGTCAAACTCAAAAGTGACAGGTGCCCCGCCCACTCTACTCCCACATGACGCCCACTCTCCTCCCACACCATGCCCACTCTCCTCTCACACCATGCCCACTCTCCGCCCTAACCCCGCCCACATCACTCCTCCTGACATGCCCTGTTTTACACCCCTTTTTTATATAAAATGTATATAAATTTTATATCCTATTAATATTAACTGTATGTAAATTTTATATGCTGTTGATAATGGGCTATCAAATTAATATAGCTTTTATATAAAATGGGTAATTCGTAATTAATTGCAACGTATAATGAATATTATTAACCCTTATAAGAGTAATAAGCTGATTATGTCTACAATCAAATACGCCGACGTATTTGAATTCCGACGTGGCTAGCTGGGAAATATGCGGATGAAAAAAGCGTATTACACGGTATTAAATCCAGGGAGTTATAGCGGCATTGATAAGTTTTATGCTGCAAATAAAGGCAGGTTTAAAAGAACCGATATTAAAAAATGGCTGCGTGATCAAGATGCTTAAATAAGCGCAACAAATTAATATAGCATTTATATAAAATGCGTATTTCGTAATTAATTGACAGCGTATAATGAATATTATTAACCCTTATAAGAGTAATAAGCGCAACCACTGCATGTTACGTAGTACGGTTTCACAGCGGTGTATTAACATTAACTGTATATAAATTTTATATGTGGTTGATAATAATATGCTATCAAATTAATATAGCATAATATATGATGATATTAATGGGGTATCAAATTAATATGGTATTTATATAAAATGTGTAATTCGCAATGCATTATTGACAGCATATAATGATTATTATTAACCCCTATAAGAGTAATAAGTGGATTATGTCTACAATCAAACACCTCGGTGTGTGACGCCGCACTGCTTGCTGGAAAATGCGGATGAAAAAAAGCGTAGTACACAGTATTAAATCGGGTAGTTATAGTGGCGTTGATAAGTTTTATGCTGCAAATAACGGCTGGTTTAAAAGAACTGATTATTAACCCTTAGACAAACAAAGTATTTAAAATATCATATGAACATTTGGTATGTAGCTATAAAAGTAAAAAGCAGAATATGCCTACAAAGAAAAACAGCGTATTGCGCCCACAGCTAGCCGAAAAATGCGGATGAAAAAAGGCGTATTACGCAGTATTATTTCCCTGTAGTTATAGCGGCGTTGATAAGTTTTATGTGTCAAATAAAGGCAGGTTTAAAAGGTCTGATATTCCAAAAAAATTAAATAAAAATGGTTGCATACATGGCTATAGGGCCAAATGTAATAGGTAGTCTGTTTTGATAAATGGCGAGTTTGGTGCTAAACTCGCAATTTTTCACAACTCTCCAATGTAATAGTGTGTCTGTTCACTAAAACTCGCATTTTTCAGAGTTACTAAAACTCTCCATTCTCAAACTCGCATCCAGATGTTTTCACATTGAAAACAATCAACTCGCCCAATGTAATAGAGTGTCTGTTTCAGACTCGCAAAAAAAAGATTACCAAAAGTCCCCAAATAATAGACCTGCTTCAGGCTAGCGAGTACATCCTGAGCAGGTCAGATTAACACAGAAACATGCACATATCCATGAGATATGTACATGTTTCTGTGTGTACTTATGTAAAATGTGTTTAAATTAAAAAAAAATTATGTGCACCCCCTCCCCAAAAGCATAACCAGGCCCGGGCTTTATAAAGCCTGTTCTGGTTCTAAAAATACAGGGGCCAAAATGCGTAGGGGGCCCCTGTATATTAAGAACCAGCACAGTGCTTTGTTGAGCTGGTCCTGGTTCTGGAAAATCAGGGGACAAAACGAGTAGGGGTCCCCTGAAAATTCCTAAACCAGCACCGAACTCTTTCTAGCAGGGGGATAATGCCACAGCCAGGGAAAACCTTTCACCGGTTTCCCCGGCCAAAGCATTATCCCTGACTGCTAGTCAGTCCAAGCCGGGGATCCCTGGGGAGTTGGGTACCCCCCCAATAAAAAGGTACCCCTCTCCAGGGCACCCCAGGCCTAGACTGATAGCCCGGGGCTATCCCCGGCACCCTAGGGCGGTGGGTGCCGGGTTGATAGTGTAAAGTGAAAGTGGAAAATTAAATTTACCATATTGTCTTTATTTGTAGAACCACAAGTACCAGCAAGCCTCCCCTGCATGCTGGTATTTGGAGAACCACAAATACCAGCATCCGGGGCATTACGGGCCCGCTGGCACTTGTAGTTCCACAACTAAAGAAATACGTAAAAAAAAAAAAACTTACACCGTGAAAGTATCATTTTAATAAAACATACATACACACTCACACTCACACATACTCACCTATTATCCAAAGTAATCCATAGGGGTGTACTTGAAAAAAAAATCCATACTCACCTCTCCTATGCGTAGATCACGTCCTCTTCTCCAAGTAGGCAATCCAGGGGTTAAAATAAAAAAACGAAAAAAAAACGATCCATGCGGACTGAGCAAAGGTATGTGTGTACACATACCTTTGCTCCGCGTAAATGACCGGGGCACACGTGTGCCCCGTCAGTGCAGGGGCCGCCAGCCAATCAGGGAGCATCTCCGTCGCGACATTGTATCATTGATGTAAACCACAAGATTAACATCAATTAATCTTGCGGTTACTATGTAGCGGCTCTCACCATAGACGGGCTATGGGGATTTCTCACCATAGATGTCTAAGGGAGACAAAGGCTGGCCGCATTCAGCTAATCAGGGAGCTGCTCCGACGGAGATGCTCCCTGATTGGCTGGCGGCCCCTGCACTGACGGGGCACACGTGTGCCCCGGTCATTTACGCGGAGCAAAGGTATGTGTACACACATACCTTTGCTCAGTCCGCATGGATTGGTTTTTTTTCGGTTTTTTATTTTAACCCCTGGATTGCCTACTTGGAGAAGAGGACGTGATCTACGCATAGGAGAGGTGAGTATGGATTTTTTTTTCAGGTACACCCCTATGGATTACTTCGGATAATAGGTGAGTATGTGTGAGTGTGAGTGTGCATGTATGTTTTATTAAAATTATACTTTCACGGTGTAAGTTTGTTTTTTTACGTATTTCTTTAGTTGTAGAAACTACAAGTGCCAGCGGGCCCGTAATGCCCCGCATGCTGGTATTTGTGGTTCTCCAAATACCAGCATGCAGGGGAGGCTTGCTGGTACTTGTGGTTCTACAAATAAAGACAATATGGTAAATTTAATTTTACACTTTCACTTTACACTATCAACCCGGCACCCACCGCCCTAGGGTGCCGGGGATAGCCCCGGGCTATCAGTCTAGGCCTGGGGTGCCCTGGAGAGGGGTACCCCTTTATTGGGGGGGTACCCAACTCCCCAGGGATCCCCGGCCTGGACTGACTAGCAGTCAGGGATAATGCTTTGGCCGGGGAAACCGGTGAAAGGTTTTCCCTGGCTGTGGCATTATCCCCCTGCTAGAAAGAGTTCGGTGCTGGTTTAGGAATTTTCAGGGGACCCCTACTCGTTTAGTCCCCTGATTTTCCAGAACCAGCTCAACAAAGCCCTGTGCTGGTTCTTAATATACAGGGGCCCCCTACGCATTTTGGCCCCTGTATTTTTAGAACCAAAACAGACTTTATAAAGCCCGGGGCTGGTTATGTTTTTGGGAGGGGGTGCACGTTTTTTTTTTTTTTTAAACACACACAGAAGCCATCACGGATCTCACTGATCTGTGATGGCTTCTCTAAAACTCGCACCTTTTAATGCTACTCGCATTAAAAGGTGTCAGTTTACATTGTCCTAAACTCGCCTGCACTCGCAAATGCAGTAGCCTCGAGCTGAAAAGTTCGCAGGCTATTGAATTTGCGAGTTTCAGTACAAACTCGCACATTTTAAAAGTGCGAGAAAGTGCGAGTTTGTACTGTTACTAAAACTGACTACCTATTACATTTGGCCCATAGTGTTATTTCACAGCTCTGAATACTTACAGATATATAAACATTTTACAGGACTTCATGTACAGCCGTAATAACACATACCACAGAACGATTAAGTGTACGCCGTGTGAAATGATTCCCTCTAACGTATTGTGAATTTTCAAGGCCACGAATGGCGAATACTTTAAAGCCAGTAAACACTCCCAGCATTGACTGTGTATAATGAATGTTGTTAACATGTAGACAAACCGAACATTTAAAATCCATATGAACAGTCGGTAGATGATTCAGGATTTTAGAAGGGTTACGTTCGATGAGTTTCTTAAAACATCTTCATGCAAAACTAACCGCACCCTTAGAAAACGTGTTATAGTAGATAAGAATGCCTGTGCATACTGTATTCAATAGGGTTCAAATAACAAGCAACAAATTAACTTAACTATTTAAGAAACTGTAAGAAATGTTTATTACCACATCAATATAGTTTAACATCCTTTTGATTTCAAATGATAATTGTTATAAAATAAGATGTATTTAAACCCTTTATATAAAATTTGTATTTTGTAATGCGTTATTGACTGTGTATAATGCATATTATTAACCCTTAGACAAACAAAATATTTAAAAGGCCATATGAACATTCGGTGTGTAGGTATAAAAGTAAAAAAGCAGAATATGCCCACAAACAAAAACCCCAGCATGTTATGCCGCGTGGCTAACCGGAAAATGCGGTTGAAAAAAGGTGTATTACCCAGTATAATTTCCCGGCAATTATAACGACGTTGATAAGTTTTTGTGGCAAATAAAGGCAGGTTTAAAAGGTCAGATATTAAAAAAAAAAAAATAATGGTTGCATACTGTACACGGATGTGGCTCAATTTCACAACTCAAAATACTTAGATATATAGATGTTTTACAGGACTTCATATACAGCCATAATAACACATACCGCAGAGCGATTAAGTGTACGCCGTGTGAAGTAAATCCCACTATCGTTTTGAAAATTTTCAAGACCACGTATGGTGAATAATTTAAAGCCAATAAATCCGCGTTTAATCGTCGGTGTACACGTACGCATCTCCAAATATAGGGATATATTTCAGAAAGGCTTTGATCAGAATTATTCTGAGGATATATTTGTAATACACAGGGTGGTTAAGCTATAACAGGCAGTTTTACACCGAAGAGCTTCAAAGCAGACCAAAATTGCAGAATGCCACCGGACTTTCATGGCTGTGTGGGTGGGATAAGACAATACAACCCTTGAGCCAGTTGAATGTGTGATTTTGTGCTCAGATAGGGTTTCACAGGGTGTATGTATTGATGGGGGATGTGTGTGTGTGAAATTGGGGAATAAAAATAACTATAGGCATTTCAAGAGCAGGGTCAGGATGCTGAATTGTCAGATCAATTATATTATATATACACACACATATATATATATATATACATATACATATATAAATATATAAAGAAATATACCCTCTTTGGATTTAAAATGTAGGCACATTTCTGACTGATTTAATGTATTTGTAATAAATATTATAGAAGCTACTATAATATTTCATTGTATCATTATTTATTTATTACCAGTTATTTATATAGTGCACACATATTCCGCAGTGCTTTACAGAGAGAATACAGTACTTGTCCATTCACTTCAGTTACTGACGCTGCCTCTATATTCCCTACCACAAGTACACACACACTTAGGGTAATTTTTGTTGGGGGCCAATTAACCTACCAGTATATTTTTGGAATGTGAGAGGAAACCGGAATACCTAGAGGAAACCCATGCAAGCAAAGGGAGAATATAGTGTACATACTCCACACAGTTAGGGCCGTAGTGGGAATCGAACCCTCAGTGCTGTGAGGAAGTCATGCTAACCAATACAACATCTGTGCCATCAATTATCATGACCTTCATACAGTGTATGTACTATAGTTTTCAATGTCAAGTATTTTAGTTTGAATAATAATTACCTTTAGTCAAAGTGATTTCTCCTTTTTGTATGGTTTTCAAAAACATTTAATTTCTTCTTGTTTAACATTGTATTGTCTATTGTTGTCGACATTTATTAATAATTTGTTCATTAGCTCATATTTCATTCTATTACTGTACACATGAAATCACATTTTTTTCAAATGATATAAAAATAACTTTTAGGGTAAAAAAATTATGAAATCTTTAAAATAACAATTTGGTTTGTATTGTAGTTCGTCCTTCCATTAAACCTGAGCAATCACTGATATCTGTTTTGATGCACAAAACTAACTTTACAATGTATTGCTAGTAGGGGTGAGCGGGTTCGGATTTCTGAAATCCGAACCCCCCCGATCCGAGGCCGTTCCGAGTCAGGCTCGACTTTTCCCGCCTGACTCGGATCTGAAATTGAGGCAAAACGTCATCATCCCGCCTTCCGGGTCTTGCGGGTTTTGGATCCTATATAAGGTACCCGCGATGGTGCCATTTTCTCACTCGGCTGTGGACAGTGAAGAGGGAGGTTGGGAGTTAGGGCTGGCTGGGCTGTGTAGTGTAGTGTAGTATAGTGTTGTGCTGCGCTGTGCTGCAGTTGTCCATAGGGGCTGTGTCCACTCCTCCAGAGTCAATAGGGGCTGGCTGTGTTGTGCTGCTGTCGTCCATAGGGGCTGTGTCCACTACTTCAAAGTCCATAGGGGCTGGCTGGACTGTGTTGTGCAGTCAGTTGTCCATAGGGGCTGTGTCCACTCCTCCAAAGTCCTGTGCAGTGTCCCAATCCTAAAGGGGTGCTGTAGTGTTGTCCAGGGGGTGCTCTGTCCATCAGGGGTGCTCCCCCCAAGTGCAAAAAAAAAAAAAATATTTTCTGTGTTTGTGAATTGTGTGCGCAGTAGCCGCACGTGCATCAACAAAGTAGTGCCAAGCGTGCGGCTGTGTCATAAGTAAAGGGCTGGCTGGCTTGACCGTTAAAGGGTATTGTAACCCCCAAAGTACACTCCAAACAAAATAAAAAAATATTTTCTGTGTTTGTGAATTGTGTGCACAGTAGCCGCACGTGCATCAACAAAGTAGTGCCAAGCGTGCGCCTGTGTCCCATAAATAAAGGGCCGGCTGGATTGACCACTAAAGGGTGGTGTAACCCACAAAGTGCACTACTCTCCAGCAAAAATAAAAAAATATTTTCTGTGTTTGTGTGCGCCTTAGCTGCACGTATATATCAATATAACATAAATGGAGGACCAAACTTTCTCCGATAAAAAAAAAATAGGGAAAGATCAAGAACCACTTCCTCCTAGTGCTGTTGCTGCTGCATGGAGTTGTTCATCATCCCAGAGAGGAAGTAGGAACACCACTACTTTTACTAAACAATTGACCCTCCAACAGTCCCTAGCGAGGAGGATGAAATACGACAGCAGTCATCCTGAAGCAAAACGTATAACTGAGGCCTTGACTGCTATGTTGGTGTTAGACGTGTGTCCGGTATCCGCCATTAGTGCAGTGGGATTTAGACAATTGATGGAGGTTGTGTGTCCCCCCCGGTTCCAAATCCCGTCTAGATTCCACCTGCAACCTCAAAGCAGCAGCGACAAGCGTGCGTCTGTCTGTTAAAGGGTGGTGTAACCCTCAAAGTGCTCCAAAAAATAAAAAACTATTTTTTTTAATGTGTTTGTGACTTGTGTGCGATGTAGCCGCACGTGCATCAACACAGTAGCAGCGCCAAGCGTGCGCCTGTGTCATAAGTCAAGGGCCGGTTTGGACATCTGGTCCGGACTGAAGGACGTGCCAACAATTTCTGACAAGTCTGTCACTGCATATGATACTGTCCTCAAAGCAGCAGCGACAAGCGTGCATCTGTCTGTTAAAGGGTGGTGTAACCCTCAAAGTGCGCTCCACAAACAATAAAAAAATTCTTCTTTTTTTTTCTGTCTTTGTGAAATGTGTGGGCTGTAGCCGCACCTGCATCCTTAAAGCAGCAGTGACAAGCGTGCGTCTGTCTATTAAAGGATTACATTGGTGACAGCATCCAAGTAGGCATGTCAGACAGACCATACCTGTACTGGCAGGAAAAAGAGGCAATTTGGAGGCCCCTGTACAAACTGGCTCTATTTTACCTGAGTTGCCCCCCCTCCAGTGTTCACTCCGAAAGAGTGTTTAGTGCAGCCGGGAACCTTGTCAGCAAAAGGCGTAGGAGGTTGCTTCCACAAAATGTGGAGAAGATGATGTTCATAAAAATGAATTATCAACTTTTCCAGGGAGACCAGCCTCCAGAACGTACAGAGGGACCTGTGGTGGTGGATTTAATTAATACTCTGTGAGGATGAGGATGTACACAACACTGAAGAGGGTGAGGAATCGGTGAATGAGGAGGATGAGGACGACATCTTGCCTCCGTAGAGCCAGTTTGTGCAGGGCCAGATTAATTGCCAGCTTGTTTTGTGGGTGCCCAAACGAACCAATCATTTCAGCCACAGTCGTGTGGCAGACCCTGGCACTGAAATGATTGGTTTGTTAAAGTGTGCATGTCCTGTTTATACAACATAAGGGTGGGTGGGAGGGCCCAAGGACAATTCCATCTTGCACCTCTTTTTTTTCTTTGCATTATGTACTGTTTGGGACCTAGTTTTTCAAACTGCCATCCTGTCTGCCACTGCAGTATCACTCCTAGATGGGCCACGTGTTTGTGCCGCCCACTCGTATCGCTTAGCATAGTCATCCAGCTACCTCGGTGCAACCTTTTGGACATAAAAACACTATTGGGAGTTATGAGGTGTTCAGAATAAACTGGAAATGAGTGGAAATTAAGGTTATTGAGGTTAATAATAGCATAGGAGCAGAAAAACCCACAAATTATGTGATTTTAGCTGTTTTTATGCTTTTTTTCAAAAAAATACAAATCCAAAACACAAAACCCAGAACCCAGAACCCAAAACACCGAAGGGTGGTTTTGGCAAAACCAATCCAAATCCAAAACACGAAGAAAGATCCAGATCCAAAACACAAAACACGAAAAGTGGCCGATGCACACCCCTAATTGCTAGTGGAATTCATGGTCCCCACATTACTTGGCTAAAAGATGGATTACTGTTTAATGTTGTTAAAGGAAATCTCAGAGTGAGTATAACTATTTTTTACCTGTGATTCACTTATGCAGAACAGTAAATATCATGCAGATTATCAGCATCCAGGATCACATGAATTAAAGGGTCTAAAATTGTTATGTTTCAGTTGTTCACAGCACAGTTACAGAGTCGTAGTTGTAATTTCAGGCGCACGCAGGAAGTGTATTGAAAATGAATTGGGCATTCCTGGGTAGTGACAGGGAGGTGTCATAGCGCACAAAAAGAGAAGGTCCATGTTATGGCCGTGTTATAATAGCATGTCTGTGAAAGTGGTTGCATACACATGTGCATGATGGCACAGATACGAGGCCATAATCGAACAGGGAAACTGCACCTGCCATAGGACTGGTGCAAGTTTTGATGGTGGAGTGTAAGAACCCATCAATCGCTAGTACAGCTTGTACGGATGCTGACATTGGGCATCTCAGTCCTTGCACATTCAGACGCATAGATGTACGCAAGGGAAGGTCTTTGTAGCGGCATTTACATAAAGTCGCAGTCAGATGTATGTCAAACATGCCTACCCTCCCGGTTTTCGAGGGAGGCTCACGATTTTTCGTGTAACCCCCCGCACCCCCGGAAGGGTAGGCAATTCTCCCGCATTCTGCCCACTTCCTAGTGAAGTGGGCAGAATGAGAAAACCCGCGGCGATTGCGGGACTCCGTGAAGGGGGTGGTGCTTAAGATGTGATTCTGCATGAATCACATAATTTGGCCCCGCCCCCTATGAAGCGAATCATTAGGCCCTGCCCCCATCGGCCCCCTGCTGCTTCTCTTACCCGGGCTTCTCCCGGGAAGAGATTATTAAAGGTAGGTGAGTATGATGTATGTAAAAATATTTACCTACATACGTTTATTGTTCAGTCAGATGCAGCTCAATAGCAGTAGCATTTGCACCAGGCATGTCAGACGCAGTAAATATGTATGCTTTTTCCTTTACCTCATTATAGGGTAGATATGTGGAGTTACTGTGTTAGTAGTCAGTGACGTGCGGTGAAGTAAATGGCTGGGGAGGCATTGGTTAGTATCAGAGCCAAAGATACAGATACATATATGAACCTGAGGGTACAAGTGAGCAGGGCTGACATCAGAGATTGTGGGGCCCGGGACTGGCAAAATAGGCAGGGCCCCCCCACAACCCCCGCTACCTTATTCTCAAAAATAACTAAACAAAAAATGTGAGGGACCCCACCACCGGTCCAGCAAAATAAAACGCTCGCTTTCTGGTGCACTCTTTTATATGAATTATGAAAAAAAACCTAAAACATAACCTTTATTGTGATGAATAAAATAAATGTCACCCTCAAAATGTGATACACTACATAATATATACATATAACAATATTACGTATAAAATCATGGATAATATCCCTTAAATAATACTCACGGCTCCTACAACAGATATTGTACCCCACATTGTATAGTTCAAATTACCAGTAACCCTAAGTTTGGTGTATTATTCGTGTCGGTACTAATATATGAGCATCGTGAAAATATCTAAAATCCACATACTAAAATTCCTATTATTATTGTCAGAAGACCTGGAATATTTTTAATCCCTCCTATCATGGTTTCTGCCTATTCAGTAAATTCCTGGAAGTTCCAGCATATAGGGCTCAATTTGAATAGCGCTGGGAATGAGCTCCTGCAGCTATTCAATTCAGCGCTCTGCTAAGCCCGACTAAGGATTTCTTCTCACAGAAATCCGATAAAAGTCCAGGCGTGATGCTGTTTTCTGCCCTTAGCGTGGCGGAAACAGCATCGTGCCGGGAAGTTTAGTCGGAGAATGCCCGTTCTCGCGACTAAACACCCTGTTTAAGGCGTGAGGGGTGGGAGAACGGGCATTCCCCAAAGTAACTGCGCGCAGAGTTGAATAGCTACGGGAGCTCCTTCCCGACGTTATTCAATTTGCTTTGAATTGAATTGAGCCTATAGTGTGTCTCCTGTTTTTATGTATGTGGGAGAAGTGCAGCTGAGCTACTCTTCACACTCCGCATATCTAGTTCAAAATCAACAGTACATATAATATAATCGGTAATCAACTGGTAAGGAAGATAAAACATTTAAAAAAAATATACATAAACTTACATCATATATCCAAAGGTAGGATATCTGCAGAATCTGCAGGTTTTAGCAATATAACAAACCAGTTATTCTTAATATTTTTTTCAGAATACTATATATATTCCAGCAAAGTAAATTAAAAATAGCCTGTCAGCATGGGGAGAATTTCATGGAGCACCAGGAGCAGGGACAGCCTGAAATCAATACTGAATCAATAGCCTGGGTCTAGGACTCTGGGAGAAAAGACAAATAGTAAGTGAGTGAGTGACACACTTAACTTACCTCGCTTGCTTGCTTGCTAGTTCGCTTCTTCCTTCTTCTGTCTGTCTGTCAGTCTGCTTCTGCCAACTCCTCACATCACCCGCCCGCCGCCGGCTGGTCTGTCATTCAGCAGTGCGGTGTGACGTCATGATGTCACGACGCGCTGGCTTCTGCGGTCTAATAAAAAAAACTTTACTGAGGGAACGCCGTCCCTGACCAATGCTATAGCCAGGAGGCGGAGCGGGAGGGTGGCTGTGTGAAATGTGACTCATGAGTCACTTATTCTATTGTGCGGCGGCAGGGCCCAGCCGGGGAGACAGTAGTGGGCACGGGCAGACACAGTGCGCTTGTGGCAGCGGGGCCCCCACCTGGCCAGTCACTGGCCTGTCAGTTGCATCTGTATTTCACCGTGAGCCAGGGGGGTGGTAGCGGGCGGGCCCCATGAGTGTCTGGGCCCAGGACTAAAGTCCTGGCAGTCCCCCCTGATGGCAGCCCTGCCAGCAATGGTCGTAACCGGTAAAGTGCAACATTATCCTTTAACAAAATCCGCAGAGGTTACTATCGGGCAGCTGCATACTAGGCATTATTTCCTTCTGGCTGCAGCGGCTCCTACTAACCTACTGGGAAGAGATTTGTTATGCAAGATGGGATGTGTCATATACTGCACCCCTGATGGTGTATTTCTAGATATCCCAGAGAGAGTTGCGCACGAAGTGAGGGATATATTGGACACTCCCCAGTATCACTCTACCAGTGTAAATGAAAATTCATCTCAGGTAGATCAAATGTTATCCCAAATTCCAGATTCACTTTGGACCAAGGATGGACAGGACACTGGATTAATGGCAAACGAAAGCCCTGTAATGGTAACTTTAAAAGGTGGTAGGCAAGCTCCAAAAATTCCCCAGTACCCACTAAAACAGGAGGTAGAATTAGGGGTTTATCCAGTAATTGAGCAATTATTACAACAGGGAATTTTAGTTCATACAGCTAGTGTAGCCAATAGTCCCATCTTTCCAGTAAAGAAGAGTGGTTGGAGGGGTTATAGGCTGGTACAAGACCTTAGAGGTGTTAGTAGAGAGCCAATTTCCTGTAGTGCCAAATCCAGCTGTCATTCTTATGCAGATCCCACCAAATGCAACCCATTTCACTGTCATTGACCTCTGTTCTGCTTTCTTCTCTGTGCCTCTTCACCCTGTCAGTACTTATTTGCTTTCACATACAGGGGGCTACAATACACATGGACACGATTGCCCCAAGGTTTTATAGACAGCCCCAGTATCTTCTCCCAGGCCTTGCACGATTGTTTACAATCTTTCCAACCTGCCAATTAATCTGTTCTAATTCAATATGTGGACGATTTATTGCTATGTTCTGACTCGTTTATGTCATGTTTAAATTATACAAAACTTTTGTTGATTCACCTCTCACACACAGGACACAAGGTTGCTAAGGACAAACTACAGCTGTGCCAATCCAGAGTAAAATATTTGGGACACTGCCTAACCCAGGGGTTACGACATCTCACAAATGACAGAATTCAAGCTATACAGAACATGACACTGCCGCAGAACAGCAACTTCATACCTTCTTGGGAATGTGTGGATACTGTAGAATATGGATCCCAGGTTTTTCTATTTTGGCCTTGCCTTTACAGGACTTAGGACCTCATTCAGAGTCGGTCGAAGCGGCCGCACAGTCGTACGCCACCGATGTTCGCTATACTGCGCATGCGTAAAGTTCGCAATGCGCGTGCGCAAACTAGCCGCTACGATCAGAAATTTCTCTCTCCTTGAACACAGCTAGGTCGGTAGTTTGAGTGACAGAATGAGGCGTTTGTGGGTGGTAACAGGGGAAGGTGCTTGAAAACGAGGGAGATCCGAACGCAGGTGTGCCTAATTAAGCGAACGGCGTTTTGTGGGAGTGCATATGGTTTATGGGAGTGCATAATTAACAAAGTAGCGTCATGGCACATGTGATGTGGGAGGTTTTTACACTGACATGATCGTAGAGCTTAAGAGAGGGTATGGTCAACCTTAAGCTCTACAACCAGTTTCGATGGTTGCCGATGGTCTCGATTAATCCTTATATGCCCGGAGATGACGTGCAATGCGTACGAGAAGGGGGCGTATTTTTTTGTCTTCCGACCGCTTCCTCCCCTTGGTCGGCCAGCTACCGATCCGAACTTAGGGACGCAACTTGCGAGGGAATCATTTGCATATCCGGCCCCTTTTCCCGTACGACCGTGCGGCCGCTTCGATAGACTCTGAATGAGGTCCATAGTCTCTTCCTCAAAGCCCGATCATGTCATACACACAGAGGAAACAGAGCAGGCTTTCCTTAATCTTAAGGATAGTCTGACAAAAGCACCTGCATTGGGAATACCTGATTATGAAAAACCCTTTGATTTGTATTTTACGGAAGCTGATGGTTGTGCTGCAGGTGTCCTCACACAAAAACATGGTGATGCCAGTAGGCCTGTAGCATACTACAGTGCCCAATTGGACACTGTAGCAAGATCACTCCCAACGTGTTTAAGAAGTGTAGCAGCAACAGCTCTATTGGTGAGTAAAAGTGAGGACGTAGTATTGGGCCATGATATGATTGTCTATACTCCCCACGCTGTATCTGCTCTGCTGAACTCTGCCCAAACCAGACATGTTTCTTCAGCTAGGTTTACCAAATGGGAACTAGCTCTTATTGCACCTGCAAACATCACTGTTAAAAATGATGTAGTACTCTGAATCCAGCAACGAATTTACCATATGTACAACATGATGTACAAAGGGTGGAAGGAGAGGAGTTGCTGGTGGGAAGTGAGTTCAGCGGACATAACGATACACATGATTGTATGGAATATCTAAATCAGACCTTTACTGCTAGACCTGACATACGTGACACACCTTTAGAGAATGTGGATGTGACATTTTACACGGATGGGAGTTGTCATAGACAAAGAGACACAGGTGAATTATGTACAGGTTATGCTGTTGTATATGACACAGACATCATAGAAGCTGAACCTCTTGGTCCTCCTCACTCAGCCCAGGTGGCAGAGTTAGTAGCACTAAGAAGAGTGTGTGAACTGGCAGCAGGCAAATCTGCTAACATTTACACTGACTCTAGGTATGCGTTCGGAGTCATGCACGATTTTGGAGCTCTATGGCATCTGAGAAATTTTATGACAGCAGCAGGCACACCAGTTGCACATTACAGACACATAAAACATCTTTTAAAAGCAATCCAACTGCCCAAAACAGTGGCAGTAATTAAGTGCAAAGCCCATACATGTGAGAGTGACCCGGTGTCACTGGGCAACAACAGAGCCGATGAATCTGCAAAATGGGCAGCAGGGTTAAAAATGTTTTTACCAACAGAACAATTTATGTCTTTCCAAACAGTTGATATGCTGAAACTAATTGAGATGCACAATTTCTGTTCAATCCAGGAAAAGTCCATCTGGAAGTCCAAGGGATGTGGGCAGGAGTCCTCCGGGCTCTGGAGGGACGGACAAGGTAAACCAGTAGCCCCCAAAGCATATTACCCCAGCCTGGCTGAGGCAGCACACGGTCTGACTCATCTGGGAAAGCAAGGTATGTGTAAATTGGTGAGAGCATACTGGTGCGCACCGGGTTTTTCTTCACAAGCAGAAAAGAGAGCAATGTTCTGTCTGACCTGCTTGAGGAAGAAGATAGGGAAAGCGATCCCTACCAAACCATTCCACCGACTGATGGACCTTTCCAGGTAATACAAATTGATTTCATCCAATTACCACCCTGCAGGAATCTCAAGTATGTATTAGTATGTACTGACGTATTTTCCAACTGGGTTGAGGCCTACCCAGCGGCCACTAATACTGCTGCGTTTACTGCCAAGAAAATAGTACAGGAGTTTGTATGCAGATATGGTATCCCTAAAATTATTGAGTGTGATAGGGGTACCCATTTCACAGGTGATGTTTTTCAAAATATGTGTAAACTGATGGGTATCAATAGTCGACTTCGCACCCCCTACCGACCGCAGGCCAGCGCCAAGGTAGAGAGGATGAATGGGACTATTAAAAATAAGTTCTGTAAAATCATGGCAGAGACTGGACTAGGATGGCCAGAAGCATTACCGTTGGTCCTGCATAGCATAAAGACCACTCCTAGACCCCCTCTAAATCTGTCCCCCTTTGAAACACTGTTTGGTAGACAACCTCATTTGATTATAAGTCCACAGGAAGACTTGAAGGGTAACAACAAGGTAACTGTGAAGTATCTTATATCAATGAGTAAGCAGTTAAAGCAACAGCAGCAGAAACTGAAATTGTTGTCCCAGGATATGCCTGAAACTAACGGTCATGATGTTGCACCAGAATATGTTATGATCAGAAATTTCTTGCGTTCAGGTTGTTTGACTGATCGGTGGGAAGGTCTGTACCAGGTGCTGCTGACAAGTACTACATCTTTGAAGGTGGCTGAGAGAGATACCTGGGTCCATTCCACTCACTGCAAAAAGGTCAACCAACCGGTGGAGAAACAAGGCGGAGACAAGGCTGATAGCGTGGACCTGTCGATCGCAAGCTTGTTCCGGGAGGATTGAAAAGGTCGTAGTGAGATACCTGAACTAAAAGAAATTTGCAGGTCTTTGTTGTGACAATGGACTGGCCTGCTGTGTTCATTTTCATATTCTCTTCTAGAGTGTTCACCATCCTGCTTGGTTCGGGAATGTCCGGTTTCTGTGTCGGGGGACCGATGGAGGAGATGGGAGCTGATGGCAGCGCTGATGGAGTGGAGTCAGGAGGAGTGCTATGCCAATCAGGGGAGTGTTTGACCAATCTTAGTACTGTAATTGTTAAAAGAGCTGTTATTTCGGATACTCGGGAATGGTGTGGAGGTTTATCGTCTGAAGATTCCTGTATTTGTGAGTTTTGTGGGTCCCTAGTTGATGAGAACTGTATCCAAAGGTGCCAACCTAAATATAACCCGTATTGGGGTGGGTATCCTTTAGAGGATTATCATAGCCTGATAGGCAAAGTTTTAAACCAAATTGATTGTTGAGTGTGCTCACATGTGCCACAGGGTCAACATAATGTAGGGTTGGTGCCATTTCCGTTGAATACCACGGAAATTTTAGAATTGCAAAAAGGGAAAACCTTGGATGGAAAATTCCTCTCATCCAAACCACCTAATTTCAAATTATATCAATTCCAAGCAGATGGATCACTTTTGTGTTTGAACATAACCAACCCCAATAAACCAGGGAATTGGGAAGTGACGGGGAATAATCAGATGATGACCTTCTCACTGAGAGCTGATAATGAGTCTACGAATCATGATCTGTTACGCTCAATTAGATCTAATGGGAGAAGCTTTAGGTATCGTTATACATTGAGTCCCACCAAAGAAATTATTGGTAAGGTACCAGATGGATATTGTGCTAAGATAATACAACCAGAAACTTGCATGTACCAGATGGAAGAGCCTGAGATAGGATTATTTGCAAGGGAAATGTGTTTATTGATAATGATGCATTCTATTCCTTATGTTCTCCCCGATAATGTATATTTTATATGTGGAAGAAAAGCGTATAAGTGGCTCTCCCCCCGTTCTGAAGGTTTGTGTTACCTGGGAAGAGTAATCCCAGAGGTTATGACCCTCACACATGTTGAAATGCTCGGTATTCATAAAAACACACCATCACACACAGTATGAACACAGAGGCAAAAGAAATATGATACCTGGTGATTTGCATAAAGCCACTCAGTTAATCAGTGAGACAACTGGCTTTCAAGTTTTAGTAGCATTGGATCCCACCAGGATTGTGCTCGGGGTACTCAAAATTTTAGATATATTCAGGATCTTGCTAAATTGATAGATAATATCACTGAGATGTATGATGACACCTTCAGGTATACAGGTAGAGAATTGCAAGCGTACAAGAAAGAACTGGTGCAACACAGGCTAGTGTTAAATTATTTAACCGCTGTCACCGGAGGATATTGCGTAACTCTGGCCACCCAATTTGGAGTGAAGTGTTGCACCTATGTTACCAATGATACCAGCGTTACGGAATATACATTGGCCAGTCCAGTAGTATCCAAAGCTGCATAAGCTTTGTGGCCTATTATTCGGACTGATAAGGACTTGTTAATATTCCAGGATAAATTCCCTCTCATCAGTAACAAATGGGGTAGGAATCTTAAGAACATACTAATGAAGACTGACATTACACCTATGCTCCAACACCAGACAGGAATTAGTTATAAAAAACCGGGATGCTACAGATGTGCATCCTGTGTGACATGCGGATACCTGGACCCAGGTTCACATTTTTACCACCCTCACACAGGCAAGAAATTTAACATCAGACATGTACTGACTTGCACTTCTAGATATGTGATATAGCGGTTAACATGCCCGTGTGGTTTAAGCTACGTTGGACAAACTATTAGGATGTTCAAGGAACGAATGGCTGTCCATCACTCATCGATAAAACTGGCTCTCCAGGGGAGAGAAACGGACCAGGCCGCGGCGAGACACTTTAAAGAAGCAAACCATCAACTTGCAAGCCTTAGATACAAGATCATTGATCACATACCTCATCTGGTGTTGGGAGGGGATCGAGCAAATAGGCTTCTCCGTATGGAATCCAAATGGATCTCTATTTTAGAGACCACTTCTCCGAAAGGTCTTAATGTTAAAATTATATGGTCTGCTTTCTTGTGACTCTTATGGACTTGAATCATTAGTGAAACAATCTTTTTATTGTCTATATAGTCTCCTCAGTGATGTAGGTTGTATTCATCATGTACATTAGGGATATTATGTCCTACAATATTGCCATTCAACATTTGATACTCATAGGTCTCTGTACAATAGCATTAGTGAGATATATGTACATGGCTCTCATGTATTACATTATTAGGGGTATTCAATATGGGTGCGATAACATCGTTTTTTAGTTAATATCGGAGGTATGACGTCATTATCGCAGGTTTGACTTTTACACCGTATTCAATTTCAAAGACTTATTGCAGTTTTGAAAAGTCTTTGATAAAAAACGGGGATAACTTTTCACCATTGAATAGGTGTCGAAAAAAAGTGCAGAATTGGGGTTTAGGGGTGCAGGCTTAAAAAAATAGCCTGCACCCCTGGGAATGACATTTAAAAAAGAACTGTGTCAAAAAAAAAAAAAAAATAGGGACACCCCAAAAAATGAATTTAAAAATTGGTGTGAAAAAAAAAAAAAGGGAAAAAATTGTTTAACAATAGGGAAATAGGTTCAGGGCTGTTCTGCAAGTATGCGGCAGATGTTTTCGAGAATAGAATTATAGCGGCAGGTGCACAAATGCAGAATTTTTAAAAACTTACTTTAGGGACTTAAAAATATGCTAGTACCCATTTTCATGTTCCCCAAATTTGATGGGACCACTTAAAAAACGAAAAAAATTACCTAAGTGCTCTTCTGCATCACTTCTTCAATGTCGGGAAAAAAGCACCTGCTGCGGCTATTTAAATCCCTGACTTTCCATTAAAGGCTAAAACGGGGGTACCCATAGTGTTCCCCCATGTTTTTACAACTTTAGGGGGGTCTTACAATTATTTTAAGGAAAAATTTGTAACTTTACGCATATCCAACTTCAGAGTTTCCCGTTTTCGTAAATTTTATATTGAATAAGGGGATAAGCGGGAGGGCGCACCATACCTTAATGCAGAAAAAAACTTCGATATGAAACGTTAACTTCGACAGTGAAGTTAACGTTTCATATTGAATACCCCTCTATATTCTTTATTTCATGTTTGTCACTGGTATGAACCAGTGTATATAGCATTATTATTGTTTGCTTTCTTATTTATTCATTTCTATCTTTATTTCCCCTGTTCCACAGCCGTGGCGCTGGCCAGTGTTGCTGTGCAGCAATGGCATTATCGGGACCCAACAGCGTCCTTGGCAACCAGTCCAGAGTGCTCTGCGCTGAGTCCCGGGTTGATGATGTCGGAGTTCCGTGCCGCCCGGCTTGAGGGAACACAAGAAGCACTGCACCTTATCATTGTTGATAACCTATATAAGGTAAGCACTTTTCGCTGTATTTTGTTACATTTTACACCCTGATGACAAGGCCTTATCGGCTTTGAAATGTCGGCTTATTAAATATGCACTTTGTTTTCTAAACAAGTCCGGATGAGTGCCGCCTCCTTCTGTCTTCGGAAGACCCGCTGGTTATATATATATATATATATATATATATGTATATATTTATTTATATATATATATTTGCACCCATTGATATATGCATTTTCACATCATATATGCTATATATATAAATATATAAATAATCAGGGGCCCTACCTGCCTGGCCTTGCTGGGAGCTGCTGGTGGGCGGCGGCGGGCCTGGAAGGCTGGCAGAGAGGCTGCTGAGGCTGGCTGCAGCCAGGGCAGAGGACGGGGCCCAGACCCGGTCAGTCTTTGTCTCTGGGCTTCGTCTTCCTTCATTTGCTCATGTGCAGGCAGGCGGCCGCGACGCGTACAGTCTCTCTCTCATATAGACAGGGAGACAGCCGCACGGGAGAGGAGGCGGGACCATGTGACGCCGCGTGACATTACGCATCACGCAGTGCTCCTCTGGTAGCTCCGTGATCCTTTAATTTGCCTAGCGGGAAATCCAAACCTGGCGCATGCCCACTGCTGTATTTACCCTCGGGTCTACTGGCTAACAAAGGCTCCAGACACCAGATTTTACTACCCTGGTGGTGTAGTGGGGGTGCGGGCGAATAGGACGCACCACAACAGTATCTTCTGGCTATTCTACACAGCCGGAAGTAAGGACTGCATTCAGACGTGACTCCCCATGAGCGGGGGATCGCCATACCCGACATCCCCATTATCCGGCTGCAGTGCAGTCCAGGGACTCCCAGGGAAGCGCTCGCCAAGCTCCGCTGGTGCCCGCCGTAATCACCAGACTTCTCACCGGTGTTGCAGCACCAGCGGGGGTAGTAGTAGCAGTCACGCAAGCGTCCATTAGGACACTCAGCACGACTTGCTCAGAAACAGAGTAAAAACTTTAAATCATCAAATAAAAGCTTGGGGCTCTCTAACATAGCCACACTGTTCTCAAAGGTGCGACTGCTTCCGCCAGCACCCAACAAAAAAACTGTCTGCCTGTGGCTGGGGGCAGGGTATATGTGGAGGAGGGCCGGTGTATCCTGGGAGCTAAAGCTTTAACTGTTTGGTATACGGCTCACTCCAACCAACTATACCCCATGGTAATCCCTGTGGACCCCCTATGAACCCTGAAGAAGAAAACCCCTGTGCGGCGGTGGCAGCTGTCCTTATTCAATGCGCATAAAAAGAAATAAAATCCACACAAAAAAATAAAAACCCGTGCATGTGCAGAAAAAAAACAGCATTGGCTAGGGGATGCATCTGCTGGAGCGAATAAGGATGCCATAATAAAAGCAGAAGCGACTCCTATTGGAAATCGGCATGAAAAATAGATGCGGCTGCTGCATACAGATTCAGGCTATTCGCACACAGATGTACAAATATATAAAATTGATCAACGTAATCTAGCAAAGTAGTTTTGTCACCTACAGTTGTTTTTTCATGCGAATAAGATGCACATTTAGGGCGAGAATGACACTCGCATGGGACCTGATGCATTAAGAGGCAGTTTGATAACTACAGTACTAAAGCCACAGTGTATGAGGACATATCTATGTCCCTAATTGACAGTGTTATGTATCACGGTTATACATTGTTATGTGTTACAGTATCACGGGCAAATATAAAATTACCATGTACCAAAGTAATACATTATATGATGCAGCATTACGCTCTTATAAAACATTATTATGTATCACAGTAATGTATTGTTATGTGTTATAGTATTACATCCCTATATAAATTACATTGTTATGTATCATTATTATATGTTGTTGGCTTCTGCAGAATTATGTCCCAATATACAGTAACATTGTTATGCATCACGGTTACACAGTATTATCTACCACAGAATTATTTTCCTAATTAACATTGTGATTTGTCATAATTATACATTGTTATTTGCCACATTATTACATAACTATATTATATTATGTATCATGGTTATACACAGTTGTGTGTGGACATATATTATGTGTTTATTTCACATTATTTTTATATATAATGGTTATACATTTTTATGTGTCACGGTTATGTATTGATACATGTTGCAGTATTAAGTCCCCATATAAGATTGTTCTGTATTATGGTTATACATTGTATTCTACTGCAGCATTAACTAACTATACAGAAATTCCTCACTTAACAGAGTTCTGTTCCTACGACTCAGTCGTTAGGCAAGGATGTATAGTGGCCGGGAAGCATCAGGACCCAGGCTGTGGGTGACATGTGCCTGCGTGTGCCCCACCTCCTCTGAGAGCGCACCGCATCCCGTCCGTCATTTCCCTTATGGGAGGCAAGATGTCCAGTGTGTCCCACGCCACAGCCAGGGCCTCCTCTCACTGCAGAGTCTCCCTCTTTTTTTTTTTTTATCACTGCATGTCACAGCAAGCTGGTTGGAGCACCAGTTGTAAGTCCGAATGGTCGCTAAACAGGCAGGTCGCTAAGTGAGGAATGTCTGTATTACATTGTTATAAAAGTTATGCATTGTCATATGCTGCAGTATTATGGAGCTGATTCAGAGCCGCTTGCACGATGTGTATGCATATTGCGTAGGCAGTGCAATCGCACAGCAATGCATTAGCACGCCCAGTGTTCTTAAAGTGCATACACACTGGGCGATAAAGTGGACGACTGAACGATAACGACATAGTTATCATTCAGTCGTTCACTTTATCGTCCATTTTTAACCCCAAAAAGATGAACGATAACGACGAAGCGCGTTCCCGCGGGTCGTTCGTCATTATCGTTCATCGGGCTGACATGCAGGCCAACCTGACGATCTCGTCAGGTTGGCCTGCATGTCAGGAAATGGGGGAGAGAGCCCGGCACTGAACGATATCATTAATGATATCGTTCAGCGGCTGTGCTCAATGTCATGAACGACATTGAGCACACCCTGCCGGGGACAACACTACACGATATCGCTCAGGGAGCATATTGTGTAGTGTGTACGCACCAATAGAGAACGATCATATAGTGTATGCCAACACCCACCAGCCTGTCTTGAGACGCCCACTTCTGCACATCATGTCCAGGAAGTGTATGCAACCATCGGTACATCGGGTAACATCGGATGCTATCGCAGCGCTCGAGGTTGACCATACCCTTCCGCAAGCACTGTGAGCATTCAGTGTAAAAACAAGCCAGGTAACGTGTACTATGATACGGTCTTATAATTATGCACACCTCTAAAATGCCATTGAGATGCTCAGGCATGCCTGTTTGCACCTCCACTCCCCGGTTACCACCTACAAACAGCTTCCCCTGACATTCACACTACGGGGTTGTCTATGCACAGCGAGCGAATGCATTGTGAACTTTCGCTAAGGGATGCTCATGCGCACTGCGATGCATACACACTGCATACCATCGGCAGCAGCGAGAATATGCATCTTAGCGAGCGGGTCTGAATGAGCTCCAATGTTCCTAAGGGCCCTATTTATAAAAATTATTTTTACTAAAGAAAGTGAAAAGGGGTGTTTTCACACCCTTTTCACATTATTTTAGTATCACAATAAAGTATTAAAGGACTTTTGGAGCAGTTTTCATGAAAAAACTACCCCAATCCTTCAATTTGCATATTTTTAGTAAGCATATCGCATTTCCTATACCGGTCGCGGAGAAGGGGGAGGTGGGGGTAAGGTGAGCCAGCACTCTGTCCCTGCATGCAGATATTAGAACATCCAAGTGATATTTCCTAAATTCGCAATGCAAATTTAGTCAAAAACACCACACTACAACTGCATTTAAAAATTGGATTGTAGTAAATAGAGGCCTAAGTAATATTGTTATATCATGGTATACATCATTGTTATCTGCAGCAGTGTTACAATCCTAGACAAATCAGTTATACATTCTTACCTATCACAGTATTTTGTCAGTGTGACTCTTCTATATTGTGGTACATCTACAACTGTTTCAAGATATTTTCTGGGGAACAACTAAAAAAATAGTGCTGTGAATTGCGGCATTGGGGTCTATGTTGTAAGCCATGGAGAGAAAAAGTGGATGGAGATAAAGGAGACCATTTATCATTATAGATTTGTGGCTTAATCCCTGAAAAACACCCATTTTCAGGGGTTAACCGCAAATATTAGGTTTCCCCTAGATCTATGAAGGAGGGACCGCAGCAGATATCTCCGATACCTGCTGTGGTCCCTCCATTCCCGCCGGCAGCCACATCCCCCATAGGTTTCTATGGGGGATGCGATGCTACCAAATTTACAAACTTTCATTACCATGCATTCCGGAGATTGGCGCCTTCAGTTAACGCCATCTTCAGATGGTCGATCCAAAGCGGAGGTCAAAAATAGGTGTGAAAAAAAATACAGTATAATGGGAGAATCTCAAAGAGTGATCATAGTTCAAAACCATGGATCAGGCAGGTGGCTAACAATCAGAAGCAGACAAGGCCAAATAATAGAAATCCAGAGACCAAAAAAGAATATGGATTAATATATCTAAATGAAATATAGCATCAGTAGTGTTGCTTTTCTTTGGTTAGGATCTAAAATATAAATACTAACAAAACAATAAAAACAATTACCTTGGCTTTTATTTACCTGCTATTGGGGGGAGATGTATCAAACCTTGGAGAGAAATAAAGTACCA
Organism: Taudactylus pleione; assembly: GCA_031769625.1. Lineage (NCBI taxonomy): Eukaryota > Metazoa > Chordata > Amphibia > Anura > Myobatrachidae > Taudactylus > Taudactylus pleione. Next base: position 11,768,445 of record JAUIMM010000608.1, on the reverse strand, counting down.
ACCAGTCAGCTCCTAACAGGTACTTTACAGGTTGTGTTTGAAAAAGTACCAACCAATCAGCTACTAACCGTCACTTTACAGGCTGTGTTTAAAAAAGTACCAATCAGATCCTAAATGACATTTTTCAAACACAGCTTGCAAAGTGACAGTTAGGAGCTGATTGGTTGGTACTTTATCTCTCTCCAAGGTTTGATAAATCTCCCCCATTGCCTGTTCACAGAATCTGCTGGGGTCCCCGGGGATAACATTTCTTCTTCAGCTTCCCATTCCCTTGACTGGAGGATCCAGGGAGGAATATTGACAGTCGGTTGGAAAGTTCAGGGGAGGAGGTGCTCATTTATGCTTGGCGTTGAAAACAGAGGAAAATAGGGTAATATGTGCATCTGCTACAAACGTTGCAGACCCCAGTGAACAGATCATGGGGGTAAATAAAACTTTGGGGTAGATGTACTAAGCCTTGGAGAGAAAATATCAACCAATCAGCTCCTAACTATAATTTTTTCAAACACAGCCTGTAAAGTGACAGTTAGGAGCTGTTTGGTTGGTACTTTTGGAGCCTTAAATGGAGATAAAGTGAAAAGAGATAAAGTACCAAACAACCAGCTCCTAACTGTCATTTTTAAAACAAAACCTGTCACATGAGTTAGGAGCTGATTGGCTGGTACTTTATCTCCATTCACTTTATCTCCATCCAAGGCTTAGTAAATAGACCCCTATAGCTCTCTCCAAGGCTTGGTACATTTCCCCCCTCTATTTTTTTCGTATTCTACCATAAATTGACAATGTAGTCATTCTTTTTAAATTTTGTGTTAGTATTATGCTTGTCTTAATTTCAACAATATAATGTATTTTTATGGCTCCCAGGTGACTATTTGCAAATTAAAAGTCTTTGTGTACCCTTCATAAAGGATGTCTTTATCAGTAATACTGTACAGCTGGCAAGCTTTGCCCTGGAATGCATTGTATGTCAGGCCAGCTTCTCTATGGGCCTGATTCATCACAGATTGCAACAGCGTGCGCACATCGGCCGATGGTGCATACTGCGCATGCATCGCAGTGCACATGCGTGAGTTGGCATTGCAATCACCTACACAGATACAAAGCCATCGCAAATCAAAGGACGGGACGTCAGCGTTTGGGGGTGGTGACGGAGGAGAGGTAGTAGAAACGCAGGCATGCCTGGCCATTTGAAAGCATAAATTAGCCACTGTGATGGCATACGCAGCTTGTGTACTCACTGCGTGCGACGAGGTTAGCAATTCTAAGTAGGGTCAGACCTGTTGTAATCGTGCATGCGGGGCTGATGTTACTCGATGTTCCCAATGTATATGCAGGACCGCAAAATATTATGGATGTGTGAAAACTGTAGTGGGAGCAGCACCGATGCTAGGCTTTCCTGCACCGTCCTGTGCTGCACAGCCGTACCCCTTCCTTTCCCATGAGCGATTACCCAATAGCGCCAGAGGAAGGGTGGGGGGTGGGCTTTTCCACTGCAGCCAGTGATGGCGAGCTCAGGCAAGGAGTAGGACTGCGCTCCGGGCGACGGCTGCTAGCTCGTCCCTAGAGCCACCACTGAGTGGGAGTCTCTATGCTGGCTTTGCGATTGCAGATATTAGCATATTTTCACAGCAGGTCTGCGTGCGTAATCGCAGCTGCGTTCGCCATAGCAATCCGTAGTGGATCAGGCCATTTATACGGTAGTTCTGCTCTATCACTGGTTACATAAGGGAAACTACCCCAAGGCATGTATTGAAGTAACCTTAAAACAAATCATGTATTGGAAATGCAAAGGTTGTTACCCATGAGGGCTGAAATGACAAATATCTGTGTTATTGATCGTTATTTCTTACTTGTGTCAATTGATGAGAAAACTGAAAAAACTGCAAATTTAGAAATTCTCGGAATTACATTATTTTGGTATTGTTGAATTAAATAATAGATAATTATTTTGGAGCTTGCAACACATTGGGGGACATTTATTAAACGGCTGCATTGTGTGCAGTGTGAAAGTGCCTCCCATCGGAAGCGGTTCTCAGAGCCAAGCAGCAGGATTTACTATTCTGGGGAGTGGCATCTGAAAGCTTGAATTAAGGTACATCCAATCTATTGTGGTTTGCAGATCCATAAACTGCATACTGTATGTTTCCAAACTAACCGCATACAGTTTAGGCCAGAATGCACCTCATTTCTATAAGCTCAACACTTCTCAGCATTCATAAGCATATCTATTTTTGGTGCAGGGACCTGTAGTGCATACGGACCCATTGGCCCCCTCCTCACACCAGGAGACTACCTGTCACGAATACCAGCAACTGGGTCCCTCAGTGTCCAGCACCATTTTTCCAGTAGCAACTTCAAAAACATGGCACTGTACATTGAAAGCAAAAGACTAGCACTGTTCCACAGCCTTCTGTATCTTGTATGCATAAATATCACTGGCCACTGAAGGTAGGGGTGAAGCGCTGAACAGAGGACGGGGGCGCTGTACACAAGTGCCCGTGGATGTTAATACGCCCCTGTCAGCATTGGTACCAATCTGATAGAGAGAGAGGGAGGCAACAAAATTACCTTTCCCTAACACCTTCAATGAGTGATATTCTTATTATCACCCTTCACCAATCTTAAATTAGCTCCAACCAATCAGCTCCTAACTGTCATGTGTTTGAAAAATTACAGGAGCTGATTGTTGGAGCAGCATTTAAGATTAGTAATGAGTGATAACAAGAATAGAATTTGTTGATAAATCTGGGCCTGTAACTTGCAATGCCAATCATGCATACTCTATAAGCAGTGCTTTTTGTCTAAGAATAAAGGTACTGTGGTTAAAAAAAAATAGGACAGGATAGTGTCTGCCTGGGCTATTAAGCAGCTAGGACGGAGAATTGGAGTACAGGTTGAGTATCCCATATCAAAATATTCCGAAATACGGAATATTTTTAGCATGACTGAAATAGTGAAAACTTTGATTTTTGTTGGTTCGATGCACACAAACTTTGTTTAAGTTTCAAAATTATTAAAAATAAAGTAAAAATTGAACTATAGGCTGTGTGTATAAGGTCTATATGACACAAATAAATTTCATGTATGTACACAAGCTTTGAGCCACAAAATTATTGAAAATATTGTATAAAATTACCTATACCTAAGACATTTTAATATGGTATGCAATTATTTTAAAATACGGAATATTCCGATATCCAAAATACCCCTGGTCCCAAGCATTTTGGATATGGGAGACTCAACCTGTATTACAATATATACTAGCAATAACAGAACAAGAACTTCCTGTTTCCAAAAAAATAAATAAAATTGCCAGGACGACCCAGTACCGTTGAGTACATCTCAAAAAAAGCACTGACTATAAGTGTTGCCCTTGTAATAAATGAAATAAAAGACAATTACTATACCTCCTTAATATTAACGAGTAATGTCCATTGGCATATCTATAATGGGTGCAGGGGGACCCACACACCACACACCCTGCACCCATGTTTAATACTTACCTCAACGAGACCAGCATCGGCATTGCAGTAGTAGTGCCCATTTTCCTGTGATCTGGGCATGCACAGTAGAAGGGATCCCGTAACAAGGTGCGGGCGTCATGTTATTGAAGACCTGCACATGCACATTACCATGGCGGGGGCGCCATGTTACCGTGGACCTGTGCATGTGCAGTAAACTCTGGTACAATGCCGGAGTCTACTGCACTACAGAGGGGAGGGATCATAAACTGAGTGGTCTGCACAAGGGCCCCCCTCCGCTCTTAGACCGCCCCGGTAATGCACCATAGAGAATACATTGATATTATCCCTTTATATAAAAAAATGAATAGCACCACATTATATAATAAATTATAGAGCACATTTATATAAATAACAAATCAATAGTGCCCCTCTATATATTACAGACTGATATAGACAGTACATAAAATCACATGGATTCATAATTACAGTGTTTAGAAGACAAAGGGGAAAAGGCCCTCCTAATACAAGCCTACAATCTATGGTGGCGATTCAATTTAACATTGCATAAATATATAACCCCATATAGGGGGTGATTCAATTCAATGTAAATAGCGCGGTTAAGGAGTTCCTGGGAGATGCCGGTTACTGTGACTGTTTAGTCGTGGTAACCGGCATTCCCCGACTACAGTGCCGGCTGCATTGCTGTTAGCGCCGCATTAAGCCGGAAAACAGCATCGCAGCCAGCACTAGTCGTATTTCTCCTCGCACCTCAGGAGGGTATGAGCAGAAATCCTCTAGTCGGACTTAACAGGGCAGTCAATTGAATAGCCCACGGAACTTCTTCCCGGCGATATTCACATCGAATTGAATCACCCCCTATATGGGGTTATACATTCGCAAAATTGCCAGCATCCAATAACGGTGATAGGCCAATGGTTATTCAGCATAGGGAGTAACTTTCTAGGTGTGGGGGAAAAGGCATTCTATCAAGATTATTAAAATAAGAAGATCAGAGTGTAAAATATTGATTGGATGTGGGGTGCTCCTCATGTGGATAGGGATATATGATTTCCACACATCAACAAAAGGAACTGGTCCTCACAGAGCCGGATTAACAACATTGCTACATCACAAGTGTGGGGGGCACTGTGGCATAATGTGACCCGGGATTCCTGTGTAGCATAATGTGACCTGGGGTTCCTGTGTGGCATAATGTAACCTGGTGTTCCTGTGAGGCATAATGTGACCTGGTGTTCTTGTGTGGCATAATGTGACCTGGTGTTCTTGTGTGGCATAATGTGACCTGGTGTTCTTGTGTGGCATAATGTGACCTGGTGTTCCTGTGTGGCATAATGTGACCTGGTGTTCCTGTGTGGCATAATGTGACCTGGTGTTCTTGTGTGGCATAATGTGACCACATTGTGCTCCTGTGTGGCATAATGTGACCTGGTGTTCCTGCGTGGCATAATGTAACCTGGTGTTCCTGTGTGGCATAATGTGACCTGGGGTTCCTGGCACCCCCAAAAACCTTAATCAAGATGTGAGTAGACATCTGTATTTATTTACAACCATTAGATTCAATATTTCAAAGTAATAGAGTAGGAGAATCCGTAGATTTACATTTTTATCTGACACCTGGAGAACCATGAAATGTTTTCCTAAAACTTTGGCTGATTTTAGCAATGTCCCTTCTTTATTACTCGCTGTACTGCAGATCACCTCTAGCTCTGGTACAGGCAGCTGTAGTGCGTCCCATATACTGAGCAGACTACGCTGTGACAGCTACACACACATTTACCAGGGCAGTCAGATGGAAGCATTGGTATTGTGACTTCAAGTGAGGTAGTCTGTAGGTCATGTGACAGGCCCAGCAGTCAGCTGAGTACATTAACTGGGCATTATTAACTGAAAAGAAAAAAAATATATAGGTGAATATAGGCACATTTAGACATTTCACAATACTTTATCACAGTGTTTAAATAAGTCTCCTGTGTCTGTAGGAGATAAATAAAACACATTATATGTACTGTAATATAGAGAATATAATATCTTAATATGAACTCTTCAAATATTTAACAAACTACCATGTAATCTAGCAGAATATGCATTTGGAATAATTACAAGTCAGATGTGCAAGCAGTTGTTGTTGTTACTAACATACAGTAGGTATAAACACAGACAATCAGAGAAGTAGTGGCGTAACTAGGGAATATGGTGCCCAGGGCAAGATGAAAAATGGCACATCCCCCCCAACTGCGTGCGCCAAAAAGTGGACGTGACCACATGCCTCAAGTGGCGTGGCCACTGAAAAATGTGGGAGTGTCGACATGATACGCCATTTCTCATCACTCTGGGAACATTCCTTTCTATTTCCTATGCACCTTAATGCGCCCAGTAGTAGTGCCCCTAATGCAATGCCCTAGTAGTAGTGCCCCTTATGCAATGCCCCCAGTAGCAGCGCCCCTTATGCAGAACAGTGATCAGCTGTGTGGTCTAAATAGACTACAAGCAGATCACTGCAAAAAAAAAAAAATCTTACCTGGATCGCAACTGCAACAGTGTACACAGATCGGCCGATGGTGCTTACTGCGTATGCACTGCGATCACTTACGCAGATAATAATCCATCGCAGAGAGGGTGACAGGCTGTGCGCGTTTGGGGGTGGTGACGGGGGAGTGGCTGGAGAAACGCAGGCGTGTCTGTTTGAACATCGTTGCATGGGCATACATAAATTAGCCACTGTGATGGCATAAACAGCTTGAGTACTCACTGTTTGCGACGATGTTAGCAATTTCTGAGTAAGATGTTACTCGATGTTCCTGATATATACGCAGGACTGCAAGGTATTACAGATGTGAGATAGTGGAAGTGGGCGGCAGTGGGTTGGCTGTGCGACGGAATTGCGATCACAGTCAGCATATTTTCACAGTGGGTCTGCGTGCGCAATCACAACTGCGAATGCAATAGTGCCCCATAGTAAATCGGGCCCTTAGTCGGAAATATCACACTACAACCACATTTTAAATCCTTAGGCCCAGATTTATCAACAAGTGATATTCTTGTTATGATCTTAAATGGTGCTCCGACCAATCAGCTTCTATCATTTTTCAAACATCTGGCAGTTATTGTTGGAGCACCATTTAAGATCATAACAAGAATATCACTCGTTGATAAATCTGGGCCTAAGGGGAAGATTTATAAAAGCTTGGAGAGAGACAGAGTACCAATCAACTCCTGTAATTTTTCACAGTTAGGAGCTGATTTGTTGGTACTTTATCTCTCTCTGAGCTTTGATATATCAATCAATAGTATTTGTCCAAAACACTAGCGGCATCTCGCTGTATGAGTGGGATGGTCAGTGCTGTTGTCTTCTCCTCGCTGTTCCCGGCTCACATGGAAGAGGCAGACTAGTTATGAACCCAAGATGGCCGATGTGAATTTGCTCTTTTTGAATACAACAGTTTGACATAGGTCGCCACCAGGGCCGGCACTACCATTAGGCAGCTTTAGGCAGGTGCCTAGGGCGCCGAGACATCACTGAGGCCACCTAACACTAGCACCTTTACTTCACTAGGTTTGGATTCGGCTGTTCTTATGAGAGAGTGACATGGGATATGTATCAAACCTTGAAATGAGATAAAGTGGAGAGAGATAAAGTACCAACCAATCAGCTCCTGTCATTTTACAAGCTATGGTTGGAAATTGACAATTAGGAGCTGATTGGGTGGTATTTTATCTCTCTCCAAGCTTTGACACATCACCCCCAGTGTCACTGAAAGTGCTGTGCAGCAACAGGAAGCCAGGCAGTCAGGCGGCAGCAGCATCATCATGATCCCCTTCCTTGCCTTTCCAGCCTGTTAGTCAGTGAAGTTCCGCCCCCTTCTAAAAGGGACTAGGGGTTTATTCATGTAAATCTGCGATAATCATATGTTAGTTTACACTAGACATAACATTTTTGTAATGCTATACAATAGTTTATGGAATTCATGTACACTTACCTTATCAGCGATGCGATCCGGTATCCTGGGTCCCCGACTATCATGTCTTTCTGCTGATTTATCGCTGTCGTTGGGTTCTGCTTCAGTCTGCACATGCGCCGTCTTCTTGGACGCGTGGTGTCCTGCGCATGCTCTGGTTGGTGTAGTAGATGTACTACAGCAGCAGCAGGAGCTGCAGTGTCTGCTGGGACATAAAAGGGGTGGAGCGATGTCGAAGGGCAGACTGAAAGTAATCAACTTCCCTGTACTTTTCATATGGACGATCAGATTACGCCATACTTGCCTACTCTCTCGGGACTGTCGGGAGCCTCCCGAAAATCAGGTGCCGCTCCTGACACCCCGCAAGAGGAGGCAAGTCTCCCGCATCGTCCGCCGCCCCAGCAACCGCATGTAAAGCTTTCCATCCTTTTATGAAATCGCACTCACCATACAAAATATGGGGATGTGATGCACGCACAAAGCGGGGCCGCTGCCGGAGAAGAAATAATCTTCTCCGCAGTAACCCACTCTATGAATTGACTAAACCAGTGCAAAGCCCAGGGATTGTCACTGCTCTATGAATAGACCAAGGACTGGAACTGTTGAAAGTGGGAAAATACATGGAGCTGCCATTGTAGTCAGGACACCTAGCTTAACTATACTAAAAGTAAGTAATTAAAATACATCAAGTAAAAGTATTATCAAAGCAATAGCAAAGTAAAACGCATTTCATATACAGGGGGGTCTATGTACTAAGCAGTGATAAGTGACAGAGTGAGAAGTGATAAGTCTGTGATAAGTGCCAGCCAGTCAGCTCCCATCTGTAATTTTTCAAACACAGCCTGTAAGATGACAGTTGGAAGCTGATTGGCTGGCACTTATCACAGACTTATCACTGCTTAGTACATAGACCCCACAGTATTATATCTATCTACATATATTCATTCCTGTCTTAGCATGGTTCTATCAGTCCTGGGTGGCACACTGCAGGCTCCAGCAGTACGACATTCCTTGTACTGTGGCTGATGTCATTTTAGTTAGCTTATTTTCAATTGTGTGCTATTTATTCCATGGTAACATAGTATCGGTACGTGTACTTTAGTCTACTCTATAGTATTTAAGCTAAAGCTGGGTACACACTAGGACAATGAAATGACATATCGGTCGGATCGTCCAGTATGTACGGATAATTGGCGCAATCCCGTGGTTGCATGCGATATCGTCTTGGCGCAATCCCGTGGTTGCATGCGATATCGTCTTGTCGGCTGTGCTGCACGGCCAACTGGACGATATTGCATGTGGTGCCTTACAAGGTAATACAGGATGGAACGAGGGATCGTTCCGTCGTTCATTACATCATCGTCATACATTATGTTGGCCCATGGGCCGCCATATAATCCGGGTACACATCGCTTAGTCTGTACCCAGCATTACTAGTCACGTTTCTTTTTGTGCCTAGGGGAAGTGGTAGTGCAGAGCCCTTGGCAGGAGCACTGCTAGCCCAGCCCTAGTTATGTCCCTGACTGCACAAAATAGATGTATTTCAAGACATAAACGCAACTCCAACTTCGATTTCCAGAATCATGTGCCAAGCCAAAAAGAGGATGAATACACTAATAGTATAATACTGATACAACATTAACCGATAAAGTGCTTAAAAATATAAAGTCTCTGTACCAAATTTCAAAAATAGCAGTTTATCTGATGTAGTTCAAATTATCCACTGCATGAAGTCCCCAATGTAATTTCCAGATTTCAAAAGCAAATCAATCAAGAAATAAACAATATAGTGTAATACTGATTGATAAATAAAAGGGGCCATGTGTATTCCTAGGGCTAGGAAGGGTACTGTGTGTTGGGTTGTGGAGGATCCGGGTCTGCTCTCTTTCTGCCTGACACTTCGCTGCTATATAAATCTCAGCAGTCGTGGGCAGTTGAGAAGTGTTATGTTAGGAGGATCCGCCACTGTCCCAGGAAAGAGGCAGCCAGGTGTGGTGCAAGGTTTCTAAGCGCCCTGCTGCCCCTGCTCCCTTTAAAACCCTTTTTACACACACACTTTTAAATATAATTACATTTATTAACCACAAAAATGCATATACTGTACGCATGCGTTTTTAATTACATTTAATTTTTTTTAAATTATAGCTGGTATAAAGGAGCCTTGACGCTGGCCCGGTGCTTAATCATATATTTGCAAATGTATGCAACTAATACCTCTGAATTTGTATTATTATGTAGGGTTCAAGTATTTCTGCTGATATTGTTGCAGTGTGCTGGAGGGAATATCCTTTATTTCCTGTAGTTCAGAGTAAACCCCGCCCTTTACAAGCACCTGTGCAGTGTCATTAAGCTAATGTGAGCGACCACTATATTTTTTATTGCAGTTCTGAGAGGCATGAAGGGAGCCAGCATTGGGAGGATGTGCTGGTTCATATAGTGCCATTATGAGGTTTCTGGGGTACCTCCTGGGTGAGTCAGCTCTCGGCGTATAAATTTATATATGTGCTGTTATTATGCAGTACATTAATATGTAATTATATGACCCAGAGTTGGTGCTACGATTAGGTAGCATTAAGGGGTGAGCGGTTGGGCGTGGGGCCCTCGGGGTTGATCTGGCTGGGCTTCTTAAGGGCATCACCACTTAACACACATATACACTTTCACATCACCTTTTAATTTGTTAGTTTATTATTCATGTTATTTTAATTCTTTCTTACTATATTAATACTTGTTGATTATCTTTACACATCTATACTTTACACTTAACTATCACCTTTTTTCGTGCGATGCCCTGGGGATGGCCCTTGGCTGGATTCCTTTGAGGTGCCCTGCGTCTCAGACATGAACCCATGAATGGTAGGGATGCCGGTATAGAGGAGCCTTGATGCTGACCCGGCGCTTAATCATATATTTGCAAATGTATGCAACTAAAACCTCTGAATTTCTATTATTATGTAGGGTTCAAGTATTTTTGCTGACATTGTTGCAGTGTGCTGGAGGGAACACCCTTTTTTTCTAAGCTGAAGCTCACTCAGAATGGCTGGTGCTGCAGTCACCTATGGTGGTCAGATACGAACGATGCACTCGGTCGCAATTGCTGTCAGGAGGCGTCATGCTCCCTAATATTTGTTGGACGGTATTGCACAGGCGCTTCCTTGTGGCTGTACAATACCGTCCACATCTGATTCAAGCCCTTAGTGAATCTTTTACCTGTCTAATAGTGGTCTAATAAAATGTAGGCTATAAATCCAGGAGAAATGTCACGCTCCATCACATGCATTCCATGGCAGATGTGCTTAGACTGCTGCACAATGAAATGATAACAACACAGGAATGGCAATGTAATCGGTCTGAGTATGAGATTTATAGCAAAATAGCTAAGAGCTACAGGACCGAAATCTCTCCTATAAATGAACCTGAATAAAGTATTGATTGTTGGATCAGTTCCATAGCAAGCTGCTCGTCGTCAGTAATACGTTTCGCATTCATCAATATAATAGTGTTTAGAACACTAGCAGAAAACATACACCGTACAGTTCCAAAAGCTAAGGGCCTATTTTAACAACGTACATTACTACCAGTGGCATATTTTGTTTTAGTATTGCAGTGATACTAATGAATATGCCACTGGTATTCAGCATTATTTACCTTTCCAGCGACTTTCCCCCTACTTCAGCTCTGTTGCTGGCAGCTACGCGTTGCTGTGTAATGCGCATGACACTTTCACCCGGCTGGGATCCGGTAGTGCCTGGAAGGCTTTACTGAAGCAGTAATGGGACCGTATCGCTCTCGCCATCTAAAGATCATCACAACCTTATCGCTGCATATTGCAGGACCCCAATGTAAAAGTAAAGCCAAGTTGAAGTTAGTTTGCAGAGAAAAGCATTTTTCTTTTTTGATGAAGCAGCGGTAAATGGGCCAAGGCCGGTGAAATATTTGATTACCGTAGCTTTAACTCTTTAAGAAATTGCATGAAGACTTGGGTAGCTATTCTCCAGAGTTTTGGCTGATTGCAGGATACTATATAGAGACACCTTAAGCTAGATACACACAATCATACTTTAGATGCCATTCTTCTTTTCAATAGCACTTACGATCAGAAGTCCCAATCGATGAGCCTTTACAATCTAACTTCCGAATCTGAAATCCTCATCTGTCAAAACCATCTGCTTAAAATATTTTGACTCCGTACACAGGGCCCGATTCAGACACGGTTGCTAAGCTGCGCTCTCTCGCAGCCAAAAGGGTCCGGGTATGCAAATTCCGCAATTGCACTGTCTGATGTAAGGACACCCTCTATGTCTTAGAGAGCGACGGCAGAGGGAACGCACGCCGGTATCAAGATGCCCACTTTTCTCTCTTAACATACGTCATCTCCAGGAAGTGTATGAATAATCGGAACCATCGAGAACCTTCGGAGCTGCACGCAGCAATTGAGGTAGACATTACCCCGCCGCAAGCACTGAAGGCTGAAATACAACCAAGTGACGTGAACAATGACGCATCTTTGCTAATTATGCACACCCATAAACCTCAGTTTTGACACCCAGACACGCCTGCGTTCTCAGCACCACTCCCCCATTCACAAGCACCTTCCCCTGTTACCACCCACAAATGGCACATTCTGTTACTCAAGGTAGTGCTCAGTCTTTGTGGTACGGGTGCACGATTCTCGATCACAGCGACTGGTTCGCGCACCGCGATCGGGGATGTGCAGATGGGTGATAGTCGCCAATAGCGTGCGTCCGCAGCTTAGTGACCGGGTCTGAGTGCTTAGCGATCGGGCCCACAGTGCTGGAGGAGGATTGGCAGAAATATTGGACAGAACAGTCGATCGCGCCGCCATGCCCCCACTTATGCCGCCGACACGCCTCCTGCTGCACCGACCAGTCTGCCCCCTCCTGGAGTGAGGGACCCCTCAGAAGTTGCTACTGCAGCAAAAGTGGTTCTACAAAGTACTTGTTTGCAGTAGTTGAATACTTATGCAAGCAGTATTTTTTTTTTTTATTAACTTAATGAATTTTGAGTTGAAATTTATTTTCAGAGCTAATTATTTTGCAAAATATTGTCTGGAACAATCTGTGTGTCATTTGTAAAGCTAGGTACACACTAAGCAATTTTTTTATCATACCGAAAATTGGGACGATATTTCAGCAAACTCGCGGTCCCGATATCTGTGCTGCACAGCATACAATTTAAATGAAATACCTGGCAAATTTCACAGTGAATATGCATATGTATGCCCACAAGGGAATGGGTATGTAATGCCTACTGTCAGAATACCGACAGGGGCATTCCGATGGTTGGTATCCCGAAATGGGTCGGGTAAGTACACATACCCTCCCCGATTCCCCCCCTAACCTTATTCCTCCCTTCTTGTAGCCCAACTCTCTCCACCCCGCACCCTTACCCTCCCCATTAGTGCCTAACCCTAACCCTCCCCCCCAAGGGGTGTTAACCGTAAACCCCCCCCCCCCCCCAAAAAAAGAAACCTAGCCCTGCTACACACCCTAAAACCTAACCCTCCCCCCTTGCGGCTAAGGGCGCCCCGGACTTATCTTGTTCGGGCTGGCATCCTTTGTCGTTCTGGCGTCAGGATTAAGATAGGCGTTGGCATTTCAACGCATATCTTAAATCCCTTGTCGGGAATTCGATTTCTGTATTGAGACAGTTGGCATCGCGTCCGCTGGTCTCATAACTACATCTCCCCACAAGTATGATGAGGTAATCACTAAAAAGCATAGGAAATATGGGCAGAGAATGCACACACACTGCTCGATATCAGGAAATTGTGGCCGAGATTTCCCTTCTTGACCGACAGATCACATAATCGAAGGAATGGGTTTGTGGATGTTTTCTAAACATTTTATCAGTGAAACGCTAAAACAATCGTTCATACACACTATACAATAAATGAGGCTAATCGCCCAATTGTCGTCAGATGGGCCCAATAATTATATATTGTGTAGGTAGCTTTATACAGACAAATCGGTTGACTTTTTTAGAGGGTTGAATACTTTTGCAAGCTAGATGGGCCAAATGTGTGGCCAATTTTTGTCATGACTTACTTATGTAACTATAAATTTACAGTACCTCCCTTTCTGAGACCTAATAGTACCTGTGAAATGACTGTGGGGTATATTTATCAAGCAGTGAAAAGTGTGGAGAAGTGGACCCGTGGAGAAGTTGCCCATAGCAACCAATCAGCTCCTACCTATTATTTTATAGACTTTACTTAATAGATGCTACTTCAAAGCTGATCGGTTCCTATGGGCAACTTCTCCACTGGTCCACTTCTCCACACTTTTCACTGCTTGATAAATAGACCCCTGTAGCACCTATTTGGACAGCTGTAGAAATCAATACAGCAAACAAACAGGCTCACTTACTATGTGCAAATTTGTTTGCAATTACCTTTATTGCGTGTACTTGATGTTATGTTTGTCCTTGTGTGCAAATATTTTTCCAGTCAACAGAAGTTGGGAGATGCACTTGTACATAGAAATAAGTTATTTATGTTCAACAGCATTACTAGCAACAGTTGTAACACATGAGCACTACCTGTTTACTGTTCACCTGTGCACTCTCGTGTGCCTCTAATGGACAGATGAGTACTGGCCAAATCATAGGCATTTCTTTCAGTACAGAAAAACTGAATTATTTCTATTACCTAATCTAAGGTGGCACTTAAAAAAAGCAATTGTGCATTAACCACCTGCCTGGCGTGGTCGCATCAGATCCAACCACACCAGGCTGTGTTTTCCCTGACATGGTCGCATCTGATGTGACCAGTCAGAAGAGTGGACGGCTGCTGGAAGATGGGCAAATACCAACTAATAGCGCGTTGACAGCTCTGTCCTCCTCTCTCTCCCCCAGCACTGCCAGAGGCAGCCCAGAGAAATGGAAGCAATACCCACCCCTCCATGTCTACTCTGCCCCCCTCAGAAAATATTTTATATATATTTTTTTCTTTTTTACAATTTTGTATTAATTTTTTTAATTTATTTTTAACATTGATGTTAAAGTTTTATTTTTATTATGGCTATCCTGTAAGACTCAATACGGGACCTCCAGTTAGGGATGGCATACTATACAGTATATTAGGGATGGCCACGAACATCGATGGTTTGCAAACCATCGGTGGTCTATGACAAGTGGTTTTGCCATCGCTGACGGGCACGTTTGCTACACCATCGATGGCAGCCCCCAAACTGATGTTAAGGAAACATTGGTAGCTGCGGTCTCAAACAATCGATGGTTTATATTGATAGTTGAACCCATCTGCCATCAATGGTACAGCTGTCAATGGCCATCACTACAGTATAGCACAGTGGTTCCCAAACTTTTTTGAATCACGGTGCCCTAGAGTATCAGCATTGTTTTCACGACACCCCTAAGTTTAAGTTTGTTATTGAGAAATTCAGAAAAAAATCTAGTAAAATATTAAAAGTGAAGTAAATTGTGCTTACTTGTCATCCTTAGGTTCAGTTATGTGGTGGTGGACAGGTTTGCATTTCAGTTTGTTTACATTTTTACATTACACTGACCATAATTAATTTGATTTGGTGCTGGACCACCAACCTGAGGCATCCCTGCAAGTCTACCAAGGCACCCCAGGGTGCCAAGGAGCACAGTTTGGGAACCACTGGTATAGCATAAAAATTGCTATTTTTAGGGTATGCATCGTTTAAAAAATATCGTGTTGGATAATAGGGGTGTGCACTGGCCACTTTTCGTGTTTTGTGTTTTGGATCTGGATCTTTCTTCGTGTTTTGGATCTGGATTGGTTTGCCAAAACCACCCTTCCGTGTTTTGGGTTATGGGTTTTGTGTTTTGGATCTGTATTTTTTTTTTTTTTTAAATTTAAAAACAGCTAAAATCACAGAATTTGTGGGTTTTTCGGCTCCTATGCTATTATTAACCTCAATAACATTAATTTCCACCCATTTCCAGTCTATTCTGCACACCTCACAATATTGTTTTTTGTCCAAAAGGTAGCACAGAGGTAGCTGGATGACTATGCTAAGCGACACAAGTGGGCGGCACAAACATGTGGCCCATCTAGGAGTGACACTGCAGTGGCAGACAGGATGGCAGTTTGAAAAAGTAGGCCACAAACAGTACATAATGCAAAGAAAAAAAAAGATGTGCAAGATGGAATTGTCCTTGGGCCCTCCGACCCACCCTTATGTTGTATAAACAGGACATGCACACCTTAACAAACCAATCATTTCAGCGCCAGGGTCTGCCACACGACTGTGGCTGAAATGATTGGCTCGTGTGGGCCCCCACAAAACAAGCTGGCAATTAATCTGTCCCCGCACAAACTGGTTCTACGTCGGCAAGATGTCGTCCTCATCCACCGATTCCTCAACCTCTTCAGTGTTGTGTACATCCTCATCCTCACAGAGTATTAATTCGTCCCCGCTGGAATCCACCACCACAGGTCCCTCTGTACGTTCTGGAGGCTGGTCTCCCTAGAAGACTTGATTATTCATTTTGATGAACATCATCTTCTCCACATTTTGTGGAAGCAACCTCCTACACCTTTCGCTGATGAGGTTCCCGGCTGCACTAAACACTCTTTCGGAGTACACACTGGAGGGGGGGCAACTCAGGTAAAATAGAGCCAGTTTGTACAGGGGCCTCCAAATTGCCTCTTTTTCCTGCCAGTACAAGTACGGACTGTCTGACATTCCTACTTGGATGCTGTCACCGATGTAATCCTCCACCATTCTGTCAATGGTGACAGTATCATATGCAGTAACAGTAGACATGTCAGAAATTGTTGCCAGGTCCTTCAGTCCGGACTAGATGTCCAAACTTGCACAACACAGCCCAGCCAGCCCCTATGGACTTTGGAGGAGTGGACACAGCCCCTAAGGACAACAGCAGCACAACACAACACAGCCCAGCCAGCCCTAACTTCCACCCTCCCTCTTCACTGTCCACAGCCGGAGTGAGAAATGGCGCCGATGCGGGGACCTTATATAGAATCCAAAACCTGCGAGATCCGGAAGCAGGATGATGATGTTTTGCCTTGATTTCAGATCAGAGTCAGGCGGGAAAACTCAAGCCTGCTTTGGACCCGACTCGGATCGGTGGGCTCGGATTTCAGAAATCCGAACCCGATCATCCCTACTGGATAAGTTTAAAAGTGTTCTTGACCTAATTTAATCATAAATGAAAAACAACAATTTATGAGCTTTTGGAAACTGTTTTGTTTTTGGATATAATATTAGCCAGTTAAGTGGCTAAGGACATTATAGATGGAAGTTACAAATATGATTGAAGAAATAATTATCTACACAAAGCGCTAAAACAATCCTTTTATTATGAATGTATTTTACATTTTTATTTATATTGTAGTGATATTTATTTAAATGTTTTTAATTGTGTGTGTGTTATTAGTTGCACATTATGTAGGTAATACAAAAAATACATACTTTAGATGTTTATTCCTATAACTACTTTCATGTAACTAGATCAGAATGAAACACATAAAAACCTGTGTTTATACAAAAGGTTTTGCACTATGATCTATCTTCTATCTCCTGCCTCCCTGAACCTGTGTAATTGAGTTTGTGCAGTGGAATGGGAGACATGTGTTACTGATCCTAAATACAAAGAGGAGAGAAGCAATTTTGTCATTCTGATTGGTTATATACAGTTGAAAAAAATCATTGTGGTCCATCCCCCCCCCCCGCTATACAATGCAGAGATTACGGCATTGGAAAGCAGAGGTCGTGGCTGCGATGTAACGATTCAACGTGAATCGCTTCATCACCCACCTGGACGCCCACATTACTTGGGAAGTGGGCAGCACTGGGCGGACGTGGGTCAGCCTCCAGCAGACTTAAATGCTCTTCCAGGTGACCCGAGAGCAGTACCTGAAATTTGGGTGCCTTCTGGCCGATCTTGCAGATTAGGCAAGTATGCCCCTCCCACAAATTAAGCCTAACCCTCCCCTCTCGCAGTCTGAAACACCACTGCCAGTCCATGCAGAATGTCGTCATTATGAACATGTTGATATTCTGTGGATGCCGACATGTTCAATGTCATCCCATGCAGCACGCATGCTCTCTAATAGAGCACACATCCACAGTAAATCAGCACACTTCCTTGGGCAGGAACACCTATAATTTATCACATATCCTTGGGATTATATCTGGGTGGCTTGTCCAAAAATGTATGCCCCCAGCAACTGCATGCAGCTGATGTCAATATGTTTGCTTGCAAAACATGGGGTATACGGCAGCTACATCCTTACATAGCAATAGCCTCTCTGTTAGGTATTCGAAGTTATTAAAACTGACATTTGTAACATGTGCATGTTTAGTTACACACATTTTCATTGGATTGTTGGCATTTAAAGTGTTCAGTGTGTAGAAATTATGAAAAAAGTAACGCTGTATCGCCATCTTGTGGAAGCCTTTACAAATTACATGATATCTACATTTCCAAACCAAATTATTTGCATTTAGCTAGTATAAATGAATAGTTACTTGTTTAACTTTGTTCTGCATTACAGGTAAAGCAGATTCATGAAATTTAAAACTTACATTTTAATATGCTTTGATAAATACACAGATATTACCAATAAATAACTACAGCTATAAAAAAAAGATTTTTTCACTTTTTATTTTCTTACAATGAATGCATTCAAGAATTCTTACCACGATACAAAACCCCAAAATACTATGGGGCATATTTATTGCGCTTAAAAATGCATTTAATTCTATGAAAATGGCTATTACAGCTGGAGTTCACTACTGAGCTACACCTTCCTGGTTACAGCAGTGGGTGTAGGCCGTAGGGAGAGATGTCATGACGTCTCTCCTACAGTGCAGAGCATGAGGAGCTGTCGGAGGGCGGCAGGTGCAGGGAGTAAGTACAGTGTTGTGGGTGAGTCTGTGTGTCTTTATGGGTAAGGGGCACTACTAATGTAGACATTGTATATGGGGCACTACTACTGTGGGCATTGTGTATAAGGGGCACTAGTGTGGGAATTGTAACTGGACACCCCTTTTGCATCATTGCTGATCACGCTACAAACGTGCACACACATCGCGGTACGCTATGGTACGCACTGCGATCGCACCATGCGATACTATGGGGTTGAGGGAGCAAATTCAGTGCTCTGAACCAGCCGTGGGTACGTGACTCACGCCATGCATGGAGTGATTTGCCACACAAGCAGGAAAGATGTAGCTGGGCATAGCTGTACTACTGTGGGCATTATGTGTAAGGGGCACTACTACTGTGGGCATTGCGTGTAAGGCAGAGGTTCCCAAAAACTGTCCTCAAGGCTCCCCAACAGCTCAGGTTTTAGAGATATCCTTGGTTGAGCACAGGTGGTTAAATCAAATTGACTGAAGTACTAATTAAGTCAGCTGTGTTCAACCATGGATCTCTCTAAAACCTGAACTGTTGGGGAGTCTTGAGGACCGCGTTTGGGAACCTCTGGTGCAAGGGACACTACTGTGTGTCGTAATGTGAATAAGGGACAGTACTATGTGGTGTTATGTGAGAGGCACTATGTGCGGGTGTAATGTGAAGGATTGTGCTACTGTGTAGCGTCATTTGAATTAGGGGTGCTTTGTGTGGCCACACCCCTTTCTTGTGAGACCACGCTATTTTTTGCAGTAGGCGAGCACTGTCCATTATAAAAATGTATAGTTTGCAGGGGGGCGCTGAACACCCTAGCACCAGCCCTGTATTGGGTCTGCGACCTGCTGTAATATAAACATTTTCCCGTGTTATAAATCTGTACTGTAGATTTTCCTACAAAAACAGGATTTTGGTACTTACCAGTAAAATCCCTGGGACACTGTGGATCAAGACACTGGGTATAGACGCCTCCTCCTCTATCCCCCAGAAGCCCCAGTTAGAGAAATGGAGTCCGAGGAGACGGAAGCAGAATCAGAAGACATAACTGAGGAGAAGGAAACAACCAGGATGGCAAAAACCGAATAGAAAACATACATAATAACATAATGCATTCAACGTATGTAAAAACAGAACACAATGGCAGGTAAAGCAGTGCTGGGAGGGCGCCCAGTGTCCCCTGCGGAATCGGAGAAAGGGATTTTACTGGTAAGTACCAAAATCCTATTTTCTCCTTCATCCACCAGGGACACTGGAGATCAAGACACTGGGAACGTCCCAAAGTTATCCCCCCGGGTGGGAGAGCGCTGAGGAACCTGCAAAACCCTGCGACCAAAAATAGATTCTGAGGCCAATAGTGTAAAAAAATTATAGAAACAAACAAAAAATACGACCTTGGACCATGGCCCCACACGGCCGATCTAAGTTGCTGAGGCACCATGACAGCCAGGACAGGTGCTACCATTACGCAGCCTTAGGCAGCTGCCTAGGGGTGCTGGCCACTAAAGGTCACCACTCGCTGCCCTGCTAGTAACACAGACCAGCAGTGTATGGCTGGCCTCTGTGTAAATTCAGAGCGGCGGCTGTGGCACTTGTAAAGCCGGACGCAGCCACCGTGCTATGTAAGGGAGACAGTGTGACTGCAGAGTCATTGCTGCACACTGGCTTCTCCTCAATCAACAGCCGCAGCGTCAGGCTGTTACCTCAGCTCCCTCCAACAACCCCACACACTGGCCACGCTTTCTGAGATGGAACAGGTCAGACACAATCCTTTCCAGCATTTCCGAGCAGCGCACTCACTGTCTTAGCAGAGTCATGGGGCTGGTGAGAGGTCAGCAGAGACACCCAGATCTAGTACACATTTCACCAGATCCCCACGTATGCACTGAGTATGACCTGTTACTAACTGGATAATTTGTGTCAGTAGATCCCTCCTGTGTACAGTTGTCAGTAGGTCCCTCCTGTATACTTGTCACTCACTGGGTCAAGTTGTCAGTATATACCTCCTTATAGCGGTCATCAACTCACTGGGTCACTTGAACTCCCTTTTCATTCACTGGGTCCCTTTGTTTCAGTAGATCCATCCTGCATACTTGTCACTTACAGGTTCCGCAAGAGTTGCTGGCAGTGGTGCCACAGTACTGAGCGCCTGTTCTCGCAAGAGGTGGTGGTTGTTGGGGGGGGGAGACAGGACATCATTGAACTGTCGCCCAACTGTTTGCCGAGGTGAAACTAGGGGATAAAGTGTGCAGCCAGTTCTCGGGAGAGACACAGAAGTCATGGGCACTAACACTGGGGCACATTTTACTGACACTGGCATACATTTTAATGTACAGTCCATGGGACAGTGCTGGTCCTAGGTAACATGCACAATTATCTGTACAGTGAGGATAGTCAAGGCATATGCACCAAAGTAGGTAAAATAGATAACTTTTTAGCTGCTGTGGAAGTTGGACTGCAGGTGCCAGCATGGATGCATGTACTGCCAACTTCTATTTGTAAAATAAATGTTGTGCCCGTCACTGTTTTAAATTAAAATATGTTATCAAGCAATTTTCTGCCAGTTTTGGGGGTGAGGCAACAGCAATAGGGTCCTGTCCTAATACCCCTCCTCTCTGCACTCACAGCCCTGTCCTAATACCCCCTACCTCCCTGCACTCACAGCCCAGTGCTAGCACCCCCTCTCTGCACCCACAGACCTGTCCTAATATCCCCTCCTCCCTGCACTCACAGCCAAGTCCTAGCACCCTCTCTGCATTCACAGACCTGTCCTAATACCCCCTCTCTGCACTCACAACCCAGTCCTAATAGCCCCTATCTGCACTCACAGCCCTGTCCTAATACCCCCTCTCTACACTCACAGCCATGTCCTAATAGCCCCTATCTGCACCTACAGCACAGCTTCCACACAGGTATAGTGATGTACTAATCCCGCTTACTTTGGTGTTGGTTCCGCCTACAGTTTATTTGGCGCCACCCATGTGAGGCCACTTCTATACATTTTTCCAGGGCCACTTTTAGTTCCCAATCTGCCCTTGAGTGTCACTGTCAATGGCAGCCAGCACTGCCGCTGACTATGGCTGACATAGCGCTTGCCAGCCAATCGCCCACCCCCTAGTTCTTCTGTGTAGTGTACTTTCCCTTTTTCTCCTCCTCTCTTCCTCTCAGAGATGAGTAGCAGCAGGGAATGGATGCTGCCCGGGCTGAGAGAGGTACCGTCACCGACCACTGCCTGCAGTGGACTTTCTGCAATCAAAACGTATGTAATATATTTTATATTTATTAACAAGCAATGTATGCGGTGTCTGTGTGTCAGTAATTGTAATGGTGCTGTAGTATATATACTGTCTACAGAACCATTACACTTACTGACACACAACACACATTTGGGGTGGGGGGGAGCAATAGGCTGAAGTTCTGCCTAGGGTGCCGGGCATCCTTTCACCGGCCCTGACGACAGCAGCCCAAAAACACCGACCTCACAAGAGGAATGCGTAGAATAGAAGAAAAAAAACGGCGTAGGCCGGGCACTAGAAACTTGCGCCTGTGAGAAGGATCCATCTGGCAAACGGCAGCTTAGAAGCAGGCCAGCCACGTTTGGCAACACCATAAAAGGACAAAACAAGGAATCTGACTTCCGCAATGCTGCAGAACCGCCCACATAAATCCTAAGTGCCTGCACAAATACAAGATGACGGAAGACTTAGTCATTAGAAAACGCCTGAACCACTATCAGCTTGTTGATGTGGAAGGCCGAAACCACCCTAGGCAGGAAGACGTACTGAGCACCGCACGGTCATAATGAAAAATGACAATAAGAGGCCAACAAGAGAAGGCTCCCAACTCTGAGACTTACCTGGTCGAAGCCAAGGCCAATAGGAGGACAGTCTTCCAAGAGAGGAGTTTCAGGTCCACATCCTCCAAAGGCTCAAACAGAGAAGACTGGAGTAATATTAGAAACATGGTAAGGTCAAACAGAGATATAGGCGGGACAAACAGAGGCTGTATTCTGAATACTTCCTGAAGGAAAGAGTGAATCTGAGGGACAAAGGCAAAGGTGGCGCTGAAATATATGGACAATGCCAAGATCTGAACCCTGAGAGAACAGAGGAGCAAACCCAGCGTCCAGACCCCTTGAAGAAGAGAAGGAGACGTACAGAACACAGTGGTGGGAATCCCCTGCTCAACACACCAGAGAGCATAAGAAGACCAAATGCTTTGATAATGAGCTGTCGAAACCAGCTTGCGAGCCTAGAATGTGGTGGGAACTGCAGAGACCGGAACCCTGCTTACGACAAAGGATAGCGGCCTCGACAGCCACACCATTAATTGCAGCCGCTGTAAATATGGGTATATGAAACGGACCTAGAAACAGAGCTCTGGGCAAAGAGGTAGTAACCAGGGATCCTAGAGGAGTAGCAGAAGGAGATCTGAGAACCAGGCCCGATGGGGCTAGCTCAGAGTCGCCAGGATGACCAAGTCCACGTCTCGATAGAAACGCTGGAGGACTCGCGGAAAAAGAGGGAAGAGATACACAAAATAGTACCTCCAAAGCACTGCCAGAGTGCCTACCTCCTCTGCAGTAGAGTCTTGAGTCCTGGAGCAGTACCGAGGCACCTGAAGATTGAGCCTGGATGCCATGAGATCTATGTCTGGCCTGCCCCACCTTCCGACTAGTTGTCTCCTTCCTCCTGTTGGGAAACCACCGAAAGAAGAGGCCATTCTCCGGGATGAACGTCCTGACGACTGAAAAAAATCGGCCTCCCAGTTTTTCACTCCTGGAAGACCACCACCGAGGACGCCATCGCATGGAGCCTTCCCAACCGTAGAATGCGACACTCCTCGCGCATGGCCATGTGCTTCGCATCCCTCCTAGAAGGAAGATATAAGCGATGGCAGTGGCACTGTATACATTGAAAACTAACATATCTGCACCAAAACGTACAATAAACCCATCGATGTTAACAACTACATACTCTCAAATAGGTGGCATCACCCCAATTGGTTAGAAAATATCTTGGTAGGCCAATTTACGAGAATTAGAAGAAACTGCAGCAACCTGGCCGACTACATATCACAAGGAAAAGTACTAGAACAACAGTTCATAAATAAGGGATATGACAAAGAAAAGGTACACAAAGCTTTTCAAAAAATAGAGACAACCAACAGAATTACACTGTTGACTTATAAAGGAAAAACAAATAAACCATCTGACCTCCTTTTCATAACACAATACAAAAACAATTACAAACAATTAAACAAGATACCTCATACTTTGCAAACATTGGCACATACTGTTAAGGGATGAAACCCTTATACTGGCCATACATGCTACAATTATAATTGTAGCGTGTGTGCGGGCGACCGAGGGTTAAATATTGCTTGGTCGGGCATGTAGGATTGTCCAGCATGCCCGTCCGATGCGATATTTACCCGGTAACTGTCAGCCGCATTGGGCAGTGTATGCCCAGCGCGGCCAACAGACAGACATTTCCTGTGTTCCTTCCTACGGAAGGAACAGGGAAATGTCTCCTCCCCCGGGGCGGAGCGCAGATGCCGGGCTATACACTGAGATTTCTCTCACAGTGTATGCCGGCGACATCTGCGGCTGGCAACCGGCCAGATAAAATGTCTGTCGGTCTGACAGACATTTTATCTGGCTGTGTATGCCCAGCATTAGCGACCTTCTCCCTGGAAGACCAGGGGTGTATCTAGGGATCCAAGCTCCCCTGGCAATGTAATGGACTGGCGCCCCCCCTCTATGCAGTGCCCCCAGTAGTAACCCTTCAGTAGCAATCCCCCTATGCTGCATTGCCCCCATTAGTAGCCCCCTCTATACAGTGCCCCCAGTAGTAGTCCCCCCTATACAGTGCCAGTAGTGGCCACCCCCTAAATTACCCCCAGTAGTGGCCACCCCTATACAGTGCCCCCAGTAGTGGCCACCCCCCTAAATTGTCCCCATATACAGAGCCCCCAGTAGCAGTCACCCCCCCATAAAGTGCCCCAGTAGCGGCCACCCCCTATTTCAGTGCGCCCAGTAGCGGCCACCCCCTATTTCAGTGCCCCCAGTAGTGGCCACCCATATACAGAGCCCCCAGTAGCAGGCACCCCCCCATAAAGTGCCCCCGGTAGCGGCCACCCCTTATTTCAGTGCTCCCAGTAGTGGCCACCCCTATAGAGTGCCCCCAGTACTGGCCACCCCTATAGAGTGCCCCCAGTAGTGGCCACCCCTATAGAGTGCCCCCAGTACTGGCGACCCCCCTAAATTGCCCCCAGTAGTGGCCACCCCTATACAGAGCCCCCTGTAGTGGGCACTCCCCCATAAATTGCCCCCAGTAGCGGCCACCCCCTATTTCAGTGCCCCCCCTACACACACAAAGAAAAAAAACATACCTGATCCTCGCTCCTGACGCGACCGCCGCGGTCCGCTCAGTCCTGCCCGCTCTGCCCGCCATCATATGTCATGACGTCTCTCCCATCACATGCTGCAGAGGGAGCCGGAAGACGGAGCTCACTAGTGAGCTCCAGCCGGCTCCCTCCGCGGACGATGCAGCAGCAAATGAGAGTCTGTCTAACTCTCATGAGCTGGCTGCTATTACAAACACACAGCCGCCGCTGGCGGCTGTGTGTTTGTAAATTGTGTAGGGCAGACCGCTCTAACTGCGGTCTGCCCTACACTTGTGGGACTGAGGGACTTGTCCACCCCTTGGCTACTGGTGGCACTGCCGGGTGGCGCCCCCCCTTTGGTCGGTGCCCCTGGAGAGTGCATTCCTGGCCAATGGGTAGATACGCCCCTGTGAAAGACCAAGTATTATATTTAGGAGAGCCCCTAACCTTAAACAGGTTAGTTCACAGTCACTTGCCAGAAAAAGAGCAAATACGGACAACATTGACAGGGAATCAACTCACCCCAGGGTTCTTCTATTGTGGAAGGTGCCAGCCATGTAAACTTTCCCGGGGAATCACTACCCAAAAAATTGTACATTCACTTCCAACCAGACAAATACACAACACAGAGTATGAGATCATCTGACACGTGATCATGAGGGAGTCATCTACCTCATTACTTGCCCATGTGGGCAACAATATGTCGGAAGAACTACTAGGAAACTAAAATTGTGTATCTCTAAACATATAAGGAACATACGGAGAGGTTTAGATACACATAACTTATCCAACCATTTCAAACTCCACCATAATCAAGACCCAACAGGCTTAATTTTACTAGGGATCCAATCAGTTATAAAGATCTGGAGGGGAGGAGACTATAGTAAAAAAAATCAATAAGGAAAAACTGAAATGGATGCTAAACCTAAAAACATTAGCACCATACGGATGAAATCTTGAAAATTAAGTGAAAGCAGTAATCAAAAGGGAGAAACACGTAGACAGCTTTACTGAAATTCAAAATGATTATTAGACATCTCCATCACGGCCATAGTTTTCCCTTTAGACCATCTGCGTAAAGGTTCATTAGGAATATAGGCCCTCATTCAGAGCCGCTCGTTAACAACAGTACGCTCGTTGCGTTCCGATGTTGACTAACCGCGCATGCGTCGGTGTAACACTGCGCATGTGCGTACGACAGATTGCAAGTTTTTTTGGACTCGTTCCTAAAATAGCGTACAGGAAGTGACATGTCAAATGTGATTGACAGAACAGGGCGTTTTAGGGTGTTGACGGGGGTGGAGATGGAAAAACGCAGGCGTGGCGAGACGTTTTTGGGGCGTACATACATTAGCAGATGCGAGCGTAAAATGTGTTCGGACTGACTCATACGTCACTGGATGATCCTCTTTCCCTTCCAAATGCTCGCACAGCTTAGGGTCTGGATTACTCGACCAAATTGGCGATGGCCTTCTCCTCCGGCCCGGGACTCCACGATGTTGTTGCGATTAATCGCGGGAGGGCAGAAAAGCAATTAGTGTTGGATTGAGAACCGGCTTGGTATGAGTTTTGAAATCAGTTTTTTGGGATAGCACAAAACCGTACGCAGGTGGAACTCAGAGCTGCTAATGTCAGGATGACACAATCAATTTGCGTACATTTGTGGGGGTTTATTTTGCCCTCAATTTGGTGGTTAGGGCCTATTGTAACAATAATGTCATCATGTTTTAAGTTTCGCACCATTTTATTTGTGCCTCTTGAATTTGCCTCGTTATATGAATTTTTAAACGTTCCTTAAAGAGCCCATTTTTTTTTTTTTGGGCCAGTTTTTGCCTTTTGGTCCAGGATTAAATGTAACCCATTTGTACAATAATTTCACAATCCAATGTAATTTTTTTTTTTTCAATTTATTGCTCAAACAAAAAAACAAAATTAAAAAATATTGGGGACATCTTTTTTGCCCAAAGATATGTTCCAAAATCAAACAAATTGGCCCAACATAACTGTTGACATAAACATACAACAAAAAAATAAAAACATTTCACAAGAAAGGAGAGGGAAGTTTTGACCAGAAAGGAATATGAGCCAAGCACAGAAGGATTGTGGGAAAAGTCACCATTGCTGTCACCATTTTTTCACCCGTTTGGATGGGGGAGGGAGGGCGCCATACCGGGTCCGGGATGTCATCGGGCTGGCCTGTCCAGAGGCAGATGTTGTGGCCTCTGGACTAGGCACAGGGCTAGGCACATTTGGAGGATTGGCTGATGTTGTGCCAGAGGTGGAGGATCCTGATGTTCCGGCAGGAAGGGAGGTCGGCTCCACCATGTGCTGGCGAACGAGCTGCTCCAGGGCAATGGCGATGCGGATGTTGGCCCTGGTATTTTCCGTCAGGGCCTGACCAATGGTCACGTTGGCCGCAGCATTTTGCTCCAGGGCCTCAGCCACCCGTAGCAGACTGGCGTCCATCCTCTGCAGAATCTCCGTATGGGAATCCGATTTGAAATTGAGTTCTGTGAGGAGGGCCACTGCCTGCGAGGTGGATTGCCCTGGACTGGCTTCTGCAGGGTCCTCAGCCGGATGTACTGGTTCCTCCCCTGCAGAGCCAGCAGAAATTCGGCGGCCAAGGCTCCCCTCTGGAGCAGACTCATCCGCCTGTGTCTCTGTTAGGATAAAAGAGAAAAGCCACACATTAGAATCTACATATTGGCACAATAACATTTCAGAGTTGATGACATCCAAAGATTTACCTGGGACAACATGAGGAGCCGCAAAGTCTGGCATGTCCGTATCCATGTTGGACACGCCAAACACCTCCACAGGCTGCACACACCCCTGTGCCAGCTCTTCTAAATCCGTCAACTCCAATGACACAGGGGTGGGACCCCCACCTGTCCCCCTTGCATGCCTAGCCCTGTCCGCGAGTTTTTGCTTTAGGCGATATTTGAAGTCGCCCCATCTGTGGGAAAAAATGGAAGCCATTATCCTTTGGTTTAAAATGGGGTTTGTTTTTAGGGGGGGCAAGGGTTTACTTACCGCCGTTTGACATCCCGGGCTAGACGGACATAATCAACCACCCTATTGACAGCAATGGCTACCTCTTCCCACATTCTCCACTTCTGGCTTAGACTCATATTCCTGTCTGCCTGTGGCAGGATGTCCACACACTTCTGGATCAAAACCTCCATCTCCTTTCTTGTGAAATGTGGCTGCCTTTTTTTTTTGGCCGCTTTGGCCGGAATACTGGGCCCAGCAGCCTCTTCCATGTCATCCTCCTCACCTATTTGTGTAATTTTTCAGAATTCACAAAATCACAACTTGCCCAATCTTATGTTTCAAATTAATCATTGATACAAAATGCATGAAAGACTTACCGCCTGACTCTTGGGCATTGTTTCCCTGGTCTGTCGCCATGTCTGAGGTCCAAACAAGAAATACACCAGAATTTTAATGTGTTTTCGTGACGTATTTATACATGCGTCCTTATTTTGTGGCCGCATCATTGATTGTGCGGCCCTATGATCCCTCCTTAATTTGTGCGGGAAACGAAACACTATTTATGGCTTGGTGTGTCTCTAGTCGAGGTGGCATTTTTGGATTGTTGGAGGTTACCTTGGCTGGAGTTTATTGATTGCGTATAAAGGAGTTGGCGGTTGGAGATTCGTTTGTTGGTTAGATTTTTATTTTCCGTTCTCTTTGTTGGTTTATATTTTTGGGACCTCGTTTCTTGATTTGGTAAGTTTTGGGAAGTCTAACTTTTGATCAATTGTTGTTTCATTGTGTTTCTTCTTTTTTGTAAATTTTGGATCCATAATTTCTTCTATTTTAGTTTTTGATTATTTTCGAACCAAAAGACCTTTTGATTTGGACTCTTATATATTTGCTCTTGATAAGTCCATTTTTTATCTTGTATTTGCGAAATAATTTGCGCATTTTTAGTAGTTACTCTTGTGACTTGTATTTGCGAAATAATTAGCGCATTTTTAGTTACTCTTGTGACTTGTATTTGCGAAATAATTAGTGCATTTTTAGTAGTTACTCTTGTGACTTGTATTTGCGAACTAATTAGCGCATTTTTAGTAGTTACTCTTGTGACTTGTATTTGCGAAATAATTAGCGCATTTTTAGTTACTCTTGTGACTTGTATTTGCGAAATAATTAGCGCATTTTTAGTTACTCTTGTGACTTGTATTTGCGAAATAATTAGTGCATTTTTAGTAGTTACTCTTGTGACTTGTATTTGCGAACTAATTAGCGCATTTTTAGTAGTTACTCTTGTGACTTGTATTTGCGAAATAATTAGCGCATTTTTAGTAGTTACTCTTGTGACTTGTATTTGCGAACTAATTAGCGCATTTTTAGTAGTTACTCTTGTGACTTGTATTTGCAAAATAATTAGCGCATTTTTAGTTACTCTTGTGACTTGTATTTGCGAAATAATTAGTGCATTTTTAGTAGTTACTCTTGTGACTTGTATTTGCGAACTAATTAGCGCATTTTTAGTAGTTACTCTTGTGACTTGTATTTGCGAAATAATTAGCGCATTTTTAGTAGTTACTCTTGTGACTTGTATTTGCGAACTAATTAGCGCATTTTTAGTACTCTTGTGACTTGTATTTGCGAACGAATTAGCGCATTTTTAAAGGCTTAATAATCATTTTAACTTTTTTGTGGTTTCTCTTTCGCTTTTTGTGCAAACATTTCAACCCATTTTGATGTACTGTGTGAAATGTCGTTTTGCTGTTTTGCAAAATGGGTGTTTTGCATATTTTAACTTTGGTCTAGCACAAAATTTATAAACAAAAATGCACAGAGTGAAATGTGTCAAATAATTTTGGTGTTTAATTTCAGTTTGGACGTATCATGACAATACCCCGGCATGTAAGCAGCAATGGATGGTATCATCAAGCTAAGTTGTTTTAATTTAGTTTTGGGGTGGGTCAAAAGCCTTACATTGAAATCTTTGAATTTCAGGTAGATCTGGGGCGGATTGTTATGGCCATGCTCCCGGAAGCCGACCAACCTCAATCTCGTCCCAGGCGTAGGCATGCAAGGCCCCAGATATTTCGAACACGTGTCACCCTTTTTGGAATGCCCGATGATGAGGTTTTAAGACGCTACCGTCTACCTCCCAAAATCATCATAGACACTCTCTCATTAATAGAAAGTGATCTTGAGCGGCAAATTGACAGTCCAACAGCAATACCACCACTTACGCAATTTATGGCGGTGTTACATTTCTGTGCCTCAGGATCGTTTCAAACAACGGTTGGAATAGTGGCGGGCATCTCCCAATCCTCCTTTTCCAGGATCCTGAGGGCAGTGATGGAGGCACTTTTCAAGCACCTCCATCATTTTATTCAAATGCCTTTGGATATGGGTGCCCTTAGTGTGGCCAAGGCCAATTTTTACCAAATAGCTGCCTTCCCACACATCATAGGGGTTGTGGATGGTACTCACATACCACTTCAGCCTCCAGCACGGCTGGAGGCCATATTTCGAAACAGGAAACACTATCACTCCCTCAATGTAATGGTGGTATGTGATGCCTCCCTCCAGATCCTGTCCCTGAATGCTAAATTACCCGGAAGTGCACATGACTCCTTCGTCATCCGACAATCAGGGATATGGCACAAATGAAACAACCTACAAGCTGGTGATGCGTGGCTTCTGGGTAAGTGGAGACCTTTAGTACATAACAATGTTAAGCTTGATACACAGTGTTCCTGATGTTGTCTATTCTTTTCCATAGGAGACAGTGGATATCCTTGCATGTCCTGGCTGCTCACTCCTTATTTGGCTCCCACACCAGGCCCACAAAGTGCGTATAATTCCGCACTTACAGCCACCAGGCAAGTGGTGGAGCGCTGTATCGGCCTTTTAAAAGGCCGATTCCGATGCCTCCACCGCTCTGGTGGCGAGCTCATGTATTTGCCGGATATGGTGTCGAAAATTGTGGTCCTGTGTGGGATATTTCACAACATCGCCATAAGGAGTGGTGTCCCAATGCAGCCAGAGGATGCCTTACCTGAGGATGGCCCCCCCGAGGTTGGTCGGAGGTCAGTATGTGGGGGGGCCATACGCGATGATGTGGTGGCCAGATTTTTTAGGTAAGTTTTTACAAAACAACAGTGTTTATACCTAATGTGTTTGGGTTTGTTTGCGAACCTCTAATTTTGTGTTTTTTTTTCCACCATCTTCTGTTTGTTCACATAATCTTTGGCAATCCAACGCTCATTACTTCCTGCTACCCTTACCAAACCTGGATCTGGACATTTTGGGAATATATTATGGAACCCATATCGCAACGCCATGTTTGTGGAATCATGTTGGCATGGTCCTTCGTCAACCAGTTCTTGATTTGTTGTTTTTGGTTTGTTTTAGTTTGGTATGTGTTGTATTTGAGATTATCACTGTGTGTTTTTTTTGTGAGTGACCACTTTGATTTATCAGTTATGTTGTGAATAAATGTTTTTTGAGTGAAATGTTCTTCCTTTTTTTGGACGTTACCAGCAAGTGTAACCAGGTTCACACACGGTACATTTGACTAAGGGGTAATCCAGTACTGTCGCCAGTTGAGCCTCTGTTCCTCTGTTGGTGAGAAAAGTGTGTGGATTAATACAACAATAGGGCAACCACATTAAAAATTATAAAATACAACAAAATCACTCCAAAAATAACCAAAAAAAAAAAAAATGGGTGGTGCCAAAAATACAAGGCCTATGTACAAATTCCCCCAGGTGTGATATGTGTATGTTGAAATCAGCAGGAACAGTTAAAGGCAATCTGCTAAATCCACAAAAGTCGGCCCAAAAACCCCGAATAAAGGAACGACACATGATTACATACAAACAGTTTGTGCTTAAAAAAAAGGCGAAAGAAAAACATACCGGGTGACAAAACGGCAGCTCCGGAAGTCCCACCATCGTCCTCCTCGGAGGACCCTCCATTCCCCAAAGATCGGGGCGGG
Source organism: Taudactylus pleione (assembly GCA_031769625.1). Classification (NCBI taxonomy): domain Eukaryota; kingdom Metazoa; phylum Chordata; class Amphibia; order Anura; family Myobatrachidae; genus Taudactylus; species Taudactylus pleione. The sequence continues at coordinate 11,736,763 of JAUIMM010000608.1, read as the reverse complement.
GTTATTACGGACTCCGGGGAGGGGGTAATTGGAAGAGGGGTGGTTGGAGGAGAGGGGGAAGTGGGACGGAGGGGAAGGAGGCCCGACATTTCAGGGAGAGGGTCTTGGAAGGCTGGGGAGGAGTGGGGAATAGGGGAATTATTGGGGGTGGAGTGTTGGCTGGGGGTTGGGGAGAGTGGGCGTGACCGCCGTCTGGCCGGACGGTGACGGCGTAGTCTTGGCTGTCCCCCTAAAAGATGTCAAACAAATTGTGGTTAGTTTCAGCACAAATCCTGGCCAAAAAACAATTTAAAAACACCCCCCAACAAGAAAAAACATGCAAATATGAGTAGAATGAATGATTATGAAATAGAGGGAAAACATGGCCATGCAAATATGAGTAGAATGAATGATTATGAAATAGAGGGAAAACATGGCCATGCAAATGAGGAGAATGAATAATTAAGAAATAGAGGGAAAACATGGCCATGCAAATATGAGGAGAATGAATAATTAAGAAATAGAGGGAAAACATGGCCATGCAAATATGAGGAGAATGAATAATTAAGAAATAGAGGGAAAACATGGCCATGCAAATATGAGGAGAATGAATAATTAAGAAATAGAGGGAAAACATGGCCAGGCAAATATGAGGAGAATGAATAATTAAGAAATAGAGGGAAAACATGGCCATGCAAATATGAGTAGAATGAATAATTATGAAATAGAGGGAAAACATGGCCAGGCAAATATGAGGAGAATGAATAAATTGGACAGACATGACAACATGCACACGCAGTTTGGGCCACAAAGACAAACATGATAAACAAAATAAATAAAACTTAGTTTCTGAAATCTGCATGCGAAAGCATGCCAGCAAGCGGGGCGTTCGCCGTTGCAGGTCCGACCACCTGCGCTCCAGCTGGCCGATGTTGCGGCGTGAGCCGAAGGAGCGCAGGCGGGCCCGTGCCTCCGCATATGCGGAACGCTTCTGCCGGTTGGTGATGGGTGGAGGCTGGCTGGTGATACGCCTATCTATCACCTCCGTTAGCACCAGCAGCTCGCGCTAGGTGAATGCGGAGGCTCTCATGATGGCAATGGTGTTTTTCCTAAAATTCATTTTTGATAAAGTGGCCAAAAAAATTCTGATTGGCTAATGTATTTGGGAAATTAACAGGAGCAATTCTATTGGTTAGTGTATGAGTCATGTGTTCGACAGGGCCAGAAATCTCTGGAGAGTTATGATAGGCTTGATGCAGTGACATGCGTAAGCAAATTTAAATAAAGAAATGAACCCCGGGAAATATGCGGTGATCCAAAGCAATAGAACAATTGTTTAATTGTGGGTAACATGTTTTTTGAACAATAAAAGCGAATGTTTAAGCCGTACGTATTCTGCGTGAAAACACAAACACGGACAAGAGTAAAGTTTCTTGCATTGTGTTGAAAAAAAAAAAAAAATAAGGTAATTGATTCATTGATTGGCATGATACGATTGATGGAGGTAGGCAGAATAAAGGAGCAGGTAATCGACATCTGACAAGGCCACTTCCGGTTTATACTTGTGCGTGCGTTCCCTTCAAGCCATTTTGGGGATGTACGCTCGCTATTTCGCACGCTCGTTAGTTAGAGGAGGGGTCGTCTGAGTTTGGGGAGGATTTTTAGATGCGTTCGAAAATACGAGCGAGCCCTTGAATTTAAATATTTTTGTACGTACGCCTAACGTACGTTCGCCCGCTTGCGAGTGGGTCTGAATCAGGCCCATAGCTTGACCACCTACTGTTACATTGATCTAGATAAGCCTTTAACTTAAAGTAGTAAAGCTCATTACCTGCTCCAGGTATCCCTCATGTATATTTTATTTTTATCTCTATATTATCTCTATATGGTTTCTATTTACAATTCCCATTATTAAAATTACTCCAAGATTTTTTTTTTATTAACGGCTGGAGATTACCGTCAAATTAGTATTATTTATTTAATTTTCTCTCCAAATACTTACTCCCCCCCCTTTTTTTTTTAGGAAGGTGTCTCATATTTGACTAACATCATATAGACGCACATTGTTACCCTTTTGGAGGAGGCAACCAAGAAATCCCCCCTTGTTCACAGATTAGAGGGACTATCTCTTTCCCCATCCAAATGAAACAGGAGAATACAGGCCTGATACAGACAAGAGACCGGTCACAATCAACGTGTTACAGATAAGAGATCTGTCACAATTAACCTGGTTTGATTACGACTTAGTTTAATTAGCCGCCACTTTTTTTTCCGCCATGAAGCCTCTGACATCATAGATACCAAACCGATTAAGTTCACCCGACTATATACTATATTTAAATGACCTGACATGATCCAAGAATTAATAGTCATTATCAAACTGTTCAGTGTCTTTTTACATATACTTTGTAATCACCACTGTCAATTATATGGAGGCTGAGTGAGACGCACATACCCCCATGACATCACAAGCTGACGAATAAATACTGCCCACACCAAGATGGCGCCCATTAAACTACATGCATAGGAGAACCACAGACACTCCATCGAATATCACACAGGACACCCAAACAGCATCAAGTCTCCTGCCTATCGAGATGAGTAGAGCGCGCAGACACCTCTGAACTCCGTTCCCGTCCGGACCTTGCTATCTCACAATAGCACAGCACTGGCCGTCGGACGATGTTCTGGAGGATACTGCGGGGACCAAGCCGGTGAGCGGCGGACGTGCGCCCACCGGAGCATGGTCCGGATCATCGGGAAGAAGACGACGGAAGACAGCACAAGTTGAGGTCTCACCAGAGACTTTATACATGTTCACAGGTTGTGGACTTTGGGCCTGATTCAGACCCGCTCGCAAGCGGGTCGATGTTGCCCAAGTGCACATGCGCACGACGGAGGCGGCTCCGTCGTGCGCATGCGCGAGACCCGAATAACGACGGCCAAACCGTTATGGGTCTCGCACCAAAGGGGGCGTGCTGTCGATGGTGATTGACAGCACGCCCCCTTAGGTGGGCGTGCCATGGGCGTGGCTGCCCAGACGGACACCTACCGTCTGGGGCCGGCCCCACTGACATCACTAGTGATGTCAGTGGGAGTGCTTTTGGCTGTTAAACAGCAGCCAATGAGAGTCAGATAGACTCTCATTGACTGCTGCAGCACCCACTGCAAGAGCCGGACTTCCATCCGGCTCCTGCAGTGGGTAAAGGGACAGACGTCACGACTTCATGACGTCTCTCCCATTATGCTGAGCGCGCCAGCCCGGGAGGACTGGCGGGCGGCGGGAGAGGTGTCGCGGTCCGGAGCAGCAGTGTGGATTCAGGTAAGTATGCTTTTATATATATATTTTTAAAAACCTGTCAGCACTACTGGGGGCACAACGGGGGAGGGGGGTGGCTACCACTGGGGGGACCTCTACTGGGGTGGGGGCACAACGGGGGGGTGGCTACGACTGGGGGCACCATTATTGGGAGGACCTCTACTGGGGGAGGGGCTATTACTGGGGGCACCATTATTGGGAGGACCTCTACTGGGGGGGCTATTACAGGGGGCACCTCAACTGGGGACCACTACTTGGGGGGGGGAACTACTACTGGGGGCATTATAAAAGGGGCCTACTACTAGGGGCACTGCACTGGGGGGACCACAACTGGGGGCAATAACAGGAAGGACCACTACAGGGACCACTGGATAGGGGGGGGGGGGGTCACTACTGGGGGCCTGCATGGGAGGGGGGGGGACTACTGCTGGGGGCACTATATAAGGGGCTTACTGCTAGGGGCACTGCGGGGACCACTACAGGGGGCACTAGATAGGGGGGGATCACTACTGGGTGCCTGCATAAGGGCGACCACTACTGGGAAAACTGCATGGGGGGGACTACTACTGGGTGCCTGCATAAGGGGGACCACTACTGGGAAAACTGCATTGGGGGGGGGGACTACTACTGGGGGCACTATATAAAGGGCACTGCATAAGGGGATACCACTACTGGGTGCACTGCATTGTGGGGACTGCTACTGGGGGCACTGCATAAGGGGGAACACTACATAGGGCACTGCATTTGTGGGGACCACTACTGGGGGCACTGAGTAAGAGGAACTAATTGGGGGCTGTATAAGGGGGACCACTACTGGGGATACTGTATAAGGGGCACTACTATGGGCCTGCATAAGAGGGACCACAACTGCATACTGGGGGTACTGTATAAGGGGTACTACTGGGGTTAAGGTGCATATGGATAGGAATGTTCAGCGTGAAAATAAAGGGGTGTGTCATGTTGACACGCCTCATTTTTAAGTGACCACGCCCATTTTTTTGGGCGCACGCACATATCGGGTTGTGGGGGGGGCTCCATTTTCAAATTTGCCCTGGGCTCCAAATACCCTAGTTATGCGACTGGTAGCTGGTCACATTCAGTATCTAGTAGATCTAATGATTTGTTCACTTGAGCTAATAATGAACAATAAATTAGTTAAGGTGAAAATACAGAATATATTGACACACTTGTCATAAATTCATAAATAATTCAATCACTGTATCAATCAAAAATTAGTACAATGTAGCAGCAGCACCACCGATCTCATAACTCTTAAATTGCAGCAAATAATGAATTGAGGCGTACCTCAATAGGCAGTTATCCTAGTAATAATGCCCCTTTGATAAATGCTAAAAGATGAAAATAAAGTGCCTGTGTACTTAACAGGACAAGGATTTGCTTTTGCCAGTCTCACAGATGTATTGGACTGAGAATGAGAGTCTCTGTCCAGCGGCACAGTGAAGAAACAAAATAGGTACTTTCTCTGCTGTCAGTGCAGAGTCGGCAAGGGGCGGAAAGGAGAATTTCTGCCTGGACTGGAGATCTTGGTGCGAGAGGTCCCCGTGCGCTCAGCGACTCCCGTGGAGACGTGGCCCGACACGTGTTTCGCCTAGAGGCTTTTTCAAGGAAAAATTAGTCTTGGTTTTTTTTTCACTAAGCGTCGGGTTCTAAAACTCGTCGCTTCTGATCCTGATTTTACTAGCAAAACATGGCTAGTAAAAATAATTTCCCTTTAAATTTTGGCCATAAACACATTTGTAAGTGACAGGTTTTAAAAACTGTGGCTTAGTAAATAAACACCTTAGTCTCATCTGACCATATCCACTTGGTCTCAGGTTCTCCCACATTCTGTGGGAGATTTATCAAAGCTTGGAAAGAGATAAAGTGCCAACTAATCTGCTCCTGTCATTTTTTTTTTTTAAACACAGCCTGTAAAGTGACAGTTGCTCTCTCCACTTCATCTCAAGCTTTGATAAATACCCCCTCTGTCTGGCAATTACCAGGCAGGATGTGATGTGAGTTTTCCCCAACAATGATTTTCTATTATACAGGGAGTTCCTTCTATATGATGTAATTTCTGCTACTGGGGTGTGTGTGGGGGGGGGGGAATTACAACCTCCCAAAATAAAGTGAAAATATGTTGAATTGTGTTATTGTGGCCCCACCTCCTTCTTCACAATGCCGGTAATCTCGGCATTGTGTAGAGAAGATGGGGCCATGCCCCGTCCCTAATGTTTCATAAAGTCCCACCACACACCCATTACGCTGAGCCACGCACACCCTCTGTGCCAACCTGTTTGCCCCCTCCCAGCAGGGGCAGCCAGAATGTCAGCAAGTATGATTTGCAGTATTCAAAATAGAACTTTTATATTCCATGTGTTGCTGTGTAGTGTTTAATGCAAACTTCTAATAAAGCTCATTATCAGAATTGGAGATGCCATTGCATTGCAAACATCCCTGAGCAATTCTGCCAAGTACATGGAAGCTCCCTTTCAGATATTGCAAACTACACTCTGCTGCAATATGCTTCTCTTTTTATCACCTTTCCATACAGTGCACAGAACAGTTTTTCCAATCTCTATCATCAGGGGCGGAGCTACCAGTGGTGCAGCAGATACCACGGTACATGGGAACTAAGGGGCCCGCCAGCACCACTGCCCAGACCAGCAACTTATTTCCTCTGGCCAGAGTCAGCCGAGTAGTTGGAGCAGATAATACTGTCTGTGCTCCCGGAATCTGGCATTTGTGCTGTGCGGCTTGCGGGAGGAGACTACAGACACCAGGAGCAATGGGGCAGCACCTAGTGGCTCCATGCCTGGCGGAGCAGCCTCAGTGGGCACATGAGATACATGCAGCATCACCATGGCCGGACTGTGCACCTCTCTCCCTGCCCAGGCTATATTAATAACTAAAGTCATGTCACTAAGTGTTTATTATAGAGTAAACTTAATCCGATCGTTTTTACTGAACAAAAAAGGGAATATTTATAAATGGGGATGTGTTTGTCAGTTTTATTGTCCCTACAGTTAGGCTGGTTTGCTTCTAAATCAGGGCATGATTCATTACCAAACGCAACTGCGATAATGCACGCAATCGGCCGATTGTGTTCTGTGCATGCATCGCATTGCGCGTGGGCGAACCAGCCACTGCGATCGGGTCTGCAGTGTCTAAGCAGACCCATCGCAGAGTGATTGACAGGAAGTGCAGTTTGTGGGAGGTGACGATGGGGTGGTCGGCAAAATGCAGGTGTGCCAGTGCGCTTGAACGCAGTTGCATGGGCGTGCATAAATTATCCACTGCAATGCCATACGCAGCTTGAGTACTCATAGCGTGCAATGAGGTTAGCAATTCCTAAGTAAGGTCAGAGCTTGTGCAAGTGTGCATGTGGCTCCGATGGCATGTGGCTCCGATGTTACCAATGGTTTCCCAGTCTAGCTAAGGATTATGGATGTATGTATGGTAAAGTGGGTATCCTTATGTTATGCTGCGACGGCATAGCGATCGCAGTGGATTAGCATACTATCGCAGTGAGACTGCGTTCGTAAATCGCCATTGCAATCACAGTTGCAATCCATAATGAATCAGGCCCTCGGTGTATTAGTATTACAAACATTGTAAAAATGAGTTTTGGTAAAACTTACCCTTACTAACTCTTTCTTCGAAGTCCATAGGGGAGACAATGGGGTGTAGGTGGAACTAGGAGGACCGGACACCAACAGCAAAGCTTTTCAATCCCAGGAAGCTCCGGTCCTTCCCTCTATACCCCGCCCACAGCCTGAGGGCCCAAGGCAGGAGCAGGATAGGAGAGAAGAAGACTGGTTCACTGAAGAATCACAATCTAGCACAGAGAAGGAACCAAGGGACCAAGAGAATAAACCCATAGAATCAAGGTGAGTCAGGGTGTGTGCCCTGTGGACCCTATGGACTTCGAAGAGAGTTAACAAGGGAAAGTGATTAGAATTCTTTTTCAGGGTCCATAGGGCTCCATAGGGGGAGACAATGTCTCAAAGCAGTTGTTCAAGGGCGGGGATACTCCTGAGCTGAGAGGAGAACCCGGCACCCAAAGGAAGCATCCTGAAAAGCATATAACCTAATAAAGGTGTGGACAGAAGACCACGTGGCCACCTTGCATAGCTGTTCAGCAGAGGTGCCATGCCGGGCTGCCCACGAGGGACTCACAGAGAGAGTAGAATGAGCAGATACTTTAGCCAGCACAGGTAGACCCATCTGAGTATAAGACTGTGAGATAGTCATTGTCATGCAAAGCCATCTGGCCAGAGTCTGTTTTTTAGCTGGCCATCCCTTTTTAATGGAATCCATATAAGATGAAGAGGGAGTGCGATTTCCTGATGGAACTAGTACGGTCTACTTAGATCTTCAGAGCACGGACCATATCCAATGAAGCCTCACCAGCCAAGAGGTCTGGTGATTGAAAGACTGGGACCACAATTTCCTCATTAAGGTGGAAACAAGAAACCTTGGAAAGGAAGCCCGGGCACGTTTTAAGAACAGCCCTGTCCTGATGAAAGATTAAAAGGTAGAGCCACATGAAAGTGCCCCTAAATCCGAATCCCTATGGGCAGATGCTATAGCCAGAAGAAACAGACTTCTCAGTGAGACATTTGACATCCACTGATTCCAGGGGTTTGAATGGTGGTTCCTGAAGTGCATGGAGAACCACTGACAAATCCCACGGAGCCACAGGAGGGACAAAGGGAGGTTGTACAGTATACATAGTACACCTTGTAGGAAGGTGTGCACATCCGGGAGAGAAGCAATTCTGCGCTGGAACCAGATGGACAGAGCGAAGACGTGCACTTTCAGAGAGTCCAAGATCCAAACCAGCCTGAAGAAAGGCAAGTATTCTAGAAACATTAAAAACTTGAGGGTCATAGTTTCTAGGAGCACACTCCTGAAAATATGTATACCATATTCTGTGATAAATACTGTTCGAGGCCGGTTTACGTGCTCGGAGCATGGTCTGGACCACAGAGCTAGAAAATCCCTTAGCCCATAGGAGGGATGTCTCAAGAGTTAAAGACAGACGGGCCAGGTCCGTATGTAGACAGGGACCCTGAGACAACAGTTCCGGACGAAGAGGAAGTTGTTATTATTATCGTTTATTTATATGGCGCCACAAGTGTTCCGCAGCGCCTTACAAAGTACATAAATAGATTTACAGTGACTTACAGTACAATACAATACATTACAGGGCATGGATAATATACATTGCTACACTCGCGACCATAACACCCAGATAAGCAACAATGCAAAGCAACCAGGTGTTAGGTGCCCTGGTAGAGTGTAAGAAGTAGATGAAGGTAGAGTAAGGAGAAGCACAAGAGGGTAGAGGGCCCTGCTCATCGGAGCTTACATTCTAGGGAGGAGGGACAGACAGGGGTGAAACAGATGGGGTAAACAGGGAGAGGAGTATGTAGCAGCAAGTTAAGATGAGAGCTGAAAGGCTTTCATGAAATTGTTGTCTTGAGAGCCTGTTTGAAGGATTGAAGAGAGGTGGAGAGTCTGATGGGAAGCGGGAGAGAGTTCCAAAGGTGGGGAGCAGCGCGGGCAAAATCTTGGAGGCGGGAGTGGGAGGAAGTAATCAATTGGCATGAGAGGTGGCGTGCATTTGTTGAACGAAGAGGGCGGACAGGAGAGTGAAGGGAGAGGAGATCAGAGATGTAAATGGGAGAGGAATGGCTGAGGGCTTTGTAAGTAAGTGTGAGAACCTTAAATTGGGTTCTAAAAGGGAAGGGGAGCCAGTGGAGAGCTTGTAGGAGAGGGGAGGCAGATGCAGAGCGTTTTGAGAGGAAGATGAGCCAAGCTGCAGCATTGAGGACAGACTGGAGAGGGGAGAGACGGGATTTGGGGAGGCCAGATAGGAGGAGCTAACAGTAGTCCAATCTGGAGATGACCAATGAGTGAATGAGGGTTTTAGTGGCATCCTGGGTGAGAAAGGGTCCAATCTTGGAAATATTTTTAAGATGAAAACAACAGGACCGTGAGAGATTCTGGATATGTGGTTTAAGGGAAAGGAAGGAGTCCAGGATAACTCCAAAGACAGCGCAGTTTGGGGCTAGAGGAGATAGTTGTGCCATCAATTGATAAGGAAATTGTGGGAAGTGTGGTTATGCAGGGGGGAAGGAAGATGATTAGATCAGTCTTAGACATTAAGTTTAAGAAATCACTGGGACATCCAGGAAGAGATGGCCGAGAGACAGTTGGAGACACGAGTGAGGAGAGAGGTCAGGGGAGGAAAGGTAGATCTGAGTATCATCAGCATAGAGATGATATTGGAGGTCAAAAGAGCTGATGAGTTCACCTAGTGAGGATGTATAGAGTGAGAAAAGGAGACTTCCAAGAACAGAACCTTGGGGAACACCTACTGCAAGAGGCTGTGGGGGAGAAGAGGAGCCATGAGAGGAGGCAGAAGGAATAGTCAGAGAGGTAGGAGGATAGCCAGGAGAGGGCAGTGTCACGTAGACCAAGGGAGTGAAGGATTTGCAGAAGGAGAGGGTGGTCCACAGTGTCGAAAGCAGCAGAAAGGTCAAGGAGAATGAGCAGAGAGAGTAGTGGCCCTTGGATTTAGCAGCAAGGAGGTCATTGCTGACTTTTGTGAGGGCAGTTTCAGTGGAGTGGAGAGAACGGAAGCCAGACTGAAAAGGGTCAAGGAGGGAATGAGAGGAAAGAAAGGTGGTAAGGCGCTTGTAAACAACACGCTCAAGAAGCTTGGAGGCAAAAGGGAGGAGAGAGATGGGACGGTAGTTGGAGAGTCTTAGGATCAAGGGTAGGTTTTTTTTAGTATGGGGGAGACAAGGGCATGTTTGAATGCAGACGGGACAGTGCCCGATGACAGGGAGAGATTAAGGAGGTGTGCAAGATGGGAGCAGGCAGAATGAAAGAGGTAGCGGAGGAGACGTGAAGGGATAGGGTCAAGGGGGGAGGTGGAAGGGGGGGGGGAGGTCTGGATGAGGGACATGACTTCCTCTCCAGATACAGGGGAGAAGAAAGTTAGAGTCGGTAAAATGGAAGGATAGGGGTGATCTGGGAAGAGAGGACGTGGATAGCAGGGGGACTGATGGGATATGATGTCCTGATGTATGGAGTCAATTTTAGATGTAAAGTAGGTAGCAAAGTCAAGGGCAGAGCGAGGAGGGGAGGTGAGGAGGGGGTGGGCGGAGGAGGGAGTTGAAGGTGGTGAAGGGACGTTGGGGATTTGAGGACCGAGAGGAGATGAGGTTCTTGAAATATGACTGTTTAGAGAGGGAAAGGGCAGCACTGTATGATGAGAGCATAAATTTGAAATGGAGAAAATCAGCCTTAGAGCGTGATCTTCTCCACTGTCGCTCGGCAGTTCGCGAACACTTTTGCAGGTATCTGGTGCATTTGGAATGCCAAGGTTGAGGTGTAAATCTGCAAGGGTGAATAGTGATCGCCGGAGCAACAGAGTCCAGAGCAGAAGTAAGGGAGGTATTGTATAGAGAAATGGCTTGTTCAGGGCAGGAGAGAGACAGGATAGGGGAGAGAAGCGAGTCCAGCTGGGAAGAAAAATAAATGGTGTCAATAGCGTCAATGTTACGCTTAGTGATGGTGGCCTTAGGAGGTAAAGGGAAGGAGAGAGGGCTAGAAGGTGATGGTCAGAGAGGGGGAATGGGGAATTGGAGTAATCAGAAATATCACAACGGTGAGTGAAGACCAGGTCAAGCGAATGCCCACTCACATGGGAGGGTGAGGAGGTCCATTGGAAGAGACCAAATGAAGAAGTGAGGGTAAGGAGTTTGGAGGCAGAGGCTTCTGTGGGGCTATCAATAGGAATATTGAAGTCACCTAGGATAAGAGAAGGAAGGTCAGAGGAGAGAAAGTGAGGAAGCCAGGAAGAGAAGCTGTCAATAAATTTGGAAGGAGGGGCAGGGGGATGGTAAATAACAGCTACTGTAAGGTGAACTGGTTGGAAGAGGCGTATAGCATGAACTTCAAATGTAGAGAAAGTAAGACATGGTTCAGAGGGTAGTAGTTGGTAGGAGGTGCCGGGGGATAGAAGCACCCCTACCCCACCACCATGGAGACCCCCAGGCCGAAGGGTATGAGAGATGAGGCCCCCAGAGGAGAGAGCAGCAGGGGAGGTGGTGTCAGAGGGTGAAATCCAGGTTTCAGTAATGGCTAGGAGATGCAAGTTTTTTTAGATGAAAAGGTCATGGGTGGGTACGAGTTTGTTACATACTGATCTGGCATTCCAGAGGGCACAGGACAGAGGGACAATGTTTGTGGGAGAGATATGAATTAGATTATTTGGGTTGCTGTACCGAGAAGGTGAGTTTAATATGGGTGGCCGAGATGAATGTAGTGGAGATTATGCGGGGACCAGTGCTGGGAAGGGAACCTGTAGGTGGTTGGCAGGGAGGGAGTTTAATATGATGGGGGTGGTATGGGGTGACATGGAGAGGTTTGGAGGAAGGATCATCAGTGGGGTAGTAGGACATAGGAGGGGTAGAAGAGAATGAAAGTGTAGTAGTGGGAGAGGAGAGGGAGGAAGGCAGACAGAGGAGGGGAGATAAAGGAAGGAGGAGGTGGAGGAGACAAGGGGGAAATTATATAGGTGGAAGAAGGGGGTAGATCAGAGGATTAGGTAGACAATGAGTGGAGGAGGAGGTACACATGATAATGGTGTGGAAGAGTTGAGTAGGGGGAGGAAAACTGGATGTAGGAATAAAGTATCAGTGCAGAGGAGCAAGTAATAGTACAATGGAGGAAAATGTGCCTGCAAAATTTCCAAACTATTATTGAGAGGAAAAGAGGAGAAATGGAATTGTAAAGTAAACTGAATTAGAAGACAGATGACAGGCTAGGGAAAATAAAGAGGTGGGAAGACATTATTTCTAAGAAATAAACTGAAATAGGCACTGAATACAGTAAGCTATGAGCTGTCAGTCCAAATATTAGCAAGTGTAAGTTCTTATAGTGAGCAAACAGAGGCCAGCGAGGATTGTCCAGGTGATGCAGACAGCAGTTGCTTGTAGTGTAGATATTGTGAACTCACATTTCTTGATTATACTTTGTCCATATGTTCTTGTTAATGAATAGTTTCAGGTTAGAGTTGTCTCCTTCAATTTAACTTCGGTTTAATGCCGTTATAATGCCGAATTTGGTAACAAATGCACTTTTACAAATTATGCACTTCTAATAATTATGCCCTACTCAGCCCAGGGGCCTTCAACCTCTCATATGAAACTTAAACAGGGTGTGCCTGCATGTGTATGCAATGAATCTGATCATCCCCCAATACCCTCCCACTAATATGGCTAGCAATAAATGCATTAACATAAACAAACAGTGAATACTACAGAGCGAAGAAGAACAAGGTCTAATATGCAGTACACTTTGCAAATAATTACAAATTAGATTGTCTGCAGCAATGATGAGGTTACTTGCTAGTATGCATTACACTTTGCAAATAATTACAAATTAGATGGTCTGCAGCAATGATGAGGTTACCTGCTAGTATGCAGTACACTTTGCAAATAATTACAAATTAGATGGTCTGCAGCAATGATGAGGTTACCTGCCAATTAAGAAATAGGTGTCAGTTCTCAGGCAATATCAGCTGAAGATGTCATCTAATAATGCCGGTATAATGCTGTATTTGGTAAGAAATGCACTTTTACAAATTATGCACTTCTAATAATTATGCCCTACTCAGCCCAGGGGCCTTCAGCCTCATAAGTTGAAGAGGAGCGTCTATGGAGACTCTTTGAAGACAGGAGTACCAATGGCGTTTGGGCCAAGTTGGAGCTACCAACAAAACTATGCCCCCTTCCTGTTTGAACTTCCGAAGAACCAGAGGAAGAAGAGATATTGGAGGGAAGAGGTGCGCCAAATGGAAGGTCCACCTCGCAGATTGTGTGCCCACGAAGGCCGTGTTGGGATCCCTTGTCCTGGCTCCATACACTGGAAGTTTGTGGTTGTGTCTTGAGGCAAATGAGGGCCACATTCGGTAGACCCCATTTGTCCACCAGGAGTTGAAAGACTTCTGGATATAGAGACCACTCTCCTGTATGCACGTTGTGAAGGCTGAGGAAATCCGCTTCCCAATTGAGAATTCCTGGGATGAACACTGCGGAGACGGCGTTCGGCCCATGTGAGAATGCGGGACACCTCTGCCATTAGTGTCAGACTTTGAGTGCCTCCTTGGTGATTGAGGTAGGCCACTGCCGTGACATTGTCGGACTGTACTTGTACTGAAGAATATCCTGAGCCAGAGTGAGAGCTCTATAGATGGCTCGGAGTTAAAGGATGTTGATTGGGAAGACCGCCTCAGCTGGAGTCCAGCAGCCTTTGGAGTGCTGGCCGGTCACTGCACCCCACCTCCGGAAGCTTGCATCCATGGTGAGTAGTGCCCAGTCTGAGATCCAAAGGGGCATCCCTTGTCTAAGCCTGATGTCTGTAGCCACCAGGCTAGGGACAGGCGAACCTCTGGGGAGAGGCCCATCGTCTGGGATCTGAGAGGATGGGTAAGCCTGTTCCACCTAGAGAGGATCAGGTGTTGTAGGGGCCTGGAGAGAAACTGAGCAAACTCCACCATGGAGTGGACACCATGAATTCCACGGTCTGCATTACAGAGTGAATTGAAACTCGGTGACTATAGTAGTATGCGCACCCGGTATTGTAATACTGAGATTTTGTCTGCTGTTAGGAAGATTCTATGAATCTGAGGAGTCCAGGAGGGCTCCTAGATGTACCATTCTTTGAGAAGGTGTCAAGGAAGAATTTTTGTAGTTGATCAGCAAACCATGTGTTTGTACAAAGGCAATGGTTACTTGTAGATGGCGGTGAAGAATTTCTGGGGAGCTGGCCAAAAGCAAGAAATCTTCTAAGTATGGGAGCAGTCTGATCCCTTGAGGACGAAGATAAGCCGTGATAACTACCATAATCTTGGTAAAGACCCAAGGAGCAGTTGAATGGCCAAAAGGCAGAGCCTGAAATTGGTAATGTTGCTGTAGTATAGCAAACCGGAGGTATTGTTAATGAGAAGGCGCTATAGGTACATGTAGGTAAGCATCCTGATTGGGACCCCAGTATACACACAGAATGCATTTATGTGTTATATACAGTACACCTTATACACACAGCCTACAGGAAATTTTATACAATATTTTCAATAATTTTGTGGATCAAGCAAAGTTTGTGTACAGAAATGAAATTCATTTATGTTTCATATACACAAAGCCTGAAGGTAATTGTACACAATATTTTTAACAATTTGTGCCTTAGACAAAGTTTGTGTACATTGAACCATCAAAAATCAAAGGTTTCATTATCTCAGTCATGACAAAATTATTCCGTATTTCGGAATATTTGAATATGGGAGACTCAACCTGTAATAGCCCTTCCCTCTCTGTGAGGAGGGGACCTCACAGAGAGACCCGCCCCGTCAGGCTAAAGGCTTGTTCTCAGATTTGGTAGGTGGATGTCTAGTAGCAGAGGTCTGTTTTGTACTAGGCTTAGAGGCCTTAGTTGATGCTTTGGAAAGGACTGACCTTTAGCTTTTCCTTGAGGACGAAAGGACCAAAAGTATGACATCTGAGGCTTCACATTATATGCAGAGGGCAGAAACGCAGTCTTGGAAGCTGCCAAGGTAGTCACAATTTTGTCTAACTCTGGGCCAAACAGGATATCCCCAGAATAAGGCAGAGACTCTAATGGCTTTTTAGAGTCCAAATCGGCCTTCCATGAGAGAAGCCAAGCAATACGGCGGGTTACTACAGAAGTGACAGGTGCCTTGGAAGCTAGGAGAGTCCTATCCATAGCTGCTTCACCCAAATAGGTGGCTGCATCTCTAATGTGAGATATGTAGGACAGCTGTTCCCTCGAAGCATCAGAGGGAAATGTCTCTTCTAGGGCCTCTGCCCAACTCCCAATGGCTTTTGCCACCCAGACTGTAGCCCTAGCAGCACGAGTAATAGCTCCTGTAAGAGAGTATATAGATTTTAAACAAGCATCCATCCTTCTATACGTAGTCTCCTTCAAGGAGGTTGCAGTGTGGATAGGTAAGGTAGCATTCTTTACCAGACGTGTCACGTGGGAATCTACTGCTGGGGGAACTTCCCATTTAGTGAAATCAGTAGCTGATCAGAGTGAGGAAACTCTGGTAAAACAACCCTTTGTCACTTAAATACTGGCTCTTTTGCCTTAGGAGCAGGTTCTGTCTCTTCTATTTGAATAGATTTTACAGCTCTCACAAGTACAGGTATATTCAATATAGAGGAGGGTGCCTCGTCTCCCAAGGGGGAGTCAGAGTGAGAGAGGTCAGCGTCTTCAGCCTTCCCAGATGATAATTCAGAATCTGATAGCTGGGAGGACTGAGAAGATAACACAGCATGCTTAGTAGTTTTATTAGGTAAGGGTCTCTCCTTTTGCAACATTTGTTGAAAGGCTCTGGAGGTATCTACTAGACTCTGCACTGAGGTAGAAAGTACGTTTACCCACAGGGGAGGCAAAGGAGTTGCAGGGAGTACCTGCTGTGGCCATCCCATAGGGGGAGTTACCAGCACCTGTGAAAAAGTAGCCCAGGGTGGGTCCTGAGGAGAGGATACAGAGGCTGATGGGCCCAGGGCAGTATAACAAGATGTACAAAGATCATCTCGAATTAGGTCCTCTCAAGCTAAGCCTGCTGAGCAGGGGATTACAAGACACCAGAATGGGAGCAGCAGGTTGTTTGTTATTCTTGCCTCTGCCAGACATAGCTGCAAGAATATTGTAACAAACAATCTGACACAGTGTAGTGAGCAACTCAGATGTGTGCAATATGGCACAGTGTAGTGCGCAACAGCAATATATAGTATGCGATAGCCTTTATAAATATAGTCATGGTTATAGTAGAATAACGGGAAAGGTATAAGCGGACAGTAATAGAAAACATACAGTAGCACTAGCACAAGTCACATACAAATTCAGAATATACAATATAACTGCAGTGGGCACTAAAATCAACTACACAGACCGCAGTGGCTGCTAGGATATGACGCTGTATAAACCTGGCCCTTGGGAGAGGTATACAAGGAAACTGGACCCAGTGTTTCCGGAGACCTGTTGCAGGAAATGGCTGCTGTGAGTCTCAGTGGGGGCGGAGGGTGAGGGAGGAGCAGCTCAAGAAGCAGTAAGACCGTAGTGAAATGGCATCCTGAGCAGGCGGAGGGGCTGCAGGGAGAGCGCTTTCCCCCCCCCTTGTATTGCCCTGATGGTCTAGTGGAGTCCCGTGCGAACCGGTGTCCACATCAGTGCCTTCGGTCTGTCTCCAAAGACTGAAGGCAGTCTTGCCTCCAAAGACTGGAGGCAAGACTGCGCATTAGAAGCGGGTCCCCACAAGTGGGTATCCGCTTTACCTGTCCCCTTGAGTCCCGGCTGCAGTCTGGGGTCCGGTGAGCCTTGCTAGCTAGGTCCCCCTCAGAGCCCCGCTGGGAGTACCTAGCCGATGGCTGGTGTCACGGCCCCGTGGAAGGGTGATTGAGCAGCAGTGCAGACGTCCGAAAGATTGTCTCGTGCTACTTAGAATTAAAATAAATGAAAATAAAATCATAGAAATAAAGCTTGGGCTGCTTAATAGCAGTCCCACTGGTAAAACGGTGCTCCAGCTCCTGCCGGACACCAACGAAACGGAGATGCCCTTAGGCTGTGGGCAGAGTATAGGGGGAAGGACCAGAGCATCCTGGGAATGAAAAGCTTTGCTGGTGTCCGGTCCTCAAAGTTCCATCTACACCCCATTGTCTCCCCTGTGGAGCCCTAAGGATCCTGAAAAAAATTTGATTTTTGCAACCATTACATCATCCTTTTACAATCTGTCTTTTCAGTAATTTTCAGCAAGATATACACTGAAGTGTCAGAAGTCATGGGACAGATGTCTAGTATTGGGTAATACACCCTCAGGGCCGGCAAAGTGCAGCGATTCGACGTGACAAGTGGACGGAAGACATATGAAGAGATGTTGACCAGTGCCGTCTGGATAGCTTTCTGCAGCTCCGTGATATTTGAAGGTACAGGATCTTGGGTGCAAATAGACCTCTCCACCATGTCCCATAAATGCTCGCTTGGGTTCATGTTGAGGCAAATGTGGTGTCTACGCCATTCGTCTGAACCCTCCAGAATGCTCCTAACCAATTCTGGACAACCTGGGACTGATGACACGATGCATTAGCCTGCTGTAACATCCCACTGTTGTGGGGATACATGATGTCCATGAATGGCTGCAAATGTTCATCAAGCAATGCAACATAGCGGTTACCAGTTAATGAAGTGTTCAGGCAGGCCACCTGACCTAATCCATGTGACATGAAAACACCCCACACCATTATGGAACCACTATCAGCCTGCATAATGCCTTGTTGACACAGCTGGAAACATGACTCATTGGGACACGGGACATGTTAACAACGCAACAAGCCTATGCAAGCTAATCTGACCTGCTGGATATAAGTCTGGTACCTCCTGCATTGAATGTGGATGTTATTTGAGTCAGTCTTGCTTGTCAATGCTGTCCAGATGCCGCTGGTCACGGTCATTAAGCACCCGTGGTCAGCCTCTGCGCTGTCCCTGGTGGGTGTTAATAACCTCCATGAGGTATTCCAGGTACACGCAACACCGTAGATCGAGGAATGTTGAATGTCTGCACAACTTCGGAAATGTAATGTCCCATCTTTCCGGCACCCACTATAACGTCCTATTTGAACTCCATTTACATTGCCTAGCTGGTGTTCAAACTGACTGACGAGATATCAAAGTACAAATAATGCAGGTCTGGGCATTTCCAAGATATCACAGTACGGTGATGCCACCTACCATTAACTTTACATACTGCTATTCCAAGACTTTTGGCACTCCAGTGTATAATAATTATATTTACTTTACACAGAGGTAACAGAACAAAAAGGCACACTTATTACATGTATGCAGAACTGTGTTTGATAATGTGTGTAAATTCCATTATACAACAGTCAAGTTATACTCAAATAACTTCTAATTTGGCCATTTATCTCACATTATAAAACATTTCACTCCTGCCAAGAC
Organism: Taudactylus pleione; assembly: GCA_031769625.1. Lineage (NCBI taxonomy): Eukaryota > Metazoa > Chordata > Amphibia > Anura > Myobatrachidae > Taudactylus > Taudactylus pleione. The sequence continues at coordinate 11,718,408 of JAUIMM010000608.1, read as the reverse complement.
CATAGTGACTACATGGACATGTAGGCATTTTCTAATTCTCCCTGGGCCTCCATATCGTCTTCTACCTCCCTTTAATTGAAATTACTTTACTTACTGGAACATCTCTTTCGTAAGATTTCTGTTCTCGTCAAGACATTAATGCCTTTTTGTATATGGAACATAAATGGTATATTACTGGCATATAAGAGTTTTCGTGGGACAAATATAAAATAGGAAAATCTGTAGCACCATCTAGTGGAAAACACGTTCGCAAAATTATCCAGATTTGCATTTATGAAAGGGTAAGAACAAGCTAATTTTTGTATGTCTTTTCATAGAGTGTTGCATATTACATATAATTTGATTCATTTGACCAGCTGTGCTTTTCAATTTCTCAAAATCATCTAAGCATGCATATGAATCTGATAAATTGGTATTTATTACTACCTTCTATTTGTACACACTCAGCTTTTGCAGACTGTTGGCTGCCGGGACGTTGTCTCCTAAGTGGACAGTACTGTTTAAAAAAAAAAAAAAAGCTTCTCATCTTGTTATAGCAAAAAACTATGATAATGCCTCAGCCAACAGGATTCAGAGACGCTAACTGGCTGTGGGGCTAATCCGCTGCTTTGCATATTAAGACACACCAGCGAATATTGCATAAGGAGGCACAGAATGACCATCTGAACATGGCAGCCAAAATCAGTACAACTGTTAAAAGAAGACAGTTGCCGACCACGACACACCTGCGCCTGGCTAGCCACACTCCTGTTAGAAGCCAGAACCGTCCACTGAAATTGCCTCTCTTGACGTCCAAATTCGTTCTGCATCCCCCAACGATTACCATCAGGGCACATGCACGCTGTGGCTCAGGATCATGTGCAGACGGAAAAAAAAGTCTGCCAATGCCCATCATTGACCCTGCGTCCATCTCTGTATCAGACTCACTGTCTAATAACAAGAATTATTTCAACCATTCTGCTGGTCTATCTGTATCTATGATCCTACTGAAGTTTGAACAATAGACTAAACATTCATATCCCTTATATGGAAAAGTCAATTTGACAACTATTAATCTTTATTGAGTGACCTTTAAACATTACATTTTATACTTTGTCTCTCACACCCAGTTAGAACTGCATATCATTAAATTATATTTGCTTATTCCGCACTGATCAATGATAACTTACCAGAAATGATCTTGACAAATATTTCACCCATATCAACTCCCATTCCTATGAAGTACAATATGCCTGCCGGTACTTGTTTTTCCCCAGGTCATTACCATGGAGTAGTGGATTACATGTGGATTTTCAAAATATAGACAATATAATGCCGACATGTTCAGAATGTGAAAATTTAACATGTTGACATTCACACTGTTGACACTGTCAAAATGTCAGCATGTTAAAAATAGAATGATGTCAATGTGAAATTAGGGTTAGGTTAATATACTGTAGGTGTGTCGACATTATGACTATCGACATAATAAACATGTTCATATGACAAATGTAAACATTCTCATAATGCTGACATTATGAATGTCGACATTCAGACCATGCCGACATTGTGTCGACATGCCATACCAAACCTGTAAAGTTTTAGATGCTTTGTTAAAATATTGCAAGGATTATATTTTATTACATTCGGCTTCACAGCAATATGGCCAATGAGGGCATTTTCCCAAAAAATACTGCATATAATATTAAATCATGCGGCCCAAAAATATAACTAATAAAAATATATGCTGCTTTCAGCAAGCAAAGTCCTTCAGAAATGTACAAACATTAGGTTTGATTGTGCTAGAAACTTGTATGAATAAAATCCTTTAAACATTGTTGGGGAAAATAAATTGGAAATGCGACGAGCACAGTCATTTTACCATGATCCCCACACTTTTGGGGACACTGAAAATTTGGATCTGCAAAACATAGGACTTTTGTGAGCTATGTGAACAAGCATGATAAAAATGCTACGGGAGACTGCACTTCTTAGTGTTTTATTTTACATAGAAAAACAGAAACAGACATCCAGCATTACTCCCCAAAAGATACATCTCATTAGACATTGTAACATTGAACTTCAAGAGTTCCTAATAAAAAAAATGACATTTCATATTATTTGATAACACTCTCATAACAAATATTACATAGATGACAGGTGTTGTCAGTGGAGGTCATTTATGAAGTGCAATCTGTCTGCTGTACAGTGCAAAACCAGCTTTAACTTGTGCAAGAACGCCTCATGTTCCACTGAGTAAAATAGACGTTTGCAAATCTAGGGCCTGATTCACTACGGATCACAATATTGTGTACGCACGCAGTTCAACTGCGATAGTATGCTAATCCATTGCAATCGCAATGCAAACTCAGAACAATATAAGGACGCCCACTTTACCTTACTCACATCAATAATGTTTAGGAGCATAGCGAAACCATCGGTACAATCGAGTACCATCGCAGCCTCATGCACACTTGTACAAGCCCTGACCTTACTCAGAAATTGCTAACAACCACGCAACAAATGAATTCCATCCTATGAGGTCTATTGATTAATCAGTGACAACCCAGGTTTTCATCACTTATTTGCACATAGTTTTTTATATTACTGCCGTTATTCTTTATATACTCCACAGGCTGAACACGTCCCCTCTAATTTTTGGCCATGCCTCTGTTCACTGCAGATGGTCACAGCCCTTCAGCGAGGTCCCTGATATTTATTTCCCTGATGGGCCCTTTATGTGCCAGTCGGACACTGCCCACTAGAGATTGCAACCACAAATCACTATTTATTTTGACAATTTCCTGAAAAAAACGGTTTATTGAAAATACTTAGTTTCTTTCCCATTACCCGTCACCACACAACGATTGTGCCTAAGATACAGTATGTGTAATGTTCTCCTATAACTATGTATACTTCTACAAATTTTTAACTACACATGCTACTTATTATCTGCTTATATTGATAGAATATTTTAAACTATCTGCCCCCAGAACATGTAAGACATGTATATACGTGTGCAGTATAAATATAGGTCTTCACATGTTCTCTTGCCCAACATACTTAGCCCATATGATTTACTTCCCATTTCAATAAATTAAATCCTAGTTACACTGTATGACACATTTTGGAATAAAGCGTACTATATCAAATTAGTGCTGCAGTTTCACTGCAGATTGCATTGCAATTTCAGGAATGTAAAGCCAGTTTCCATTTAACAGTATTATGGGGCCCATACATCTGCAATGTATTGTTCCAATTCCTTGTTCTGCTGACACTGGGGAATTGGGGAAATCCAACATGTTGGAAATCCTCGATTCACTGATCAGAAAATGATCAGGATGGGAGAGCCGGAATTCTTAACATGTTTTTCTCCGATCCACAACGCATCATGGATCATCGATGTCCGTGTAACAAAATATTTCATTGCCAAATCGGTAGTATGGGGCCCTAGATGTATGTCCCACAGTATTTACAAGGTAGCATTGTTGCAAATATTTCTGTACTAATTTTAAGTTTATTTTACTCAAGCACACCTACACGGACACTGTGCAAGACCGGAAAAGAGACAGCGCACCACACAAAGCTTAGTAGTACAATGGAACATCTCTTAAATTATATATTACTGCATAATAATTAGAATCAATTACAGTATTTTCGAATAATTCAACAACTTGTGCCACTACTTGAGATAAAGGCATACTATTAGTAGAGTAATGCATACAGAATATGTTATTACATTTTCTTACCTGAATTGCTAAAAGAGTACAAAGCACCAAAAAAATAACCTTGAATGTCCTTAAGCTTGATGCCAATTGTTCTAGAAATTATTTCTCTATATCCTACCGACATTTCACTTAAATAATAATTAGGGAAAGTTAAGACATACACTAAAAGTATCAGATAACAGTGTCCTGTATGAAAATGTGTGAATCAAAGCAATCTCTTTGAATTGGGGTCTGATTCAGAGATGGACCAAATGCCATTGCAGCTGCAATCTGCCACGGATCACCATTGAAAAAAATATGCTAATGACTCACTCGATATCTAGCGCTTAGAGACGCCCACTTAAAGCATCTCACGCACAAAACCGGACACATCAAAACGCAGATCAGGCGCTCATCAGCCTCATGAGTAAGTCTAAGATGCCGAAGACATAGCCAGTCTCCACACAGGCAAATGGCTCTACTGCTGCAAGCAAGAACACAGTTGCTAAATTATGGACGCCACGGTGTTTAAATGGTCCGACATGCCTGCGTTTTTCTAACCACCCTGTTACCTTCCCCAAATGCTGACTACCTGTCACTCACTTTGTGAGTGAATCCCGTGTGTGAATGTATTCCTAATTTAAAATCGATGTGCATATGCAGTGCAGCTTACACGCAAGCACAATGGCAAACAATCGCTCAATCTGTGTAAATATCAGCATTGCATCCATCTCTGAATCAGGCCCTTGGCAGTCTAGAACAGTAGAATGGCCATTAGAATAAAACACTTGGTACAATTTATAAATAGTGGTTATGATTACTATTATCAATAAAAGCACTAGTTATATACCCACATACTGTATGCATGTTAAGGTTTTTAAAGAAATAGCAAAATGTCTTTACCAAATGCCAATCTATAGTAACAGTAGTTATTGAACATGCCTCAATTAAAGGTTCTTCATATTTCTCCTCATTTTTCTTTCAAGGGGAAGTTTCTCATTCCCTTTTATGTTTGCTTTGCGTTGAGCTACTATAATATGATTTACTTTTGTACATCAGAAATATAGATGCTAATGCCAGAACAGCACCAAGCTGAGGTGGCCCACAAGGGCTATATTCTTGTGCAATTCCTGAGAAGAGGGGAACGAGTATGCGTCCCACCGATGTTACCGACTGTCCAACTCCTATAAGTGTACCACTTCCATGCTTCTCACCCAGTGAAAGTTCTAGGTCCACAATGCATGTCCTCCCTATATTCGTAGAAAAGGCCAAGAACGTTGAAGACAAAATAACTATCCACATTTTAGGGGCTACAGAATACAGCAGGATGGAAAAGAATGTGAGAACACTGGAATGTAACAACATTGTGTAAGTGTTATACTGGTAAAGTCTAGTAAGTGGTCCCAGTGAAAAACCAGCCAAAGCACCAAGGGTACTGCCATAACTTATTAAGTAGCCAGTCATCCGCGGAGTCATATGAAATCTTTCTTCCATAGCCAAAGCAAAGTTGCTGTAATACAGCATCACCGCAATTGCCATTAGTAAACGAACTAAAAATATGTCCCACATCTGAGATACAGCCACGTCTGTTACCTTCTTAAAGACTGAAACAACTTGTGCCCAAAAAGTCTGTGCAGGTGTATTTGGTTTGATCCCATTGTCCTCCTGTGATGCATGTAACATAACACCAAGCTCTGATGTCAGGTTATTCTGTAAACAAACACTGCTAGGTAGTGTCCCACTGCTCAACTTGTCCTCAACCTGTGGCATAATCCAAACTAGACCTGCAAGTTGTAAATGAGGGAAATGACAAATTAAATGTTCAAATATATACAATTATATTTTTACCACGGTTGTTCGAAATTAGTAAAAATCAGGTTAGATAGACAATTAGTTAATTTAACGTCTGTTAGCTCCAGTTAATACAGATATGTCCTTATACACCTAGCCTCAAATGAGCTTTACGCAAGCCGTTTGGCGCTAGTGAGCCGCTAGGTCCTATGCAGCTCAGCTAGCGTCAAGTGTTTTTTTTCACAAGAAAATAAGTCTTAGTCACACGCAGATTCAACAAACAGCTTCACAAGTCTGCACTGATTCCTGTGTGTGCGACTGAATCTATATATGAAGCACAGCGGACCTTGGCGTGGAAAAAAAGCCGCGGCATAGTAGACATTTTCATATACAGATTCAGACTCAGTCGCACACAGATAAACAAGTGTTGCATATCAAATTAAAAAGTGCAGCACCATCCGTTTGCGACAGACGTATTTCGGGGTAAAAAGACACAAAAAAGATGCTTGGCGCAAGCCATTAGACGGGACCTGGTGCTCAGAACAGCTGTTTGGCACAACTGCAGCAATAGTGTATGAGGACACATCTGCAACTAATGTAATCATTGTGGCTCCAAGCATCAAATTTGAATAAAAGGCAACTGAAAAAAATATCTTAATTACTATAAATTACTCAGGTTCACATATTTGCTATCCAATTACATTATTACAATCTAAACATTGCGCAATATGACCAATAGATATTTTGTATAGCCACTAGTGCAGTTGGAGCCCTCACAGGAGGTTTTGGTAGCATTGTTTAGAAAGTCGTCTAATGGATAGCCGGCAAGGACCAGCGATGCGCATGCACGCTGAGTCCTTGCCGACCCTGACCATCTACGGAACATGCTGGTCAACCCGACGATGCTCGTCAGGTTCCACATGTTGGGGGATCCTGCACTGAATGACATTCAGTGAACGCCGTTCAATGCGGGCACCGCACCCGGCGACCTGAAGGACTGAACGCTAGTCGTTCAGTTTTTCAGGTCGCGTAATGGATAGGCCTCTTTAGGCTACTATTGTCATATCTTGGATAGGAAAGGCACAAATAGAGTAGCAACAGCATCAAATGCAAGTTTACTGTTTGCAGGGGGTCGTAACTAAAAACTGTAAAAATAATACTTTAGCTACACAGAAGTTTTAAATTGCAGTAAATTGTCTCCTTTTAAAAACATAAACAAACAGGGTTATATGACCTAAATTATATATAATAAAACTATTCAGCATATTGGTTTACAATGTTACATTACATACCTGCATTTATTATGAATATACCAGAACAGAGGAGAGAGGTAATATAAAAACCGCCATGTAACTCTGTAAGGTAACCACCAACAACAGGCCCCAGGATAAACCCAATGCTGGACACTGCATTAAACCTTCCCATTACATGGGGGCGCTCTCTTTCAGGAACAAGGTCTGAGAGGAATGCTTTTGAAATGGAGAGCGAATGTTTAAAAATTCCTGTTAGGGTGGAAACAATTTTTGTTTTTACAAAACTGAATATAAAATAGACTCCTAGTTTACTGGTAAAAACAATATAAAACAGATTCAAACTCATGTGAGTAGAAAATAAGTGTTTTCTTTTAAGTGTTTAGGCCTGCGATAAGGGCAAAAGTGGACAACAATTTGTATGTGACTGTACTGGGTAAGGACCGTACGTGCAGTTCAGAGAGGGACACACTGCATACCACACAGCAGTGTCTCCAGTTCAATATTATGCCACACAGTAGTGCCCCTAATTCATGTTAAGCCACACAGTAGTGCCTCCAGTTCATATTATGCCAGAGTAGCGTACCAGTTCATATTAGGCCACACAGTAGTGCCCCATAATATGAACACTCAGTAGTGCCCCAGTTTATATGTCACAAAACAAGCCACACTGCTGTATGATACATTTCTTTACAGGATACTTTTGTACAGTGTCACAAGTGCCGAAATTTCAAGACTTCCTCCTCTAAAAAGGAAAAAAAAACCCAGTCAGGGAACTGCAGGAGTGACATACATTGTGGAGGACTCTGTCAAAACAATTTATCACAGTGTTTGTTATATATCTATTCAAATTAATTTAATAAAGCAAATAACATGAAAACAAAACTGGCTATAACACTGGTAAAAGCTTTGTAGAATTCATAAGACACCACAAAGACAGGAAAATATGCATTACTAAAATCAAATTATATTTAATCATATTAAGCTAAGTGACCAAGTTAATAAGATTCAAATAAAAGAAATTGCACTTGGAAAACAAATATGCACATATCATTATAAACATATCCAAAAAAAGGGTTTACCTCTCACCTACACACAATGGACGCAGATACAGTATTGTATGGGCTGCACCTATGAACATGGAATACACTACAGTCTCTTTTAAATTATCCAGTAAACAGTCACATGACTGAGACATGGCTGCCTAAGCAGAGTAGGAGAGAGGAACATTTAAGAAATTAGTGACCAGCTTATTATACTTACCTACTGGTATTCTCGCAATAGCGTATATGTAAATGTTAATGGATATGCCAAGAAGACCGTAACCGAAGGCACTGATAATAATACAAGTAATTAGAGAATAACGTCTTCCAACGATATCGCTCCAGCTTCCCTGCACAAAAGACGACAATTGTTTACAGTGGCTGTAGTGTCATGCTCCTCTTTATGGAATGAACTTCAGATGTCAAAGTTATTTTTCTTTACAGTGTTCAAATGTTTCTGGTTAACAGGACTCCAGATAAAAGGATTGTATGCCTGTACATTGCACTGTTTGGACAACACATACTGTCAGAGAGAAACAGCAGGGTTTCCACTATGCAGTGTGACTATATGAAAAGAATATCTGCACTGGAATAATACTTCTCTCAAAGCAAAATTAGAAATTCTGGAAACAGAGTAAGAAGGAAGTTCTGGTTGGACAGGATTAATAGCTATAGATTTACATAGACTGCATGAGTCAGCTCAAGACAATGCTCCATTTAAGGTTCATTTGCAGTCCTTTGCTAATATAGAGCCTGATACAGCCAAAGTCAATTTAACAACCCAGAACATTACTGAATTACTTACAATGTAAAACAGTCACTGTTTTAAGGCACAGTGGACACGCTTGTTGCCCAAGCATACCCAGTGACTAGCACAGACGTCAGCACATGTGCCCTCACCTATGTAGTCAGAAAGGCAGGGGAGAGCTCTGCAGTCCTGATGGTCACAACAGAGTTGGTATCTGACGGATGCACAGAATATGAGGACTTTTTTGACATTCATGTTTGTCAGCAATACTCTGCTTTCTTTTGTAAAACAAGTGAAAAGCAGACAGGAGTGAATGACCTAGAGGTCCTCTGTCATGTGGAAAACGATCAGCACAGCTGGGCTCACATAATTGTTGAAGGAAGAAATGAAAGCGTTCAAGACCCACTACTTCATCAAAGCCTTCCAGCTCCCATCCTAACTTGCTCCTACATGCTCCTTCCTCCCTGTCTATCCCATCTGTGTCACACCTGTTTGTCTGCCCCTCCCCTTTAGAATGTAAGCTCTTACGAGCAGGGCCTCTACCCTCTTGTGCCTCTCCTTACTTTACTTTCACCTACTTCTTACCCCCCACCAGGGTACCTAACACTTGGTTGCTTACGCTCTGTTGCATATCTAGGTGTTATGGTCACTAATGTAGCAATGTATATTATCCATGTCCTTATCCTATTTTGTACTGTAAGTCAGTTGTCAAATTGTTTATGTACTTTGTAAGGCGCTGCTTAACACTTGTGGCACCATACAAATAAAGGATAATAATGATAATAATAATAAAAGCGTTACCAATTGGTTCTGTTGCTTATATGGTCATTGCTGGTCAACCATGGAAGTCTTTACACCATAGGATAATTAGTGGCAACACCACTACCTTGACCTCTACCTTATGGATGTTTCAAATAACCACTAAACTCAAATATTAGAATTTTCAGATACAAACCATGTCCATATGTCAACACATTTAAGTGTTAAGGTGACTTTCTACACCAGCTTTGTTATAAAGTGGAGTATTTCCTCCGCACTTTAATAGAGACAGCTGAAGCTTTCCCCATCTTTAGAACAGTGATATGGATATCAGTAGGTAAAAAAAATTGCTGCAATTTAAGTTAATGTGACGTCACTAACCCTGTGCTTGTGAATGAATACACAAATCCACACACTGCAAACCTTCCATTTAAACTGCCCGTTTACCTAGAGACACACCTCCTTCCCTAAGCCAAGTGCACAATATCCGAAATATTGCCTGACACGGATCGGAAATGATATATCGTATATATCATAGTGTACGTCTGATCCATCGCTAATGATTGTCGTTCATCACATCGTCCCATCTGCTGTGCTGCACAATAGATGGGACAATGCAATGATTGACCCGGTGTTGTTACATGCACCATGTGACGTCACATCGCACGGGCGCACGCCAGATCATGCAGTGTGTGTACGGAGCGCGAAATTTATCGTTACATCGCAATGCCGCTGTGTACACAGATCGTATAGTGTGTTCACAGCTTAACATGAAAACCTGCTACAAAAGAACTGAAATAGTGAGATGGACTGATTTTGCGAAGTATAAATACGCCAGTGAGTTCAGGAATGTTATTCCACTTAGTCATATACAGCTTTTCATATATGTTCATTTCAAATTTTTCTTTACTTGACCTTAAAATATAAATATAATTATTATTGGAATATGTAATGATAAATACAATCTTAATTTACCCATCCAAAATGTGCAATGACAATGCCTTGCCTAGAGCTGCTTAAGATATGGAAACCTGTTATTAGCCAATGTGACTCTTACCACAATGGAGCTAGAGAAGAGTTGCAGAATGCCATAGCAGGAACCTAAAAAAAAGGGCAAAAGTTACATCAGTATTAAAATCTACCATGTTCAATACAAATATAAGTCACATTACTGAAACCTGGTATAAATTAGTTGTAAAATTGTCCCAAATATTAATCTAACATTTGCATTATCATGGACAATTCCACTCCATAATCAAAAGACAGATTTAGTTCCAAGGATTAAGAAAAGGACACAAATGTACAGTAATACTAAAAAGCCTCATGAGACACATTTAGAAATTGGAAAAAAATCCTGCAAAACCAGACTCACTAGATTATACTAGCACACTCATCTGTCTTTACCAGTTATTTTAGCTTTACCATATTATATGTACAGCACATTCCAGATATATAATTACTCCATTAGTTTAGTGTTTCTGTATGTCACTGGTGTAGTGGGAATTGGGGGCATTGCCTGCCCTAGTACTTTGGAGAGAAGTACAATGTCACAGTCAGAAAAACAGTGCTGGGGCCCCTTTGAAGTAAGGACTATGAACTACCATCCTACAGCAACGTGCTCTCACTTTATTATACCTTGTGTGATGGGGATCCAGAAGTGACACATATCTGCCTCTCTGCTGTGGTTGGGCTTAGCGCTATATGATCAAACACTAAGGGACTGATTCAGAGCTCCGCACAAGCCCATTTTGTATATGAATCTTGCAATGTTTCGCATTGCACATGCTCCATAGCTGGACATAAGCAATTTTAAGCAATGATGGGTGATTCAGAGTCATCCTAATTCGTGGGCATATCCACTTGTGACTTAATGGGTGTAACTGGGCAGCAACTGAGCATTCCCATATAGCCTAAGTTATTAGAGGACATGCTATGTTCATGAGCTGAGCATACAGTGTCACCTCTGTCTGACCCACCCCATTAGATTGTATGCTCTCACGACCAGGGCCCTCTTCCCTCGTGTGCTTTTCTCTCCCTCACTAATATCACTATCTCCTCCCCACCGCCAACAAAGGCACAAAACCTTTGGGTTCAGTCAGTGCTGTTTTTGCGAATATTATGACTCAATATGCAGCAATGTTTAGCTAGATCTTATATCTCATGTTCTGCAATGTTTTGTGCTGTTAGTCTTTTGTACTTTTTTGTGTTTTGTTAGCACTGTTTCTGCTTATTATTTGTAAACTGCCGCGGACCCCTTGTGGCACCATATAAAATAAAGCTCATGCAAATACACACTGATAGTGATAGTGCATCAAATAAAATGATGTTTGAACAAGTTCAGACTCCAGCCAGAGATGGTAATAAAATGATAGCTGCAACAGGACAAAGTCAAGGTAAATACAAAATATAACAGAACAGTAATAAAACATCAAATGGCAGGAGAATAACCATTCTGCCGGCAGTAGCCATGTGCCTTGTTCCAGACATAGAGGATTTTGCTTTAGTTGAGTAGGGAGGCTCATTAATTTAATCTCCGACATCCTTACCTATTATACCAGCTGTAGTTGGACTTGCCCCAAGAGATTTAATGTGATGATTTAGTAATGGCACAATCATGCTCACACCAAAGAGGTCCTAGAAAGGAATAAAAAAAACAAAAAAAAAAACAAAGAAGTTTCACACATAATATATAGCTTTCACACATACACATATATAAACTCAATAAAAGATAATTACTTTTGATTGGATAGAAATGCAGAATTTTATTCAAAAATAGCTCTTGCAACATCTCTTATTAAACAATTTAAATAACATTTTACAGTAGCAGAAGAAAACCAACGTTGCACCTACATCACATTTTTAAAATACAGAATAATAAAAATGGAGAAAAGTCATACCTTGTGTCCAACTAATATACCAAAGCAACCAGTGCATGCACTGTATTAACATGACCTTTTTAATATAAAAATACCTTAGGTCTAATTGAAAAAAATGTTCACTGACAAATTATTTTAAGACACTAGCACCTGGTCCCCTCAACCACCAGAACTGTGGAGGACCCATGTTAAGACCTTGGGAAGGTTCCCTGCCATGGGAAACCATAGTTCTGTTCGGGAGAGGAGGACTTGGGATTACATTTTTAGTATGTGGGCAGTAAACTAACAAAAAGCATATAACGCAAGTCTAAAAGGGGGTAATTATATCAAGAATAAAAATTAAACAGGCACTACTCTGGGTGTTTCTTCCAGGCAGCTGAATAATGGAGAGAGTTAAGGTGGGTACAAACCTGAAAGATATATCTGTAGATACATCTTTAGATAATGGTCGTTCATATACACTGAATGGCCATCATCTATCTGGCAGCTGCCGGCCCCGCTGTCAGGGAGGCAGGGCCACCCCCTCCCCGCAGCTGCCGCTGTGTGTGTACGGGTGGTCTACACACTTGCTGATGGACAGATATGTCTGCAGACCGCCCATACACACTTGCCAATGGACAGATATGTCTGCAGACATTTCTGTCCATCGGCTGTGCAGCACAGCCAATGCGATATGTCTGTGAACGACGCTGTTCACAGACATATTACCTGTACACACTGGCCGACGGCCAGCAGATATATTGACTGATCAAATGATTGGCCAGTATATATCGGCCAGTGTGTACCCACAATAGGAATACAATAATACAAACAAAGATAAACAGCGCACCAGTGGCCTCAAGGCCTGTAAACCTTACTTGCTTACCAAGCAGGTGACATACTAAAGAACATGTATTAAAAACAATACAGATGTGTCCTCACACACCATTGCTGCAGTGGTGCCATACAGTCCCATTCAACGCACCAGGTGAAGTGCAACTTTGCTAGCATTGGGTGTCTTTTATGGCGAAAATGCATATTAATTGCAATGTGATGTGACTAGGATGCAACATAAGTCGCAGACTCGGTATACAGACTTAGTCGCACACAGCTATACAAGTGTCACATATCAAATTAAATAGTAAAGTCTTCTAGTGCCTCACATTGTGCCCAAGATGCATTTTCGGAAAAAAAGATACCTGACGCCAGCAGAGTTGCACGGGACCTGGCGACTCACTCGCGCCAAGCATCTTGCGTGGCATATTGAGGCTAGATGTGTGAGGACATCTGTAGGTAAGACAAAATAGCTATAAAACAGTAATGCTGGATACACACTGGCAGATACATCGGCCATTTAATTGAACCGCCGATATATATCGTGTGCACCGGCCAGTGTGTGTACAGACACTATGTCTGAACGACACAGTTCACAGACATATTGCTAAGGCTATGCAGCACACCTGATAAATATTCAGATATATTGGCTCACAGTGCTGTGTGATTGGGTGGTCAGCCGACTGCCCATACATTTGCTGCAGAGGCTGGGGGTGACTGACATCACAACTGGGCGGGCACATGTAAATGCCCGCCAAGTTGTGACATCAGGCACGACACATCAGACCGATGATTGGTAAGTGCATACACACTTGCCAATCGTCAGATAGGACAGTGGATCGGCCGGACGGCCGATCCATCATCCTATAGTGTACCCACCTTTATATAGCAGCATACAATTGTAGGCCTTAAATTTAAGTATCACCTTTGAGAAAGCTGCAAGTAGGATTTGCAAAACCTGTCAAGTGACATACCCTGTCAGCAGCACTTGCACTATAAGTATCTTCAATCAAACTACCTTCTTGCCTGGTAATACCAGCAAATTTGCTGTGTCTAATTGGGAACCATCCACTGTGCGTTGATTTTCATCGCTAAACCAGGACCCCAATACTATACACATGGGACTGGTAACCAATGACCTTATGCTGGAAAACTTTTGAATATTTAAAGGGCCATACACCAAAATGTAGGCCCAATTATATTATCAACTAACAGGACATTTGGAGGAACTTATTTCCACAGTATCAGTATGCCTACCTTTATCTGCCGACTTATTTAACTTTAAAGCCTACAATTCTATTTCACAGCTATTTTATCTCACCCATCGTTTAATAAATTATATTTTGTATTTAATCCGTTTAGTATTTGATATATGTTTACAGGCCTTGAGCCACTGGTGCAATGTCTCTCTTTCTTTTTATTAACATAGGTCTAACGTCTGTAAAGCAATAACTGTACAATATGGTTTCAGAGCAAAATTAATTCCACCAGAAATAATGTTGAGACTCTGTTCCCTAAAAGATAAATGAATTTGAGTAGAGTACAATACTAAATTAACTGGTAGGCAGTACCCTCAGTGTCAGAGAGCAATTGTAAAAATAGCAATGCATGTAAGGTCATACCTATATATGTCAAACCTATGGCATGCCATAGGAAAAAGAACTCACATGAAACAACCACTGGGAGCTGTACTAGTCTCCTATAGTCTACATATAACCTTCTTTGAGCTGCAGTAAATGTCACTATTCTTATGTCCTTTAAAACCTCTGAGCAGCAGTCATCATTACACTGTAATCCACAAATAGCTATCACCTGTAGGTAAGATACTGTTCCTGACATGACTTTGGGAAAGCTTAACAAACATCATACCAATTATCATTGCATGTGTCTTTAATAAATATCAACTCATATTCACACTGTTACTTTTCCTTAACACTTCAGCTATATATATTCATTATCCAAAACTGTTCCTGCAGTTAAACACCTTACTTACAGATTTTTTTTTATCACCAGGCTCCCAAGATTTTTAACAGTGCAATAAAAGCAGGCAAAAGAAAAATACAGTATGTGTATGATTTATCTGATGAGGAAGCAGGGTTCAGATGGATCAGATATTATTAAGGTTATTGTCATGCTCTGAACCATATAAAGCAGGAAATTATTGCACATTAATGTTGCATACAACCCTATATATCCTGTATCATGTGTGATAATTACTTCCATGGGGTCTGCTCCATCTGCACCTAATGGATTACTTGGTTGTTTTGTGTTCTTGGATTTGTGGATATGTGCAATTTGCCCTTTAAAGCTGCCAAGATCCCCTATGCTTCATATGAACAATGCAAGGTTTCTCAAACATATGAGGCCCTGATTCAGAGCCGGACGCTCTGAAAGCGCGCTCGCTCTGAATCAGGGCGTTTTTTTTTTTTTGGTGCGGCTCCTGGCCGCTCGCACAGCTGTGGGTGACCACCCACAGCTATAGCGAGCGGCCATGATGATGGCCATCGGGCTTGTGACGAGACCCTTGTGGTAGGGTCTCGTGGCCGTAAGCCCCAGATAGATTTCGGCTCTAACAGAACCGGAATCTCTCCACTGACATCACTCGTGATGTCAGTGGGGCCGCCCCCAAACAGGAGGCGTTCTCATGGGAACACCTCCGTTTGGGCAGCCACCAACCCGGCCCACCCACCAAAGGGGGCGAGCTGTCACTCAACATCGACAGCTCACCCCCTTTGGTGCGAGATTGCCCGTCGCTAGCCGGGTCTCACGCATGCGCACGACTGAGCCGGCTCCGTCGCACGCATGCGCTGTGGGCCACCATCGACCCGGTTGCGAGCGCTCAGCACTTACGACCGGGTCTGAATCAGGCCCTGAATGAACATGCCATCTTACCCTGAAGTTCAATGAAAGATTATGGACATCAAAGTATTTTTGGTCTCTTCTTTCCTATACATTATATGCAGAAATGTTACCGCAATTATGCTGTGCTCTTTTTGTTACTCCACAGAGGAATAACTGTTCAGTACACAACGTATGCATACTGTGGCTAGCTTTGAAACTACTTCCACTCCTCATTACGAAGAATGAAACTAATGACTTTCCTAGATCCCACTAACCGAGGCAAATTATATGGAGCAGCTGTTGCTAAACGTAGCTACAGTTTAGCTTATAACTGAAGTCTTCAATCCTATTTTGGAGACTGAACTAGCCATCCTTTAAGCTTTTGTTTGATTTGTTTTACCAGCAATCACACAAATGTGGTTGACTTCATGTAAGTTACATTTTAAATATTGCTGGGATATCAGTTACTAATCAGAACAAATCTAGAATTTGGGTACTTCTGATCACAATTAGATTTCAAGCATCAGGGTGTGGAATTTCTGTTACTAAAGAATTGTTTTACTATCATTTTAATTGTTTTAGATATCTATAAAGAACAAAGATTGTCATTATCAAGGGGCAGAATCTCACATTTCTCAACTAGGTTGCAAATATAATTATTGCAACTGAGAAAGGGGCAAGAGCCTCCCAAAATGTTGTACACCTTGCCTTTCCCACTTGTCAAGGTAAAATAAACTAGCTGAGAGGAGTATATAAAAACTTACGTGCTGTTGCATGGTGTATTGACTTAAAAAGAGAGTGCGACTATGACACAGTAGGGAATACCGTACATTTATGAGCACCAAAGTTTGTAGTGAGAAATAAAGGGAGGGCTGATTGTAATTTAAACTACACCTTACTGTGCTTGTTTCCACCCAGCGAGCTTCTTTGAGTGCGCAGACGTTGAGCACAATGAGACACCCATATTTATATCATTTGCAGGAGACGATTCACACTCTTTCGCTATGTAACACCCAGAGACAGTAGAAATAAAATTTTTATGACATTTAATTTGGGCCAGAGCACCTTTGATTCTACCTATTATCGCCATCTTTTCTACTGTGTCCCCAGACTGGAATTGTGCTGGAATAAAATAACCTGCAATCAAATCATCAGAATGTTCCCTGCATTACAAACTATTTCAGGAGATGAATAATGTTGTGTGAAGTAGTGATCTGTCCACTTTTGCAATTGAGGAGCCTGTTTTTGAAAAGCATTTAGCGTTCAGCCACTGTCTGCAATTTCCCGTAAATATTAACTCTTTCCAAATGTACGAATATGAAGGGGTGATCGCAGCACATATCAGAGATAGCTTCTGCGGTCCTTTCGCTGTCAATCCCAAAAACAGCTCCTATAGGTTTTTTGGGGAGCTGCTAACTTATCAAATGTACCAAGTTCCAAAAATCCCTGTCCTGTAACTGCCGTTTGTACATGTGTGATCCGATGACCGCGCAAGCGCAGTAAAAATGCTGGATCCAAACCCTGAAGTGAAGTGATTGCATAAGCAATCACTTTATTTTGACACTTTGCATGGGCGGGCTTCCCTGACGGAGTTCCTCGATACATTGCCCCAATATGCAGCAATAATAATATTTATCAGGGCAAATGGTAAATATGCCCCAAAGCAAGGAAAAGACGTGTGCAGTGGTCGTTTCTAATTTCCAGTGACACATTTCTATATACTTGTGATGCTCCTATATCAGGTGGGTATACATGATGACTATGGGGCTAATTCTCAGACAGACACAAAGAGGATGCGTATGCGTGATCTACTACCTTGTGTTCATGTGAGTTTCCATAGAGATAAAGCAAGGATCTATGCAGCTTAAAGTGGGAAGAAGCACTGCCCAGACTTTCGCAGTTTAGAGCTGCAACTGTCATTATTAGTATCAGCACTTGCACCAGCCCCATGCTAGGTACAAGAGATCCATCTGAAGCAGGCTTCCCTTCTCCGTACACACAATTCTGAGTATCACAAAATTAAAGCCCACAACACTCCCAATAGACAGAACAGTTCAGTGTGATCACATTGTTGCCGCCCAGTTCCTGCCTGAAACACCGATTTCATGCAAAGAGAAGTCTGGTAAAGGTCCATCCGCTCAGAATAAGACGGAGATACACAAAATGCATCTGTACATGCTCCAAAAGATAAAACCAGGGTTGCTTTCCATGTGTTCCAATGCCCATCAGCTTGTAAGCAGTTGCAGACGAAATACATACGGGATGCCGGTGGTCAGAATCCCATCGTCGGCATACTGACGGGGTTAGAATACCGACACTTTGTTGGTCGGCATCCTAACCCTCTTTCCCTGGTGCCTGAACCTAACCTCTCCCCCAGTGCCTAAGCCTAACACTCCCCCTAACCCCAGTACTTACATTTGGGACAAGCAGCTTAAGCGGTTTTGATGCTAGCCATCGCATCATTTGATTTGATGCTGGTAGTCCGGCAACCATTCTATGCCAGGATTCCGATGTCCATCCCTGGCTAAAACATGCTCAGGCTTATACTGAGATGGCTGCGACCATCGCAACTAACGATGTAGCACTCGCATTTGCAATGCTATCAGGGGGCTGTATCCTGCAGAATTTGAATAGTATTCCCATCACTGCTACGTCCAAACATTCAGCAACAATGAATAGCACACAACTCTGAATCAGGTCCAAAGAGAGCTGTCCAACTCTGAATCATCTCCTGTGTTTGTGCATAGTTCACCTTCAACTAATGTACCTGGAAGTGACGTGGAGTGAGGGCGGAATTGAGGTTCCATACCCTTAAAGGACACCAACATAAGAAATTTGGGTACTTCCGTACCTTTGCAGCCCCCGGATTACACTACGTAAGTAGCGTAACCAGGAAAAACTATTCGGCCCCTTGCACTCCCACTTGGATGGTAGGGAATGACGATGGACACTGGCTCATCTTTACACTAATGTCCAACGCCATTCCCTACCATCCAAGTGGGTATGGAGGGGGAATAAATCCATGTGGCGAGCGAAGCGAGCCACCGTGCCCGCAGCGTGGAGAGCGAAGCGAGCCCGCAAGGGGCCGAATGGTATTTCCTCAAGTTTACGCTACTTACGTATCTTCACTGAATAGTGAAGATATGCAAGTAGCGTGACCAGGGGTCGCAGAGATACGGAAGTACCGAAATTTGTACCCTCGCAAGCTTGCTTCGCTTGCCAAGGCTTCGGGCATGTGGCTCGCCACAGGACCAGGTTACTATTCCCAATCATTGTCCCCGTGGATCGTAACGGATGACATCATACTATATCTACTGAAGGGGATCTATCCGCAACCATGCTTGAGTACTACATTCCAGCTTAAAGGGCCAGTAAAGTGGTCAGGATACATTGCATTCATTGTTATAGGTCATCACCTTAAATATCAGTTCAAAATATAAATGCTGGTAATGTTAATAATCTATGTGACTGTGACCTCCTTAAAAGCATACAATACGCAGAGAACTGAGAAGCAGTAGGACGCATTAATAATAAAAGCAGTGAAGGGAAGGACGCCAAGTCAATATGACACTGACACTATCGCATAGCGACACAATCATGCAATGCAACCAAAGCCACCGTGATACAAACAAACCCACTCCAAAATAACCCCCATCCACGTCACTCTCTCCGCAGCATTCATCCCATTCCACCTGCTGTCACTACCCAGCACTGACCCCACTTCACTCGCCGCGTCCCTCACCAAGAAGCCCACTACGTGTAGGCAGTGTTGCAGGCTCCGCCCATTTGGGGTGCTTGCTGGACTCGTGGTCCCCATTCTCCATCCTCCGTTGGCAACAGTCCCTCAATCAGTGCAGCAGCTGCCAACGCTCACAGCTCGGGGCTCAGCTCAACTACTGCAACTACTAGAGAGGGACCCGGAAACTGCCGAGTCCCTCAGCGGAAACTGCCGAGTGCCGTTGCACATGCGCAGGAAGAGGTTACATCACGCTGCCAGCCCCGGGCCGGCTCAGGTCTGAGCTATGTATGACGTGGGAAAAAAAAGGCTGCTCCCGGAACAAATATATATGGTGCAATGTGTAACCAAACAGGAACTGTACCATAAAGTGTCTGTTTTATACTCTTATCCGTGGCAGCTGTATATAAATTACAACATTAATATAACTGACAGTTGTAAATACTCAGTTTTTAATGTGTTTTAAATACGTAGTTGCCAACGTTGCCATTATCATAGGTTTCACCGATTTCTCCGTTTTTTATGGAGATGACCGGTGGTATTCTATATTTGCAGTTTGTCATTATTATTTTGTGGACCACTTGAAACATGGATTGCACCCACCTGTCATTTCAGTAACCAAGTACCAAAACCTGTTGTGTAAAGGGGGTTATCCACTTAGCGATTTTTATGAACGATAACGATCGTTTGCAAAAGTGTCTAAAACGACCAGCGATGCGCGTGCCTGCTGGTCGATTAGACATCAATCATCTTTCCAACATGCTGGTCAACCTGACGATATCGTCAGGTCCAGCATGTTTCCAGATGACTGATGACCCTGCACTGAATGACTGCTCGTTCAGTGCAGGCTCATCAAACGACTGAACGATTACAATGTTGTAATCGTGCAGTCGTTTTCAGATCTTGTAGTGGATACACGGTAGTGTCTAAATCCCCTTCACGGAGAGGACCCTAACGTCATCAGCCAGTGTCCAGCATCATTCCCTTCCATCCAAGTGGGCATAGAGGGGGAATATAACCATCTGGCAAGCCATCGAGCCTGAAGCGTGGCGAGCCCGCGAGGGGACAACAAACTTGTTTAAGTGGGGACAACTTGTTTAGCTGGCCGTCATGGGCATGAACTGCACTTCCGCCCTCATGTCACTTCCAGGTCCCTAGCAAGAAGGGAAAATAAGCTCTACCGTTGCTTAACTGCCAGTCACTACCAGCATGGCTGCCAGTAAATCCTGGCATATCTGGCTCTGTACAAAGCTGAGCCTAGAGCAAAAAGGTCCTATGGTGCTTTCAGTGTTCTAGTCATACCTCCCAACCAAACTAATTTAGGGGCCGATTTATCATATCCAACATTTTATGACAATATCTACTAAATTCGCAATGAAAATTAAAATTTTCACACAAATGTAGTATTCTTCTCTTGCCAGGGCTGGGTTCCAATAAGGACTCTTCTTCCTGGTTTGGTATCGGCCGATAAAGTAGCCTATAGGCTACTATGAGTTGAGCATATTGCCCTTATAGAAACCTAGATAAACCGAAATATCTGCTGCGGTCCCTCCTTAAATCCTGGGATCCTTAATATTTGTGGATACCCCCTGAAAACAGCTGTTTTGGGGTATAACCTACAAATATTCTTTAAAAAATATGCCCCTTGGGCAGAAAGTCCCAGCTGACACATTTGATCACATCATTTGTCAGTGGAGGATAAGTGCACTGAGTAATAATCCCCTCTTCTTTCTATTTCTTGTTCATTAAAGACATTTGATCACAGGGTCAGATTTAGGGATAGGCTGAATAGGCTAATATAAGAACAAGGTTTTCTCCGCCGGGTAATTTACTGCTTATACCCCTTTTACACCAGAGCAAAAACCTGGGTTTTTTCTGGGTC
This sequence comes from Taudactylus pleione, assembly GCA_031769625.1. Taxonomy (NCBI): domain Eukaryota; kingdom Metazoa; phylum Chordata; class Amphibia; order Anura; family Myobatrachidae; genus Taudactylus; species Taudactylus pleione. The sequence goes on along the minus strand of JAUIMM010000608.1, from coordinate 11,696,983 downwards.
TACCCGGGTCGCAGCTCAGTGTAAAAGGGTCCCTGAAAAATAACCCAGGTTAAGTGACCCAGCAATCCAACCCAGGTAGATACCAGGGTTGGACCCAGGATGGACCCGGGTAATGGTGCAGTGTAAACGGTGCAACCCGGGTTATCTGACCTGGGTCATGCCTAAAATGAGCTGATTGGTGGTTGTGGAGCATTCACCGCCCACTTTTTATGACCTGACAGGTTTAGCAGGGCAGACTTGAGTTCCGTGTGAACAGGGCTGACCTGGGAATAACCCAGATCGAAGGTGCAGTGTAAATGGGTCTGACCTGAGTCTGACCAGGGTTGGAACCATGTCCAAAAACCCAGGTCGGACCTGGGTTTTTGGTGGAAAAGAGGTATAAGTCTGGGAAATTGTGCCTATGACACATATCTGTGAATAGTGGAAGAGATCTTTTATACCATTTTCAGACAGAAAAATCCCAAAAACCCGGGTTTTTCCCGTATCATTCAACCCGGGAATTTGCTCCTAACCCCCTTTCACACAGCACATAATTCCTGGGAAATTCCTGGGTAGACCCCTTTCACACAGAACCCAGATTATCCCTGCAATATACATGTGTCATAATAAATGGACTGCTTTTATGGCACACAGAGATGAGGTCATGAAAAGTGGGTGGTGTCTGCTCACTGCATACATACAATGACAGTATAGACGACACAAGTCTTGTTTTGCAATCAAATGTTTTCTATTTGAAAGCCTCATGTTATGTACATGTTATGTCACATGTAATACCTGCTGTATTCAATTTTTTAAAGTGCTTTTATTTTTCAACAAATATGCATTAGCCATTAACAACATGGCCTTAATGTCTAGGGGCAGCTGGGGCTGTTTGCAGCTGGGGTTAAAAGCACCAAGTGTTAAAGGCACAAAGTGTGATTACATAACAGTTAATCAAACAGTTACCCTGCATGAATATGGACTAATCATCTGTTTATTTCATTTCATCCCTCAGGTATGTGATATTTCATCTCTCATCCTGCCTACTGCATATATACTCTGCATAGACCTTCATGCAATCATGTGCAGTTTTTAAATGTATGTGATATTTCATCTCTCATCCTGCCTACTGCATATATACTCTGCATAGACCTTCTTGCAATCATGTGCAGTTTTTAAATGTATGTGATATTTCATCTCTCATCCTGCCTACTGCATATATACTCTGCGTAGACCTTCATGCAATCATGTGCAGTTTTTAAATGTATGTGATATTTCATCTCTTGCATAGAATTGTTTTTACATGTATAGTCTATATTGTTCAGTGAAGCATAGTTTATGGTATATATCTTGCCTGGCTTTTGCTCCAACTCAGAGCAAGTTATCTCCTTTGATCAGCAGAGCAATTGAGTCAGTTGTAGCCTGTCTTAATCAAGGATACCACTCCTTTATATTCAGTCTAGGGGCAACAGGGGCTGTTTGCAGCTGGGGTTAAAAGCACCAAGTGTTAAAGGCACAAAGTGTGATTACATAACAGTTAATCAAACAGTTGAACAAACAATGACCAACATCTAAGGTAATTTCAGATTAAGAAACTGATTGCTTTAAAATTTGTCTAAAAATAACAAACCTAAAACTCACCATGTACTACACATTTCTTTTTATCAACTCTCTCCTTTGTATTTTCTCTAAGGATATAACATCCCTAACTCTCCCTGCATCTCCCCTCTCTGGGCACACTGCCGCCCTATTGAGTCACTCACCTCCTCTAATAACTAATGAGCTTTCTTTTCATCAAAAATTGACTATTACAGCCTCATTGTGTCACTATAAAAAACTTTTACACACCTACAACTATATCTAATTCTCCATCCTTCTGCTTTTATTATCTGGTGACATATCACCAAATCCAGGCCCCTCACACATACAGCGGATTTACTATGGAATATATATCCTGCAAACCTCACATGTCTCCCATCACCCTCCAAATCAATAAATGTGCCT